>LATX02000112.1:0-600000 GCA_001466705.2 Moniliophthora roreri | reverse complement strand
CCCTAATCAATTTTCAATCTCCGCTCCGTCTTCCGGATCCAACATCACTGTCAGGGAGTATCAGGGTCCCAGACTCATCATTGACATCAGATTCGCTCCTCGTGCCTTATCCTCTGGCAGCAACAGATCATGAATACCCCACCTCATCGTCATACCCAGTCCCAGACCGTATATATCACAGCGGAAAGGGCCAGAAAACCTTTTCGAGAGGCCCGCATATGTACGCAATGACACCAGCATTATCATAACTTTTTTCGCTTCCAAAACCACGGAGTAATCAGGAACACCTTCCTTATCAAGGTTCCCCATATTAAAAAAACGCCGTGTGGCATAATGTTCGAAGCCCATGCGATCACGGGCCGAGTCTTGAAGCGATCTGGAAGTAAGGAAGCAAGTTTCCTGCTCCGCCATGCTCGCGCAATAAAAAGGCAACCGACACGAACTGAATTCCACCAGAAGCCAGCCTTCGACGTCCTTCTTGCTTGCACGCAGAAGACTATGAATGACATTCAACATCCAGCCTAAGAAACGACAATGAGAAAAAAAGTCTAGGAGTAAATGGAAGCTTCCGACTGAAATCACGCGTACCATTTCTCGATGCTTGCCTACAATCTCGCCAACATCGTCGCAGATTCGTTCCCTCCCTGACGGGAAATGGCTCCAGATTTCTCAAACCTTACCTCACCTTGACCGTCCCCCTGTTCCAGATCCCGTCCCAATAGCTCCAAATTATCGTACCACCACTGGACCACATACTCCTTTTCTCGATCTCCAACCTGCTCAATCACCTCCCGATAGAGAGCGTGGACCAGTTCCTGTTTCTGGGTCAGAGGTTTGGGGCCCTTGGAGATACTTGTCGCATCTGAGTCCCGATCCTCCGTTGCTCTCGCCCTCTTACCCTTTTTCGCTTCCGACGGCCTTGGCATCGTCTCCGATTGCGTCTCGACCGAACGCATCACTCTCTTTACCTCAGCCAGTACCTCGCCCAGCAACACAAGCGGTACAGCCGACACGCACGACACCAATGCCATCCTCAGTCTGTGAAGCCGTCCCTCTTCCCTTTCTTTACGTGCAGCATCAACTAATTCGGCGATACAGAACCAACCTAGAGTATATCTCTCTGGTCGCTCAGCTTGTGCTTCTTGTACGTCAGTCTGAGAGATGGCGCTGGCACATGCGCTTCGGACAAGGGCGGAGAACGCCATGCATAGCTGGAGAGTGCTGAGTTTCTTGTCGTGGGAGTTCTGTGAACATTGTGATAAGCGTCGCGAAGAGAAAAAAAAAAATATAGCATAATGATGAAAGAAGAAAAAAAAAAAAAAAAAAACATACCTCAATCAAACATTGTACATAGAACGGTACCAACCGGACCACAAATTCGATTCCATCTCCCTTTGTATTTGCATTGGATGCGAAAAAAGCGAGAAGGACAGAGTGTGCTGCTTCGTATGTCTCCCGCAGGGACTCTACATCCGCAGCCGTTTCGGGTAGATATAAATGAGGCCCGACAACAGACCATACTTCGCCTGAAACAGTCTCTTTGCTGAGAGCGGGTATGAGCTGCTCGACGCACGCAAGTGTGTAGGATATCTTGGCAAGGTGTAATTTGTCTTGTCGGGGGAACGGGCCTGTGTGAAGCACCATTAGACACTGATGAGGCACAAGTGAAAGTGCATACCTGCTGTGGAGCCCGACGATCCTACAAGGACCCTTCCACAGAGATTTTTGACAAAGGCTTCCGGGGGATCGCTAGCACCAGATGCCAAAATATCTAGCGCGAGATAAAACGTTCTTCTCATTTCCTTGAACACACCGCCTGCACTTCCATCTTCAGATGGCGTACCCATAGAGGTGACGCCACCAAATTGATGCACAACGAAGGATAAGTGATCCAACATCTCAAGGGTGCATAAAGCCAGCGTCGCCGGCATGGAGCCCAGGTCAGAAGACGCGTACGTGTTCGGAGGGATATATAAGGATGCAGATAGCGCCGCTTCTGTAATCATGACACAGGAAAAGAGAAGCGTTTTGAGGACTTGCCATGCTTCCGTGGCTGGAAAAGATGTCCGATCAGAGAAAGGCAATGAGTGTGAGGCCTATGAACCTACACGAAGAATCTGATACCATCTTCCACATATTACCTTCAACTCTGGCGCACACCCAGCGCAAGTCAGAAAGAGAAGAGGCAGCCACGGATACGCCGTCCATAGACCGAGACTCGAGTATCAGGGTCAAAACTAGCGACTGCAGCTTCGATAACGATGCGATAGAATTGAAGAAGATCTTGGTCTAGGTCGATTGGTGGTTTATAGATCTCCCGAGCTAAACAAGGTGCTCACCTTGGCGAGAGCAAGCGCATGTGGTTCCTCAAGGAACTTGCCATCCAGGAAAGCAGACACGACACAGGATGTGAGAAGTTTTGATATGTCACCCAACGGTAACGCCCCAAGCTTTTTGCGTGATACAAGGGGTAGCGATTGAGATGAAAGCAGTAAACACAATGCGAGGGTAGAGACTAGAATTCAGACGAGTCGTCAGCTACTGGTTTTCCGAGCATTGACACATCGAAGATTTACTTGCCTTCAGTATCGTCCCTTTGAAATTCTTTCTCCCACTCAACAGTTCCTGCAGCGTCCGCTTCATACTTATATAGATCCATCGCCTCCGCTAACGCAATAACCACTTCATCCTCTAGCTTGCCTCTGCAATATACTTCTAGTTTCTTTTCCTCCTGCATGTCTTCCAAGCCTAGTAGCACTCCCGTACCAGCAGCCAACCGCATAACGGCATGTCCACCTTGAAGGCCTTTCATAACATCCCCAACCCACTCATTCAACCGAGATTCGACACTGGGAGCAAATATGCCCAGACCTGCAAATCTCGTGTTATCGACCAACGCGTATTTGAGATGTAGTGCATGTCTAAAAGCGGTTTGGAGGGCTTGAAGAGTGGGTAGAGTGAATGGGTGCGAGAAGAGTTTCGACGTGATTGCTGTTGCCACGAGGGATGTGGGGAGAGGTTGTACGTTAGCCAGATGGTGTGCTAAGGCAGCTTGTATTGTGAGGATTGGTAAAGATGATTCCGTTTGGTGCAACTGCCGGAGAAAGCGGGCGTAGTTGGACATGACAGAGAAGATGTCGTGGGAATTCTGACTTGACGCCTGAGCCTTGGTTTCCGCGAGCGTCGAAATCGAAACTTGCCGCTTTGCTACCTACCTTCTATCTCCTCTTCAAGGTTTAATGAAGGCTACAGGAGTAACACTTGGCCTTCCTTATCTGGGAAATTAGCGGTCATTACCATGAGACCAACCCTTTCTTGGATCGAAAATTCTGCCTTGCGAATATCCTCAAGGCTACCGCCAGGAGATTGTTTGCAGGAGGCCTGTCAGCTACTGTAAGCGTCTTCGACCTTTGCCGTTGCTAGGTGATTGACTACAACCTTTTTAACTGCAAGTAGTTCAAGGGTGCGTGCTAGCAGTATTTCATGTGCACCGTTCCAGTCAAATCTCGGCCCTCGAGTCTGGCACGCCGGAAGGCTCTTGGTTTCTCTTTTGGGCCTAGAGTTTATGTGTCGGTTATCTAGATCTCTACATTCTGATTGTCATAAGCTCACCGAAACTATGGACATTACCCTTACCGCCACTGTGGCTTCGCGTGCTCTCAACTCAACGGCAGCACCTCTCATGGAATTTAGAAAGCTTCAACCAGGCAGTATTTCGACAACTACCCCTCTCTGAAATATTTTACTTGAGAGACCCCTGTAGCGGCTACACCACGTAGGTTACAGGGACGATGTCACCAATTACGCTGGCTATAACTTCGATGTCAACAATGCTTCCTGGTCCTTGGTCTTTCGTACTGGCCCAACCCCAACAACTTTCCCAGGCGGTATCTAGAAAACCGCGAATGAGAATGAAAGCTCTCACACGATGTTTCGGCCTTTACAACTCGCAAATTCATCAAGTTGTTCTAACGGTCTTCCCGGTGTCGGCATTAATTATCGCTCATTCGTTGTTCTAAAGGTGTTCTGACGGTCTCCCCGGTGTCGTCGGCCTCGTTATCCAACTTCCCTCCTGATCTGTACTTACCAGATGCTCGCACCGTCCGTATGACCTGCGTAGAAGTTTCCTCATGGGACATCTTTACCGCGTTCTTTCTCCTCGCTACTTTTTTTCTGGCAGGTTTCATTTGTTCCTCCGGTGGCGTAGCAAAGACGCTAACGACGAAACCGCAATGTGTAAGTGGAGTTAATCTGTATAGGCCACGAGTTCTGCTCTAGTGACTGAAGGACGCCTCTATGTATATATATGTATTTGCTACCAAATACGCTCACCCTGTATAAGTCACTCTTGAATCTTCCGAGTGCAGACGACGTTGGCAACCGCTTATCCTTCTGTGATAGATCCGGGCCTGCTTCCTGTATATTCTAGTCTGACATGGTTGATGGAAAGATTTTATTCTACTGGCCCGATGTCCTGGAAGTTATATCACTACCGTTACTGAAGTCTGTCGCTGAAGATGGTACACGCAGGCCAATTGAAGACAATTTGTACAGGACAGTCATCGACGTATTTTAGAGGCCTGCAAGCTGAGCAGGCTGCAATACTTACTAGCGAGATGCGAGTAAGCGAGCGGCTTCGGACTGAGGGCTTTGGCCAAAAGAAGCGCTCGGTATCTCAACCGGTCAGCCGGTGATCTTGCCGGCCTTTTTTTCCTCGTCCGTCATCTGACATTCCAGTGACATTCGTAATCGGGTGAAGTTGTGTATGCCGGATTCCTGTTGGAGTACCATCTAGCGCGAGCCTGCTGTAAGGTACGTCGCGCCCAACTCATGCCTTATCATTACATTAAAACCTTTTTTATAGGTCGTTACGAAAATACCCCAAACAGCATCTTGAATCAATTCCAGGTCTTTGTTCTTCATCAGTATGGCAATCAGACCCGACCTCCTTCCTGAACTCCGTGGATACTGATGTGGAGGTCTAACCTGCTTCTATCCAATATATGCAGGGTCATGCTGGCATCGGACATCGTACTCCTTGACAAGGAGAATCAGAAACGACTCGTGTTCCACGGCCCACGTCATCACAACCCTCGGTCGTCCATCCATGGAATCGATTGTTTTCCTCACGATCCGAAATCCACGTCTATGTGTCGCCTTCCACAAACCATGACAGCCTACAGGCTCTTCGAGTCAGCCTAGCCAGTAGGCTGAGGAGCTTCGGGCCGTTTCTACATCGGGGGCAAGGTTGCAGGACAGAATTCATGGAATCTTTGAGAGCATTGGCTCACTATGACAAGTTTTGACTCACAAGATATTCAGTCATCCCAACTTCTGGTCAGGCTTCATGGAAGCAATGAAAGGATGTGAGTATTATTCCTTATATCAATCGCACCCCGACATTCTCAATGGATTTTAATCGATACTTTTCTATATCCATACAGGATTCGATGATATGCAGACTCCTCAGAATGAATGGGAAACTCCTGCCATAACCACAAAGCGGCCCATAATTTGACAAACAAAACAAAGTGAATACCGGTTGATTTGACCAGTTCTATCAAGCTGACACTCCGGTAACTAGGACATATGCATAAGCATTAGTTCGGGAACGCCGCTGCCGCATGGGAATATGTCCTCCATGTCCACCATCGGCCGGTCTTTCAAGCCGGTGATTTCTTAATACGCCTCATTGGGATTTAATGGCTGACAGTTTTATCTAACCCGACACGATTCCCTATCAGTGGATATATGCCCAGGACTACTGCAAATGATCTGTCGAATTCATGTTCGGATCTGCCCAGGGCTCCGCTCAAGAAGGCTGTTATAAAATGCGGATTTTTTTTACAGCTCGCCATCATTCCCCTCATTTTGCCGTGTTGTGAAAATGGCTCACCTCCCTCTTCCCATTCCTCAGGGTACAAAAGTGCCCCCCCTATCCATTCCTGATGATCTTACATTACCGCAATTCATTCTCGAAGCTAATCATCCTCACCGCCCAAAGGTCAGCTCAGCGCATCCTTCCCTCATCGAAGAGAGGACTGGGCGATCGATCCCAATTGAAGAGCTTCGTGCCAGGACGGATGCGTTGGCAAATGGTCTTTCCGAGCTCGGAATCGGTAAGCGTGGCTCACCTCGCGACAGTCAATCCGACGAATATTCTTTTACAGGTGACAACGATGTCGGTATGTCGCGCTCATGCCATTCAAACTCGCAGTGGGCCTAACCCTTCCAGTACTTCTCTCGAGTCCGAACCATGTCGGTGCGCATGAAAGATTGCAATCAACTCGTCCCCACGACGCTCACAGTGATCTGATAGATTATCCCATCATAATATGGGCCGTGCACAGATTGGGCGCGATCGTAACGTATGACAATATTGTTTCTATTTCGCTCATGTTCTCATTTCCTGCATGAACAGACTCTCTAATCCCAACTTTACCGAAGAAGAGTTATCTAGCCATATTCGCCTCACAAAGCCAAGGATAATTATCGCCCACCTGTCCTCGTTTCAAACTGCCCACACCTGTGCCGCCCGTGCGCCTCCGACTTTGAAGCCTATTCAAGTACTTGGAATGGAGCATTCATTTGACGGGACGCCCAGCATTTCGGATTTGATAGAGGTTAATATGGGTTCGCCCTTCCGCGATAAGCGGTACTGCAGAAAGGAACTCGCTAGGAAGGTTGCGGTTCTCTGCCTTAGCAGTGGAACAACCGGACAACCCAAGGTAGAAGTGGTATTCTACCCTGTTCGCCCTCCAAAGTGAAAATAACCCGCATAGGTTGTGAAACTTTCGCATAGGTCTGATATGCTTGGTTCATGGTGGTGATTATAATGAAATTAACTTCTTTCACCCCAGATCACTGATAGCTAACATTATCTCGATGGCTGCCCACAATGCAGATCCTAGGCAAGGACTTCGAGTAGGGGATATTGCGTTAGGGGGTGAGTTTCCTCTCGATCAGGAAAGCCAGGTCTCACGACTCTGTTACATTAGTTCTCCCTTTCTACCACGCAGCTGGCCTAGTAGTCAATGTATGTCTACTCATTTGCATCCAATTCAGAGCTGAAATGGAAAATGTAGCTTCATTATTTTTTCTTCATTGGCGTGAGTCTATCTATCACAACAGCGAGGTAGCTATTCACTCTCAGCATTCAGTTGTCTATCGTCGTGGTCGAGAAATATGACTTTCCTTCGATGCTGAATACCATCGCACGATTTCAAATCACAACACTCATGTTTGTAGTTCTCTTTTTTCCCTTCTAAACGCTTGGATAATGCTCATTCGTTGCCAGTCTCGTCCCCCCTCAAGCAGTTTCTTTCTGTAAAGTAGGTTCTCGTTGTGGTTGCATTTTTTGTCTATCTCAATGTACAATCAGCATCCAGCAGTAAGAGCAAGCCTCCTCGGGTCTGTCAAGTACGTTATTGTCGGAGCAGCGCCTGTACCCCGAGGATTGCAACGCTCGCTTTACGAAGTCTTTCCCGATGCTCAGATCGGCCAGGCGTACGGTAAATATCTTGCTTTGTTGGCCCTGTACCATGAGTGTGACAGGAAACAACACAAAGGCACAACCGAAGCGACTTGTACGATTGCAATGCTCTGCTCTACGCGAAAGCACCCCGTAGGAAGCGTAGGGTCGCTATTACCAGGAATAGAGGCCAAAGTCTGTAAAGCCGACGGTTCACTTGCAGGGGAGGGTGAGACGGGGGAGCTCTATGTCAAAAGTCTCTCGACTGCCTTGGGTTATTTAAATGACGATGGGTATGTCCCTTTGGGTTGTTAGCTCTTCAGCGATGTCCACGTACTGATACGATGACAGTGCACAGGAAACGTTCAAGGATGGGTAAGAGGCCTCAGCGCGACACGCATCTTTGTTAACTCAGGTTAATCTAGAGGCTGGGTCCGTACTGGGGACCAAGTTTCCATGACAAATAATGGCGAGATCTTTGTACACGATCGACTCAAGGTAGATTCCGTGTGTTTAAACTCCAGCATTGTGACCGGAATACCTTCCAGGACTTTATCAAAGTGAGAGGCTTTGGGGTTGCTCCTGCAGAACTGGAAGACTGTTTATTGCAACACCCACATGTGGTTGACGCATGCGTTATTGGAGTCCCCGATGAGTATAGTGCGCCGTTACGTTTCGCAGTTGTCCCGGAGGCTAAGCAAATCACACAGGCGGTGAGGTACCGAAAGCCTTTGTAGTATTGAGTCCCACAGCTCGTCCAGAGCAGAGTATACATTCCATCCTACAGGTGTGTCTTGGTTCCAAAAGGTTTAGGAAAAATTTTGATCGCTTTGTGCTAGCATGTTGAACTGCAGAAGGTACCATACAAACACTTGAGAGGCGGCATTGAGTTTGTGGCGTCGATACCCAAGACTGCGAGTGGTAAAATCCTTCGTCGAATCGTACGAGAGGGGCATTTCGGGAGACAGGCTAAATTATAACAGGCAGGTTACGTCCCATAAAGCTACGATCCTGAGTTCTGACTCTATTTGAATATTTCAGAACAACGGACATGATCGTTTTACATACAATAGCACGTTTTACATTAGTACAAATGTGTATTTGCAATTCGCTTTCCCCATAATTCCCCACATCGGGTTTACCTTTAACCGCGATACCACTCTCACGCTTCACACTCCTGTGTTCACACCATGACCACCTTCCAGACACGCGTATCTACACCTCCAATTCCTCATAACTTGTCGATTCCACAGTTCTTTCTTGATTCGGCGATCCATAGGGAACCTCTGGAGCCTTGGTTCATTGAAGATGCGACTGGGCGATCCATCACGCTACCGGAGGTACGCATTGTACTTTAATTCTCATTGTCAATTCTCTCCACCCATGCTGAATCATGTCCCAGACCCGTACCCGTACTTCGGGATTGGCCAACGCTTTGCGCAGCCGGTTCAGTATCTGTGCGTTCTATTTGAACCTTATTATGGAGAGTAATTATGTTTAGAATCCTGTCTAGCATACGACGACGTAGGTGAGTGTTTGGATTCGGTTCCACACACGTTGCTTACCCTGGTCCTTACTAGTTTTGATATTCAGTCGCAACCATGTTGGTGAGGAAGGTTTTCTTATACCCTCTATGTACCTTTTGTACGACTTTACCTTCAGATTACCCAATTGTCATCTGGGCAACACACCGGTTGGGTGGAATCATCACGTACGTTCATTCACTTGCATGCAGCGGTTATGAGATCATACTCACACGGGCGTCTACCAGGGGAGCAAACCCAGACTTTTCTGCCAATGAACTCATCTATCAGCTGCAAACTAGCAAGGCCACTCTCATAATGGCCCACCCAGATGCACTTGAGACTACACGAGCAGCTGCGGAATTATGTGGTTTTCCGACTGAGAGAATCATACTATTGAATATGAATACACCATCTAATCATTCATATCTAACGGTGGATGACCTCGTAAAAGAAGGCTTAAGCAAACCGTTCGCATTCACTGAGCCTAAGATTGACCCGAGAAACAAGCTTGCGTTCTTAAGCTACTCGTCAGGTCGGTTCGCATCAATCGTCCTTGAGTCTAACTAATTGGACTTCATATACTCAGGAACAACCGGAAAGCCGAAGGTACTGCCCATAAGCATGCATGACTGCACTCCGCACCTCTGAACGCTTTTGGCTTAGGCTGTTGCTATACCGCACATCTCGGTTGTCAGTCTTCACGCTGTATCCCGGTCATAGACAGTCCAGCTAACCACACGCGGTAGATTACCAACGTGCTCCAGATGCATGCTCATCACAAAGTGGATCAAAACTACACCACCTGGGAAGAGCGTAGATTCAGGGCAGGAGATGTCGCGATTGCTGGTGAGTATTGTAGAAATGGCACCTTGGTATTGTACTAAAACACCACGGTTAAGTTCTGCCCTTCTACCGTACGTTCTACACATGATGAGCTGCAACCGAAAGTTGAGTGCCATGTTTTGCAAAGATATCTATGGCCTCGTTCTGAATGTCAGTTGTGAAATTTCTTTCACTCTCTGTTGCAATTGCATTAAACTGACATCGTAAATTCCAGCTTCATTTCATGCTATATAGCGGCGTATGTCTTAGATACCTGCACTGCGCAACACGTCTGACTCGCGATACAGATAACTTTGGTGGTTATCCCCAAGTTTAATTTTGTGGAAATGCTCAAATCTATCTCGCATTACCGAATCAATCATCTCATGTGAGTGTCGGTCCCAGGGGTTTTTATGTTCTACCAGACCCACATGCTTTGCCAGGCTAGTACCCCCACAAGTGGTTTTACTGTGCAAGGTCTGTAGCATAGTTAACAGGTCCAATAGCTGGGCTACCTAACAAGATAGTAGCACCCCGCTGTTAAATCATACAACTTGAGCAGCGTCAGGTCAATCATGGTCGGAGCGGCACCTCTCTCCAACGAAATCAACCATCAATTGTTCCAGCTATTCCCAAACGCACATATCGGGCAGGCGTATGGGATGACGGAAACTTGTACCGCAACGACGTGTTGGCCCATAGAGAAGCAGAGAGGGGCTTCGGGGTGTGAGTCACTGCACCAACATGTGTTTTCGCACTTAATCTATTCCTCATTTATACGCAGGCGCAGGACGGCTGATGCCAGGAGTTAAAATGCGCATTATGAAGCCTGACGGTACTTTGGCTGGGTTCAATGAACCAGGAGAACTCGTTGTCTATAGTCCTTCAAATGCCCTTGGCTACTACAATAACCCTGAAGCGTCAGTGCACTAGGTACTCACTTGATTCTGTCACTCAATCCAGGATTTTCACAGGACCAAAGAGACGTTTCTTGATGGGTACGCCGAAATGATTCCATTACCATAACTTACCGACTCGTTACCATGCTTAGATGGGTCCGTACTGGGGATGAGGCGAAGGTCGACGAAAATATGGAAATTTGGGTCCTCGATAGAATCAAGGTACTTGCGTTTCAAACGCTCTTCGGTAATAATTATGTGCTCAGATGCTATTCTCCTGCAGGAAATCATGAAAGTCAGAGGTTTTCAGGTGGCACCGGCTGAAATCGAAGGGTGCATCTTGGACCATACCGATGTCTCAGGTAATTATCACGCGACAGTACCTGATCAAGTGCGAGGTTTCTCACTTCCCGAACCAACAGATACGTGCGTAGTAGGCGTTCCAGATGACTTCAGTAAGTCTGTGTGATGGCCACATGAAATGCACGCTGAGTGTACCAACGTAGGTGGCGAAGTCCCAATGGCATTTGTAGTACCAACTGCTGAAGCTGCCAAACGGATGAAAGAGGTCCCAAATACCCCGGACAAAATCAAAGAGTCCATTATGAAGGTATATTCAACAGCGCGCGTTACCTCTTAAACGACCTGACAATCCCGCCATAGCACGTTGAAGACAACAAGGTCTCCTATAAGAAACTGGCGGGAGGTGTCGAGTTTGTCAAGGTGATCCCGAAGAACCCCAGTGGCAAATTGTTACGCCGAGTCTTGCGCGAACGAGCCAAGGAGATACACAAGTCGAGAACGCTCAAGGCTAAACTTTGAGCTTGTATGTGTTGGTACATTAGGTGTACATTATGCAGCAGTGAAATCAGAGATTAATAACATGAATTTTCTAAATACTCCAACCCTGCCACGATTGCTTGCGAGACTGGACCAATCTGAAAGACGATAGGCATGAGTTCATTTAAACGAATGTGTGCCTATACTCACATTAACAGCTTGAAAAGGTTCAAAATGATGTCCTGGTATGTCTATTATCTTCACGGGCTGCTCTGTTAAATCTTCCCAGCCGGAAACCGAGAGTCGAGGGTTACTACGGTCAGAAAGCCAATTCGGAACCGATGAGATATCCGTGCATTCGAATCCTCGAGATGAGCGAAGCATAACGAGCGGTGGGCACGTTCCTCCTGTAGAATGGGGATCATAGCACTGTAGCAGACGAATACACTCTTCGAATTGCGAAACGATAACCGGGCCTAGAGAACTCCTATCAATGGAATTACATTCCATGGCCGCTTGAATCAGAGGACCAGATAATGGAACGTGACCCATAGGATTGGGAGAGTCAATGAGGATGATGCCCTGAACTGTGATCCTTCGAATTTGAAGTTGCAGTGCGACCTCATAGGCGACTACACCTCCAAATGACCAGCCTGTCGGCCAGAATTAGTTCTCCTATCCTGATATAACTCTGTAGAACTGACCTCCTAGGAATACTGGTTCGGTTGTAATCGACGAAATGTAGCCTGCGTATGCTGAGGCCATCTCTTGAATATCTTTCCATCGTTGAGAAGCCCGGAAGTGGGGATTGTGGATTGCCCAGATGGTTCTATTGATGTCAGGAAGACGTTCGTAATAGTTCACTAGACCACTACCATCATGTATCATGAAGAGTGGTGCTTTATTGTCGTCATGACACCGTCTGATGAGGACCGGGATTTCATCCAGCCGCAGATGTTTGCACGCTGCTTCTAATCGATGATCCAGATCAGAGTCGATTTTATCTGTGAAGGGTGTTTCGATCTGTACGACAGAATCGTTTGACATTGAACTCTCTGGAATAGACATATCGCTGAACAGGTGGCTATCCGGCACCGAACTATCGGTGCAGGAGAGTTCGATGGAAGGAGCCGATGCTACATGTCGCACGATGTCCAGGACTTGATCGCAGGACTGTAGTGCTAAGGTATCTAGGTTCAAATCCCAGTAGACATGTTTGATGAGGCCGAGGATTTCAATGAACATCAGCGAGTCGACACCGATGGCACTCAAGTCTGTATTTTGAGTGATGGAGGACCGAGATACACCGCTGGTATCGGATATGATTTGAATCACTTTCTCCTCGATGGCTTCCTCCGGTGACTGCAATTTGCTGGGAAGTGCTGTCCTTATTTCGGGAGAGGAATGTATACGCTGAACAGGAGGCTTTTGTTTCATGTCCGATTTGCCCACGGCCAACGAAAGACTCTTCGTCAGACTGTTGAGACGCAGACGTCGGAATTCGACACCACTGGCCTGGGCTACGATGTGCCTCGGTTCAGTTGTGCTAACAGCATACACATCTGCGACTCTGGCCTTTCCATCCTCCGTCGCTCTAACATGACAGCAGACCTGATACGGTGCGTTATTATCGATTGAAGTTGGCAGCGCTCGCAATGACGCGACCGAGCTACAAATGAAAGCATCTTCGACACCAGCTTGGAGGTTGATGATGAACCCTGCCACATGGAACAGGGTGTCTGTGAAGACGGGATGTATCACGAATGGACCACCCGAATGGCTGGGCGGTATTCTAATCAGTGCAAAACCTCCCCTGCCATTGGTCCCAACAGTCAATGTTTGCATTGTGTGATACTCCCTAGAGTACTCTACGATTCGGGGAAAGATGATTTCATAGGCGGTACGCCTCGAGAATACTTCCGGCGACTCGCGGCCATCGTCATGAAGCGTGGTAGAAACGATCCGACCCGTAGTGGGAAGAGCATGGTTAATGTTTGGATTCGCTTCGGCAACAGGTAAAATGTGGTAACGCCCAGAAGCATGAACCACCTCTCCGTTGGCACCTAAGCGCGACCCGATTGTGAAGATGCCGCAACCATCATCCCAAGAGATGCGCGTGGTGATCGTACGTGGAACGTCGGGATCATGAACTAGAGGATTGTTGAATTGAAGGTCATCGATAGAGACGTGACTTTCGGTATTGTAGTTTTGTTTGAGTTTCTGTATGGTATGCACTCCAGCAAGGAGTAGTTCCACGTAGACAGAAGCCGGACATAGAGGAAATTTCCCAACTCGGTGCCCGGTGATAAAGTCCGATAACACCTTGACCGGAGTTTCAAAAATGGTAGTCATTCCATTTGCAGATGAAGGGTACTGCACCCAGGATCCGAGCATTGCGTAGTCGATCTTTCGCGAGGAACGATCATCCCTAAGGTCAAACCCTGGGTCCCTATACTTAATCCAGAACTTATTCTTCGCAAAAGGATAGGGGGGTAGGTCAACGCACGCCGCAGAAGGTATATGCTCGAACACTTCTCGCCATCGCAGCTCGAAGTTAGAGCAGTACAGTTGGGATAATGAAGTTGTTAGAGTCAACCATGGATTCTGTTGCCTACGGATCGACGCAAGCAGTATCCCGGGGATGGGTGAAACGCATGATTTGATCAAAGGCAAGGTACTGCTATGAGGCCCTATCTCAATCCATGCGTCGAGTTTACCGACGACGCTGCTCGAGGCTAGAGATTGAATTCCACTCTCAAATCGAACGGGTTCGACACAGTGCCGGGAGAAGTAAGCGGGAGTGAACACAGAGGCATCTCCAGGTTGAATCAGAACGCCGTGAACGTTCGAAACTATGGGAACTGTCGGTGAACGTATAGTGATCCCGTTCGCGAATGCGGTCAATTCAACAAGTAACGGCTGCATTGCTTCACTGTGATATCCAAAGGGGACAGAGAGCATTGTCGATTTGCAGCGTTTTTGGGTGTCCAAATATTGTTTGAGATGCGTGAGTTGAGACAATGAACCAGACACCACGGAGTCCTGGGTACTGTTAAAACATGCAATGGAGAGCCCGGCAAAGTTATCCGACGACTTGAGAACCGCATGAAGCTCCCCCGCACCCAAGGTGATAGCTAACATGGCCGTTGCATACATTTCGCAACGAGAGGTCATCAAATGAGCGCGAGTGGCAACAAGCATGAGTGCATCTTCCAGATTGATGACCTCGGCAATTACAAGGGCAGCATATTCGCCCAAGCTTGTAAGAATGGGTCAGTGATTGCATATGTCTTGAAATTTACTTAACTAACCTATGTCCAACAACGGCTGTCGGGGACACTCCCCATGATATCCACAACTTTGCCAACGCGAATTCAATCGAGAAAATGGCAGCCTGGAATGCTTCGATCTCTTCAGGTAGCGACATCGACTCGCCCAGTTCGGGGAGTACCACCGAAAGGATACCGGGAAAGCCTGCTTTGAGGAGGATGGAATGGCAAAGATCAATGTACGACTTGAAGAGCGGACAGGTATGGTAAAGACCTGAACCCATTCCTGTATATTGCGCTCCCTGCCCCGAAAACACGAAGACCGCCTGGCCCGTAGTACTAGTGGTGTGTACTATCCGCGCTTGAGCAAGTTTTTCAACTAGGTCTTCTCGACTGCCACTGGAAACTGACAGACGATACGGATGTATCTGACGTCTCGCAGTCATTGTATATGCGATATCACTGAGCCGAAGGTCTCGGCTAATTGGACTAGCCAGCCAATCCAAATGCTGCAGTCTCAGTTGCTCAAGAGCTACCTCGGACTTTGCTGACAGACCGAACACGTATGATATGTCTGACGGAGGTTCGGAAGAAACAGACGATGGAATGTATTCTTCAATAATAGCTGCTGCGTTCGAACCAGACGCGCCAAAGTTGTTGAGCAAGGCGACGCGGCTTAGGCCATGGTGTGAAGACTCCCATGAGACGTGTTCAGTAGCAATACGTGTATGATCGAGATGCAGTGGAAGTATCCGGGGATTAAGAGTCTGGAGGGAAATTTGTTGAGGGATGGACTGGTGCCTCATCATTAAAAGCAGCTTGGCCAGTCCAGCGGCACCTGAGGCAGCTTCGAGGTGTCCGATGTTGGCTTTGATAGACGTGATGTGAAGGGGATTACTGGCTGTGCGTTGGCGCGAGAAGACAGCCCGTATACTCTCAATCTCCACAGGATCTCCGGCCTGGGTGCCGGTCCCATGAGCCTCAACCACGTCCACTCTGTCAGCTGGTATACCCGTTTTTTTGAGTAGCTGTTCGAAAAGAGCTACTTGTGTAGGAGCGTGAGGATGTGTGATGGAATGGGCAAGGCCGCTTTGGTTGACCTCTACCCCTCGAAGTAGACCGAGGATACTGTCATTCTCAGCCAGTGCATCTTTAAGTCGTTTCAACACGAAGAGACCGCAACCTTCGGAACGACTATATCCATCTGCTGAGGCATCGAACGGTTTGCATTGCCCAGTAGGACTGAGGAAATGACCACGATCAAGTCCGATGAATAACTGCGATGAACGAGTGCTTGAGCGTCGAGAAAAGGTACCCGCGAGAAGACACATACATCTGGACTGGAAATTATATTCACTCCACCAACAATTGCGGCATCACAATCCGAGTTGAGCAAGGCACGAACTCCTTGATAGACTGCGACGAGGGATGACGAACACGCCGTATCGACGACGATCGACGGACCACCAAACTGCAATGCGTACGAAATTCGTCCGCTCAAAAAAGATTTCAACGTGCCTAGAAGAGGGCCGCGGTTATGATCGTGAAGATGCGCATATAAAGCTATAAGGATGACTGACCAGGGCTGTAATAGACGTCTATGTCTTCGTGAAGATTTTGGACATAATCATGTGTAGCGCTACCGATGAAGCACCCGAACCTGTCCCTACGGAAGCAGGGTGTGGCATCCGGAACGTAGCCTGCGTTCTCTAAGGCATGATATGCAGTATGAAGCAGAACACGCTGCTGAGGGTCCATGTCTCTAGCTTCACGAGGTGAAATCTTGAAAAAGTCGTTGTCGAATTCATCGACACCATCGATAAAGTTTCCGGTGTGCGCTTTCATCGCACGTCCTCCGCTACCATTCATTGATGTGTTGTAATCAGACACACGGAATTTGTGTTCGGGGATCTAGAAAGGAAGTGAGGAAACGATAAACAATAACATCGACGTGCAAGAGAGACCGGCTTACTTCGGAAACCATGTTTAATCCGTTTTCTAGAACGTTCCATAATTCGGCAGTATCGTTTGCACCGGGCATATGGACTGCCATACCGATAACAGCGATTGCGTCGGGAGGGAGCGTTGTTGGTGGCGTGAAAGCGTTTAAAGACACGTCAAGAACGGAGGATTGTCCAAGAGGAAAACGTCTCTCCATACTTCGCACGATACCAGCTCCGGGGCCGAAGTTGAGAAGGCGGACAGTGTCGGCATCCGGTACGGAACGCACGAGACTATCTACCACTATATCCCAATTGATCGGTTGGAGCAACACCATGTCCAAAATGGTCTCGAGGAGTGTCCCTGTAGTAGCCTGCGCGTCTATGATATGTCCAGTGAATGTGGATCGAAGAGGCACTCGGAGATCCGCATAATTCGGAAATCGAATATCTCGCCGAACCAGATCGCCTAGAATCTGGGCACGGATGGCGCCTTGGGACGGTGAATGGTATAATGCATCCACCGTGGTCGACAAAGCCCTCACTCCAGGCAGACCCGAAGCAAAAGCTTCGAGAAGGTCCGGTCTACCCGATATCGTGATAGAGGTATCACCCACTACAGCGGTTATAAACAAGGTACTGCGACAGGACTAGGAAACAAGCATTAAACTTGGAATGACGGTTATTAACAGCTTTTACTTACGGTATTAAAAGCCACAAGAGCGTCCTCTGCACTGGCCCTGGTCAGTCCCAGAAAGACCGTGCTCCAGGAGGCGGTGTTATATCTGGGGTGCCCTATGCGTTTGAGCTCACCATTGCGGTACAGCTGACATCGGATGCCCATCCACAGTACCAGGCGATAGATCTCCACGGCTCGTGAAGTATAGTTGGTTACGGTTGATGACGTCGCAACGAGACATGCGGTCAAAATGCCTGCAGAAAATCCCAACACGCCAAGATTTCCGTTATTTCCAAGAGGATGGTCGAATGGAAGTCGTGAAGTATCAACGTTCGTGACCGATTCCACATATGAAAGATAGCGTAAAGCTTGGGTCAGGAAGAGTGTAGAGCTGGAGAAGACTGTGTAGTGGGTGTGCGACTGAGGGATTGCAATCAAAGATTCTGCCGTTTGAAACTGGCGCAGATCTATGGCTAGATCATTCAAAGTATCGACAGGTAGCGTGGAGAGCTCGGAAACGAAGGCGTGGTGGCATGCAGAAAGTAAGAAGGAACCTGAAGGAGAACATGCGTCGCGCTTCGCGAGCTCACGCGTTGCGGCTTTATTGATTGCGGCATTTCCGAGGCCCGCGAAGAAGGGCGTATTGAGTTGAGGCATTTGTGGGAGTGCTGATGAGTTAACATCAGAGAGGTAAGAAATAAGGATTCTGAAGAGGGACCTTACAAATTTAGATGTTCTCAGTGACCTAGCGGTCGCTTGCGGATGAATCCGAGGGTGATTTATGGAGAAAGTGCTGTATAAAGGGTCTGGGCATAGTAACGCGCTCCCAAAGCACGATCCTTGGGTCGACAGAGACTTTTATGTCGCTCGAGCGCTGTGATATGATTAATTATCAAAGTTATTGTGAGCCTGAGGTTGATAATAATTTTGAGAATAAAACATCTTACCACAGCGAAGGGTTTAGCGTGACTATATGAATGGCTGTCCATAGTCAGGTTACCATGAAGATGCGGAATGAGAAGGAGGGAGACGTACAGACATACAAATGGTTCCAGTTCAACTAGAGTACCGCGGTGAGGAAGCACGTGGAATCATGTTGTGAGGTTATTCTCTGTAGGATCAAGCTTGAAGCGTCTCGGTATTGCTGGATCAAGTATGTCTTCGATGCAGGACGAAAACCCAATTATCGCCACGTGGGACTCGCGTGGCGTCAAAACTGTCATCCTCCAGGTACACTCACGAGTACGTCCCATCCATTATTGGATGTATCACCGTCGCTTGCACATAAAGTGGGGCGCATGTTTGGATCCCAGCTACTTTGTTTTACGTCTGTTCGTTCGAGAATCAAGGAGGGTGTCACTAAAGTTACAATTTGAATACTGATGCTAAAGATAAGTATCCACATAGGACATGCTTCGAACGACTTTCCCTAATGGATACAGTGTATGTTACCCGTATATCCAGAAGGTTAAGCACACCCAACCTCGACCGAACGAGCCGACATACAATTGGCAACATTGTAGCGACATCATAAATGAGCTCGTGCAACGTGATGTGCTCCTCTTACGGCCGACGTAGGCGATAAATCTAGCGACTACGCGACTACGCTCTCACTTTGGATAGTCTTGCCGGGGGGCAAGTCGATTCTGGCGTCGTGTGGACCTATAGACGGGTATCTTGTTTGACGTAAAACAATACAGGGAAGACGAGAGTACAATATACCTTTTCATCTCAGATGCCTCGCCACTCACCCTGGTATCACCAAGGGTAAGCCAGAACATTGGCGGAACTCGTGCACTTCAATTTATAAAAGAGACGTATCATCCTCGAGGACATTTTCCGGCTGAAATGAAAGAAGTTAGCATAAATACCGGAAATTATTTCTGGTGACCAAAACATTACAGAATCCATAATGATTGCCTCATCCTCGACGCCTGCTATCGTTTGGTGGCCACGGTACTTTGGTAAAGAGCTCCGGACGCCAGGTTCTAGCGCTGAGATCACACTTTCCGCGAAAATAAAGGTGTCATCAAGCCACACTCCCACGCCGACGGTTACTTGGTGTCAATCGTGAGCATGAAGTTTCCTGCTCACCTTAAATACCGACCACAAAGTGGAGGTCGCCATGAGTGCTGGAACACACGGCGTTCGTCAGAATCAGCATCGAGCATATCGTCTAATACATACCATCTCGTAAGAGATGCAGCTTTCGAGGTGCAGAGTCATCTTCGAGTACACTTATCGGAGCGGCGGTTGAAAAAGGTATCCCGCGTACGGGCTGTAACCTGGACTGATGATCCTAAAGAACGTCTAGCTAGTCATTCAGGTGGCCTAGGTTGTCCAGCCCATTCTGGATAGAGATGATGGATATGTAGGCCCTGGTATGAAGATGTAGCTTACCGCCGCGAAAATCGACGTTCTACCAATAACGATTTGGGTCGATCACAGGTGTGAAGGTACATGCTCCAAGCATCTTCACAGCGATGTCGAAACGCCTACCGATAATTTCTCGCATCAGCACATGGGCCTGTTCTAGATTACGGGCATCTGCGAAAATTGCGTAGCAAGCGAAGTCCTTAGTCGAAGAAAAATCGCCAAGGAGACTTTACCTCTCACAAGAACGTTCCTAACACGTCAAAGGCACCAGAGTCAGAAGTTGATTGGCGTCGCCCAATGCCGACCGTAGGCCTCCACAAAGTGTATTATGCGAAGGAAAAAACTAGAGCGTTTCGCCTATTCATTGCCGCAGGATAGAGTTATACTTGAATATTGAAAAACTGAAAAATTGCTGAGCACAGAACTAATATTTTCGGGTTAACCAAGATCGTAACTGGTCTTCATCTCGGCCAAGTCAGCCATTGAGTAAACGCCGGTATGGGTGAAATTTACGCATCGAACCACTGTGTACGATTAAGCCCGGCGAATTGAGAATTTGAACGGTACCGGAGGTCGAGGAAGAAGGAGAAGCAAAGGTTTCTTTCGTCCTCGTGGTGGTTCATAAGAAGAGAATTCAGATCGCGTGGCTCCAGCGGGCAGTGGTTGAAGTGACCCCGTCGCCGCGGACGCGTCCTTTCTTCCAACTCCCATTATCCCGTCTTCAAATTCTCATCTTCTCCGGATCTAAATCGTGAACATGTCTCAACCAGAAGAAGATGTTACATTTTTTGAAAGGGAACGTAACAGACTCTGTCGGGAGATTACATCAGTGCGAGCATTATCATTTGGAGCTCCAATGCATAGCTGACAACGATTCTTCTATTAGGGATTCGAAGAACTTTTATCGTCTAGCAACGGCCTGAACAGAAAACTTGAAGAAGTGCTCGGGATGACCAAGGACTACGATAGTATTGCTGCACTCTGGCATCGTTTCTACGAGCTGATGAGGCAGCCGGTTGATGGAGACACGACAATTAATGAAAGGCCTCCAGGTCTGCCTGGAACGGGTGGACATGTTGTCAGGGAAAGGGTTGGATAAAGATGTGCACGGATCTGAGGGGTGAGGATGGTATTCCATGAGGACGGGACGCTGCTTGTAGCGGTTAGCCTGCTCAGCCTCAGCATTCCCAGGTCTTTGAAAGGACAGAAGCGGGGAGCTACATTATGGACGCAAGGGAGTTCGGTGACAGTAAGAGACAGACTTTGAAGTCATGGCTGGGGTGGAATTGCTCGAAACAGTGGCAACCTCTTTCATCTCATTTCGCACGTCACTATTTCCAAGAACTGAGATGAAGAAATGTATAGAAAGGACAAGAGGGGAAGAAATATTAAAGACAGTAGCCTAATAACACGGTGGGCCTATTTACGCGCTACGAGTCATACGTACGTTGGGTGTCGTAGGTATTCAAGTATTCAAATACACGTCTGGATGATGCCCTCGACAACAACAGCAATGCTAATCTATGACAACACAGTTCAGTCCAGTCATACACTTAATCAATGGTTTCCTTTTTTTCGTCCTTGATCATATATCCGCCCACGAAGCGACATAGGAGAATCCACTAAATTCCGCTTGATCACGAGCGGATAGTTGTCCATGCACAGGTGTTAACGTGGGCTGTTCGCGCGTGAACTCCTCGTCGAAGTTACTGGTATCGGCGCTGCCATTCTTGTGTACTGGTTAAGGGGAGCTCGGACAAAAGATAGAAGGAAGCTTACGATGGTCGGGAAGTATGGAGGCGGAATGCGCTTGTTGAGCACGTCATCCCAGTTGACGTCTTTGAAGAAGGGCTGTCGTTTAATTTCCTCGGCATCTTCTTTTGTTGAACCCAACCTTCGGCTTGGGTCGCGAGTGAGAAGCTAAGATGGGGTAGTTTAGACCGATATATAACGCACAAACCTAATAGCCAACCTTCTGCAAGATCGAGACGGCATCCCGAGGCATAGTTATTGGGTATAGAGGTTCATCTTCGAGGATGGCATCGAAGATTTCATCCTCGTCTTCACCTCGGAATGGAGATTGACCGAGAAGCATTTCATAGGTCAACACACCGAAAGCCCACCAATCGACGGCACGTCCGTAGCGTTGTTCCAGTAGAATCTAAACAGTTGCGATCAATCGACGTTGACAAAGATGTAACTTGACTTACTTCTGGAGCCATGAACTCGGGAGTTCCACAGAATGTACTTGTAGTACTACCATACCACATGTCTTCTTTACATAGACCGTAATCAGCGACTTTGACGTGGCCGTCCAGTGTGAGCAAAATGTTGTCAAGTTTCAAATCCCTAGAATGGTATGAGTACGAGCAAAGACAACAATTGCGTGTTTACCGATAGATGATTCCATTGGCATGGAAGTACTCGAGCGCCAGAAGAACCTCAGAAGCATAGAACTTGGCCTGGCGCAGGGAGAACTGCTTGCGCTGAATGTGTAGCATCAGGTCACCCCCACTAACATACTCCATGACAAAGTAGACTCGAGTTTCAGTCTGGAAACATGAGTGCAACCCGAGCAAGAACGGATGTCGCTCTTTTGCGGCTGCTAAGAAGACTCGCTTCTCTGAACGAGTGCTAGAAGGTGGCGGTTAGTAGCAATTTTCAAACTGATGACAGGACAGGATTTACCTTTCAACCTCGTCGTTGTCGATGATGAACTCCTTCTTCAACACCTTGATAGCATAAAGCCCATTGGTCTTTTTCTCTTCCGCTAACATGACCTTTCCGAAGTTACCCTTACCCAGCACTGCAAGGAAGTTGAAGTCATCGAGGCCAACTTTGCGCTTTTGCAGCGTCTGCTGTCTCACGGGTGTCTGTTGTCGTGGAGGTAACTGCTGGGGCGCTGGTATGGAGCTGGTACGATCAGGATACCTCTGGGCCGGTGATGAAGGTAAACCTTTCCCAGGAGCAGGCGAGGGCTGGGGAGGTCTAGGACCCTGTTGGAAGTCTCAGTCAACCGAATCAAGTAGATCTATATACAGAAATCATACCGGATAACCTCCTTGCTGTTCATAGCTGCCTGATTGTGGACGAGCTGGCTGTGCTTCGGGAAATACTGGAGGGGGAGGAATTCGTTGTCCTGGTGGCTTAGCACCAGGCGAAGGGCCTTGAGGAGAATACAGACCACCTGGCTGTGGTTGCTGATAGCGAGGATCAGCATATCCAGGCGCGACCTGGGATGGTGGAAGACGAGCATATGGGTCATTGACTGGGGGTGCCGGTTCCGGAGTGGATATTCCGACACGACCGAATTGCTCCGTCGGTGGAGCAGGAGGTCGCTCAGCCTTTGCTGGTCCTGGCCTCGAAGCCTGATGACGTTTGATATCACGAAGATCAGATAGAATGGCACTTGCGGTTTCCATGGACATTCCGCAGAAATCTGGAACGAGGTGTGCGCAATTCGCGTGGCATGTAATATCACATTCCGAGCACTTGCGAGCATTTTTGCGCCCAAAGGGTAGCATGTATCCGCAATGGCAACACCAGTTGGCACCGATGTTTGTGAGTGGTTCGAAACGATGAGGGATGCGATGGTTGAGCTTTTCTTCGTCTTCCTGTAAGAGTCGTGTCAATAGGTCAGTTCCGACCAATAACGTCAGGACGTACTCCTGTATTAGACTTGGAAATACACTTCGTGACCACCTTTTCATGACACTTTTTGTGGCACGTATAACGACAATCCTCGCACTGATAACCGGTAGCATTCAGTAAGAAGTCGCTGCAAAATGCGCACAGCATCAGGTTGTAGAACTGCTTCTGCACGAATTTGTGACCGTTCATCTCGTGAACTTCGCCTTTCCGCTTTCGAACAGCACCTTGACGCCCCAAACCTCCGAGTGGTGCATCCATAGGGCGCTTCCTGACATTTTCCTTGACTATGGACAGTATATTTAGCTGGGCAAAGAATGAAGACTAGAAAAGACGTACTGAAGTTGAGGTTCAACAAAATAGCTCCAGCTGGTTCAACAGCAAACCAAGCGTCGATTCCCTCAGACGGTTGAGAAGAATGGCCCATGGGGGGTCCATCAGGAGCGCCGGCTCGAAAGTCTAGCGGCGCATTCATATCGGCTGCGCCGGGTGGTACACCCTGATGACTGTCTCCATGCATTGCGCCTGCCGTGACCCATCCTCCTTGTCCTTCCTGCATCACCTTCTGACGACGTAAGGCCTCCACGAGATCGCTGATACGGATCCAAAGAAGCCCGATAGGGATTGCATGCTGCTCGCCAACTTGCTTGTCATAAACGGCTATTTCCACCTCGTTCGCTTTGTCCACAGTGATTTCGAAATCTTCGTTCCAGCGGTCGGTGCGAGATGGGTGAGACCTAGCGAGTTGTGTGCCTTCCACCTTAACAGAGACAGATGTTTCTACTACTTGCTTTCCAGGCCTGAACCTAGCGACAACAGGCGCATGATCAAGTTCACGAGCACCTTTCACGGTGACGTGGAGGATACCAGACAAAGGCTTGGACCGTAAGTTATCCTTGCGTTCCCCATCGACACCTGCACTGTCTGTGGTATGGCCATGAGTAGGGACAATGCTTAATGATGGCCACGTACTAGGGTCCTCTTCCTCCACTACATCATCCAGTATGTGCAAGTTCTTATAACGCTTGAGAGCGGTCTGAAGAAGCTGTATCTTCTTTTCACTCTCAACCTTTTTGCTTTCAGCATCCGCACGCGATTTCTTATCTCCATCCGCCTGATATAACTTCGCCATCTTGTCGATTCCCTTCTTGTACTGCATCTCGACTTGAAGCTTGAATTCAAGCTGATGAAGCATCTTTGATATCTTTGCAGGGGTATGGGGTGTCTCGGCTTTGATCAGGTCAAGGTTGGTAAAATTCCTGGGACGTGGACCATTCGATGATGTGGAGGTTCTTGATGGGTCCATGTAATTGTCGACCTTCGGGGGCACCTGTGAAAGACAACAAGCGATCTAAATCAGATCTTTGTGCAAGAGGTAGAAAGCTGGATGAGATCTTACCGGAGGACTACCGGGCCCGCCAGATCTACCTGACCCATCTGATTGCTGTGCTTTGCGAGACTGTAATTCGCGAAGTGTGTCCTCGAAATAAGACAGCGAACGCTCCGTTTCCCTTATCGTCGCCTCGTTCTTACGCAGAACATCCTGATTATTAGTAGCTTGTCGTAGAGCTTGTGCACCCTCTAGGATCTTGCGCTCGGCCTGGATATGTCGATAGACCTCTTGAATTTTCCCGTCGAGGTCACTAGCCTTGGATTACACGATAATGAGCAGGTTTCATCGGGAGAGGAGAGCTAGAAAGCCAAATACCATAGCCAAGTTGTGAAGAGAGATAAATAGCCCTTTCTAGGGGCGTTGAGATGAAAGACGAAGGCAAGAAGGATAGTGCGGTGTTGAAATCAGAAATCGAATGACTGCTGGGGCTGTGTGACTAACCTCCATATCGGGTCTTTTGCCGGCACCTCCTCAGAGATCGTCACAAGTTGCTGCGCACCACATACAAGTGTTTTAAGTACCATACATTCACTGACATACATCTGTTACTGTTTTCATAAATGTATGTATTTAATAATACGAGTCAGATTGCCCGGAAGTAATCGTCGTCAATGGGAGAGAGAATGTTCTGGAGAGGCAGCTCGGATATTTTGAGACGACTTGAGCGACTTTTGCTATGTCAACATCGATCCGGAGAAATGAAAAGGAAGGAAAGCTTTTTGGATTCCGCTGGACCACTGGTGACTGATCCAACTGCATTACCACGGATTCTCCAAGGTCAAGACTAATTTCACTTGGCACGACTTGTCGCCGAGTCCAAACTTGTTTCTCAGCCTGCTACCTGATGAAGCTTGAAGTGTGATCCATGAGTGCCTGCGATACTGTGCTGGCTTGCGATAAGTCCCCCTCCGAATGTTCTGACCGCTGGATGCTATGAGACGCTCATGACAGTGTTCATGGCTCGCGGCACAATTAATTATACTGTAAAGTTGGCTCTTCATCAATAGGGTCCTTGCCAATACAGTAAAATGCAAACCAAGTTACCAGCTTAATATTCCCGACATGTGGATCGAGATACAATTATGAGTAGGTCATAACTGGTCTTTTTCAGCTGGTTTGAGTACAGAAGAATGAAGATATACATGCTGGGCATTTGTACAACCCGAGGAGCTGTGGACACTGGGCCAAGAATAATGACAGTAGGAGTTGAAAGAGTCAGTACAGGATTGTGACTGTGCAATGTCACGGATCAATCGCGTCTCTTCGAGGATCGACCTCGTGTCTTTCGACCGGTAGGTTTCGGCGTGGAACTCGGTGCGCCTGTTTTTCTCCCAGAGCTCATGAGCATGCATTAAAATAGCCTCAGCATTTACTCGAGATGACTACTTTCGAATCCGTCTCCAAACTCCGAGCTCGAACTGGCTCATCGATTTTAGCGCTGAACACTCGGCACCAGTTTTTCTCTGAGGTCGAGTTCGATACCTCACGTATCATCATCAAAGGCCGCCTACCAACGAATGTAGAAGTAGTGTCATCTGGGAGGCTCGCACTCATTTTATCTGGGCTCACTAACGCATCTGAAGTCACTATAACCAACCTCATCCAGTCTGAAGTAGTCAGGCATCTCAGAAGATACTTTTGCAAGGTCTGTACGTGTTTGCGTTATCGAATTTGTACACTGATAACAGATGGACCAACAGAATGCCGCAGAGATAGGAGTGGAGGACGTTTCAGACGTTTCAGTCGACGAAGAGACCGGAGAAGTCAAGCGTAATGCTAGCCATAACCTGGGGAATTTATATCTCACGAAACACTACCTGCAGTCGTACTCTCGTTTGATTCCTCCAGAGAAGACTCTCACAAGCAAGTACCCTTTAAAGTCACACTTCAAGCCGTGTACATGCAATACGTTTGGACCTGCCCGGTGGTTGATTTAGATGACGAGGCAGAAAGCAATCCAACCACTGTACAGAGCAGTCCGTTCTCTGAACAATTGTCTCTACCAGTCAAAAGTCTTCTTGATAATGTTCTCAACCGCTTCGTTACCTGGCATCTAGTCAAGCGCGTTCCTTTTTCATTCTTTTATGCTTGATCTGAACTAAGCAATGATACAGACGCTATCCTCTCATTTTTGGAGGTATATGGAAAAAGGTGCACACACCATCACTTTTCCTGATGCAGCTAACCAAACCGCCGTGATTCAGCAAATGGCCGCTGAAACAGGATATATCAAATCCATCTTCACATCGCTAGAAGGAATGCTTCAAATTTCACCGAACGAGTCTTTTCGAAGACAATGCGGAGAAATCATCGAGGTGCCACTTTGTTTCACGGAGGACAAGCTTCTGTCCGTTCTGACACTACCATCTTTCAGGAACTGGAAAACGAGATTGAAGATTCCTATTCTTTGTCTCTTCGTTCTTTGGCGGAGGCTCTAGACGCAGATGTTGTCGAAGAGGACGCCAAACTAGACCGAAAAGCCACCTTTCACATCACCATGGAAAACCTTTACAAGAAAGGAATGCGAAGGCCGCAGTTCAAGGTTCGTAGTGGCCTCTTTCCGCTGGTACATCATTTATAGCTATCTCAACGTCAGGCCTCAGCTGATTTCCCGTCGGCGACGACCGATGCTATCGACGACGACGAGTTATCTCACGACCATCCACTTGCCACTCCGGAAACAGAAGCAGGGCCTGATAGCCAGAGTATATCATGGGACATGGCGATGATAACGACTCCACCCCTTGACGGAGATGACCCCGACTCTGACGCAAGCTCTCTCGAAGATGATGATTTACTAACGACATATCTCATAGTGGATGATGTTTCGAGTCCGGATTCACAATCTCTGCAGTTGGACCTGAGGGTTCCGGGACATGGCGGGAACTGTCAGAACTCTTCTCCTGAAAGAAGCCAGACTCGTGCACCCTCATGTGACGAATTACATGTTGCCGAAGTCCTTAGCCCAGCCTATTTGTACTCTCGGGACCTGTTTGAGGACGACTTGGACACCCAATTCGAGGTTGCCGCCCCCCAATCCTCTCAGCTAGGTCTTGACCTCGATGATGGTCCATGTCTTACCTTCCATGAATGTAGCCCAACCGAATATTTGCGTGAGGAGACACATCCAGGACTCTGCAGCCCTCAGCGAAACCTTTCACTCTTCACAGAAGTTTCTTCCCTGCACAGACTATCTGAATCGCGCGAGGATTCTCCGACTGTACCACCCTCAGATTTCCACGACATATATACGATCGAAGACGACATTCTAGACTTTGGTCCACCGGATGAGCGCCTGTTTCCTCCAAATATCCCTTTCACGGCCCTCGACGACATGGATATTAGACTTGATGTGGCTGCGCATAATTCGGTTATGTATGCGGTTGATGACGGTCGCTATGACAATGAAAACGAGACGGAGGAGCATCAACTGTTGGAGCTGGACAATGAAAGTGGCGTTGAGACGATTCCGGAACTTGCTGCGGACGGCGAAAGCGACGATGACTCTTTCTTTTACTCCTAGGACAATTTTCAATCATCCATTGTACTGTTTTATGCCCGAACATGGATATTCGTTATACTGGTACACTGGGGAAGGTTGAGCTGCAGTGACGTCTAAGCAAGGCTGAGCGGCCGATGCCGAGGCTAGACTCGGGGCATTACCGTATTCGGCACTGAGGTCCAGGGTTATAGGATAGAAATACGGTAACAACTCTCACTGCCTTCTCTGTATTATCAGGCCTTACTACGACCTCTTTTGACCCCCACCTTCAATCTCAACTTTCTCCCTCCTATCGCCCGCAGATCAAGATGCTCCCAGCTCAGAGAAACAAAGTCGATATCAGCGTGAGTATCTGATATCTTGCAATACAGTTGCTTTCTCTGACCATGGTTCTTTCGACTCGCAGAAACTCAATGAACAAGAACAGCTACTTTTCGCGAAATATGGGAAGCTACCAACCCATAAGAATGCCCTGATGAAGATGCAGAAGGTGTGTGGTCTTTGTGTCATTTGCAGGGCTTGAGGCTCAAGGTTAATGATATCATGAAGGAAAGGAAGTACTTTGATTCTGGAGATTATGCCCTCTCCAAAGCAGGCGTTGCACCGCAGAGCACAGTGGGGACTGCGATCCCAAATCCCGAGAAGTATGACCTACATCTCCTTTGACTCGTGCCCTGTCTGACTCGGTTCTAGTATCCCTCATGCCTCTTCACCGGGGAACGGTCATCATGGCATGTCGATTTCACCTACAAACCCCACCAGTCCTATCAACAAAGAAAGTTCAGAAGAATTGATCCCAGAGAAAGCGCCATCCCCCGCCCCCGAAGAACCATTCGAACAACAAGCGTCGATAAACGCCGAGTAGACATACGAACACGGACGTCTACCTCCGATGCTTTTTCGCTGCTTTTTTCGCCATGTTACCTGTAAAATCCTACATCGTCATTGTCGTGCTGCATCGTATGCTAGGCCTTTCATTAATGTTCCCCATTTCGCATTCTGCGTTACCCTTTACGTTTTCGACGTCGGGTGTTTCATTTCTCGTTTCCTGATATATAAACAAACTGGGGCTTTGAAGGACTTCGAAGCTCCGTCAAGTATTCACTGTGTATCATTACGGCGACCCTGTTCTCTTTCTTGGTTCTCTCTGTGCCGTCTTGCGGATTGCATTACAGTAAACACTGGCAAACCTGGAACTAGTGAATTGTACGAACAATGAAGTTCTTGTTTCGTGCCATCGGAATAAGTATGAGTTGATCTGAGTGAGTTTTCTGAGTCTTTGCTGGTTAAATAAACTCCGCGCCCAGTCACGCTGTCGCGTCGTGACAATCCTTTCTCTATCCAGCTTACACGCACCTTACTCTCGATATCTCTGGACAGTCGGGTAATCCTAGGATGGCTCAGGATGGCATGAAAGAAGAAATTTCTCGGCATTTTGGTGAAGAAGTCGCGTCAGATTCAAAATTGGTCAAGGAATGTGTGTGGCCTAAACCCAGCAACCTTGTTACTTTCTAATATTCTTTCTCATCCAGGCATTTCGATATGTCAGATCTACAACCTCACACCTGAAGAACTGCAATTCAAATGGGAAGCGGCAACCTACTCATCGACACCCTCACGCGCCCACGAAGCAGCGCGATTCACATTGGCCTCGCTGGACGACGTGAAGGCGCAAATCATACGCGAAAGAAGTCATAATGGAGTCAAAAAAGCTCAAGTTAGGAATATTACTGGTGCTGCGAACGTGAATCGGTCGAAAATGCCACAATTCATGAACAGGAACAATAGGGTTTTGACGGGCACGGCCCAAATCAAGACTGAAGCTGTTGCCGGTGGACTTGACCTCTCGAATGTTGCGGGGCCAAGTAAAGTGGTGTTCAAAGGACCCAAGATGGATGCAGCTTCAAAGAAAAAGCGTGGATGTAGGTCTTGTGCATTCCTATCTCATTGGCTTGTTTCGACTCAATGCGCAATCCAGATCGATACATGCATGAGAAAACGTCAGGAAGGGGTGAAGGTATTTGCGCGTACTCATGCACGTGACCCGCTAGCTGAGATTGAATAACAGTTCTCGACGACAGAATAGACGAGATTGGAGATTTGGTTCGGGAACACTACAGCATACCCGACCTTGGAGGACCTGCCTCTACTACCGCTGTGAGTGTCCTTTACTTCAACATGATTTACCGACGTCATAGCATTGTAGGAGGACATAGTTGTCGTTGGACGTATAGTCCATGATGTCGAGGCAACAGAATCCGTGCACAAGCTTACAGAAAGCACAATCGCTATTGAGTCGTCAAGGATGCTTTCAGAAGGTGCAAGGGTACCACTCCGTTTTGATACAGGTCTCAAGATTCGTGGCGGGGCAAGAGGCGCAGGAGCGTTGGGCCTCTTTCCTGGTGCCATCGCCTGTCTTAAAGGAAGAAATGGAGGAGGCGGATGGTTCTCTGCAAATGAAATTTTAGCTGTGAGCCCCAGAGCCCCGTTCTCCTGGTCCATTTTTAAATTGATGTCTTGTGTATAGCTTCCGCCTATGAAAAGTCCGCCTAAAGTCGAAACCAGCACGACAGATTCCTCGTTTTCCATGACTATCTGCTGCGGGCCCTTTACACCACATTCTGATCTGAAATACAAATCTTGGCTATCGCTACACCAGATGATACAGACAACTAAGCCGTCAGTCCTTCTGTTGGTACGTTACTTCAAGGGATACCGGCAAGTATTACACACCTAACAAGAGTTTTATAGACAGGTCCCTTCATAGATACCTCTCATCCATTAATCCAGGCAGGAGACACAGACGAAACCCCCCTGGCGCTCTTCCACCGCGTATTTCTGGACCCGCTTCGCCTTTTCCTTGATACATCTCCTGGAAGCATCGTTATTATCATTCCAAGCATGGAAGATTTGATCAGCTCACATGCGGTCTTCCCTCAACGTGAGTTTGGGCTCGAAGTTACAGGAGCTGATCCGGTGAGTCATATGTTATACTTGAATTTCCCTATTCTGAACGTCCATGCTGCAGCGTATTCACCTCTTGCCAAATCCCACCCAGTTTTCCATCAACGGTGTCACTTTCGCCTCTACTAGCGTTGATGTTCTATTCCATCTACGAAAGGAAGAAGTTCTTAAACGAGGCGAAGACGTTGACCCTATTACTCCCGTCATACCAGAAGACACCGGTTCTGATCCAATGGGTAACCTGTGTCGACATCTTCTGCAGCAACGAAGGTAAGTCAAATGTAATGAATGAATGACTTCTGGTACTGATCCTCTTCCATTAGCTTTTATCCTATTTTCCCGGTACCACTCGAGGTGTCAAGCGAAGTCAATCTTGACGTTACACACTCAGAAGGAGTGAAGATGAACGAAGACGAGGAGAATGATTATGCTCCGGACGTTCTCATTCTTCCGAGCAAATTTAAGCAGTTCACCAAGGTGAGTTTGAGGTTATGTATATATGTGGTCTTCCCGGTCACCCTGACGCCGTCTGTAGTCTGTGAATTCTACATTAGTGATCAATCCTTCATCTGTCACCAAATCTGTCTATGGTACGTTGCGCTTGGAGCCTGGAACATCGCAAGCTTTGAGAGAAAGGCTCAGAGCTGAAGTCGTGAAAGTTTAGGCGGAATGACTGTTATCTAGTATATATTTATCTGCTTTTGTACCTGCTACCAAAGAGTATATCACCTGGAGTGCCCAGTCGCCGGAATGATATTATTCGCGGCGTCTCAACAAATTGCCGTGAATTAAAATCACTTATTATGCGCTATGGAGATTTCAACCTCCACCAGAACTACCACGACTTCATCCCGGCCTCTCAACCTACAATGGGCGCCGAAGATTCGAAGCGTTCAAAGCACAAGCGAAAGGACAGGGACTCCGAACATTCGAGCAAGAAGCGCAGTAAATACGACGATTCGTCTAGTCGGCACAAAAAGAAGTCTAAAAGCAAGCGGGATGAAGACTCCAGCAGTCATCTAAAGATAGTAGACGATGACTTCGACGAGGAAGATATGTGGGTCGAGAAGAACATTGACATGGACGGGGAGAGAGTAAGACTAATCCATTAGTACGGCTATTTCGAAGCTGACTGGACATTGCAGCCTCTGGCAACAGATATTCCAACTGCAGAAAGTCTCAAGCTGACTTCCAACGCAACCTCAGTCACCGCCTCTAATCCGCCGCTAAAACGGGATGACTGGATGCTCGCCCCCACCACTTCTTCAGACGTCCCAGTAACATCAACATCGTCGCGCCTCAAAATCCCCACTGGAGAGGAATCTCTCACAGAAGACTACGGAGAACCTTCTCAAGGGCGTCGGACGCTTGGAGATGTCGACTTCTTTTCCTCTCTTGGAACAGAACATAAAAAGAAATCAAAGGAAAAACCTGACCTGGACAAGGTATGTGACTGTCTTCCTTGCATTCAACATCATTTCACAAAGTCGGGAATATAGCCAGTTGTCAGTTCAAAGGAGCTCAATCCAGATATCATAAACAGTGTTAGTTCCTCCGATGCTCAGGCTGAACTTCCTACTCCACATCCACCATCGAAGAACACGCCTGGAGGTCCCGGCTCTCAATGGCGTATGATGCGGCTACGGAAGGTGTACGAGACTGCTGAGGAAGAAGGTCGATCGGTTGAATCTGTAGCTATTGAGAGGTTTGGCTCTCTCGAGGCTTTCGAGGAGGTGAAGGAGGAACGGCGTATACTTGATGAAAGGGATGGGGCTAAAGGAGATCATGGAAGGGGACAGAAAAGGGAAGGAAAAGGAGGGACTGGAGGAGGTGGCGAGCGAGGTTTCATGTTTAGTGACGTTCCTGGAAGTGGTGCTTCCAGTCGAAGCTCCTCATTCCGTCGTCCAGGTGCTATGGGAGATAACACACCTTCCACACCATCGCCGCCTTCAGGTCAGGTTCCGCCTACGAACCGGAGAGTCGATAGTCTTCGACTCCCGTCGCAAATGTCTTCGCCACTTGCCCAAACGCATACACCAATTCCATCTGTGATGACTCCACCTATCGCGAAGACGATGAAGAGTCGTGCAATGTCACCATCATCTCTGAATAAACTACAAGCCAAGGTGCTAAGAGCGAAGCTCATGGGTGCACCGGATGCCGAAGCCTTGGAGCAGGAATACGAGGTTGCGACTCGCCTCGCGCATGGGGAAGGTAGCTCTGGCGATGGGGTCAGGACGACGGTGGAGGTTCTTCCCACACTTGATGCAAGAGGAAGGCTCTATGATGTTGGCCATGGCAAGGAAGACGATCAAAAGCTCCCTGGCAATCGCAAGAAGAAAGAGAAGGTGCGAGGGCGATCCATTACAAGGTATCTCGTACTTACGACCTGCTTAGGTTGAGACCCGAGATCCAAAGACTGGCGAAATTGTTCGATATAATGCTGATGATGACACCACGACCTTAGGTGAGATGTTGCGGCAGGAGAAGTTTGGTGCTGGAATCGCCGACCAGAAGAACCTGGATGCTCAGTTTGCGAGGGCTATTATGGGCGATGGCAAGTTTGAGGTAAGGTCTTTTCGGAGCTATACTAATACATAACGAAGCTCATCAATGTTTCAAGAATGATCTGGAATACATTGACGACAATGCAGAGAAATTGGGTCGTCAAAAGATGCGTACTGATGCGATGAAGCGTCAGTTCGCCATTCATGGTGAACGTACACTTCCTCGCATTCTATTTGGTTACTGACATTCTCTCAGACTACAAACGCACCCAAAAGGTCCTGGCCAGCTGCCATTTCTGCTTTGGAGAGGACGATTCACCACCCAAGGCTCCTGTGATCGCGATGGGTACTCGAGTCTACCTCTCATGTACAACCACAGAGGAACTTGTCAAAGGACACTGCTTGATCGTTCCAATACAACATCATCTTAATATGCTGGAAGGTGATGACGATGTGTGGGATGAAGTCCGGGTAAGTGCTTTACAAGGAACAGCTAGCTATTTACTGACTATATACCCAGAACTTCATGAAGTGTCTGATGCGGATGTACGCTGAAGAGGATCAGGGTGTTATTTTCTATGAGACGGTCATATCGCTGAAGTGGCAAAAACACACTTGCATCGAGTGTGTCCCAGTCCCTTGGGAGAAGTACGAGCTTTTACCTGGCTACTTCAAGGTATGTTTTGTGCTTTCTTCTTAAAAAAAGTCTCTGTTGCTTAACGGGCCTAGGAATCTATATTATCATCCGAAGCGGAATGGTCTCAACACAAGAAATTGATCGATTTCTCGGCCCGACCAGGTGGCTTCAGACGGGCTATGGTTCCAAATTTGCCCTACTTCATGGTTCAGTTCGACTACAAGGGAGAGAAGGGTTATGGGCATGTCATTGAAGGAATAGATGCTGCCAATGGTGAGGAAGATGGAATGGATGAGGGAGAGAAAGGTGGCGGTGAATTCCCTAGGTCAGTCCGTTCAACTAAATCATGTAGTTCTTCTCAAATCAACACGACTTCAGGTACTTTGCAGCTGAAATCATCGGAAATCTTCTCGACCTTGAGCCGAGAAGATGGCGGAGGCCGAGACGCATCGATTTTCGGACAAACAAGGAGCGTGTGGCAGAGTTTCAGAGCAAGTATGATAAATTCGACTGGACAGGGATGATAGATCGTCAGTAGTGTTACAAGAAATGTATGAATGTATGTATCTTAGCTGCTGGGGCGTTCAAGAAAGTTTAGGAAATGCGACTATTGTGTCAAGCGCGTGACCGTCGCGTCGCGCTTTTCAATGTTCATTGTCACACCATTCCCACCTTCTACCACAACCCTAACATGTCGCTGGAGTTACCTACCCCAGAGAAATTTCCTGCATTTCCTTACTCCCCACCTTATCCGATTCAGGTAGAACTTATGCGACACCTTTACGCCGCTATTGAGCGAAGACAAGTCGCTATTGTGGAAAGCCCCACTGGGACTGTCAGTACGATCTCTTCTGTTGCTCTTCCGTGTCAGAGTAAATGTTGAATACGAATGAAGGGGAAAACTCTCAGTCTTCTCTGCTCAAGCATAACGTGGTTAAACGACGAAAAGAACCGAGCGCGAAAAGGAAAGCTCGAAGAGTTGAGTGGTCCAGGCGAACCCGGTTCGTGGAACACCTTATAGCTTTACTAGTTGACTCATTCTTATGAAGACGACTGGGTATACGAGCAAACGCGTGAAAAGGCGCGCAGGGAACTCGAGGATGCTGAACGAGAGTATGAAGAAAGGCTCGCTAGTGCAAGAAGACGCGAACAGGCCCAGAAGGCGAAGATGCGCGCGCGAGTAGTGAAGAAACCGGTGCGTCTTCATGGCACTAAGGTTCAAATACACATCAACTGAATGTACAGGTAGAGAATGTTAGACGTAGCTAAAGACCTCGAAGAAGACGAATCATTTCTACCTGAGTCGGAAGCGGATGAAGACGACAACCTATCCCCTGCAGTGAAAGCTTTAATGGCAAAGTTTGTTCATTCTCGCATGCCATAATGTGATACTACAACAGACCAGCCTTCTATAGGTTCAACAAGTCCTCTCACCAACAAAATACCGAGGACCCAACGTGTACCAAGATTTACTACGCTTCCAGAACCCACTCGCAGCTCACGCAAGTACTTCCCGAACTCCAACGTCTTAAGATATCCCATCGTCGGGTGGATGAACTTCCGAGCTCTGAACGTCCATCGAATAAACGCAAAAGGTACGAGAGCGAAGAAAACGCCGAACCTTCGGTGTCCTCTCGTACCGTGTCCCTGGGCTCTCGGAAACATCTCTGCATCAATGATGATCTGCGTACGAAAGCGAGCGACATTGACGAAGCGTGCCGGGAGCTGCTGTCGGGTAAGCTTCAAATGTCGTCAGATACAATTCCTGGCATTGACTACGAAAAGAAAAAGGTGATCGACGATGTCAGTATCTCCCTCCTTTGGAAGAGGATCATATCCTCAATGACTTCAGGGATCAAATACTAGTGAGCATGCACCACTTACCTAGACTCTTCTAACTACCAGATTCGTAGGCATCTCCGAAAGACATAGAAGACCTTGCTAATGCAGGGCGAATGGCTAATGTCTGTCCATATTTTGGATCTCGAAGGGCGATACCCCAGGCTGAGGTGCTCCTTCACTCTAGTTTTTCGACCTTTATCTCTGATCATCCTTTAGCTGGTTACCTTACCTTACAACCTGCTCTTGCAGAAGAATTCTCGTGAAGCCCTTGGTATTGACCTTAAGAATCAAATCGTTATTATCGACGAAGCTCATAGTAAGTCCAAATCATGGTTCATAGTTATATGACTAACTTGTAGCCTCCAGACCTAATCTCTACTCTCCTCTCGCTTTCAACCACACGGCTGACCCTCCAGACCCTCCAAACTTCTTTCGCTCAAGTCGGAGTATATGTGTCCAAGTTCCGCAATAGGCTCTCTGCTCAGAACATGTTACATTTGAAAAGACTGGTCGCATTTTTAGACGCACTGAGGAAATATCTATCCGAGTGGAAGACAAATAACCTAAGTAGCTCACGGAAGGCCGAGGTCTTAAATACAGCAGAACTCCTTGGGCGTTTGGGAAGGCGTATCGTAGGGTTGAATATGCTTGCTATTGAGCAGTATCTAAAATCCAGCAAGGTTTGTCTCGTGCTTCCATGTTCCAGACGTATCTGAACAGATTCCTGCTGACAGATTGCCCGAAAAATTGCCGGCTATGCAGAGAAGGTCTCGGAGAAAGATGCAGGTAGGGTTTTCGTAATACGATTCATTGAAACCACTGGACATCACAACAGGTTCACAACAACGAAGCTCTCGTTCTGGAAAAGGTGCGGTACCTCCGTTACACGCAGTCGAGGATTTACTTTTCTCATTGGCTGGGGCCACCGAAGGTACGTATGTAGGTTCACAACTGTGATGAGGTGTTTGACCCGTCATACCCGTCTAGATGGGCGTGTCACTCTGTCTCTAGAAGGGGCCAAAGGGCAAGAAGAAGTAGTCATCAAGTATCAGCTGCTGAACCCTGCACCTCATTTTCGAGAAGTAGTTAATTCGGCACGTTCAGTCATCCTTGCGGGAGGTACCATGTCTCCGGTACGCCCTCAGCCCATAGACCCCGATGTGCATTGATGTTTTGTTTTTAAGATGTCAGATATCGTGGATCAGCTTTTTTTTCACCTTCCTATTGAGAGGATAAGCACATTTTCCTGTGGACACATAATCAATTCGTCGAATCTACTGACTTTGGCGGTAACCAAAGGCCCTCATGGTGGAGAGCTGGACTACAAAGTTGGTCAACAGAAAAACCCCGATGTGGTACGGTTTTTTTAACTCCACGCTAAATGACATTCGACCTTCCGGCTAACTATTTTTCCAAGATAGCAGAGCTCGCTTCGATTCTTCTCAACTTCACTCATCAGATTCCTGCTGGGATGGTCGTCTTTTTTCCTTCCTACAACTTCCTGAATACATCAAAAGATGTATGGTCAAAGAGCGGGGTTTTGAACAAGTTGAGCGCGAAGAAGAGGGTACGAATTACTTCCACCCATCCGACGGCCATGGGCTGAAGAATCTCTAGATTTTCTTTGAGCCGGATGACAGCGCGAATGTTGAATTGGTACTGCAAGAGTATGCGAGTGCTGTCCAGAACTGTGTATGTCTTTTATCCTATACGATACTAACTAGGACCTTATTGAATGTTGTAGACAACCAAACCTGGCGGCGCTCTCCTTTTCGCTGTTATTGGAGCTAAGCTTTCAGAAGGCCTAAACTTCTCTGATGACCTTGCGCGAGCGGTCATCGTCATTGGCCTCCCGTTTGCAAATCTGGGCTCAGTAGAGCTCCAGGAACGCATGAAGTATGTCAAGCGACTCGAACAGAATAGAGCCGTGCCGAGGCAACCTGGTATGAAAGATGCGGCTGCCGAACTATACGAGAATATGTGCATGAATGCTGTCAATCAGAGTATCGGTATGTGGTTTTCGAATGAGTGTTTCCTTGCGTCCTGACTCTCAAGTGCCAGGTCGGGCCATAAGACATCGTGGGGACTGGGCGGCTTTGATTCTTCTTGATCAGCGGTATCAAACCGCTACCATTAGTAAAAAGCTGCCCTGTTGGATTGGGGGTAACCTGAAGGTAGCACAGTCGTTCGGTAATGCTGTTAAGGAGCTCGGTACTTTCTTCAGAAATAGGAGGCAATAGCAAAGGCGGGAATACAATGTGGGCTCTATTTACGTTCCTCTGGAAAACAGGATTACCCTCGTAAACAATGCGGTCTAGAGCTAAAGGCCGAATAGGCGCACAAAGACCGCGCGCAAGGCTTTTAGCGACGTCAGATTTTGATGTCCAACTTCGTCTATCGTGGATCTGACTGTCTCATGGACACAGTGAACTAGTGGTTGGGCTGAGGACGAGCGAAGCTCGGCCGGGAACGCGGAGAGATCACGCCGCCCACCCATGAGCCGAGGAACGACCCCGCGGCGTGAACTCGACGCAAAGCCCAACCCAAGGGACGAGGCTCACTGCACAGGCACCGTCCAGATTCGTCAAATGTATCCTGTCAACTCAATGCCAAAAGATCCTATTTCCTTGAACCTTCAGCTGGTAACTCGCTCCACAGTTTTTTTTTTTTTTTTTTTTTTTTTTTCAAGCTATACCGGTTAATATCTTGATAGTGCATCGTGCATTCTCTTCTCCCGTTCAGACTTAAGGCTTAGGTTCTCTCTGATAGCTGCAGCTGGTGACCTACTCCTTAGCAATATATGAACGCACCCCGGATGTCAGGCAGCAGATTTTCAAGTGTAGTGCCACAGCTAGCGTTCCCGGAAGAGGTCACAATGCCTCAGGGACTTGGACGGACAAGCCGCAGTTATGGAACAGCTCCAGCCTTGCTATCAAGCTCTGTTTATGGGTGTTGGGTGCCGGATTCGGCCACATTGTGTTTCTCAGGCTCGAGTCTGACAGGCCTCATAGCTTATTGACTGCTGGGGAACCTCTAGACGCCAACCGACTTTAATTATGGTCGTCTTATCTACCGTTATCTCTTGTCGGAGCACTAGCACCAGCCATGCTCCACCAGTTCAGTAGAGTTGATTTGCCCGAATATGATTGGGTACTCCTGTATCCTCTATGAGCGCTTCGAATGTCATGGGTTATGGAGGACCTGTTTGCACAAAGGGTCGCAACGGTCGCTGATCCTGAAGCAGAAACTTTGCGCAGAATTTGTTGTGATGTCATGGGCAGCACAGTGGGCGGTCGAAACTAGATTCTCATTTCTTCAGTCATAAGCCATCTCGATCGCAGTGCTCGTGATGTTACCATATGGTAATGGTCTACTAGGTAATCTTATACTGGGATAGTGTGAGCATATTCTTGAGTTTGTAAGACAGCTGGACTCTCGTCAAGTGTCTGACAGGCCTTACTGACTTGAAAGGGTCTCAAAAATGCCTGGGTATGGTCGCATTGCCACTTAACTAAGAGCCCCTTTGGTTGCCACAGAACTGAAATCATGAAAGTCCGGGCATATCTGTGCCAGGGAGGTACTACCAATCGAGCTACAGCATCAAACTGATGAATGTAAACCAAAGTGTCCATCAATTTGAACGTGTTGCCAGTATTTTCGGCTTGCCCTTATCACATCCCTTGCATCCTCAGTCCATGATGGGCGCTCTAAAATGGAATATCATAAGAGCTGGGGGGCAGTACTGGTCCGGATAAATTGGACCTGCATGATCCAGGTGATCGAGCCCATTCAGCCGATCTAATAGCTTTGTCCAGCAGCTCGGAAGACTCATGAGGTAATATTCAGACAGGACAATAAGGGGGAATCCGATAGAAACTCTCGGACAGTGGAACAAGTTCGTCCGTGTCGTCGGCTCTCCTCGTCATACTCGTCGGAGGCGATTTGGGGCAAGAATCAAAATAGAAGCACCTGGGCAGGTTTGAATGCCTGGCATGGCAGTGCTGAGATAGATATAGTGTGGATGTGGGAGGGGACAACCAGTGTGCAAGTAGCTACCGGAAAAGAGAGAGATAAAAATCTCGATGGTAGTGGACGTGCATACACGAATAAGTGCGGAGGACTAAACAGCGACCCCCCGGGCTTGTGAAATGGCCGCGACGCTGCCGAGTGCATGACATGTAGAGGCGGAGGGGGTTTGGTGCCTGAAGTCATCTTGCCATTGGAGGCGGACTCGGACTTAAAGTGTGTGATCAAGCGTTCACATGAATAGGGGTAGCTGAGGAATGGCGAACAAGAAGCTCGTGGAGAAGAGGACCGAGTGCTGTTCACTTCGCACGGGACAGGAGTTTCGACTTGCTGAATGGAAACAATCGGCTGGAGCTGGTTCACCATCACTGGGGTCTACCCGGAGGTGCTTTAGTCGTCCTTAACAAAGGCGAACCTCCCGGCGTCTGCTGACGTAGGTCTCCAGCCTGTGCAATGAGCATACAGGCTGTAAGCAGATACTGAGCTGTCCTGTTGTGATCTGCACTGATAGTGTCGGAATTGGAGAGAGACTTCATGTCAGAATGGTTACCGTATACTACTGTTAGTGGAGGGCTTGGATGCAATGTAGGGTATGACAATCAGTATTCTGAGAGTCGGCCAACATAACAAGTCTGTGACATCATTATTGTGAAGTATTAGTACAGCACAGAATGAAGGAGTTGCTTGCAGACTCCAGAACAGATAGATACCATCGTGCTATAGCGGTTCGTGCGGAGAAGGACATAAGCTACCTGATTCATCAGATCGCGATGTGATTTACCATACAACATCTCTGCTGAATGACGGACATCTCGCAAGAGGCTGGGGAACGTACGAAGATGGAAGCTGTAACGCGATAACAGAAACAGAAGATGTGGATTGCACAATGATAATATATGTATATAGGCCTCGCAGGAGGCGTCGAAGCAGGAAGTAAACGGCCGGGGCAATATAGTGGATAAGGACATCATGTTAGACTTGAGACCATCCGTTGCCTGATAGTTTGGGGCCCCACCTTACAGATCAGCGCGGGAGGTTTCACTTGACTGTCATCGAACTGCGCAGAGGCTGGTCATGAGTCTAACATCACGGCTATACCAATTAATGTACAGGTAACGGATGAGACCAGAACTGTTGCTGGCAGCAGGAGCAGTGGATGTGGTGCCCGTGCCACGGCCTACAGGTGCAAGCTCCATGTCGATGGAGACGGTCAGAGGTCGGATATAGCTAGAGGTCGCTACGGACTATAGTGTGGCTCCACAGATGGGAAACTGCTGGCGACACTATGGACTGTGACCTAGCAACGTGCAGAAATATGAGAGGTCGCTACGGAATGCGACGTGGGAACAGACAGAAACAGAGGTCGCTATGGACTGCAACATGGAAACCGACAGAGACGGCCAGAGGTCACTACAGAATGTGACGTGGCAACAGACGGAAACAGAGGTCGCTACGGACTGCGATGTGGAAAACCGACAGAGACAGCCAGAGGCCGCAACAGAACGTGACGTGGCAACAGACGGAAGCAGAGGTCGCTACGAACTGCGACGTGGAAATCGACAGAGAGGTCACCACAGAATGTGACATGGGAACAGACGGAAACAGAGGTCGCTATGAACTGCAACGTGTAGAACCGACAGAGACAACCAGAGACAGCCAGAGGTCACTACAGAATGCGACTTTGCAGGGATACAAAGAGTGTAATCGGCGACTACGGATTGCTTGTGGCCGGCTGGTGTCGGTGCTGCTCCGATTCACGGAACGAGAGCTCTCAGAACAGATTGGAGCGCGACGGAGCGGGATGCAGCGGAGAAGTTGCTTGTGAATGGAACCGTTGCCGAGGAGGCCTTGTAAACTTGACGATTCGTCGAAATACACGCGGCAGATGACGAAGAGGCCTAATTTTCCATGGGTGTGCCTATCCGAACGCTCATGATGAGTGTGGCAGGTGTGCTGTCCCAGATGGATGGCCGGGTATCGAGTAAGGTTGGTATGCAGACATCGAGTGAGGATATGATGGTTGATGAACAGGTGATGGTCTGAGGTACTGCAGCTGCACCTTAGGAAAACTCATTCCAAAGGTGATAGCCAACGGAGGTTAGACAGTGTCGTACCAGATAAATACAGTAAGACGCACGGCTTAATAGTGAGAAACTGCAGCTGCTGAGCCTCCGTAGACTTGCCCACTCTTTGGTGAGCTATGGTGGTCTTACTCAATCCCATATCGAGCAGTCCTGGAAAGGATTATTTAGCAACTAGACCACTCAGGAAGGAGATGAAAGCGAGATCTTGAAGGCGGAGTCTCGACCCTGAGGAGCCTGTGAAAGGACGCATGAAAGGTGAACGAGCAATTTGAGGAAAGGTAGCATTTTGAACTCTGCACCGGCGAGCTGATGAGCTAAAAGTCTCGAAAACTGGAACCTAAAGCGCCCCGACAGTAGCTCTTGGTTACAGCTCTGTAAACTGTCCGGCGACGCAATAGACCCCAACCGAAATGAACCATTGTGACGGTTCCTTAGGCCTAAAGTAGGAGTACCGAGTACCTGAAAAGAAAATAGACATGCTGAATCGCTCCACTAACACGGGATAGCAAGGGTCCTTCTCGAACCATCGACCGCTGACTGTATTGAAATGTCTATATGACCTGGAGGAGTGCGGTGCTAGAGAACCCTGCGTTTGATTGCTACCTGATATTGTTCCACTCTGAAGGGCTCGGAGTCCTTCCAGTCCTCCGTATAGTTCTTTTGCCGTGGGATCATTAGGTTGTTAATAGGAATGAGAAGTCGAACGTTTCGAACGCTTTAGTCCTGACTCTCGCAGCTGAGTTGACATGCAAGGCATCCCAGTCGGTGAGGTCTGCCGGATGTGCAGACAAATCAGTAGTCAGTACTACATTTCGGTGCCAGTGACACTTGGTCAGTCCGAAGCCTCGATCATCACAAGGCAGCCAAATCTAAGTTTGAATCCGCATGAATACGGACCTACTGCAAAGAGGACTCGGCAAACCCTCTAGCTTTCCAAAAGCCCGGTGCTCACCTGCATAACGGCGCCAGGTCGGCGGGCGGTGCTTGTTACTATGTGACAGGCAAAGTCAAAAACTTTGTCGAGCATGTTGCGGTGGAGTGCCTCTCCAGCGTACGGTGACCCGAAAGCGCACGCTTCGCCACAAGAATAATCTTTGTCGCGAAAGGAACCCCAAGCTATGCTTGAACTTCGCATACTCAGTTCACGTTGTTGGTGCGAGGGTGGGACGTCTTGAGGTAGGCACGCGCAGAGTCTACCGGCATTTGCCTCTGACGACCACCCGACCAGTAATACTTCCAAAATAGGATTAAAGCAAGGTAAACCCAGATGAGAGATCCGCAATAGAAGGGTGTAAACATCTCCTGGTGTGAACGCGTTCACCCCGCGATGTATCATATCGGTAAAACGTTACTGGGAACCTCGGAGAAACCAGTCAAGAAGCCCGGATGAACTACGAAAAAAATATTGTTGATTCTTCAAGGCATATTCAATCGAGAGACGGTGCCTCCGCCGGTGTTTCCATCAAAAACAAAGAAGTTCGCGATGGGTGATTCGCGACGAGCTAGGGTTTTTAATATGTCCTGTGCTAGCATACCGCCAACTATAGCGCACACTGGAGAGAACTCGTGAGCAGCTGTGGTTGATATTGACCTAAGTGGTATGCGTGAGCGACTGACAGCCATGAATTTTGGGCGATGGCTTACTCGATCAATTCTTGCGGGACCTTTACAAGTACTTGCTTATTAGTACCCGCTTCCGCAAGCAATGTATCAGCAATGGATTGAAGTTCAGCAGCATGTGTGGGATCGCTGGGAAGGACTCCGCGCGCAGACTCGTATTTCCAAAGGGCTATCATGTAGACATCAATCGGACGTACTAATCAAGTAGACAGAGACATGCCTAGTATTGTGAAGACAGCACCAGGGTTCAACTCTTTCGTCTGCCTTTTCGTGAGGGACGCCCAGCTGTGACGTAGCGCATTTTCCAAAGAAGTATACGATGTGGTCACTTTGACATCCTTTTGACTTTCTTTAGAGCCGGATCTGTCACTGTTTCGAAAATGAAAGATAGAGAAAGGTTAAGGTTGGCACCCCATGATACTGGGGAAAGAGAGCGCACGGAGAAATGTAATCATGATCTAGTAGATCACAGAAAATATACCCCAGAAGCCCGTAGGTGCCTCCAGCGTAGAAAGGCTTCCCCGCGCGTCGACAGACTTCGTTCATTCGGATCTAAGGAACGGATACGTTTCAATGGCAGTCAAGTGAGTAAAGGTCCATCGAAGGCACAAAACGAACCCACCAGGCCATCCTTGTCCCAGTCCGTAACACAGACCAAATCTACATCCCTTATGGTAGTTTCAAAAGATTGGGAATCGACCGCAGAATACGTCGGTACGGTCTTGACCGTAACGAGAGGGTTAAGGCTTTCTATACGAGCTTTTGCTGCATTCACCCTCTGAAAGCAGACACATACCGATTAATCTCCACCAAATATCCGGCCCGAGGCAACTGAAGACTTGCCTTTTTCCCAACATCCTCATCTCTAAAGAAAAATCCGGCCCCAAGGTCCTCCTCGGTCACATCGTCACCATCTACAATGATGAGAGTTCCAATTCCAGCCAAGACAATGTTTTTGATGGTTTCAGTTGCGGTGCCCTTCATTCGAACCACGAGGATAGTTGCGTTTCGCATCCTATCATGTTCATCAGTCCCAATTCTTTGAATGGCCCGTATCCGCAAAGCGATGGGGTAGCAAAATGACCCGAAACAATGTCCTTTACCTCTGCTGTGCTTCAATGCCCCATAAGCGAATCTGCCTATCATAACGACCTTGTTCCTCCTCTGTGAATTCTACGGCAGACGACATGACGATATTTGGAATGTTGAAGAATTGGCAACAAGTTCGCGAAGTTGAAGATAATTCGCTGTAGAGAAGCCAAAGAGACGAATAGGAAGGGTTTCCGGCAGTAATAGAGCGATGGACAGGTGATATTGCAGTTGGCAGGTAGATGTCCTAGTCCGGAGGTTTTAGTTCAAGTTGAAAGGCGCGACCAAAGATTGTGACGCGCTCAATTGGGAGCGTGCACGTGTTGGTTGCTATTTTCGGAATCGTCCGAAGCGCCGATGAAGTTCTACGTGTGCATCCGTTTGTCCAACGCCAATAAACTCGCTGGAACATCAGAAACGAATCAGAACTAATCGTGAAAACATCGTGATATTTCGTTCCATTGATACATTGATATTTACTTGAGGTGACTTGTCGACAAGTCACAGCAGCAGAGGGTTGAGTAAATAGCTACAGCTTAAAGGACTTTAAAAAAGTGCAGGGTATCGTGGTATGAGAAGAATGAGAAAAAATAAAAAAGCACGAGTCGGTAGCGAGAACGTGGTGCCCGTCAACCGACTTAGATAGGGCAATAAATACCACATAAAGAATCTGAGGGAATTTCATCCCACCATGGCCATTCCATCTCCGCTGGACGTTCCGTCGCGATCGTCGTCCAGTCTGGCATTAGTGGATTAGTTTAAACTCTGTACCCAATCAAGTAGTAGATCTACTCACAGATAGTTCCTTTCGATTTCCGATAATATGCTGAGGAAATCCCCTGTAGTATGAACGGTAAACGACGCTTGCAATTAACTGAGCATGTGAGACTTACACAAAAATGCATGAGCACGAGCAGCGGATGCGGGAGCTATCTCCGCTTTACGGACAGCATCTAGGAGGGTGGATGCTACGAATCTAACTTTATGGACCTGTGCGAACAAATCACAGAACAATCAGAATGAAATGCCCGAACGAAAGAATAAGGTGGCAGCTGACCAAGCTAGGGCCGTTTGTCGCAATCGACTGAATTGGTATACTGCGCGTTAAAATTTTTCGAGTTGAGTATGGGGAGATCCGGGGTTGAGTTGTTTGCTTACCTGTGAAGGATGTTGAGCAAATCGCTGGCAACAGCTTCTCGGTCCTCTGCGACCTGTTGCTCATCCAAGCTGCCCCGCAGCGATAGAATAAGCTCATCGCGATACTGCTCGATCACAAAACGGACCAGTTGCTAAAAGTAGAAGCAGATCAGATAAAGTCGACCAATGGCAGCGGCGTAAACAGACCTGAGTGACGTATAGGTTAGCCTGCATGACGAGGAACGGATTGAGCGCGTTCGCCCTTGAAGCGTTCGGGTTGTCAAAGAAATCCTTGACTTCTGCGAATGTTGCTTGTCGGAAGCCAGCACCGCCATACTCGGCTGGGAGGTTTGATGGCGAAGTATGTGCGTTGTTCCGCTTCAGGCACAGAGGCTCTGGGGCAAGACTCAATGCTCCCATTATCCTCTGATGAAGCGACTGAACTTCCTCCAGGCGCGCAGTCGCAAACTGGCCTTGCGGAGGTGATCTCTTGTCAACCCGGATCCGAACCAGGATCTCTCCCAGTAGCGCGAATATCCTGGAAATGTAGTTCAAGCCGGAAACAATGGCCGTCTTGCCATGTGGTTGAGGTAAATAAGCACTGGGTGTGATGCTATGGTAGAGGAAAAATACCGGGGTTAGAAAACCACAATTACTCCGAGACATGAGCAACGTACTATTCGTCATCGAGTTCTTTTGGAAAATGAACAGAGCAATCTTCATCTCGAAGACAAATCGGCCGCCCAAGAAGAATTGACATTGATTTGTCCGCTGCAAGATACCTTGAGTCAACTTAATCAAGAATGACGTCGAAATAAGGAACTGACCTCCGAAAAGTAGCCAGAATATTCTTCGTCTTACTTCGCACTCGATGGGGTCGAGGCCTTCATACGAGGATTCTTCGTGCATCCGCAACGTAACGGCTATGTGAGCAGCCTCACCAAACGCTGCGTGTTGAGTTGCATCATGTCCCTCGCAGAAATGATACACGCAATCACTAGGTCAATCCGAATAAGTCATGGAATATGAAATGATATCAATGAATCACGAACAAGTAACGAACGACCACATGCATTGATGTCGGTGGGTCATAAGATGCCACGGTTATGTGCCGGCTGGCTTCATGACATGTCTTTCAACAAAATTGTAAGTCTCAAGTCAGCAAGGCCTACGGAAATATAGTCTACCTGAGCCAACTTTCGCACCACCGGACGCTCCAAGGGCAAGTACGATCGCGGGACCTGAACCAAAGTCGAAGCAACAGTGGACATGACAAGAGCAAAGAAGAGCGGATCTCGTTCTTCACGCCGTGCGTGAAGGTCAGCCATAAATGAAGGTTTGTGTACACATGGTGTGAGCGGGTATACGAAGTCAAAGAACAGAGCGATGATAAGCGAAATTGTATCGCGTGGTGCAATTTCTTCCAGCCTGTGAGGTCGATAATAATAGGAAAGTGGAGGGATAGTTGAGGGAGGTGGGACAACATGGTTTTGCTTGTATGACCAATTGTTGTACGGGGGATATGTGTTGAAAGATTCTGACGGGGAATAGGCAGAAAGTGGTTCCTCAGACTTTGGAGACTGAGAAATCAGACTATTACTGTCTCCGCGCGATGAGAACGGTGGAGAAGGTAGGGAGTTGCCTGATGAATAGTGTGGATGGTACGAATCTGCAGCAATCGGATATCGGGATGGTGGTATGGGAATAGAGGGTATCGAAGGGATAGACGGGATGGATGGCACAGATTTCATTGATGTATCCATGAAATTTGGTGGGCTTTTTGGTCCCAAGGGTGGTGACACCATGTTTTGCGTGGGACTGGCGATGGTTGACACGGGTGATGTGGAATTTTCAGCATCATTGGGCGATTCAGTTTGAGATGCAGCCGCAGCGGCGGCAGCTTCTTGTAACCGTCGAAGATATCTAGTGTGATTTATTTAAAACGTTGTAAGTGCCCAGGGAGGTTAGAAAAAAAAAAATACTTACAGGTTTGGCGGGCCGCGCTTTTTGGGCTGATACTCGTAGGTGCATGGAATGCCTAGAGTGATACAGTGCTTGCAAGACTGCTTCGGATCTTCAGGATTCTCCCGAGCACATCGAACTTTGCGCGCTCTGCATGCATCGCAACCTGGAAGGAAGCGTTTAGACTGCGCGGTACAGTGAGAAAGCCATGAGACGTACTCTGTGATTGACGCCTAGAGAAGCGAAAAGGCCTAGTCAGTACATTTCTTCATCAACAAAAGGGAAGGAAAAAAAGACATTTAAATGAAGGGTTATGAAGGGACTATGAATGAAGAAAACGATGTCGACTCTTTTTCAACAATGTGGTCGCAAGAAAAGAATGCTCGGCGATAGACAGCGCCATAAAACGGAGAATCGTCGGGCATATTTGGAGGGGTAACAGAGTGGATAAAGAAAGAATCTCACTTTCGCTTGGATTTCGACTGGTCATTCTCTTTGAGAATGCAGTCATCGGACGGAGGGCTGGAGGAGCTGGACTCTTTCTTTGCGCGAGCAGCAGGCATAGTGATGAGGGTGGCAGAAATTGGCCGTTTTTCAAAAGTTTGCCCCGCGTCCCGGCGCTTTATATCAAAACCCAATTTCTCTCCAATCTCAGAGGGAAACTAAATTTCAACATGGTCACAACGTCACGAGTTCATCTCAACTTTGAGGTATTCGTACGGTCTATTCCCGGACCACACCCCACACCAGATGCATCTATGTACTGATTTAATTCTCTGATCTCATCAACTCATGAACCCAATGTTCTCCAAAGCTTCCGCATCCGATTTGCGGACATCGGCTGCCTCAAACACTCTATCCTAGTCTAATCCACGTGAACCGTTGCTCTCTTTGTGCGCCCTAATAATTGTCAATAACATCCATTTTACGTAGGCCATACTCTTCCACGGTCCTTATTCCGGGTAGCTGGGTTCCTGGTCTGCACAAGTTTGCGGACGATTTGCCGAGCCCTATGTTCCTTTTGGCGGTTCTCGCAGTTGCCGAAGCATCCAACGAAGGTTTTGTTTCGCGCTCTTTCCCTGTTTCCGAATACCCTTCGCAATCTGGCGTCGTATGAACACCTGCTCCTCGTCGCTCCATTGCGCATTGCCTCTCAACAGCGCATTCCAGAATTTGAAGGCTATCTCGAATTCACGAGCTCGTAATGATTCGTAAACCATGTATTTGCCCATCTGGGGAGAGGAGACAATGCTAGCATTCGGACCACGTAACGAAGTGATGATGTCAAAAGCTTCCTCCAGCCTTGATCGAACCGATCCACCAAACACATCAAAGTCTTTTCCGACACTTGCACGGAGTAGTGAGGAGATGGTCTTCATGTCGAAATTGACCCCCCAGGAATTGCTGCCCTGAGTGACAACGTCCTGGACCAGTTCGAGGTCCTTGCGCAATAGAGCATGATGCACGACCGTCCCGACAGTTACAGAATCTGGCTTAAGGCCCCGTTCAATCATACGCTCCGCTATCCTGGCCGCGCTGCGGGGATGGCGTTCTGCCAGCGACGTTAGAGCGGTATTGATATCGTAGAGATCCGGGACCTCTTTACGGTCCAGTATGATCTTGAACACGTCGAAACCTTTGTTGACATCCCCCATGATGAAATACGCTCTTGCCAGGGACGTCAAGTTCTCGTGCTGTGCGCTTTCCAGCGGCTCGTGACTCCGAACGAATTCAGACAGGACCTTGTCGACGAACCGGACCAAATCTGAAATCCGTTCTTCAAGGACCCGGTCGTCTTGATTGTCCAGGAACGCCGCCCCGGAGTGACGTTGCTCAAGCTCAACAAGAGCTTCCTCTTTCTGCCGTATGAGGGAGCTGAAGAGGCTCATCATCCGGACCATGACGGCGGCCGAACCGACAATAGTCTGTCGGTCTTTACCAGTCGAATAACGTTCCCAAAGTTTCCGTGCACAGGTAGCAAAACCTTGGGAGGCGACCGTGGCAATGAAGTCTGCTCGAAGTCGAACTGGAAGGAAGATAGCCTGCTCGGTCACTTCTGTGACAAGTGTTCGAGCAAGGTGAGTTAAGCCTCGCTCGGCCGCCATATACTTTAGTAGCCATAGGAGTTGATCGTTCTGAGGTGCCGGATAAAGCTGCTTTGTGCCGTCGTCAAGCTGTCGAGTAAAAGCATACAACCGGGTGGCATCATGGGCATAATTATGCTGGGCAGCGCATGCATATGCTGTTCGTATGATGCCATTTTCGACCGGAGAAACTGGGTGTAGTCTAATGATTAAATCGATGCATGAGGAGAACTCTGGGCGCCGCGGGGATGTTAAGGTAGAGTAAAGGAAGTCGGTGGCAAGACTGGTTGCTTCAGAACCAGCAGGGGATTGCTGGGTATCAGGGCCTGATGGTAGTATCCCGATTATTAATCGGTGAGCGAATGTACGATATCCCCAATGGATGCATGCTCTAGCAGCCGTCAAAGACATGATGAGTTTGAAATTTTGAGATGAGGTGGGAGTGGCTTGTACTGATTCCGGGGGAATATACGATCTCTCGAATAGGAGACGGAACAACTGAAGGGCCTTTTCGTGGTCGTCCACGGCCAGTAATTTGGATAACAGGGCGAAAGCGAGGTACACTATCTGCGGAGGATAATGTGTGACGCCATACCCTCCGCCAGGAACTACACCAACCTTCTGGAGCTCGGAGAGAACAGGCATGAATATCACGTTCACGAGAGCCTGATCTGCTGCGCTAGGGTGTAGTCGTGTGGAGATCTGGATAGCGAGGTACTTGAAATCCTGGGGTGACAGATTCCGTACTCCCGAGCTCCTCTCCAGGAAATTGAGCATGTCAAGTACTGTTTGTCCGCGAAAGCGAGCAAAGTCGGCGTTGAACAAGGCCCAGCTGACGAATTCCCTCTTCTCCTTCTCCGAGCCACGGAATTTGCACAGCATGTCCTTTACAAGCACATTCATAGCGGAATCATTTCCTTCATCCGCTGCCGTTGCGAAACAACGATAATAGTGACCGGCGGAATTTGCATCCTGTCTTTCACCTTCGCGTTTTATAGGTGTCCCTACGTTTCCCCTGGCTGGTGGGCATGTGTCCAAAGCTCGCGTGTCATCTTCAGACGCAAGGCGAGACTTGAGCACCGCTGGCATGTTAGATGCCAGATGGAGTGGTGTCTCAACGGTGGCGTTTGAACTGATTCTCGTTTGCTGTCTTTGAAAGGAGAGTCTGGATGCTGGGGCATGGTATTTCACGGCGGTCGATACGCTTCTATAGGTGAATAACGGAGTGAGATTAGGCGTCGAATAGCACACTTGGTTGAGTAGAGAGCGACACTGTAACATAAGTTGTTAACTGTAGGACTTTGTCCATGAGTAGCCATAGAGAACGAGTCAAAATGAAGCATACCGCATGCCGCGAGTCAAAATCTCTCCTTCACCGGATGCTACGCTGAGATACACAACGCGGTTGACGAGCCTCGAAATTTGCCTGGTCACGGGTCGCAATTACGTCACACGTTGTCACGGAGTTCCCCGACTTGTTCTCAAACCACCGTGCTAATTTTCTCCTTCGTCCGAAGACTGGATTGGGGACCGTAATTCTACTGTAGGATCGATATGTACCCTGGAAGAACCTTGTACCTGAGCATCAGCTGGGCATATACATTACGGAACTCATGAATCCATTGGCAACTTGCAATCTATTCGGCTCAAGCTGCGAACTCATGGGTGGCCCATGTTTGTTTGTGGCGATCTGTCTAAACTTCCAGGAATTCTCAGCTATACACACTGGCATACGCGGTTCTCTTCATCCCGGGTTTCTACAAGGACGTAACTCGATCCCTAAACTTGTATACAGTTGTACGAGCCGGCTCATCTTGGAGGTAAGCACAACAAATGTGTGTTTCATCATCTTACGCAAGTTCTAGACAGGCGGAACGGTAGTTCAGAACGGACCGCTGTGTACTCCTAGTAGCCAGTACGTCAATGATGTTTCCCGTTTCCAGACTGAGTCGTTGACCTATTCTTGATCTCTGGAAGGCAAACAGAAATGAAATGATGATTTCTGCCCAGGCCCTTGGAGGTATCACAATCTTTCATCTATGAAAGGTAGCGCGATGGACAAAAGTCTGTGGATTAACTAATTATCACCTCGCAACGGGCTAAGTTTGAAGTCTCGGAAAAGGGATGCGATGATCGTACTCATACTCTGACTTGAAGCTACCGTGCATACAAACCTTCATTCTCGCCAACCCTCAGGCCTTTAGAGCGCTCAGCGGTCCTTCCTGGACAGATTCATCGCAACATCTTGAGAACGTATAAGGTTCGTTCAAATCATACCCAATGCGATCAGAAGAGCACCACTGACCAGGACATGAGGTGCAATACGCCGCTTAATACAACGCCCCAAGAATTCCCACTTTCGGCGGACCGTCATTGGTCGTTCAAGATTCATCGTCGTGATACAATCGGCTGCCAATTAGAGAAGCAGCGCGATGATTTCTACCTCATGACTACTGAACTCCGGCTGTTTCTCGGAACTATCTTGGAACGTCTACGATTCTCATATGTTTGAGGGAAGTTATCGACCCCTGGCCCGCGGATTCTCGTAGTCTTAGGGTTTGCCTCCTATGTTCTGTATTCACGATACGCCTTTTGGATCTTTTCTCTCATGTGCATACGCTGACGCAGGTCTATGCAGGATTGCGACCGTAATTATTGAAATGTATCAATGAATCCTCCAGAGGTTGCGACGGGAGCGACCCCTCGCAGTTTCCGATATTGACTCGTTCAGGAACAGAAAACCCAAGAACTGGATCTTTGTGTCGAAAACGTAAATCGGAGAGTCTGTTTCTTCTTCTGTATGAGATCACTGCCGAGTCTTTTACCCACCAGATGGCCTCCTTCGACATGTCGATGTCCAATTCTTGTCGCCTGTCGTTGGCTCATTACTACCACCGCGGCGGTGTGCAAACTATCGAGTGCACTGTTTGTAGTAGCAGTTTGTTGGTACGATACACTACACTAAATGATTAGATCATTTTCGTCTTTCGGTGTCAATAAGTTGGATCGAACATATTGTCGATGGCAGAAAGCCAGAGAAATGATCTGGAGATCAATAGTGAAGGATTCACTATTAGTGTAGGGAAACCGGTAGAATGCTCTGCCTGTCTTAGGTCTTCCTGCTCGGTATTCCATCCCTCGAAAACGGCGTCTACAGGATTTGGGTCTGTGATTGAGGGCAGCCGCCACACTACGTACACGTGGCAAAAATCACTAACACTTGGGTGACTGCACCCGACGGTCGTTACGGTTGTAGGCTCATCACCACGCGTTCCCGTTTCCACGTCGCTTTCTTCACTCCATCGTCATGGGCGCAGGGCAATCTACTTCTCAGGCACATCCACCATCGCATGCGTTGCATGTTCTCCGAGTCACGCCATCATCTCCAGCTTCCCAAGCAGCAATTGAACCTTTTTTCGACTTTATCGTAGGATTTGAAGGCGATTCGCTGTCGTCTAACAGTAACATCAGTGCTTCAGAACTAGAAAAGATTGTAGAAAATCATGAAGGGCGTGTGCTGAACTTGTTGGTGTGGAACAGTAAAAGTCAAGAGACGCGAGGTATGTGGGCTGTAGAATCGATATATTCAACATGCCAATCAAGTTGTTTCCCTTCAGTCGTTCCAATAGTACCCTCGAGAGAATGGTCACAATTACTGAGCCCTAGAGGTCAGGAACTCGACCCAACACGTCAGCCTTCGCTATTGGGCCTCAGCATGCGAATATGCGAGCCAGAATTTGCTTTGGACAATGTATGGCATGTCTTGGACGTGATGGAGGGCAGTCCTGCTGAAAGTGCAGGGTTGGTTCCGTACGGTGACTATATTACTGGGTGGTCTGGTGGTGTCCTTAGTGCAGAGAACGATTTTTACGACTTGGTGGAGGCGGTGAGTTTCAAACTGCGATCTGTGAGATTGAACTGCTACTGAACAACAGTCCCTTTTTAGCACGTTGACAAACCTCTTAGAGTATACGTCTACTCTTATGACTTTGAGTACGTGCTCCATCGGTGCATCCGTACAAAGTGGCTTAGTACAAATCTACAGCGCGTTGCGAGAAGTTGTGTTGGTCCCTAATAGACACTGGGGTGGTGAGGGTCTGCTTGGCTGTGTATTTGGGTACGCACACTCGCTTTCTCCTCGTGTACCCAGACTCATTTTCGACGTCAGTTATGGCCTTCTACATCGTATACCACCCCAAAACACCGATCGTATTCCTGGAAGCACACCACCTGAACTTGCAGATGACCTTGAAGAGCAGGAACTTTTCGTTCCCGCCGACGTTCACGCCGAATCGGAGTATAGTCCATCACAGCTGGCAGAGTGGCGAAGGCAGGAACAAGAGCAATGGAACCAAGAATCGAGGGAGGCACAATTCATGTATGATGCGTCTATACCTCACGCAGAGCACGAGGCACCCTCTCCAATCATGGAAGAGGACGGTGCCCAGACACCCGTAGATAAGAAAAGGCGCTCCCCAGAGCAGCAGTCTTTCTATGCCCAAGACTCCACCCCTCGTAGAACGCCTCCCAGCCAGCCGTTAATGCCAAACTCGCACTTGTCTCGCAATATTCTTGGTACCACTATGGATTCATCATATAAATCATAGTCTTTTTGCTGATCTATGCGATAAGGTACTCGCTCTCCAACTTTCTCATTTTCTCGCTATGAATCAACGCCGGGAAGCAGAAATACATCGAGAACAATGCCTGTAGATACTGCCAGCGTTTCGGAGGGAAGTGATGATGAGGGTGTGCTGGAGGCAGCCTCTCATGGGAGCCTGACCAGCGTAGAATGAAACAATCCGATATACCCGTTTCTAGGTTTGTGCTCCTCAGAAAGCTACCGAATGAGGTTCCGTAAAAGTAATATCATGCTCCAAGGTCGTCTCCTTGAAATAATAGTATGCATTCCTGAACTTTACCGTCAGCTTCAGGGTCTAGATAGCAAAAGTCGTGTGCTTAATTCATGATTTGTCAGCTTTGCTCTGGTCCAGATGTCCCCACGTTGGGCGCTAGAGTGGTAGCGCCCACTGCTCATCTACTGCCGCATATTTTTGAGGGTCGTGGAACTAGTAGTAACAGAAACAGGACTAAGATTCAAATAAGGGTACACCTATCTGAGCACATAGAGGTAGCGGGTGCTGCCGGAACGGCCCTTACCCCCTGATTATTATTCCAATAATCGTAGGCACTCTCAAAAAAAAGTTTAGATGAGTCAGCGTTCCCACACGCTTTAACAGGGTATCATTTGCGTGGCAAGTGGACCCTGTACGGTAGTTAGGGTGTGTGGGAATGGTGACTCATCTAAACTTTTTTTCGATTATTGGAATAGCTGGAAAGCGTCCGTACAGAAGCGCAAAATCAACGACCAAATTGACTGAATCTCTTGGGGTTTGACGACCCTGAACTACCTCAATTAAGGTACAGAGTCGGGGTCGGGTTCGGGCGTCTTTTTCGCAGGTGCGCATGGTTCATACGGACGCCGTTAATGAGCCTGTGGCATAACTCTGAGTTCCGCATCAAGGGAATTGGACTTGTAGTATCAACTCCAAACGACTCATACGCATGCACCAAAAGACCGATATCACAAGTACATTGATGTGAGAAGAAGTAACAAAGCAGATAGCAACGGGAGAAGTGGCACGGTTACTTTCCACCAAGCATCTTACGGAAGTCATCTTGCCCCTTTCCTCCCGAGGATGCAGTGGTTTTTGAAGATTGTGTTTGGCTACCAGTGGCCTGGGCACCCTGAAATATTGGTGCTACTGGTTTTCGTTTTTGCCCTAGACCAGCTTTAGGCCTCGAGACCGCTACCCTGGGGACAAAACCAGCAGTAACACCTGTCCGTGTAGAGTGATTTGACATCGCTTCTTCTGAAAATTTCAGCTCATTCCCATTAAAAACGAAGGGCTCGGTCCTTAGCAGCAATTTGCCTGCTTCCTATGCATTTAGTCAGTATTGAGAACCAGACAACCACTGGTTCTTACGGCTGCACCAGTGAATTCGACGACAGCTTCGTTAAGGTCGGTAAAGACCTCTAGTCTCTTCACCTCGGCCACTTTCTCGATGACTTGTTGAAGAAGACCTTCCTGAGTGCCAGGCGGCAAATTGCGAATTCGGAGAGTCCGGCTTTTCATTTCGGCTTTACGACCGAGACCCGTATCTTTGTTGAATTTACTGGGAGAAGGATGAACGTCTGAGCACCGACTTCAGAATGTAGAACATACGCATTCCGGGCTTTTGCACGGGAGTCTGCGAAAGTAACAGCAATGCGTCTGTTCCGAAGTTCTTGGTTATTGGCTTCCAAGGCAGCGTGTGCGTCTTTCTAAACAAAGGTATCAAGAGGAAGTCATGACGAGGGGTAGATCGTCGACTCACAACATCTTCAAACTCAACAAAGGCGTAGCCTTTGGAGACGCCGTTCTCTTCAGTAGCCAACCGAACTTCTTTGACTGAGCCATACTATGAACGACGTCAGTGGCATTTATGTACTGCAAGTGGGGTTCGTTTTCACCTGCCGGAAGAGATTTTCGAGATCAGTCTTCGTTGTGGACTTGTTGAGCCCAGTAACATATATCTCTCTGTCATTAGCGTCTTGATCTGTCCTCTCCTTCTTCCGTTCAGGATTTGAGATAAACACGTTTAATTGAAGGCCAGGTTCCAGCTCACGCTGATGTAACTCAAGCGAGCGCTGAGCGGCATCCTAATGTAGAGTGAGGCGAAGGTATCGGAATTGATGGGAGAAGGGACGGCTCACAGGAGACGTGTACTGAAGGTAACAGAAGCGTCTTGTATTCTTGAATTTCTTGCTGGGCCAGCGGACATCGAAGATAGTTCCGTACTTTAAGCGGCGTTAATCCTCGTGCAAGTCCAAACAAGTAAAACACAACCGCACCTTTCCGAAGAGATTCCTGATGTATCCATCATCTGCAGTCTCAGGGAAGTTTGTGATATATAGAGTGGACTGCCAGGCCAAATGCACTGAGATCTCGTTTCCTTGTATTCGCTTCTTGTCCTTTGTCAGAGCTGCAGGGACAGAATCCTACGCACTATGTTGAATGCTCATATGATGCTGAAGGACTGACAATACAAACTCGATCGAAGAACTCGACAGTAGCGACGTTGGAATTAGGCAGGTGCGTTATTTTGACTTCTCTGATCTTTCCGCACTGAGCGAATGTGAGTCAGTAATGTGCCAAGCTGAAGGTGGTATACATACATCTTTGAAGAGATCAATGAGATCCTTGTCCTCGACACCGTCGGCAAGGTCTGAAACAAACACCGTGGAGTTTTCGCGGTCCCTATAACGATATCAGTCAGTACGAGGCTTCTGAAGCTTAAAACCGTATTGACCTCTGTAGTGGCAGAGGCTTGTCTATAAGTATACATGAGTTTTCGGTGGGTGTTCGATATCACATGTTCTTACCTTTACGCACTCGTTTTTGTCCGTCTAGAGACAAGTCATCCTCTGCATGGCGCTTCGTACCACGTTCGCCAGCAGTTGTAGTATCCACCTCCATAGCATCTTCATTACCTACATCGGGAACAGGAACTTCGGATACTAGGATTGAAGCAGCGGCTTGTTCAGCTGCCATCTGCATTTGTTGCATGGCTGCCTTTTCTGCCTCCTATAAATCCAATAAATGCTAAAACACGACATCATGTATCACCCCCACTGACCTTAGCTCTTCTTATATTGACCTGATACTGAGCCTTCTCAATCTTATCCATACACGCCTCGACCTGCTCAGTAGTTCCGTGCAAGTGCTCAAAACCTAACCAAGCTTCCCAAATAGCTTCAGGCCAGTCAATGTTTTTCATGCAAATATCGCTGTATGTCTTGCGCGCTTCGTCATATTGTTCTGCTTTGCTAAAGGCATTCAGTTGAGAAGACGATCGTTACGAGGAGTGAAAGATCACTCACATGAGCGCTTCAGTATACAATGTCCACACAAGGTAACTACTCTTGTAATGTTTCGCTGCTAGTTGCCATACACTGACGGCACTTTCCACGACCTCCGCAATTCGATACTGGAAGTATGATCGGCTTAGTAAATGCAAACGAACTTGTAGAGAGTCAACTAACCACTTCGGAAAGGTACCTTTCCAGTCGAAGTCTTGGGTCACCAGCACTGGAAGCTAGAAAGTGAGCCAAACATTAGTTTTTGTCAAGGTCATAGTGCGTAGAGCTTACCTGCACGAACCATTTCAATGCCATTTTCGAGTACTCCGATAAGTGTGGGCAGAGTTTCGTCATCTAAGAAATCGTCAACAAAGATATCAATGGTGAGAAAACGTGTTCACCAGACGTCTCGGCTTCGATGCGTCGCTTCTCGTATCCAGCTCGTGCTAAAGTTACGGGAATTATCTGCTCGGGATCATTCTGGAGTAACTTCATATCAAATGCTTTTGCGTAGATCACTATGATGGGGAACTGTGAGCAATACTTGCGGAGTGGTTGCTAATTCGGTACCTTGGATTGTTTCCTCGCCGACATCCACACTCTCAGTATCGATGCGTTCCTGAGACCAGTTTTTAGCCCTGAATTTAAGAAAGCTGATGCGAATACGCACTAAAAGTCGTATGTATCTTGCCCAGACCTCGCCGGAACCTGGGACACTCCTCACCGCTCTCCGTACGACGTTGAGTTGCACGGCTTCATCGACATCGCTTAATCTTAACGCATCCAGATATCCAGTCCAGAAAGACCGTAGAGCAGTCTCAGCATTGGGTTCCTCGTTGAAATGACGTTTGGCCGCCTCCGCAATGGCACGTTCGTGCACTGCGCTCATTAAAAGTAAATCTACGTTCTTCGCCCGACGTTCATGGCCAGTGTAACGCGAGTATGACTCTAGCGAGTTTCCGGAGTTAACCTATATAACGAGGTTGAAATCAGAATCGACTTTAACTATGTCACAGAAATCAAGACGTACTAGTTCATTTTCAAAAGGCTCTCTATGCTCAAAACCTCTTACTGCATGTGACTTCATTTTGGAAGCTGCCACCATCAATGCCTCGTACTGGTCGGAAGGTTTGTAATTGGTAGTGAATGTCGAATAGACTTGGAATGTAGCATCGGAGTCTGAAGAATGTTCATGTTATATATAACGGAGGACTGAATCGGGGCTCTGAACCATACTTGAATGAGGTTGCCGCAGCCGATCGAGCAGTAACATCTGAACCTGTTCTGCCAAAGCTGGCCTGTATTTTGATGTCTCAGCGGATGAAAGAGCTGAACAGAGAGGTGACACACTTTTCAGAAGGCGAAGCGGCTTCCAATATCCCCAACTCCCAATCACGCAACTGGTCCCAAAGAACATGACTCTGTCAAGCAGATGAGTGAATTATGTTATGGGAAAGGATTCGCCACGAACTTGGGCGAGATGTCCTACACCCTTATTGACAATGTCGGTCATCGTCAACCGTGTCCATTCCGTTGAGAAAAGTTCCTCCAGTTCCTCGGGTTTGGCTTCTCCTTCGGTGTATGCTGCATGTCTTTCCATTACAAATTCCAGATGTCGTTTTAATATTGGTATTGCTGGGATGTTCCGCTTCAGCTAACTAGTCTGCCAATAATTAATTGAAGACTTACACAGGTAATCTGCCTCAGCTCGTTCATACAACTCAAGTAGTTGCCTCACATCCGCCGCAGACTTAAGGTCCAATTCCTTCTCCTTAGCTTCAATTAGAGGTATCCAAGCCTCATCTCCGGCAGCGTAAAATGTGTTGAAAGTTTCCAGTGCGGCCTGTGCTTCTGCCTCCATTCCTGGGATAGATTCGGCCATTCGAATATGTTGGAGATGTAATGAAAAGTCGTAGGGCCTCTCTGTGAGGAGTCCGACAACATTGGTAAAGGCTTCAAGAGCTTGAGCCTCGTCCATTTTGAGGCTACGCGGCAGTACGAAGTTGAGATTCGAACGCGAGAAGACGCGCACCTGCCAACCACTTTGACTTGTTTACCCCCATCCGCTCGATACGGCTCTTCTTCTGGCACCGCCGACCCGGAAGTTTCCCTCAGACATCTTATTGTTCCATTGTGCTTTTCTTCATTCCTAGCGGAAATGGACATAAGACATACTTGGGTACTATCCTAGGTTGACCCAAATGCGGATCTTTTTGTCTCATTGATGCGGCTCATAGCAGTGAGCAACTGATTTGAACGACGTCTTGCTTTGTCTCGGAGGACAATTCGCTCTCAATGAAAACTTATGGAGATGTCTCCTATCACGGGAAGCGGTATAACAAGCAGTGTTCAATAGTTGAACTCTTGTTGATCGCCTTCCTTCAATGCCTACCACTCTCAAAAGGCAACATCGGCAGAATCTCACCCTTCGACGATCATTCCTGGAGACTGTGAAGGACAAGATCCTACCATCGTTGTGCGTACTCGACCAATCATACGTGAAGCCTGTACTAATATTATCCAGATTCCATGGTTCCCGTGAACAGTGGTCTCAACCACTGGATTCTAAGAGTCACATCCAAGCCGACCACCCCACGTACTACCCTCAGACCCCGAGCACGAAACGAACAGCCAAGAACGCTGTGCATCACACTACACATCATATAAGGACCTTACCGCCTGAAATCCTTGCCTATATATGGGTACTGGGTGCACATGAAGACTCCCAGCTTCCTACTACAGTGTCCCACGTCTGTCATTTCTGGAGGGAACTCAGCCTTCGCACACCAGCGCTATGGTGCAGAGTAACGTTCACAACCCGTGCAACGTCTTTGCACCAGCGTTTCTACCTGGCCAGGTCTTGCCCGTTGGACGTAGTACTACAGGAGCCTGCCAGACGGCCCTTCAACTTTTATGAAGTCCAACGTTATATGTACCTTGTCTCGTCACGTTTACACATGTGGAGGTCGTTCGATTTGAACGTTGTAAACTATACGCCATATTTATGCAACGCTGCGCTTTCGGAGTGTTGCTCGAGTAACCACTCTCATGCGCCAGGTGAGCCCCAGAGCCACAATCTGTATTAATTCTTTCTGATGATTTCGATGCAGTCATGGAAGAGCTTTCGCTCATATACCGCAAGAATGATGATACCAAGGAATTTTGCCTTTTCTCTGGATATGCACCCCGACTACGACGACTCACGATTGATGGAATACGACTCACATGGCTTCCCTCGCTATTCCAGAACCTCACATACCTCCACTACACCCATCACCGTTTCTCGAGTGGCAATCAAGCGATTCAAGAAATAGCCTCCGTCCTCGGAGTGACGATACGACTCGTCCATTTGCGATTACTGTTTCCTGACAGAGTGCGCAGGCCCCGCGCAAGTACGAGGATAACCTCCACCTCGGACACCATTCGCCTTGAGGGTCTGAAAACCCTACACTTTCGGGTGGAAGGTGCCAATATCCCGGATGAACTACTCCACCTGTCATCACTCCTCTACACTCCTAAGTTGACTACGCTCAGCTTGATCGATTTGGGTAACCTCGGTCAACCGGTAGCAACATATCTTCCTTTTCCCAGCCTGACAATGTTCTTGACATTGTACGCTTTTCCGCCCATGCTTCGAGCTCTATATGTCGAGCACCGGTGGCATAGCGAGGCCATTGTGCCTCTGCTTCGCTCACTGGGAAATTTACAGCAGGTTGTAATCAAGAAGCAGGATGCAGGGGATCAAGTGTTCACTTCGAATCCACGTCGAAGACGTCGAGGGATTCAGTACTGAAACGTAGAAGGCAACACGGGACCGGGGAATTGTTTATCTTTGGAACATGTAGGGTGTTCTACCGTTGAAGGATATTGATCTAATGATGTTCGGTAGAGAATCTACCATGGTATACTATACATACACGAATACTAAATCTACACATCTACTGTTAAGTTGAGCAAATGCAGAGCTGTTCGGGACTATCCAGCATCGGCCCGGCGGATAAGCAAAAATTCCGGACGTGCATGTACCACAGCGGTTAACTGCACCTGGCTCTGAACTTAACCTTCACCTTTCAACATTCACACTCGATATGTCTACACTTCGTGCACAATTTATGTACGATCTCAGCGGTCGAGTGGCCGTCGTGACCGGAGGTGGAACCGGAATTGGTCTGATGATTGCAAAAGGGTTATCAGCCAACGGTGCCAAGGTCTATATAACGGGTCGCAGGGCTGAGGTGCTTCAGAAGGCAGCAGAATCTACTCCGAAAGAGGATGGAGAGATTATTCCGTATGTGGCTTCTCATCGCAATTGAGATCGCGCTAATCGTCTCGCAGACTTCCGATGGATGTGACTGATAAACAGAGCATATTGAACGCCAAGAAGATTTTGCAAGAGAAGGAGGGGAAGCTACACATTCTTGTTAACAAGTGAGTTGGTTGTGGTTGTTGGATTCAATATAGATGAATAACCATGTCTGTTTTAGCGCCGGTCAAGTCGGTCCTACTTCACCGTTCTTGAATAATCCCGATGCTCCGGAGCTCAAAAGCGGCGAAGCTATGGGTAACGCACTCTTCCAGGAGGACTTTGCTGGGTGGGGCCAGCTTTACTCTATCAACGTGTTCCCGATATTCTTCGTCACGACCGCATTCCTAGGATTACTAGAAAACGGCTCGCAAGACGTACCAGGATGGACGTCGAATGTCATCAACATCACCAGTATTAGTGGTATTATCAAGCAAGCTCAAGATCATGTACGTGGGCATCTCCTAGATTTAATGGTGCCCCTTGATGCTGACAATGAAGCAGTTCTGTTATAACAGTGCCAAAGCTGCTGCCTCCCATCTCACCAAGCTGATCTCGACGGAACTTCATCTCAAGAAGATACCCGTCCGCGTGAACGCTGTGGCTCCTGGCGTGTACGCGTCTGAGATGACTATTGACACTATATCTCCAGAGCAAGTTGATAAAATTGGTAAAGGTCTCCAGCCTGTGCCTGCAAAGAGGGATGGAACGTGAGTCCGTTTTGATTTGGATCAGACAAGTTCGCAGATATTGATATATATACCAGGGCTTTGGAAATGGCAGGAACAGTGGTATATCTCGCATCAAGGGCGGGTGGTTACACTAGCGGGCAGGAGATCATCATGGATGGTGGTTACGTAGCTGTGAACCCGGCGGTAGTTTAAGGACAAATTCAAGTAGAAAAGTCTGTTTCCACATAACAACGAGAAGCCACCCTCGTTCGCATCTGTTCCGTCTTTTTGGGCTTTCATTCGTGTCCTGAATCTTTCAAGCACTCAACTTGGTGTGGATGAATCTACTTTCCCCCCGAGGATTATCGGTCTGCAATACCCGATCATTCGAGATTTGCCGCCGGCTAGGAATTAGAGGCATGTTGACACCTTGTTGAAGGTCAAGAAAAGAATTCTGAAGGCTCTGTTCTCTTTGTGCTGCGCAAGGGAAATAAGTGGCATGATGATCAAAACCAAAGGAAGTCAAAGGAGTCCAATTTTGTACTGATGGAGCCGTTACTCGACTCGGACACAGCGGGAACAAATTTACCTCGTGGGACAATGTTTGACCTAAATTGTTGATTTTGCGTCAACAGCAGGGTCCCCTCCAACCAACTTGCACATGTCCTCTAATCGCCACTCAAGACGGACACAGGCCCAGCCTACCTACTATGCTGCAGTGCCCACTAGTCCGACTCGTTCTGGGATGTATCAGCCCGGTTACACGCCGTCATCGAGGAATCCTCCTCACCGTCGGTCAAATTCAGCAAGCCATATTCACAATTCAAGAGGTGCTTTAGCTCAAGGTGTAGCGACAGGTGCAGTTGGTGGGATGTACGGTCCTTATTCAGTACGTCGTTGCTTTTAATGTTCGGAGGTTTTTTTTGACGTTCTTTTGTAGTACAATCCAAACTACCAGGATGCTCCAAATCAGTCTCAGTTCAGCAACGTTGCTTCAGATATGTCATCTTCGGAAAAGACAGGACATCCTCCGCCAGCTACAACAGCAACCGTCACCGCCGCCGGACCTCAGTATCTTTGGGATAGAGACCCCGAAGCAGATGATGCCCTTCACAATCCAGATCCTATACGAGACGCAAAGCTCGAACATGATTGGACGCTATTCTCATCTCGAGGATGGATGAATGTCATTGCATTGTTGGTCCTCCTCGCTGGCCTCCTGATGCTCTTTGCAGGATACCCGATCCTCATCTGGTGGCGGAAACCACAAGCCGCGAGGAATGGATTCAACTTGGGAGGTATCAATGCATCTGGACAGATACCGGACCTTCAAGGAGTTCCTAGCCTGATAGATGGGGACACACCACAATCAGTTTATACGCGCACCGGTACAGACGGCAAGAAGTACAACCTCGTGTTCAGCGATGAGTTCAACAAGCCCGGCCGGTCGTTCTACCCCGGAGATGACCCATATTGGGAGGCAGCAGACTTACACTACTGGTGTGTATCGTTTGAATTGCTACCCACATGTACTGATGCTGAATTTAGGCCGACGGGTGATTTCGAGTGGTATGACCCCAGTGTACGCTGCCCACTCGTTTGATAATAAGGCCATGCTAACTGCGCATTAGGCTGTTACAACTGCCAATGGTCACTTGGTTCTGACTATGACACAAGAACCAATCCACAACTTGAACTTCAAAAGCGGTCAGTACCTACCTTGTCGATCCAATGATGTATGAGCTCATCGCGAAGCAGGTATGATAACATCATGGAACAAGCTTTGTTTTACGACGGGCTACATCGAAGTCTCCATCAGTATGCCTGGTAGTCCCAAGGCACCGGGCTTTTGGCCGGGTAAGTATCCGCACTTGTTATCACGTCGCCCAATCGCCGACATATCATTTCCCCACAGGTGCATGGACTATGGGAAATCTGGTCAGTCTATTCGCTCACACTTACCGGTGTTCCGTTTGATATGCTGAAATCGATAACAGGGCCGTGCTGGATATGGTGCTACGACCGAAGGAATGTGGCCGTACAGCTACGACACCTGTGATATCGGAACGTTCCCAAACCAAACCGACCCAAATGGCAACCCCACTTCATCCGCTACAGGTGGCAATGAAGACGGTCCTCTGAGCTTCCTTCCGGGACAGCGTTTGTCAGCTTGCACTTGCTCAGGTTCAGATCATCCCGGACCTTCATCAAGCACAGGACGAGGCGCTCCTGAAATCGATATCATAGAAGCCCAAGTCGACGTCGACATTTTCCGAGGAGAAGTCTCACAGAGTTTCCAGATTGCACCATACAACTATAAATACAACTTCGACGACACCAAAACAACTATCTACGACACATCTTTGACGAAATATAACAGTTATAAGGGCGGTCCATATCAACAAGCAGTCTCGGCGGTTACCTATATTGATGATATTAATTATGATGGACAAGGATTTGCGCCATACGCGTTTGAATGGTGGTCGGACCCCAAGCATAGGGATCAAGGATACATTACATGGTTTAGCCAAGGCCAAAGGTCTTGGACAATGACGGCTGGTGCAGTTGGCCCGGACTCGACGTCGCTAGTCGGCCAACGGCTGGTACCCGAAGAACCGATGGTGAGTAATGCATGATTCCTGGTGACAAGGCCATCACTCTAACGCTGTTTCTTTCGCTGCAGTATGTCATTCTCAACTTTGGGATGGCTGCATCCTTCCAAGCCCAGGATTACAAACATATGCAGTTCCCTGCGCACATGTACATTGACTATGTTAGAATCTACCAACGAGAAGGAACAAGGAGTTCGGATGGGTTGACGTGTGATCCTCCAAGCCATCCTACGAAAAACTACATCGACAAGTTAGTCTCTGGCTTCTTAAAGTCTTGTCGCGCTTACCGATTTCTTGGTTTTCTTTCTAGGCATATTCAGGCGTATACAAGTCAGTGCTGCTCAAGAAATCTTGACGTGCTTGCTCATCCTTGGTCTTTTTTCTTACTAGATCCAAATCTTACAACGTGGGCGCAAGCTGGGAATACGTTCCCGCGAAATTCGAAATTCGACGGATGTTGATTCACTGTCGATATCCACCGCCATCGCACCTCACCCATCACGATTTCGCATCTCAGTTCAGGATCTCAAACTTAAATTAATGTGTATCCCTACTTGGCCAGGACGCATATCTTCAGGCATCATTTGCATTGCATCACATCACACACCGGACCAGCTGTACATTCCATTGTATTCCATTAGATGTTCCGTACATTTCAAGGAAGAACATCCAATGATGACAACCAATGACGAAGACGGGCTCACTCCCCCTCTTCCGCACCCGCCTCCTGCTATTCCATTGTGATCTATACCAGGCTTACATCTACCCTACCACATACCTATACGATCTTCTCAACCTCCGGCCTCGCACCTATCCCCTCATCCCCTCATGTTAATGTTGTATGATGACCTTCTACGCATGCATGCATCTACGGACACATTCTAATGACCAACCGTGTACATGATACATCTGGGACATTCATATCCGAGTTATTATTACGTCTGCTAGTTTTGCTTGTGGAATTTGTGATTCCCGTAGGTTTTCTTGGAATTTTACGCCCTAGATTTGGCGCGATTGAAGCACACAGTTGCACGTAGCTTGGTCTGCCATTTACCCCAAATGATATTTTGCTCTTGTTCATCATCTTACTCTCTGGGAGCGTTGGAATCATGCAACGCGACGACCAACTGAATGTGTCGTATCACTATCACCTCAATAGCCTTGTGCTCGACCCATTTGAGTTATTATTTTTGAAATTTACTCTGAGTCCATGAATTGCCAGCCAACCTCTGCACTTGACCACCTTTCCAATGAACCTTTCGCTGGATCGTATCAAGCAATTCTACTCTCTACTCCCACCATACACACGACCGACCGTCCATGTCGCCGGTACCAATGGAAAAGGAAGCGTTTGTGCCATTGTTTCCTCCATTCTTCGATCAGCAAACCCTCCATTATCTGTCGGATGCTTCAATAGTCCACATCTCGTATCAGTCTACGATTCGATCACGATAAACGGCGATGCTGTGTCCCCAGAAACATATGAATCAACCCAAACGCACATCCAATCGGTTGGGAAAGAAAATAGGCTCGAAGTTACCAATTTCGAGTTATTGACATTGACTGCGCTTGCAGTCTTCGAGCAGGCTCAAGTGGATATAGTGGTATTGGAGGTGGGCATGGGAGGTCGTTTGGACGCTACGAATATCATACCGGACTCGTGCGTCGTTGTTTCGGCTCTGTGTGCGGTAGATCTGGATCATCAGGCGTTTTTGGGCAATACAGTAGCTGCCATTGCAACGGAGAAGGCTTCGATAGCGAGGCCGGGTAAACCGTTTGTACTCGGACGGCAGAAGCATGCGGAGGTAGAGGATACCTGCAGAGATGTTGTGGAGGGGGTTGGTGGGGAGCTTGTTGGTGCTGTTAGGGTTGGACAAGGAGCGTACGATGCAAACTTTTCGCTCAATTCGCCGCCATCGCCTCGAACGGTGACTGTAGAGCTACCGTGTTTCTCGGAGCCTTTTAATGCTCTATTTCCGTTACACGGGGAACATCAATTAGACAACTTGGGGCTTGCTACGACTATCATCTCCGTTCTGCTGTCGCATCCTTCGTGCAGTGCTCTTGGGTTCCGGCAGCGACTCGACCCAGTTACAGTGGCTCAAGGCATTTCCAGAGCTCAGTGGCCTGGAAGGCTATCATTCCATATGATCAATAAGCCTTCAAAGCTTCTCATTCTGGCAGATGGTGCTCACAATCCTGCTTCGTCAGAGACTCTGGCACGATACATCGAGCATCTTAGTCAGGATGTCAAGTTACTGACTGGGAGACCCAGGACGATATGGATCACGTATATTTTGGGTCTTTCGCATTCTCCGCCAAAGACACCATTACAGACATTATCACCGCTTCTACCTCCAAAGCCATCTGCAAACTCGGATGTAGAGATCAAGTTTCGAGTGGCAAGTGTAGGGTTCTCTCCTCCGGAAGGAATGCCCTGGGTGAAATGTGTATCACCAGTGGATATAAAAGATACCGTTCAGCAGCTCTGTCCAGAGGCGGAGGTTTGGGTAGCAGATGAAGACGAGGAGAAGCCTTTGCCTCTTGCTTTGCAGTGGGCTGCGACTCGGAGTCCTGGAGAGAATCACCTGGTTGTATTGGCCGGTAGTTTATATCTGGTAGCTGATTTTTATCGTATGTTGCGACAATGAAATGCATTCGTTGAAACGAACGAGCGCCCGTCGCTGGGAAGGCAGCAAAAATTCGGAATTTCCGATTTGGGAAATGCACTCTGGTGAACTTGCAAAATTCATTAGAATGGCTCTTTCCTTCCAACTCTCACCAACAGTGTCAACATCATCCTCTTCAAAATTTGGTCCTCGTGTCGGGCAGTTGACATTCAAAGATGCTCTCACCATCCCAACTCCCAACATTCTCGCCCCGACTTCCCGTGGAGTGGTATCCCATCTCTCTCGCGACAACCTCCTTCGTGCCAATTCCATAACATGGATCCACGTTCCTTTCGAGTCATTCCTGGAATGTAAACCGCCTATCCTTACTCTAGGATCACCCGCTCACGACATTCTGGGCTTCAAACGTGATAAACATATCGTCAGCATGTCGCTAAGGGATCTTAGCGATGGAAGGGAGATGCCACCGAATACAGCCAAATTCGTGACCGCTTGGTGTGTCAGGGGAGTGAGGAAGGTGACACCAGAAGATTGGAAGGAATACGTCTCGAAAGCGCAGCCAGATGTGGTGTACGCTCTCGTAGATTCACAACCGGTTACATCGCAGAAGAGGCTGATGAAGAGCGTGGAGAGGACAGCAGAGTGGTTGGTTCATTTATTGAAACCGACAACAGCTACAACAGAACCTTATCGGATACCCCCCATTCTGCTTCAGATGCCCGGAAATCAAAGCGTCCCAGCTAGATCTGCGTTTGCACGAACCCTGGTTGAACCCCTTCATCCCACCGAAATCGATGCTCTGAAGCCACTGCAGTTATCTTGTTTAGACGATTCAGTTATAGGATACGTCGTAGATGGCTCTGTAGAGCTTATGCGAGCGTCCCTCGATCTGTTGAACGCCAATAAGCCGAGAATTGCGCATACTTCGTCACTCGCCTTTGAGGGTTTAGATCAAATCCGGGGTCCGCACGACATGCTGACCCTCATTCGGGACGTCGGTATCGACATGTTCGGAGCAGAATGGGCAGTCAAGCTCGCACAATGGGGTGTTGCGCTCGATTTCGAGTTCCCAGCCCCCGCACAAGCTGGTTCCGATGCCGTCTCTGGACCACCTCCACAAGCTCGCAAGGACGGAAAACGGGATATTGGCCACAATATTTACCATGTCTGCTACCGGACGGATTTCACTCCTCTCATAAACTCACAATCGACGTTACAATGCCACTGCATCGCCTGCAAACCGCTCAGTTGCGAGACAGTCATTCGACATAGTGTTGTTGATGCAGAGCCAGAATTCCCTGATTCTAATGCGTCGCATACACGCGCCTATATCCACCATCTACTTCATACGCACGAAATGTCTGCTCATTCATTACTCGTTTCGCATAATGTGGAGGTCATTTCGATGTTCCTTGCTGGTGTCAGACATGTGTTATCTACACCTGACCAGGATTTTACGAAAGAGGTGAAAAGGTTCTTCGACTACTACAATGCAGGATACGCAACCTCTGGCGAAATACAAGGAGTAGCGGAAAAGGTCGCGGAAGTCGTGGAGGCTGTCGTTGAAGAATCTAAAGGGCTCGCGGGTGGCTTCGAAGTTGGAGTCGAAACGGGCGGCACGACGCCACCTGTGACGGCTCAGGTGAAGAGTATCGGAATTGGCATAGCGCTTTATGATGAGGCGCATGCTTGTTGGGCAGAAGTAGAACGTTTGAGAGGGAAGGGAAGCTTGAAGCGAGAGAGGCCCTCGGAGCGGGAGGTGAGCACAGAGCTATAGAGTAACTCGGAATGTGATTCCGAATTTGTACTCATCTGTACCTGTATAAATGATACGGGTATCGAATAACCTTGTCGCTTATATGAGCTCAAGGATTGAGTTTTGTCATGAATATACCTGAGTATACATGTAGTGTAGTTACCATTTTCGGAAACTATGTAGTTCTTTGCCTCTCGGACCTGTACTCCCACCAGACTTAAAGAGAGGCATTGCCCAAAAGCTACGCTGTACTCCAGCGAGCCTGAGAAACATATTAGGGAGATGGTCACGGTACGTGCTCGGAATGCTCTCGTCAATGCGACTATTCATATATTGGAAACAAGCCACAAATATTATACAAAACCATTGTTCAGGCTATTCTTCTTCACCTGAAGTCCCACACCATTAGTTCCAGCCCCGGCTGATATTTTTCATGGGATACACGTATCAAGTCGAACCTGAACTCAAGACACTCGGGGTGAGCTAACTAGGGAGTGACGGCAACAGCATCAATAGAAGAAGAAACGAGCCTCGATGTAAGCCGTTCAGAGACACGTTTACGGCTGTCTAACTTCGTGCAATAGGATTCAGTCTCAGTAATTAACTCATATTCCAACCGCTGCACTGAACCTCTAAAGACTAGAAGCCGAATACATAGCCGAAGCTACAATTCTTACACAAGGGCGGCTCTTAATCCTGTGCCAAAGAGACAGACGATCATGCCTCCCACCAAGGTAAGAAGCTCAGTAGGACCACCTACAGCTGAGTCTGAACCGCCGTAGAATTGTGAAAATGGCATCCAGTTTCAATCCCTACTTTTCGAGGCCCGTCACCTAGAATACCCTGAAGAGCGAAGCAGTGACTGTGTCTTTGTCGCCAAGACTTCGGTCTGTCAAAAAGGAGGAAAATCGGGCCTCTCAGTGTAAGAGATTTTCTAGTGCATGTGTGTAGTTGATATCGTGACACGGGACCTAGCTTGAATCCTTGTTTCTACGGTTGCAACACTGAAATTCCGAAAGACTAACGACAAAAGCTACCGTCCATCCGTGAATGCTAGTGTGGCTCTCAATCCTGTAGCAAAGAGAAGGGAATTCGTACTTCCCAAGGTAAGCGATTTGTCACCTCAGTATCGCACAGCTGAAGCTGACTTTTCTCCTAGGATCGTGAAATAGGACCCAGGCATCATCTCTCAAATCTCCTTCAACCAGCTGCTGCACCGATATCCTGAAAACTAATATCGCACGATCTAATCCTTATGCAGACGCTGCGCGCAACTCACCACCGAGGTAAAGAAGAATTGAATCGATCCCAGATGTTGTAGATCAACCTTTTCGACTGCCCAAGACTCGCCATAAAAGTGAGTGGTAAGAGTGACCATGCGGTTGCTCCCATTGGATTGCTGACTTCATTTACATGGGAAACGCTGGCTTAGCGTGACACCTTTCTATGGTATCCTTCTTGCGCAGTACAGCTACGACTCGAGTTAGGACCCCGGATAGTAGGTGGCGAGGCCGTTCTGAAAATTTCTCCAGAATGGGGTGGTCCCGGATCCCGATTTTTGCCCAAACCGTTGTATGGCCCTTAGTAAACCGGAAAAAAAGTACCAAAAAGCGCGAAATGCATTTATTTCTGTGGACTTCGTCGTCCACAGTGCCATTGTCCATTTCGGGAGGCATTGTTCTCCCTCCAATGCTACAGATGGAGTACCACCAATCTGAGTCAATAATGCTCGGTTGGTGACCTTCCTTGTCCAAACCCCACCGGACGTTGGGCCCTCCGAGCCCAGTTTTTGTCCAAACCTCAGACTACCATCTACTCTCGGGGGTCCTCTCGAGCCTGTCATGACCACTCTCAAGTTCTTGTTCCGGGAGTCGATGGCCGTAATCATACTTAAGCGTCATAGAGCGTCATACATCAATTGCAACCTGCGAAGTGGCCGAAATCTCACAGGGAAGCACTTTCGCATTCTCCGCCGAAGAGGACATCACGGGGGGTCATCGCTGCTTTTACCTACCTATAAGTAGCTGGTTCTCATACTCTGGATAAAATTCGCCCTACTGGTAGAAACTAGATGTTTCTAGCCGCGTTTTGCATAGCCAGTTTGTATCCGTCTCATAGCCTGTAATTTCTTGTAGACCGCTTTTTAGTATTTCACAATGACTTGTGACAATCGTTGCGGGTTTTGAGTCGCATGCTTCAGGTCTGTATCGATCCAATTACCTTTTCTGGAGGTAGCTCCTTCGGCCACTCTCCTACCGTCATCTTATATGTCGACCTTTGGCTCGACCTCATTCCCTTGCTGATGCCCCCGGCTCTTACTTCGACGGACAGACAATCAATTGTGACATTACATTTCATTCCTGCAAGTATGAGAGACGCGTCAGGGGAGGGTTCAAGCTCTCGGTGCGTGCTAAAGCTCTGTCATCTCGCCTACAACTTAACATTTTTTCAGGTGGAGGAATTCCAAACCGACTATCATAGAGGAACCTTCTAATGTGAGGAAGCTCATTGACGCGTTTACAGCCGGATCTGAATCCTGGTAGCGTCGACCTAGCCTCAACCCTTTTTCTGGAAGCAGGATGATGGATAACCTCAACAGTGGCAGTAACAGTAGACGATTCAATCCTACTGCAAATGCCGTACTTCGACCGCATCGTGACCAACCACCTAAGAGGAAAAAAATAATCGGTTCTACCTTTCCTCTCGACGAGCCTTTTCGACCACCCAATATTAGCAATCAGACAAGTGAGTGGATTTGTATTCTATACATCACATTCATTTCAACGACAATGTCAGAGAATAAGGAGAAGGTGTTGTTAGCCAGCTCGCCACATATCATATCGGACTCCGAAGAAGACACGGGGGATGTTGTGCCTAGGCCACCAATGGGATCTCCCGACCAACTGGATACACTCTCTGACTCTCCCAAATCACAGAAGGGTCCAAACTCGAAAGCCACGTCATTCAAGACATTATCAAAACTCCCCCAACCCGCGAAAACTTCCCGGCAAGAGGCTGGTTCATCTCGCTCATCTCCCATCGAATGCTACGACGATGATGTTGTGGAGGATCGTAGTCGGCGTTCAACTGGACTGGTACAGCAAAGGGTCGATGACATTGAAAAGAAATCAATACCTCAAATTGACCTCTCGCAACACCAAAGGTCGAGCGTGAAGGATCGTATGAAGGGCAGAAACATGGCCAAGACGTTTGAGGATGTATGCATTTACATTTTAAGCGTATTGAGTGGTATCTGAACTTCAGGAAGCAGGTGATATTTGCCGGTCCATCTGCACCCGTTGACCCCATCGCAACTTCATCCACACCATTTCACGATAGCAAGGGCAAAGCCAAGGAAAACACGTCAATACCTCCCGAAGAGACCATCTGTTTACCAGTGGAAGAGTGGTGTCTCGGGAAGATGCATTTTTTGGAGCCTTGCACGATATCCTTCGAGCCCAAGGGAAAGCACGTCAAAGTAATCTACGAAGACGTCGAGGAGATGTTTTACTTTGCGCATATCACTAGTACCACAGTAAGCCATCAGTCTTTCGCTATTTCAGTCTACTCAGCTTCCCCCACCAGTGGTCAGAACCTGAGACGTTTTTCTGTGTCAGTTTAAGTCTCAAGAGACCTATGCGTAAGCAAACTATTGGTTCCAACTATCAGGACTACTTCAAGCCAGGTATTTTGCAGCCTAGATATTCACCCATCGCTCACTGACTCAACTATTCAGGCGAAGCGGGCGGTAAAAGCGATATTACTTTTAAATTCGACTCGAGCGATAAGTCGTGGTCAAGAGGTGGGTGGAATGCATTCATCCAACGACTTCAGGAAACGGGGCTGTCAAGCCGTCCACTCCGAGGGTAAGGTTGCTTATTAGCCTTGCCTTCTCCATCCTGATTGCAGCACAGCGATGAAACCGCCAAAGTCGTCTGGCGAGAATCTTGCAAACGTACTTCCCGTAACAGGGGTCGACCGAAGCCGAAAATTGCTCATAGTATCGAAGATATCGAAGACCAAACTTCCCCATACTTCAGGGAATCTAGCGCAAAGTCTTCCACCTCACCTCGAGGACCCGTAAATGTGAATGATACCGAGGCCTCGAGTCAGGCTCGTCCGCGCCTAGTTACTTATGGTCCTGCAAAGTCATCCACCTCATCTCGAGGACTCGAAAATGTAAATGGTACAGAGGTCTCGAGTAAGGCTCATCTGCGCCCGATCACTTATGGTTCTGCAGGAACGAAGCGGAGAACTTCCTTGTAAGTTGAAACTTGTTAGCAGTTGCAGGCACGACTAATGGCCAAATATTCCAAGTGACGCTGTTGAGGATCAATCCGATGGCCCTCGTCGCTCGACAAGGAATAATGCCGGTACCAAACGGAAATCCCCCGCTGCGGATCCAGAAGAAGTGTAAGGCCTCTTACTCTCTTATGTGTCAGCTTGGTGTACTTTTTCTGCTGCAGTATTTTGTCCTATCCACCAAACGCGCCAGGAGCAGTCAATATCACCAACGCTGACCTCGGCCGATTAGAGCCTCACGAGTATCTTAATGACACACTCATCGAGTTCGGGCTCAAGTAAGTCATGTCAATCTCCAATATATACCATTGTTGACCCTAGATATACAGGCTTTGGCATCGAGAGCTTGAAGAGAAGAATCCTCAATTAGCTCAACAAGTTCACGTATTTAACTCCTTTTTCTTCAAGAAATTGAGCAAGAAGAAGTTGGTGTTTCAGCCGGTGCTTAGAGGGCTTTGCTGATCGGATCGTCGCTACAGCGTTGAAGAGGGCTACCAGAGTGTCCGTCGATGGACTTCGAAATTTGACATATTCGACAAGAAATATGTCATTGTCCCCATCAACGAAAAGTAAGCTCGTTCTCTCTCGACTCGTCTGCCGATGTCTCAGTATATTGTAGCTTCCACTGGTATCTCGCGATCATATTTCAGCCAGGGAATGTTTTGCTCCCTCCCCCCGAGAAGGAACCACCAGCTACGAGGCGTCGAACCCGACAATCAAATGGCTCTAAAACTGGTGAGGGGAAACCGGAGGACATTCCCCAAGACACAGAGAACCAAGCTGGCAGCGCGGCATCCGCAAAAACTGAGGATGGAAGGGACAAAGATGCGACTTTGTTCGACGAAGCAGACCTCAATATTGCTGCATCTGCTACCGTCGTCCACGATGATCATTTGGATGGTGATAACCTCGAGGAACCTGTACCAGACTCTCCAATGGTAGTGGACGACGACGGAAACAGCAGCGATAGTGTCTCGGCACAGCTAACCAGGGGGCTCAGTGATGTTATGGATCTTGACGGACAAGATGACGCCACCATGGTGGACATTAGCGGGCAGAATCAGGTCATAGAGAAAGCTGAGGGACCCATTTCGGCAGAGAATTTTTACGCCAAGCCTACATTTCGAAAGGGAAAAGAACAGGCGAGTGGACCCGACAACGGTGCGCCAGCAGCTCTAGAAAGTCGAGAGCAGAAAAGCGTTGCTAGCTACCCAATTCCTTCGCTGTGCGCAGAAAATTATTTTCTTTGGACTGCTGCCTTGAACTCATCCATATTCCAGCGCATATATCATCATACTAGACTCTCTAGGGAATCGGCATCCTAAAGCTTCGGGCGTGCTGTCCCATTTTATGGCTCTCGAGGCGAAGGATAAGAAGGGCAATGAGAACACCAGCAAGCCAAACACCAAGTATGCAATGGTATGCGACTTGATCGTGAACGAAGCCTCGAAGAGTCGTTAACCTCCTTTTAGGTACCAGCTCAGCCTAACTTTAGTGACTGTGGATTATTTCTTCTGCATTTCGCGCGTGTCTTTGTAGAGAAGACAGACTATCTCATGGACATCATTCTGGTGAGCCTTTTGCATATTCGGGGGATCATGAGATAACACTGTATCCAGCGAGGCGGTAGCCGTCGCAATCCCGAACGCATAGCTGACTGGGATGCAGAACATGTAGGGTCTTCACGTGAAAGACTCATTGAGAGGATTGAAGAATTATCCAAGATATGGAAGGCGGAACGCGCTGTCCAGCTTGGGGAGGAGGAGAAGAAGAAGAAAGCAAAGACCGATGCAGAACAGCCTGTTCAGATATCTGACTCTTCAGATTCGGACGTTGATATTGTGGAAAGCAACACTGTGTCGAGAGCTAGTTCTGTAGCGGCTCCGAAAGGCGGAAAGGGTGCCACTAAGGCGAAGAAGAGTAGTAGTGGAGGAAATAGGAAGCCGGCAGCGCGGCTAAGAGGATAATGACTGGTTTCAACTCTGAATGACTTATGGTCTTATGGTTCCCTCTAACAATTATTGCTCATGGTTTCTTCCCCTTTCAATGCATCTTCAACATTGTTGTTTTGTTTATACCAATCTGCATGTTTCTCTACAATGCATCGTTCTCCAAACCTACTTACACATCTTGTATTTCTATACCGCTCGACAGATACGACAGATACTGGTAATAGTTACAATACTGTTTCTTTGCTCTTTATTGTTATCATTTATATTCCGCACACTTAATGCTGATATGAGCTTGCCTTGAGACTGGCGTTGGACTGGCGTGTGATAATCGTCACATTAACAGCGACCACGACCTGACCACGACCGAACGGGTACTTCACAGTTTTACCAACTTATCCCCTTCTTTCGCGAAATGCTGGCTATCTTGTTGATGGCGACACTTCTCGGTGTCCTCTCCTTTGGATGCGGAATGCTACCACTCTCATTCGCGCTCTCCAGTTAGTGACGCGAGTATTTGAGATTTACATGAACTCAAATGAACGCAGGGGACTTCTTAAATCGTCTGACCATGGTTGGGACTGGGCTTCTCCTTGGGACTGCTCTAGGAGTGATTATTCCCGAGTGCGTATCTCATCAGCCTCATGCTTATTGTTTGAACTGACAATGCCATTCATGTAGGGGTCTTGAAGCACTAATTGAAGCAAATCCAAAAGCCGGGATACCCTCTTCTCGGATAGCTCTCCCCCTCTTATTTGGATTCACGTTCATGTTTTTGGTCGAGCAATTCACGTCTGGCCCCAGTCATGGCTCTCATTACGAGCTACCAACTACAAATCTAGACAACGACAGCACGGTCGACTTTGATGCAGAGCTAGACGAGCTAGAGAGTGAACAAGCCATCTCACAGTCACAGCAGCAACAGCGGAAGCGGAGTGCTCGTTCTGAAGACTCATTGAGTAGCGGCGGAAACCCATCTCAAGCTCTTCCTTTGACGCTCGGTTTGGTGATACATAGCCTGGCGGATGGACTAGCTTTAGGAGTATCATTTGCATCCGGAGCTACCTCCACCTTGTCCGCAATAGTCTTCCTGGCAATTATCATTCACAAATGTTCGTCTTAGCTACGTTTCGTTCCGCCGATTGACTGACTTATGGCTGGCATAGTGCCCACATCTCTAGCACTCACAACTTCTCTCCTAGCAACCTCGCTTCCCCGTCCGGATTGCAAGAAGCATCTGGCAGCATTCAGTGTCTCGACACCGGTTGCTTCTGTTGTCACGTACAGTTTCATCGAATTTTTCGGAGGAAAAGGAAATGCTGAATGGACGGGCACTGCATTGCTCCTTTCGGTGAGCAGGTATCTCATCTTGGAATACTAGCGACAATCTGACTTGGTTTGCTGTCCAGGGAGGAACATTCTTATACGTCGCAACCCTTGTTTCGCAGCATTCAACCTCCCACGCTGCTGGAGAAATGAACAAAGTTAGGCGCGTAGCTTTTGTAATCTTAGGCATGTTTATACCCTTTGCCTTGAGCTCACTGTTGGGGCATGGACATGAGTCAGGACCAACGATTGAGGGGAACAGACCCCTGCAAGCGTGAATGTAAAACCGTGGGCACAGTATTCAGGTGTCTGTATCTGTATATAATATATTTGAATGCTTTCTTTGGTCAGTTGCGTTCGGGCGATTGTCAGGACAGTAACGCATTACGCATGCTATAATACACTAAGTGGTTGATGTAGGTTACTTGCTCTTGAATAAATCCTCTCCCTTGTTCTTAAACCTTGCAAGTTCATTCTTCCATGGCTCCCAAGAATTGCCATACTTCTTGAGGAGGGCTTTCAATTCTTCTCTTTGCTCTTTCTGCGCGAAGAAATTAGACGATGATAATCAAAGGACGTGGATCAGACTCACAATATTCCAAGGTTCCTCACCACCGTACACATCCGTGAATAGTTCACTAAGCTCAGGCCTAGGCATGTTCTCGGCAGCCTTGAACGCTTTCATGACATCAGCTCGTAGGCGTGTCTTGAGCTCCTCTTCCGCAGTAGCATCCCACCATCCTTTCGACTCTAGGAATAACCTGAAGCGAACGATAGGATTGTCGACTTTCTTCCGGTCTTCGACTTCTGAGCGAGCTCGGTAAGCGAATGAATCGTCTGACGTCGAATGATGGCCAACTCTGTTCCCACATTCACAAGTTAGAGCGAGGGAAGTAGAGTTCCTATGCCACTTACCGATATGACATGGCTTCGACGAGTACAGCACGTCCCTGCTCCAAGGCACGTCTTCTTGCTTCTCTCACGGCGCTCAATATGGCGAGCACATCGTTCCCGTCCACTCTCACGGTATCGATACCGTAGCCTGGGCCACGGCTTGCTATTCCGTCACCATAATACTGTTCAGTACTAGGTGTGCTGATAGCGAAGCCATTGTTACGAGCAATGTATACAACTGGTGAGGGTACAGTGGATGCCAGCATAAATCCAGCATGAAAATCTAAGGGGCCATCGGTGAATGATGATTCTAGAAAGATGGACATACAATACATTACCTCCTTCCGAAGCTGTTCCTTCTCCAAAGTAGCATGCGGCAACGGATCTGTCGCGTCTCTCGGGATCACGGCGCAAAGCATAGCCTACACCTGCAGCTTGGGGTATTTGGGTGGCAAGAGGAGAAGATATGGTATGGAAATGGTGTTTGACAGAACCAAAGTGCTTCGGATAGTGTCACTAATGGTTTTTGCAGGCTGAACCGCGTAAGACTCACGACCGGCATTTGTCTTCCTTTACCGAAATCATTCTGATTGCCAAAGACTTGAGCCATAACATTATCTAGTGTGAATCCTCGCCAAAGGAGGACCCCGACTTCACGGTATTGACCTAGCACTCTTTGGCTCAATCAGTAGGCTGTTCAAGTGTGTAGAAACAGGACGCGTACTCGTCGTCATTCTCAAGTCCAGCCGCGGAACCTATGATAGTCGCCTCTTCCCCATACTGAATGAAACGATTCAAGGAAGGTCCGCAAAGATCGTTACACTACATACCGATGTCATCTGCAGAACAGTCAGTTTGAACGCAGGACACATGGTTCAAAGGCTCACATAGAATGATATCTTTCCCTGCCGCTGAATGTTGTATAGAACAGTGTCCATGTTAGGCAGAAGTTGCATTTTCTCGTATCTGAGGTGTCCAGAGGTAAATGTCGATGGCTCAAAGTAGTCTGGATAAGATCCGAACCCACAGTCTCCTAGCAAATTGTTCCTCCAACTACCGATTTCCTCAGATTATTCCTTCATGTAAAACATGGACTACTCACCACTGGTACTTCCGCACCTTCTAAAGGTTTCCCGACGCCATCCAAGATCCTGTAAGTGGGTATTTGCTCTCCATCCGGGGTAACCGAGTTGAAGAAATTTAGTTTGGAAACGATTGGGGATTGGGTATTTGGAAGACGGGTTCCTGTGAGTCCTGATGTCTGAGAAGCAGTTGCAAGATTCCGAGAACAGTGAAATGAATGGGAAGATTTTCTACAAGTCGAGGCCAGACAACGGAACATGGTCGATGAAAGACCGTTGACGCTGAGGCCATCTGGTGATGCGAGTCCGAGTAACGTGATGGCTCCCACGCTTTCAGTTCCTCGGTTGCGCTCTCGCCACGCACTGCTTCGTCGGCGTCTCAGTTTCTACTTTTATACATGCCATGGCAGCGCGTGGCAGGATCCATCATCCTGCTCAAATGAAATCGAGCTTCCTTTGCAGATCCTGCCTTGAAAAAATGCCCTAAAGCTCTTTTGCCAGGTTCGACCGAGCTAACCGTGCTGATTTTCGTCATTTTCCTTAGCGTTGCGATGCGCTTTTAAAGCATCCGGGACACATTCATATCAACCCTTCTTTTTTTCTCACTTCAACCTCCTTCATTCTGGCGGCTAGTCCGCGTTTCCCAGCGGTCAGTCTGTGGATGATTCAGCGTTGAGTTTTCGTTTCTCTTATTCTAGGTTCATGTTTTTTGCATTGCTCGGTTTCCTAGCCTTGAGCTTGGGACCGCAGGTCGTTCTTTCTCAGTCTTCTTTTGGTTTTTTCAGACTCGGTTTTGCGCAGGTCGATCAGTGCCAGCCATTCGCAATCAACTTTCGAGGGGACGGTAAATTCAATTCTACCCCAACTCGACTTACCGTCCTTCCTTTCGATTCTGTCCCTGTCGAAATTCCCGTACCCGAATCCACTGCCAACTCCACAGGCTTGAACCTCAACTTTGTACCTTTCGCCAGTCAGACGACCTTTATCGCCTCCCTCGATGATGACAGGAACCGGTCAACTACTTTGGTTAGCGACGTGATCAAGGTGGAACCCTCACAAAACAATTCTTGCCTTTCTCCATCCCGGCAATCCACTTCACCTTTCACAATCGAAGGAGGGCAGGTGTCGCAATGCGAGGATTTTACTGTTGCCTATACCACCCCAAACGCACCCTCAATCAGGCTCTTCAGTCCCAACGGCTTTTCCTTTCCTTTAAGGATGACCTCAAACTCCAACGGCAAAGCGACTTATACAATGACCGCCTTCCGAGGCATACAAGTTTTGCTACTATTTGACGATGGGAATGGGGCGCGTCGAACATCACCGTTGCTTTCAGGTGTGTGGTCAATTTTTGTCGTGCACCATCAAATACTGATATACATCATAGTGTTCGGGTCTTCATCAAGCTCGACACAGTGCTTTCCAAACTTTAGCAACTTTGGCGGAAAAACATCTCCAAGTTCATCCGGGGTTTCGAGGTGCGTAGTGTACATTGGTTGAAACTCCATTGATATATATACAAATTATTCAGGGGTGTCGTTATCGGTTTGAGTGTTGGTGGAGGACTTGTCATCTTGATTGCGGTTGCGATGGTGCTTTTCGTACTCCGAGAACGTAACACGAGAAGGCGCCAGTTGGAGAGCAGGCTGGCCTTTGATACCAGTAACACGGCCAACTCCGATCCCCGGGGACGCGACACAATCGAACAGAAGCGACGAATATCGATGCCCCTACCCCCGTTGCCACCCATGGTGCATAACACTGTGACCTACCCTGAAGGTTTCGTCAAAGACCCTCCATATGTGTCCGAGAAGTACAGCCCTACCATTTCCGACTATCCTCGTACCAGCATATCATGGGAGGTTGTCGACTTGGAAGCTGTGCCGAGGAAGTCTTATTCCACTCGCTTGTCGAACATGGATATTGAACGCCTACTCAACATGGCCGCCAATCAGAACAATAGCAACGAGGTTCGGTCGCTCCAAGGCGCAGAATACCCTACCTCACCCATGTCCCCGGAGCAGCAGCAGCAAACCGACGAAGTCAATCCGGCCATAGCTGTTACGTCTCAGACTACCGATAGCACCATTCGGCCCCGAGACATCTCTCCTCCTGACGTTCCACAGAACCCATCATTCATGTTTTTCGGCAATGACTCGGCGTACGCTGATATGCACGGCTTTAGTGGTGTCAATGGCATTGAACTTTTCGAGTCGCCAAGCTCAATGGAGTCAGGCTTGCTACGTCCGCATTCGGATACGAGAGAGTCCTCATTCGAGGCTCGTCTGTCACATGGATCTAGGTCCAGCAACGGCACCCTTGACTACCCCATACTACAACAGCCCATTAACGCTGTCAGCGTCGGAAGTGGATTACCGACGACTCCGCGAAGTATGCAGTGGCATAGCCCTAGTCGACAAAGCTCGATACTAGCTGCACGGCAGCACAGTATAACATTCCCGTCATCAGCAAAGAACAGAGACAGTGGGGAGAGCTGGGTAGATCGGACCAGGTCCTAATTTCGATGCATACAATCTCTTCATTCTACGACCATTGACATTGGGACAAATCTTTGTGTACGATAGCGTCGAATCTGTGTCCTTTTACCATTCGTTCTCATTGCTTGCTTTTGTGTTCCTTTTGATAAGGGCTCTTTTTTCTTTCACTCAAAGACTATCCATCCGTCCGGCCAGGCGGAACAAGTTTATAGTTCACATAAAGCAGGACGGTACTTGTATATGTAGCATACCATGCAATGGAGGGAAACTGGATGGAAGAACATGCAATGTGTACCGACAAGGTCCTTCAGTCCGACGGCATTGCAAGGATTCGCGCCCTGTACGGTATCGTCTTGAGCACTGTAGCTCAGTGTGACATACGCCAACGTGAATCGCTAGATCGTGAACTTAGGAAATCTAGCACAGATGTCGGCATTCAGGTCAATGTTCACGGAAAAAAAACTACTCACCTCTTCCTAAGGATACCCGTGTTTTGATCTATCATTCACTCTTCTACTTCCATAGCAGCCAGCTTCGCAGCCTCCTCCTTTGCCTTCCTTCGCCCACCCATCATCAAAGAGACGTAATCTACGTCTCCAAGGACACGCCCGCCTTCTTTCCGTTTTGATTGAGAGGCAGTGGCTGTTGCTTTAGCCTTTTCTTTCAGATTGGCCTTTTTCTTAGCAACATGTAGGTGTTGAGCTTGTGAAGGAGCATTAGAAGCCGCAGGAGTGCTGAACGAGGATATGGACGTTTTGTTCTTCTTTTGCTGAATGGACAGGGCGGTTCGGTGAGATTTATGGGCTAGGAGTTTTTTTTGGGGCAGACTAACCACTCTTTTATGCACTTTGGCACTACGGCCCATGAGCAAAAGCAGCTCAAGATGATGTTGAGGCAAGAGAAAATTAAGAAGCAATTGCCGTATTGGGTGTTAGGTCAGGCTCCTTCCCATCCGCTCTTACGCCTTACAAAATAAATCTTTAATCTGAGGGTGAGGGATGTCAATGAGGACGGATGATGCCGAACAATGCCGAATTGATGGATGACACAGCCTCTCCGCTTTCCACAGCCATGACTGCTTCTGCCAAAACGCGTGTTAGAACGGCCTCATGGCTTCTCAATGTCACTCCATGCCGGAAAAGGACCAAGACGCCCAAGAAGCGGTCAGGAATAGAATCAGTGTTCATCCATGTATATGGCAGTTGCGTGTTGTCCGATCTACATGTATACTTGAGGGAAACGATGTAATAACTATTGCACCTACTGGAATGGGCAAGTCCTTGACCTTCTGGATGCCTCTACTCTTTACAGAGAAGAGCGTCATGATTCTTGTTGTGCTGCTGAAGACTCTGGGGTCTCAGTTTGCTGATAAGTTGAATGAGAAGTTGAAGATGCCTGCTGTTATAGTCACTAAAAACATTACAGATGATGTATTGTTTTTGGGTGAGTTTTGAGGTACAGTATATGGCCAGAAACAGTCTTATCACATCCACAGAACATTCTCAAGTTGAAGTATCACATCATAATCTTCAGCCCAGAAACCATAGTCAACAATCCAAGTTTTGAAGCTCTAATGCAGCACCCACTCAATCTCACAATAGAATCTAGCATAGACTTTTGGCAGTGTGGGAGGCTGTAGCCAAACAAGACCCAAACAGGTCCCCACAAGTTATGCCAGCTGCTCTTATGCCTTAACAAAATAAATAAGGTTCAAGAAATATATATATATGTCATCCATCAATTTGGCACTATTTGGCACTGTTCAGCATTATCTACCCTCGTCCCTCAGATTAAAGATTTATTTTGTAAGGCATAAGAGCAGATGGGAAGGAGCCTGGTGTTAGGTGTGTGAAAGTTCTCTTTCAACAAGTACAGGCCTAGTCCAACATACTTAGTGTGCACAGGATGCCATGCACATGACTGACTAGAGAAAGACAAGGTATTGTTTACAGGAATGGGAAACACATACAAACCATAAGGCATAAGGGACATCCTGAGAATTCTTTGATTTGGGTGTAAGAAGAAAAAAGATCAAAGGAAATCATAATGTAATTGTGTGTCGATAGCATTCAAGTACCATATTTTGAATGTGGTCTAAGCCACCCAGACATTCGGCCTCTCTGCATAGTATGAATATTTTATGTAGTTTCAGATATCCTCAAGCAACCAATTGCAAGCTAAGTTAACTGCAACAAATGCTGTGCATCTAGGAACTCCACTTTGCGTTTACATTTGCATCTGAATGTCATCAACATTTCTAGGTTGTTGGGCAAACAAATATTGTCAAACAGTATTTTTGCCAGCCAGTGAGTGTCCTCATGAGCAATGAAGAGGGGGGGGGCTGCTTAAGCGCTTACCATTGGTAGAGATCTGAGAGAAGAGTCTTGGTTGGTATTACTTAGTGTGAGGGGCAGTGCCAATCATTAGAAAGGCTCCTGCTTGGTACTGTTTGCATGAGGGTATCTTTAGCAGAAAGGATGGTGGCTGCTTGAAGGTAAGTATTCCTTCTTTCCCCAATCCTTATCTATATCTTCTGCATCTGAATCAGGTCGCCTGACTCTTCTGGACCTGCCTTGTTGTCATACTTGCAGTTGTACAGTGAGATGTTAAGATGGCAAACATCAGGAAGGTAGTCATGAACAGTAGGTAAAACCTGAGAAGAGAGTGTGATGGATGGAAGGATAAGCCTGGTTACAGGTGTGGAGGATCTCTTAGCTGCTCGAATCGCTGCAAGGACATAATGTTCCTCAAACTGGCTTTGGTAAGACTACACCATGAGGATGCACAGAGTCTTAGAGCCTGTTTGGATAAAACTCTAGGTTCCAGGTTCCAGGTTGCATGGAGAGCCTGGGCCAGCCATCCAGATACTGTGTTGTCTTTGGAATGCAGTATTTTTTGTCCTGTAGCCACAAAAAATCATACCAGGTTCTTCATGGGATGTACTTTCATCAATAGATACTTTTAGAAGTGTTCAGAGTTCTCAAACCCCTACAAGAGTTGTAGTAGTCCTTGTAATTAATGACATTGTAATGACAATTATGTTGGCAACTGTGAAATTCCCTCACAGACCTTTCAAAATGAGTTCTTGAGCATGATACTACACTCAAACGATCTAAAAGTTATTCTATGTGGTGCTTTATAACATACATGAGTACTTACTTGGTAGGTGTTGGAAGGACACTGGCTAAGCACTGGATGAAGTGCCTGTGGGAAGGCCAGCCCAAGCTCTCTGTGGAACCTGGAACCTGGAACCTGGGAACCTGGGGTTTTATCTGAACAGGCTCTTAACCAGTCTTCCAGATACAAGTTGGGCAGGTCTCTAGAAGCTGTGCAATTTGCGCATTTGACATTGATGGGAGTGGCAACAGTAGGTCTCTAAGAAGGCATAATCCAATGTAGCAAGCACTATGAGCTCTTCAAGCTTGGGACAGCCATGCAGTATCTGGAACAGTGTATGATATGACATCTCCTTGTACTTGGAATCCAGATTGGCACTGAAATGCTGCAGCCACAGAAACTGGGAATTTGCAACTTGATGCTTGACAAATGCAACAGGGTCCTCACCATGCAATTCAACATGGACAATACTGTCTGGAGAGAGAGACGAGATATGGTGCATACTTGGTCATCCCAAGTGAGATTGAATACTCGCAGTTTGATGGGTGAAATGAGCTGCTTGATTATGGGACAGTCCTGTAGTTTCGATGTTGACAAGTGCTGTAGGGAGGCTAGTTGCTTGTGACTCATTGCATCAAAGTAAAGGTCCTCCAATGTAAGGCTCATAATATTGAGGAAATTGGTAGACTAGCCCACCATAATGCCACCAATGGATCATAAAGGGGATGAAGTTCAGAATAGTAGGCAATCCTAATCTCAAACATATAAACCAATTCTGCGAGGCACTGATTGTTTGGCAATGCTGAATAAATGAGAAAAGCTGGCCTATAGATTTTGCTCACCTTTAGCAAGGGTTCCTCATTGCCTTCACAATTAGGTGCTAAAACCTCCATTGAGAGGTCCTCATAGATTCTAGGGAGAAGTTGGTGGAAGAGGGAGCAGACAAGAGTAAGGCTAGAAAGATCTTCAAACAAAGTGTACTTCCAACACTACTCCCAGAGCTCAAAAGGGAGGATATTGAGAATGTTTGAGGCGAGCCTTGTGATTAAATTTTTGAAATGAAGTCGAGATATGAATTCATTTATACTGCCTCGCTGGGACTCAGCCACAAGTATCCAGGATAACTGTCAATATTCATTGTTCTGGCCATACTTGGTAAAGAAGAAGAAGTATTCTGGGTATGCAATGATCGTGGTCATGGTCAAAGCACAAAGTAGTGATTGACTTGCTTGTCAAGGTCTCTCTTGTAGTGCTTTGATCACAAATAATTCCAAACAAGGCCATGCACTGCTTCGGTCTCCACCGGACTTCTGTCTTCATACTCCAGTCCGTAGGCAGTCGTTCAAGGCTAGCATTTCAGTCAATAAGGCTTGACAAGCAAGGTCCCAGCACGCGCTCTCGAGTTATGAGTCATACAGAATTGCTCACGTGAGGGCGCGTTTTCTGTCACTTGTGTACGTGACAGTAACGCCGCCAAACTCAAACCCGTTCCACGACATGGCAAAACGTCGAGTCGCCACCGACACCGACGAGGAACGCGACCATGACGCGTCTCCGACTTCCAAGCGTGCTCGTATTGATGATGCAGATCACGGACCAGTCGCCACTCAATCTCGACGCGCAAGGAAAGGAAAGGGAAAAGCGCGCGAGGATAGCGACGTCTCAGGAGAGGAAGATGAGGAGATCCAGCAACAGGCAGAGACAGTTGATGATGATGCGTTCGAAGAACGATTTGGAGCCGAATTGACCGAGAGGATGGAGGCGAAACGGAATAAGCCTGGTTATGGAGTGAGCACCCCGTCTTGTCTTTGCGCTTATCACTTATTCACCGCGGATGGAATAGGGTGTTGCTGAATACGGAATCATCGAATCGATTGAAATGTACCAGTTCATGTGTCATAGATCTCTCAGCTTCAACTTCGGTCCTAATATCAATTTCATTATTGGTGCGTCGTTGTGACTTGGAAGTGATAAATTTCCACTGACGCGGTTTGCAATAATCAGGTCATAATGGAAGTGAGTGATCTGCTGCTCGTCAGTCCAATATCCCCGTCTGATGTTCGACCAGGTGGCAAGAGTGCTGTTCTATCAGCCATCACAGTTGCACTCGGAGGAAAGACCAACTCAACCGGTCGAGGAAGTGGTTTGAAGGCTTTCATTCGTGAAGGTCAACAGTAAGTCCTCAATTCACTTGTGCTGTATGCAATACCTTACGCCAAAGCTATTAGGGTGGCCGAAGTCACAATCTCATTGAAAAACCAGGGCGAGGAGGCATACAAGCCCAGTGAATATGGGAAGTCGATTCTCATTACGAGGCGTTTCACGAGCACTGGCAATTCTACTTGGAAGATTCGCGCAAAGGACGGTCGCGTAATTAGCAGCAAGAAGGAAGAGCTTGCTGCTATTTGCGATCATATGAATATCCAAGTCGATAATCCCATGAATGTCTTGACGCAAGGTGAGCGAGATAGTTGATTCTGTGCCAGAGTGATGTTTACAGGCTGCTTAGATGCTGCAAGGCAGTTCCTGAGTGCATCGACACCCTCGGACAAGTACAAGGTTAGTTTACTGTCGGGTTACATTCCATTGCTATGCTCATTCAATCCGCAGTTCTTCCTCCGTGGCACGCAGCTATCCCAACTTTCGACCGAGTACGAGCAGTGCCTCGAGAACATTACAAACACTAGCAAGGTTCTTTCTCACAAGAGAGAGGCAATTCCCGACTTGCGGGCCGCTTTCAAGGAAGCTACATTAAAGTTCGAGGAGGCCTCAAAAGCCCGCGAACAGAAGCGCCGCGTCGATGACTTGAAGAAGGAGCTGGCATGGTCTCATGTCGCAGTCAAGGCTGCGGAGCTGGGGAAGAAGATCGAGGATGCCGGAAAACAAGAACGTAGGTTACCGAAGATTCAAGGAAATCTTGATACTGCAAAGGTGCGTTGCCCGGCTTACTCTACCCGCCGCCCTGTATTGAGCTTCAGCTACTAGGCCAAGCTCGAAGCTGCTAATACAAAGGTCTCGCAATACGAAGAAGAGTTAAGGAACTTTGGGGATCAGGATGAACTCAAAGAGCAGCACGAAGCTCTGAGGACGGAGCTACAAGATGTCCGAAGGGACATTGCTGAGTGTCGAGTATGTTGTTTGTTCTTGCTCGTAATGCAGTCTGACACCTCGTCAATAGAGTAATATTGGAACAATCAACAACGACATCAAAGGCCTAAATGTGCAGATTGAAGGATTTGAGAGGGAGATAGCGGAGGAAAAGAAGCGCTTGGCCTCAGACACTCAGGCAAAACGAGACGAGTACGAATGCAAACTGCAGAGTGCGCGGGAAGCCGTTGATAAACTGATTGAAGATCGGAAAAAAGCAGCCGAAGTCATTCGTACGCTGGAGGCTGAATCCGAGGCGATTAAGATCACCGGAGAGGCCAAAGCACAAGAGCTCAGAACTCTACAAAGCCAGATTGAGCGGTGCCAAGATATGATCAATCGTTGTCAACGGGCTCAACAGGATCGCTTTTCAGCCTACGGGAACAACATTCCGGCAGTGCTTCAGAGGATTAAGACCATGCGCTGGCAGGGAGATCGCCCTTTGGGACCGTTAGGCCTTCACGTTAAATGTAGGGATCCACAGAAATGGGCCCCGCTACTGAGGAACCAGCTTGGTAGGTTGTTGACAGCGTTTGCCATCACCGATGCCCGCGATCACCTGCAACTCAAGAAAGTACTTGTCGACCATCGGAAGTAGGTGATTGTCCTCTTTTAAAGTCACAGAGGCTCATACTAACATTCCTAGTGATAATACGATGATAATAATATACGAAAAGGACCTTTTTGATTATAGCTCTGGTGAACCAGCTCCCGACCTTTTGACTGTGCTCCGAGCTCTCGAGGTAGGCATATTCAGCCCTGTTATCCGCAGATGCTTATGTCTCCTATAGATATCGGACCCATACGTTGAACGTATTCTCATCAATCAACGAGGGATCGAGCGCATGTTCCTGGGCGCAACTCGAAAAGAAGGCGAGGTCATTCTGGCAAGAACTCGCGCCGGACACGCGTGGACTGCCGACGGGTTCGATATCCGCAGATTTGCGTAAGTCAGGCTTCATGTTTAGCTCACAAAATTCTCACTCTGCTTCAGGGAGGGCGGAGGTGCCACTAACCCGCTCCCTTTTGGTCGTCGGGGAGAGAGCTTCGACCTGCTTCTTACTGAAGGTGGTGCATCTGAACGACCGTAAGCAGATGTTTCATTGATTGCGCCGATATGCTCATGTTTTCGTAGAAAATATGAACGCGAACTTGCTCAAGCCCAATATGCTTACCAACCTCTGAACAATGAAGTCACGACGTTGAAACATCAATTTGCTCAGAAGAAGCGTGAGATTGAGCAAGCGAATGTAAGAACATGTTGAAGTTTGCGTGCCTGTTCTCGGCTTACCTTTTACTAGAACAAGCATCGGAATCTCGATCAAGCGCTTCGTAAAGCCAAACAGGATCAGCAGAATTTGGAGGAAGAAAAGCAAAACGAGACTCCGCTAAATATTGCAACAATCGAGGCATGCAAGGCGGTCGGTATTCTCTCCAGTGAATAACAAATATAACAGCTGACATCTCTGTCAGGAATGCGAGGAAGAAAAGGCAGGACTGACGCAACAATTTGCCTCAATTGAACAGAAGAGGCAAGAATATGAAGAGAAGATGAGACAATTATTAAAGCGGTCCTCCGACGTCAAGGAACAAATTGACGGTTTTGCAGCACAGAAAAAGATCATAGTGGTAAGTCGGCAGCCTCAAGAGTTTAGTCTGAAACTCATTTGTTCCTGGGAATTAGGATAAGATTGCTGCCAGTGCAGAAGAACGAGTGAAGGCCCAACATGACATCCGCCATTATGAGGCGAAGCTTGCCGAAGAACAACAGAAGCTTGACAAGGAAAATGAAGCGATGAAAACTCTTCAGGAGGAGTTCGAAGTACGTATCTTGTAATCTACTCGCGGTGTCATTGCTAATGCCATACAGGAATGGACAAAGAGCGCCGAACAATACTGCGAGCGGGTTGAAACCAACCGCGAACCCGAGGATATCGAGAAACAGATAAAATCAGTACAAACAGCACTTCAGGAGCGGGAGAAACGGTCCGTTATTACAGCCTCAAGGCGATTTGGATCCTAATCTGATGAAACTTTCAGCCAAGGTTACACTGTCGAAGAAATGACCATCGAGGTCAATCGGACCAAACAGAAGTTGGAAGATGCGAAGAGGGAGCTCTCGCAGATGATCTCCTTGAACAAGGTAACCCTGGCTTTTGCTTACCACGAGGTTTCGGTGCTGAGATATATCGCGTAGCTTCTCAAATCATCAGTGACCACTCGTATGCAGAAATGGCAGGAGTTCCGTCGCCACATCGCTCTTCGTTGCAAGATAGTTTTCTCGTACAACCTCTCGCAGCGTGGTTACTTTGGCAGCATCAAATTCAACCATCAAGATGAGACGTTGACCCTTCATGTTAGTTCTCCTTTTGCGTTGTCCATACGCATATTGAATGAAACGTTCCTCTCAGGTACAAACGGAAGACCAAGCCGTTTCGAAAGCAAGAGACAAGGAAATTCACGCCCTCAGTGGAGGTGAAAAATCCTTCTCTACGATCTGTCTATTGTTATCGCTTTGGGAATCCATTGGATGCCCACTGAGATGTCTTGGTGCGCGGTTTATCAACTCGCTTGCCTTGAAAACCTTGTTAATCTTTCGGCCTTAGATGAATTCGACGTGTTCATGGACGCCGTCAATCGTCGTATATCCATGAAGATGATGGTATGTATCAAGTTTATGTCGACCTGTTTAGGGATCTAACATTCCTCTATATAGATTGACACAGCCAATCAATCCGACAAGAAGCAATACGTCCTCATCACGCCCCAAGACATGAATAACATCACGATTGGCCCTACCGTCCGCGTCCACAGGATGACTGATCCCGAACGTAATCAGGGTATCTTGGCCATGTCCTAGATCGTCCATCACTCTCGAACACTGTCATTTTTATACCCGCCTATGCTATGCTCATCATAACAATATCTTACGTGTTTTTCTTGTTCATACTCTCAGCTGAAGACTGCGGTATCGTACGATGTAAATATATATATGACAAGCTCGAGTATCAATACAACGTCAGTCTTCTACTTTCAAATCACCATACGGCTCCGCTTTGAAGTACGATTCCTCAAAGTGATGTACGCGAATAAAACCATCTTCTCCTCCGGAAGCATAGCAAGTACCCTTCGGGTGAAGAGCGAGGCTAAATTGGAAATGTTAGGAGGAATCGGGGCAAAGAGCAAGAAGCGTACGTATTGATAGGACCAAAGTGTCCTTTCACTCGTCCAACCTCTTCTTCAAAGATTTTGTGCCAAAACCGGGTCTCGAATTTACCTTGCCGCAGGGAAGTCGTTGTGACACTCATGGCGTCTTGACCTCCTCCAAGAAGGACCTACAAGGAAGGATGAGTATTGCAAACAGCCGATGGTTCTAAGGAAACTGACATAAGGCTTATTCGGTGCGAGAGCAGCACTGTTGAGCGGGGTTTCAGTCGAAAAAGTTTTGATGACCAAAAGACTCTTGGTATCGTGTATCTAGGCAAAGTAATCATCAGCTTTGGCCGCGAAATAATCAGGAATGGAACGGACCCTAGCAGATTTATCCTTACTACTTGTGACGCAATGTGTTCTATCGGGGCTCATCTGTAGATCCGTGACGGTATCACTATGTGCGCGCTCGTTGTTATCGACTTCCTCCCCATTTTTGACATTGAATAGTGCGACCTTTCCAGATTCGTGTCCAGTGATGATTATACCAGGCTGTGCAGTGAATGCGCAGACGGTTGCTTTTGAGCCGATAGGATTGAACATGTGCAATGGCTCTTTTGGCTCTGGTAGAAATAAGAAAAATGAGTACAACGGGAAGGTACAATCGACAAGCCACGGACGTTTGGTGCCATCTCCATTTCTGTTGATATTGAACACACGGATAGCGCACTGGTGGCCCATACGCTGCTCAGTAATGCATACTACCTGCTTGTCGTCCTCGCTGAAGGAAACCCGCTTGACAGCAGTAGGAAATTCCCATGTGTATAGGCATTTGCCGGTGGCTACTGCCCAAAGTCGAAGAGTATTATCGGCTGAACCAGAAACGAGGTATTTTGACTCCGCTGAGTGCGGGCAAAAATGAGATTGATTCGTCAAGGACCAAACGATTACTCACAATCGACATCTACTGTCCAGACTGTCCCGTTATGACCATCATATGTACCCAATCGCTCTCCGTTTTGTGTGTACCAAACGTTGATACGGTGATCTTTTGAGCAAGAAAATAAAAGGTCCCCTTCCCGGTTGAACTTGATCTGTGTCAGAGAACGTTCATGTCCTGTTCTTGAGTCAGAATCGGCGAAAATTTCCAGGGAGGCTTGTATGAACCTTGGAGTAATATGGGTTTCTGAAGTAAATGAGTTCCACATATCATTGAGGAATCGTGTAACATACCATCTTTGTGGAGGAAGGAAAGCGAGTCTATCGACGAGTGCGACATCAAAACTTTTTTTTTGAGAGTCAGACGCTCCCACGTGCTCCATGATGAGCGCGTTATTTCACCTTTGACTTTCTACCTGTTCTTCACACCCCCACAGCTATCTGGTGCTTGATCATCCCGAGTTTTTGGAAAAGATTTCCTTCAGACTCAATACGCGGAAGGATCTGTGTACGTCGCGGGTCCTTCAATGACTTCACAGCAATCTATGCGTTCGGTGCAACGCATTATCTCTCTCCCAATAATTCAACCAAGGACTGCCTCAAAGCTACCTTTTCGACCTGCGGACCACTCCAAGATCTTGACCTACTATCACTTTCAACTTCAAGTACCGGAAAGAAAAGGAATAGAGAAAAGTGGTGCTGCCAGCATTTCCAGATGGAAACCAGAAGGCGGGTGGGTGAAATGGGTTCAGGACAAGGCTGCGCAGACGTGGGCTAGCTTTGGGAAGGCGCCGGAAGGTAGCTGGAAGGTATGTGACTGAACTACCGAGACTTTCCAGTATTACTCACTACTTGGTTCACAGTTGAAAGTATTTCGAGGTGGCGAACGTCTCGTGGATCGCATAGACTTTGAGGAGCTCGCACTCAAGGGTGTCGATCCATCGTTAGGGCCAACAATCAGGCATCCTGATCTATCTGGAAAGAAAAAGGATGCCACGGGGAATGTAGTAAAACCTCTCGTGCGTGCTCCATGCACAGGCCTTGTCCATACCTAACGTTCTTCATAATCAGATACCCCTTCTTTATCCGCCATCTATATGCTCGGGTGAATCCACGCTTGAACACCTGAAAACTCTTCTCTCCACTAGAGCACCTCGACATAGAAAGGGATTCATAACATGGATATTCGTAATGCCTCTAACCGCTCCTTTCATGATCATTCGTGAGTTCTTACTTCAAGATATGAATTAGTATCGCTCAATGTACATGCCCAGCAATTATACCCAATCTACCCTTTTTCTTCTGTGTTTGGCGGTCTTGGTCTCATTATAGAGGTAAATGACTTTCTGTTTCTGTTCCACTGGGATCTCACTTTCCGTCAGCCTATAGAGCAACTCAGTATCTGACGGCACTCATCGAGAAAAAAGCAATCATACCCGAGGGCAGCGCCGCTCTAGACGAAATCTATCAGGAGTCCAGTCAGAATCCCCTTGCGTCAACTCCCTCGTTTCCTTCATCATCGGTATCTTCCTCTGAGAGCAATCCGGAAGACGCGCCATCGTCCAGCACAGACAATACATCAGAGCTGTTATTAGCGCGCGACGCTGTGCCAGTCGTTGTCACGACATTCAACTTGGAAAAGGGCGCCGCGGCAGACATACTCAGAGCCGTCGAGCAAGCACAGACTCGGGCCTTCTCTCGTCCCTCTTGAACATTGAGTACGGTACGATACATGCTTTACCGACTGATGTTCTGCTTGTTATTACTGGGCAGCAATATGTATCATATTCAGACTTCACATGTATGTATATGTAGAGTAACAACGCCAACAGGATACCTAATGAACATTTGAGAGACGCGCAGACAACGCTACTTTTTTCAATTCACACCAGCGCTTAAATTCTTCGTCTGACACTACCACCTTTTCGCAACTTTTGCTCAGCCCCATAATACTTGAATCCGGATCCTGCATGCTTTCAGCAGGCACCGAAACGAAACCCAGGGTGTCCAAAGTATGTAGGACACAATTACAATTCTGAGTCCCGGTAAAATGACCAATACCATTGTATAGGTCGAGGCCAAGACACCGCGGCGTGTACTAGTAATATGGAGCCTGAATGGAGCATGGAACCAGCAGTGGCAAAGAACAAAGGCCCACCTAGTTTTTCAACTTAATCTGTTTAGAGGGTTAATAAGCCAAATCATGGAGCAGCTCGACGGCAGAAACCCAAGCATTCACTATCAACCTCCAGAGATATGGAACTGGAATTCGACCGTACGACGACAGAAACGAGGACAAAGGGCTCCACCATGACTTAATTGTACGTTTTTCCATACTTCAATGCATAAAAGACGTGCCTATGAGTGCCCGAAAGGAATTTACGCCAGAGTCCACGACACCAGATTTGGAAACCCCAGATCCGTCCACAAAACCAATGTCTTCCGAACCAACAATGGCTCCAGGCACCTATTAGTGTGTCAACACTTCAAACGAATACGAAGATGGACGTGCTCAGCCCACGAGAATATTTCGTGCGTCGGTTATGGAGCATACGATAGAGTAGTGAGATCTCGAGCAGCCAACCTGAAGTCGCAACGAATAGCTGGATTTGTCGAGTGGTGGTATTACACTGGGATCGATTGCTATCTCTGGTTGTGGGGTGTTTTCTTATGGCGTTGGGCGGAGAATGAGTCAGACAACTGCCCACGGTCGGATTTTTGCATTTGTGAGTGTTGTGCTACCCTATTCTGGGCTGGTTACACGGCAGCGTACCTGTACCTCAAGCCTCCCAATCCCGAGAATATATCACCATGCCTTCGTCGTGTCTACCCACGCAGACTATGCAAAGAAGTAAAGAAGCTCGAAAAGGCCTGTCTGAGAAGACACCTCGGATATGTATTACGATTGGCAATCGAGAGGGCGCGTAGGGACCGCCACCTCCGTAATCGGAATGTCTGGTGAATCTTCATACTGCTTCTCGAGGTTGTATTAATACCGTTATGCAGCAATTTCGCGAATCGTTCAGTCAAGGCAAACAAATCTTCAAGGGTGAGTTTCGACATGTAGGCATGTATCAAAGTTCCAATTTGAAATGGCAAAAACCCAGGCAACACCAGGTGACGGCTATGTATGTATCCCATTACAGTAATGGTTAATGCTTTGATTGATTGCTGAACAGCAGCCTAGTTGAGACCCTAAAAGCAAAGCGTCAACTTGGTGGCGGCCAACCATCAATCACTTTTAACTTTTCTTGATTTAGACGTTCTCGAACACTGCGCGCCCAAGGCATCACTCAGTATTAGGAGGATCGGACAATCCGGTAATGCTTCCTAGTGGAGAAACAGCTTGGAGCGGTAACCGATTCACCGGCGGGGTGAGACGGTCTACGACCGTCGACGGACTGTTCGATCCTACTCGCTGAGAACAGAATCACAGTGGCTCACGGCCAGGTGCATGTACACAGAATTCCGTCTAGAAGCATCAAGTCTACATTGAGCAAACCCTCCCGAACAGACCGAAGAGTAAGCACCTCTGTCACTGAGCATTACATTTGTTCACCAGCAGCCGTCTATTTCAAGCAACAGACTTCGTCAATAGATTCAAATCATAACCGGTCTTCCTTGTTACTCCATTTGACGACATCCAGGGCTTGAACACGGCAGCATTCTGATCTTTGTTTTTGGATTGAGTAGGCAAAACATGCTGGATTGACGGGGTGAAATGGCTAACACGAACGCGACTTGCGACCTCCGAGACCCATGCGCCATTGATATTCCTCACCCTTTCCAACGCTGTTCACCGGTGCTAAAAATCAGGAAGACGACGCATCGTCTCCTGTCTGGCCTAGACGGCAGCTGCAGATACACAATGTTCTCTACAGCTACGATTTTGGGTCGGTCGAAATGTGCGATTTTTCTACTCTTCGGAACACCACAACTGAATCCGCAAACACTAGTAACCAGATACTTCCGCCTGTACTAGGCTAGGTATTCTTATTCATTATTCCATAAGCTGCACTAGAGTCTAGCCATACACAGCCCCATATAACCAACAAAGCTCAGTCATTGTAGTCACATTGCATCCGCAACACCGTTTAGCAGTGGCTCAAGCAAATATAGAACTTTGGCTCGTCAACATTTGCGCCTCTGGACAGTATAAAAGGTGACTAGATTTTCTGCTGTTTCCTCAGTTCAAACAGATTCACTCAACAGTCTCTTCACCTCTAAAGTAAAGTTGCTCTTTTGACAAGTGCAAGGCTCCCATCTAACCAGTTTCCCAGCATGAAGTTCTCATCTGCCTTCGTTGCTCTTGCTCTCAGTGCCGCCTCTGTGAACGCTCTCGGTATCAACTGCCGTGGCAGCAGCCAATGTAGCCAGGCCGGTGCCACACTTGGCCAGTTGCAGAATCTCATCAACAACGGTGTTGACAACAATAGGCAATATGGTGATGGACAGCAGATCGCCTGTCTCTCCCACCTCTGTGCGTTCTTCCAGAACACTGGGGGTAGCAACTCTGGTGCCACTGCCAAGAGTCTCCTCCAAGGACTTGTCAACCACGGCTGTGGAAGGTGTGGAAGCAACCCCACCGACGGGTAAGTCCTCGTTCTGAAATTTCCTCACTGGCTTGAGTTCACAGATTGTGCGATCTAGTAACGACGTCAACAATGGAGAGTTGACAGTCAACTTCGTCAACAGTCCCGTCTGCCAGGGTGTTTGTTAATTGGGTATTGCTATTGCATCTACTAATTAGCCGTATCCTTAACCTGTTCTTCCAATTTCTTGAATAAATATTGGCAACTTGCTGCAGTGGGGCACCTGGCGATTATGAGTCTGTCTCTGGTTTTGTGGTTTTGTGGAAACTTAATTTCTGGGCTGACCGCAATGAGAGCGAAGCTGCGACGAAGCGAGCCAAACAAAACGACCTATCGACATCTATCAGACCGCAACTTTTCCACCCATATTTATACGGGGCCGGACAACAAGCAGCGGACTTGACGGCGGATAGTGCGAGGTGTACGGTAAGTTCCGAATAAAGATATCACGCCATTTCACGATCACGTTCAAACTTGACTACTCCAGACTACTCCCGCTCCTTCCCCCACTCCTTCCTTTCCCAGTACAACGCCCTGGTGTTCTGGGAGACCGACTCTTTATGCTTATTGATATGCAGGTCTTGTTCATCATGCGATCTGCCGCTACTTTTCTGCAGTGTGAATTCGCTCTGTCGTGTCCTTCTTTCCTAGAGCATATCTATCTCCCTATCAATCCCGACTCCGTTCCGCATTGATCCCTAGAATACTCAGCTTCCATTCACTGCAAGTTCCCTTCCTCTCTATCATAGGACTCCTACTTCTGTTTGCAGTGCAAATCTGTCCTATGTGCCAGCTCGGCCACATTCCATATCAAACACGCGAATGGCTCGTAACTTGTAGTACTCTGCTGAGCTACTCGGTGAATAACGGCTCCTCCAGGGCTTTTGCCAACGTCCTACGAGCTCAAGATAATGTGAGAACGCGGGTAAAGACCACCGGGAATTGCGCCTATAAACTTGAAGATACAAATTGGTCTATAATATTCCTCTAGCCACCAAAACTTCCACGCTTTAATATAATCGAAAAGTCAGAACTTCTCAACGTCTATCCGGAAGTACACAGCCGTTCTCAGTGCCATTGTAGTTGCTCAAAGATAGTGTATAAGGAGTTTTTTTCTGGCGATATTGTAGGGAGAGAAAACGCACCGGTCGCGTGATGTGTACATTTCGAGGAACGTAATCCCATCGATAATCTCGGAGTTGGGTGAGAGCCTCAGAGAATCCTTGCTTGTTGGCTAGCTAGCCGACAGTATTGGTAGGCAGTGTAAATGTTACATCTCTCGAACCTTCAATATGTAATACACGACGAAATAGATGGTCCATTGAGAGGGATGATTAGTACATTGATTTGATTGAATTTGCTCCAGTTTCAAGAAACGTACATCCTTCATCGCCCAGGCATTCCTTTAGTAGTTCACGCTACGCAAGTAGTCGCCGAGGCCCTCGACAACAACGGTTGCTTCCGTTTGTTGGATTGGTGCTTTATAGACAGCGACGAGGACAGCCTGAGTAGTCTTCACAAGGACACCTCCGTCGGGCTGTTGAAACGGAAGGTGAATCAAGTCGAACACCTTCAAGAGACACTTCAAACGCACCCCTTTTTTGAGATTTATGCTTTGCTCGGACGCATTTATTGTGATGTACTTCTCTCCTGCAATCCTTAGACCACTCGCTTGAACAGCTCCTGGGCTGTTGAATCCATTGATGATTGCCTTCTGCTCCTCGGGCGAGACCTGGTGGCCGTTGGTTTTGTTTGTAAAAAACGCACAAAGCAAAGAACGATAAGAATTTACTCACGTTGAATCCCGGAGAGGTTGCCCAAACCCCTCCCTTTAGCCCGAGAATGGCAGCTTGGCTGACCCTTCCGCTTCCGACGAGATTGGTATCGACGTATGCTGCGTGAAAAGTCAGATTGTTGAGTCGGTTGAACAGAATATTGAGAATGTGCTCCACCTTGCCAGGACATGACTCGAGTAGTACTAGTAGATGAATGATAAAGAAAGGCAAGAAGAGCTCTCCTAATACAGGTGTCCACGGAGTCCACCACGGCGATGGCGGCCAGATTACGGAGAGTTCCGGTTAATTAGCGCCGAAAGACCATGTGCTAAACACGGTTGCCTTTTTTGTTTTACTGTGTACGCGACACAGGGCGCTCGTTGACACGAGTTGGTTATAAACTATCATCACCTGGTCACCCTCCAGCGGGCCCGTGCACAGCTCTGACACTGTATGACTGTCATTCCTGCTATAAAAATTCCGTTGTGAGTTACCCTGGTTGCATCCTTTGCCCTTCGGTTCTAATGTTATTCATTTCTGGTTGAAGAATTCGTCAGTTTAGCTAAGGACCGCATTTCCACCACCCTATAATCTGCGATACCTTCAACATTTCACAATCATACCCATCGGATGCCATGAACAGCAGTCGTCAGTTCGGAGGTCGTACTGCCAAAGAAAACATGTCATTCAGTTCAGTAATTAGCCAGCCCGAAGATGCCGACATGAAACCCATCGAGACTCCCGCAGACATCCAGAACACCCCCGTTACGTCCGAAACATCTATATTTTCATCTCCCATTGATGTAGTATGCACTTCACTCGATGATTCCAAGTCAGAGTGCATCACAGTACACGATTTGGTTGATGCATACTCCGTCATGGCCTCTGCTCTAAGAGCAATTGTCATTCAACCGCGAAACGCAGAAGTCCCATCCTTCGACATGGGCCCAATCAGGAATCGTCTGTCCCTCTTCGTTTGTGCCATGCGCCGAGACATAAAGAAGGTCCTGTACGGCCCGTTCAATGCAGAAGAGATATCCGAGGACGGTCTGACTGCTCGTCAAATACGGAGGGCAAAAGATGCCTCAGTGTTGAGTCATCATGCCCTCCGTGTACTATCTCAACTCCTATCATTCGCATGTTTCCAGTCCATTTTTAAAAGTGAGTCGTGTGCGTTGTTTGCGCAAATCCCTAACTAATCTGTCTAGCCAAACAACTTACGTCCTTTTTCGACGATGTCCTGACCATACTTGATACCAATTCGCTACCGACACCCAACGCTAGTCGTACGTATGGGCTGCTCCTCTGGATTCTCCAAGTTCAGAGGCTTCCGCCTTCTGTGATTCTTTCTCGAAAGAACAAGCTGCTCCGGGTCATTGATAAAACACTCGAAGGTGCTTTCGGAAAAGACCAGTTTCAGTACGATGGATTAAAGGTGCGCAACTTCAACTTGCTAATCCTCAATTCTCTTACATACATTGCCATAGATTGTCGCTATACATTTACGCAGACCTGAGAAAGAACTGCAATTAGCGTTCCTGGGCCATTTCGAAAAGACTCTACCTTACCTTACCTCTGATTCCCCAAACGACCGCCTGCATGCTGCGAATGTCCTTAGCGCCTTTGCCTTTGCAAGAATCGCGAACCACAGAGACGAAACCTTCATTTCTCTATCGCACACCCTGCAACGCTTCCTTGTTAAGGAGCGAACCTCGTTTGGATCTCCCCTCAAGGACGCTTTTAAGCAGAAACACCCAACCCATTTCGCCGAGGGCCCTGTTTGGGCATGCGTGGTCCTTTCGTCTTCCCTCATAATCCTTGACCGGTTCATCTTCGTTAACGAAACGTTGATTGGTCCACTAGCGGGGCTTTTAACGGTTGGTTGTCGACACGAGCGTCAAGCAGTTTCTCTACTCTCGCATCGTATTTGGCATTGCCTTGTTTGGAGTTTTTCTCGTGTCGAACGAAAGGCTCAGAATGAACTCCTATGGACCAAAGCCCTCGGCTTTGTCCAGCAAGCTCCCCAGTGTGGAACGGGAAACGCACTCGCTTTTGTCCTCCTTGGTGCACACCCGCCTAACGATAGTGGCGATATGGGATGTTATGTATCGGATGTGCTTTCTACTGCCAACGAAATGCTCAAATTCGAGCACGAGGATACTCAGAAGGATGGAGAGGCGCTCCTTGCGAGGCTTCTGGATTCTGTGGGTAATCTTTCGGTGCCTACTTCTACCACTACCAACACTTCTGTTATCCTTTCCCGAGAGCTTTTTGACGGGACGTTAATCGACGTCAGTCTTAAAGACTTGGACAAAGTCATCGAGGCGATGAAGCCGGTCAACTTTAGTTACGTCAGACGGTTGTCCGAACAGGAGATTGTCTGCCATTGGGACAAGCTCCTAGAGTTGTGGACCATCATCATTCGTAGGGCTTTAAAACATAAAGAGCCACAGTTTCCGGTATATATCTGACCTCATCTCACTTTGACTCGGGGGCTCATGTGTTTAACTTAGCGCCTTCTAACGGACATGTGGCAACAACTTCTGCTTGTCAAGAGTCAGCTTTCGCAGGGAATCGGACATCTCACCGCAACAGAAACAGTTGTCGATGAGGCGATCGACGTAGTAGTGGGCTTGATTGATACGAACACTGCGGTAGATCGCCAGCCATATCAGTTACTCCTTATCCAGAGACTCTGGCACACGATGACACTAGCGTTCAACGAGGAGAGTATCGCGTATGCGTCAAGGGTGATGCTTCAATCTATTGTCAAACACAAGTTTCGTCTTGAGAAGGCTTTCGTAATGGAAGCCTTTCTTCCTCTATACGAAGCACTTCGATCCAACGTTCAAGATTGGGTTATTATCGCCCGCTCATTGCAGGATAGACATTGCGATTGGGATAGTCTAGCTGCTTTCACGAGGACTACTACTCCGTGAGTTGTCGCTTTTGTGGACAGGAACTTGTATTCATGCTTCTCTTAGCGAGCACATTCGGGAGACAGAGCATTTTGCGGTCTGGAGTTGTCTAGTGCGGGAAGCCAGGCTATCTACCCATGATGAGTCTGGGAAGACAATAACAGTCCAGTCTCTCTGGCGAGATCTGCAGGCGGAAGCCCTTCATGAGCGGTAAAGCTTTTGCATCGGACTTGTTCAATTATGAACTCGATTTTTTTCCTTCTTTCCGCAGGCCTGTCTCGTACCCCCAACTGGTTTATCCGTTGTTTTCGGCCCTCAGCCTGTCCTACCCATCTTCCGAAGATCAAGACTTGCTTCGAGATATTGTGAAGGAACTCTATCCGCCTTTAGCGGAAAATATGAAGATCTCACTAGGTTACCTCACCATTGCCGAGCAGATAGTGTCTTCAATACCCATCGACCGACTCGTGTCTTTCCTCTTGTTATGCTCTGATGCATTCTCATTCTGGTTGGAGGATAAGGCTCGCGCTGTCTCTGACAACGACTACAATTGCGTAGTAAGTTTCGCTTCCTATTTCAATTATTTCAATAGTACCTTTGACCTTGACCTGCTCTTAGATCATGCCACTATATTCTCGCATCGTGGAACGATTGGAAACGATGGAGCCTGAGGGTGAAGTAATTACTAAGCTTGGTGCCTTACTTTCGTCTCCAATGGGACGGTGTCCGCCACCCGGTATTGCACCCACGGTCTTTGAAGCTTTCTGGAGAGCGACCTATCATCCTCGTCGGGCCGAGTTTTATGCTCATTATTCTGATGACTTGAAGACTTGCTTGAAGGACCTCGATATAGCATATAATTTGGGGTTCGCAGTGGACTTTTCGCAGACGACTAATTCACAGGCTCAGGTAGGACCTTCTTACTAATTATTCAATAAGTGCTGACCGTTCTGGTATCAGGGAGAGTATGTAGTTCCAGAAACTATCCCTAGTCAGGTGGTAGCCCATCAGTATACCGAAGATGAATTTTACATGCCCGTGAATGTAAACGTAGAGGCGGGAGCGCATATCACCATTACGGCATCTCTGGTTAAAGACGTACTCCCTCAAGAATTGTCGAAGAGCAAACAATTCCACAAATCCGAGCTACCTTCAAAAGCTCAGCTGAGCTTAGTCAGCCCACCGAACACCAGGAAAAGGCAAAGATCGTCCAGTGATCGTTCTGTTGAGCACACATCGACATTCCACGAAGCTGTCAGCACTACGTCGTCCAAGAAGAGGCGCAAGATACTCATGGATTGCGTACAGATACCTGTGCGGCAAAAGCAAGCACAGGCCAGTCAGCTGATGACCCCTGAACCTTCGAGGTATAGTTCGACGTCACCCTTTCGAACCAAGCTGCTGCAACAAGTGGAAGAGGAGGAAGATTACGGTTGGGACGATGGTCATGTTTCCGTCGGCGATGTGCGGGAAGTGCGACGTGAGTCTCAGATAGGTCCGTTTCCTTTTGCCTTCTCTCTGTCGGCATCTATTGAGTTCCGTTAGAACACCCGCAGGCCTCAAGCAGCGACGATAACACACCTCAACGGAATCATACAATGAAGAACCGCAGTGAGCCGATACTCAACTCGCCCTCCATGATGGGCTCGTCATTGCGCCGTTCGGGAACGACCTCTGCAAGCCTTCTGGATCTGCAGCGTATTTATAAAACATTCACGGAGGGGAAAGGCGACATTCCAGTTGAGGACCTCCTTCAAGCGTCAAGGCTCGTCAAGAGTCTGGGAGCTGCTATTGACGAACAGTTGGATCGCCAGTGTGGAACGGGCTAAAGGATGCCATTGGGTTATAATTTATGCACTATTTATTCTACACCCGCATACGTTATCTTCTATCCATGTTTGCTCCTCATACCTAGATTTGTTTTTTTTATTTGTCTCATGCGTATTGAACAAAGACTTTCATGTCACATCATCCTTGCAAGGTGCTTTAGAATAAAGCTAGCTCCTCCGAACGTTTTTGACGGAATGTATGGGCCATGGTGCACTGAGCACTTGCTATTGATTATTGGAACGCAACACCAACCGAAACGCCTTGATGGATATTACTAGGGCTTTCTGAAACTCAAGGGCAACATAACCGGGGCTACGGAAAGTCATGGTCCCATGACCTAACGCGTAGTGGGATTGAATGCATGACTTTCCGTGGCCCCGAGTACAGAGGTTATGCACAGGATTTTGCAGAATCTTCTCGAATCTCGAATCACACCCCGTAATACAGTCTAATTGAGTAGCGAATGGTTACTTCGGCGGTTCCTCTAGCCTCACGACCCTGTGTCACTTCTCTCGAAACTTGACAACTCGCAATGGTACAAGGAGGTAATTTAGTACTTTACAAAGAGATTGATGTGTTGTTTAGTTAGGATGGGTAGGTAATTATATATTTGAATTCCAACTGTAATAATTATCAGATTGTACCAAGTAAATGACGTTTAACCATAGTAATGCAGATACCCAAGCAGGGAAGAAGCCAACATACGTTCAGGTCAAATAAATTTTTGTTGTGAATTGGACCCAAATCGAGACCAAGGAAGCGGTGAGGAGCAGGGAGCGAAAAGACATTCCATACAGTACATCTGAGGTAAGAAGACAGGGCAATGAGCGGAACTGTGAAAGGAGGTAGTAAGAGTGAAAGTATAACTTACCTTAGCAGTTTGAACCCTCGATAGTTTGTTTATTCAATCATCGATATCGCCATCCTCGTCTTCGTCCTCGTACTGTCCGTCCTCATCATCCAGACCATCATCGTCGTACTCATCCTCGTCCTCGTCCTCATCCTCATCCTCATCGTCTTCACTATCAACCCCGTCTGCATCCGAAATATCCTCCACGTCTACAATGACCTTCCAGTTCGTACTTCTATCACCGTCAACTTCCCCTGAAGTTGACATGCTACTGGACCCTCTCGGGAAATGATCGGCTCTCGCCAACCGCCTGAGAACGTTCGTCTGACGATTACGGTCGGTAGAGATGTCATCCGATGCCAGAGGCATTACTTTGACGGGAAGTGTTCCAACAATCGCAAATGAAGCTTTATCAGGTGGTGGCATAGGTGTGCTTTCCCTTGGTCGTGGCATTTCCCGTTCTCGAAGTCTGAGGAGGAGCTTGACATTGCAGTAATGCGGGGTCTCGCCTTCCTGCTCCCGCACGTCGACTCCTTTGACTTTGAGGACTTCAAGTTTGGGGAGGAGGAGAGGAGGCGATGCGTAAAGACCATGCAATGGAGCACAGACAGCGGTAGCGCCATTACTCTGGGTCACTTCCTGCAATTTAAGATCTTCGACAAAGATCTTCCACACGCTGGTGTTCCAAATGTAGTACTGGAGCTCGAGTTCCTTTAATTCCACAAGAGTAGTGAGGAACCACTTCAGGGACTCTTGCGAGCAATCGAGTCTCGTCAGGGTAAGAGACGTAAGAGATTGGAAGTGGGGAGGCATGCTTGGGGATGAGATTGACCGTACCCAGTCATCGTAAGAGTCGTGGGTGTCATCTTCTCGAATGATGAGTTCCAGCTCAAGCTTCTTCACTTTTGGAAAACGAAGGCTGGAGGTGATAGCTTCAAGATAATCTGGTTCGATATCGGCGAGGATGAAGTGTTCCAATTCAGGAAGAACAATTGAGTATTGTTTCCAACGTTCAATTGGGGGTCGCCCGTTGGGATCGGGTTCTCCGAATCTAGGACCGGAATAGTGAAGGAAGAGCTGTTTTAGACGGGGCGAATTCGTTAACATCTTATGCCATATCTCGAATGAAGGGCGAACATTGTCTCGATGTAGACAGAGCTCGAGACTGATCAAATCCTTGAGATAAGGGCTGCTCCAGGGGAGATTAACACCAATGAGACTGAGGTGTCGGAGCTGCGGGATCTGGTCTTCGAAGCAAATTACAGGTGGCCGATGCTGAGACGTAAGACAGTCAGAGTATGACTTATTTCGAACGATAGATGAACGCACTGTAGCCTCGTGAAGGTCCTCAGGTTCGGCGAACCTCTCGAAATGATATAGCTGCCAAGTTATCAAGTTTGGGGCAGGCCCACAACGGTTCTCGTGTTGACTACCGATGTATTTCCTGGCAATAGCTTTGCACTCTCCATCTCGAACTTGAAGATGAAAGGCACGCCAACGACGTGTATGTGGAGCTAGGATCGCGAATATTTCGTCCAGTTCACCTCGCCAAAGCCCTTCTCCTCCCCTATAGGTTTCGTAATCGACGGTAAGGATGAGGATTTCGAGCTGTCGTGATAGAGGTATCGGGGAACTAGTCTCCGACTTTTTCTCACCGATAACCCTAGAAAGAAATTGGCGTGCTCTGTCGATGTGGGAACGGGAACGAATGTGTATGGTATTCCACAAGGTGGGCAATGCGAGTGCTCTCCTCCTCCACTCCCTGCATACTGCCGAGATATTAACCTGCACATCCGGTTTGTAGAAACTTGGACTAGATTCTGTGCCCGATTTTAAAAGAAAGGTCTCTTGGGGTCTGTTGATGTCTGCCGCATACTGCCAGACCAAGTCGACAAGTTCGTCTGGTAGTTTGGAAATGGGGAATACTGATGTCGACATGGAGGTCGAAAGGAAAAGGGAATTGGCAGCGGCATGCGAAGAAGGAAGGTTATATAAATATGAGAAGGTTCGGAAGCAAGCTCCTCAGGGACTCACGAGCCTCTTAGTGATTTGCTCAGGGCCGCCTTGTCGCCGTAATTTTCGCTCCGGGCGGGTGACGCGAGTCCTATCCCTGGGTACTGGGCGGTGCTCTCTATATACTTTGTATATCATGCTCTGCTCCTCCCATCATCTTGCTGTGTCCTTCTGGCTCTGCACTGCAGAAAACCTGCGCCTCAAAAGCTCTTTTTTCAGCATTCCCTGACCATTCCTACGTCGATCCATTGCTTCAACTCGACCATATCGAGTCTAATTCATCTCGTAACCCTGATCACATTTTGATCACGAATCTGTCCTCCTATGTCCAGAGGAATTCAACCTTTCCTCAATGTTCATATCCAAGTCCAAGTGCCCCGTGCCCCCAGAAGTGCGTATTTCACATTTCATGGTGCGAAGATGCCATACTGAACGGGTAACTTCCAGCGCCCTATCAGATCTATTCAGCGTCAATGACGACTTCGACTCACGGCGGCGATCTGTGCGTTAAAGCTCCCGAGTCCAAGCTTCTGCGGCCCAAGCTTTGCCGTGGGATTTTTCATTTAGACAATGTTGACTGCCCTCCTTCGAGTGGCGCATGCAAATCGTTTGGCGTATCTTCAAGTGGAAGAGTATACTTTACCACCGTGAGCAGGAGAGAATTCCCACTACGAATCAACCCGCTATCACTTCCACTGATGCTTCTAGACGCCTTCCGGCGTGCCTTTCCCCCTCTCACATCTCTGGACCAATGCTTTTCCGGTCTCACAAGTTGACAGCGTCTCGAATTCCTGCATCCTAGGGCGGCGGTAGCTATTGTTAGTTCTCCTTTCCCCTAGAGCTTCCAAGAATCTGAGTGTTTCTGATTTTCCATGTTCCATACCGATTCTGTGCTAGTCAGTTTTCTTCAACATCATCTGTTGCAGGAAATCAAGAAAGCCGATATCGATATTCATGCCGAAGGATGAGAGCTTACGTGCGCTCTAATTCAACTATCGCGTCCAGACCCTGTGGAAGAGGAGCATCATTGTCCGATATTTTCGTGGACTACGGGAAACCTCACTTAGTCCGTTTATTGAATCCTTGCTCTTGGGCTCCATCAGGCTCTTCCTTTTTGAACACTAGTTTGTCTTACTTGCTACTGCGCCAGTGCAGCTTAGGCATGCGTTTTAGGCGCCTGCAACCCTTTATCTTGTCCTCGCCATATTCTCGCTCAGCATGATAGCTGAAACTTGATTGTCAGATGCGATTGTCTTCTTTTTCGCTCTATCGCTCCATCTACTCGTTGTAAATCGTATGGCCTCAACAGGGCTCATGCCCGGCGGGACGGAGATTCCATGGCAAAACACGAAGGAACGTGAGTCCCGCTCGTCCTCTCCGCCAACTCCCCGCAGCCCGACAGGAATTCCATTCAAAGGTAAGGATTGGATGTCCAGACCTTTGGGACGGCGTACGAACTCGTACAAAACCCTGAATTCAATGACCTCCTGCTCCGCTGTCGCTGGAACACTGAGTAAATTTGTCAAGGGTCAGCGACGAACGTTTCTCCGCGAACCTGAACCTCAGGTGGTTTGCTTTCCATTCTCTGACTCAATATCCTGACTTGATGGATATCCCAAGAATGCAAGACATCACGACATACCGACGGCTTGACAGGAAATCGCAGGGTTGACTGATGGACTGACGGAAAATCATATGCATCATGGAGGTATGATTCGGGTATGATCATGATGGGGTCCACGAAACGATTTGCATTTCTGCCATTTATTTTTATTTTTACTTTTTTTTGCACGATTGACTTGAACTTGAGGCATGTATGAGTACTTGTTTCTAATGTGATCACCTTTGCTGAGTCGGTTTCTTTTCGTCCCAGATGCCTCTTCGCCCTTGAATTTACGTCATCTAAAGGCTCCACTGCGTCGCCTCACGAGTCAGTTTGCTGGCACCTTGTCGTTGTCGTGGTTACGATGTCACTCCGAGTCTGACTATATGGAACTTGACTATACCTCCGAGTTTATGGAACTTGAACACAACATAATGCAACTCTTGTTGAATCCCGGTTGAACTGTGGTTAAACTCCAAGTCTGGGAACCTCTGAGGTTTTACACGGAAGTCGCGAAACGAGGAATGCTATGGGCAATGACATGAGGCTGACAGTGTGAATGAGACTCCAAGTGAAACTCATAGTGTACAGCAAGATTTTACTGATTCTAATTTGTATATGCATAGGAGTGCTCGCTAGTAACGATCGCACACTCCCAAGAACCAAGGTTTTGAAATAAGCGCTGTCACCAGCGTGACTTTTGTCACAAACTAGTCTCTTTTCCCGTTCCTCTAACATTGTCCCTCTTTCGCCTTGCTGCTGCAAGGCTTCCACTCTCTATTATCCACGGTCTTTTCTTGTTTAACCCTTAATACCCAGAATCCGGTAATGGCACCCCCCCTCGCTGGTAGACCACCTTTCGCAACCGACTTACCGGACAGCATCTACGAAACTCCCGCTCCCCAGCGCAGAATCCGCCAACCTGCACCTCCAAATCCGAATGATAGGACTTCAGCCTATGATATGTTTGTGTTCATTTTAACTGTTTTGGGCTCTTAAAGTACTGACATCAAATAAATCTCAACCCAGGTATGACAATTATTTGAACGACCCTGCAAAAAATCGTCAGTCAGGCGCGGGCGCTCTGGGTTTGGGTCTTCTGAATGGCTCATTGGACGATGACGACTCTGACGATGAGCAGCCATCTCCGAAACAACATCAAGCGTCCCCGCAAGCATCTTCGAAGCATGCTATGCTTGCCGCCGCGACTGGTGTCGGTCATCAACCTCCTCCACCTCAGTACATCGCAGCACCGCGACCAGGCTATGCAGCACCTATATCTGCACTTAACCTTGCACGGCCTGAGCCAGTCGCGAACCCGACAATGCCCGCTATACGACAACCACCTGCATCCCAGAATCCCTTCAATCCACAACCGGGAACACCTGCTCTACCGAATCCTTTCACTCCACAACCTCGTTACCCAATGCCTTTGCAGAATCCATTCAACCCACCTCGTCCCAACTACAGCTCTCCTTCACCTATGCCTGTGTCAAGTACACCCCACCCTTTACAACCACCCGTAACACCTATCACTCCGGTGTTTGCACGTCCCGCCAAAGGGATCAAGTTTGATGAGGAGCCGATCATGCGGTCAAAGACTGAAGATACGTTTCTTCCGTCAAGAGGCCAGAAGGGTGACGATTTCTGGAGGAGGTTCAGTATGGTTGTGCACGAACAGGAGAAGCCGACAGCACAGAAGAAAAGGTGTGTTTACATGCTTGACTGGTCGCGAAATGGTGTCAACTTGAATTATATTTGCAGTTTATGGCTCAGGAAAACTCAAAGTCTAACTAATAGGATGTCCTGGTGGGTTTGGATCGTCGGCATGCTCCTAGTTATCGTAGGTTATGTTCTTTTGGTCAGCGGTATACCATACTTACTGCTTGGCTGTTATTCTGAAAGATTGCTGGTGGAGCCGTTGCCTTGGGATGGTATATCTCGCATAACGATACCTCGCAGAATCAACCCGGCACTTTAGGCGGTAATGCTGGTGCTACGGCGGGTCCTGCAACTATTAGCAAACCGCCAGCCACTGCAGGGGCCAGTTTACATGTTAGCCCGACGAATACTGTGGCTAGGAGGGCACCAGACCCCATTCCTACTGCAGCGCCGAAGCCTCGTAATATTGAAATTGGAAGCCATGCCTCTCGGAAGAGGCACTTGAACAGGCGTCATTGAAACGATGACAAGTTTGGAGAACAGGGTTGATGAAATGCAATTGATAATACTTGCGTAGAAATTCTTTTTCTTCCAACAAGAAGGAATCGAAACAGCAGCCATCTCCTGGACTCCGCCATCGTCTTCCACCCTTTTGTGGGCTGTATGCCTACCTATATGGCCCACGTCCCTTCTTTTTACCCGCTACCCCACCCCCATGCATTCCAAGTCATTGTCGTCAACTGTATCTACCTCGCACTTCACATGTTAACGCCTTGGATACCCCTGACTGCTGGATATTCATCCTCCTCCCTACCTCCCCTTAATATCGACTTCCAGCTGCTTTTGATGACCTTAGTCCGATTGTTTTCGTCTCCTAAGCTACTTGGTATCGTATACGTTTTCGTCTTTACCTAGTTGTCGTTGCTTCTTGTTCCGTATCTTTTCCCCTTTCATCCCCGAACTTCTACTGCGGAATATTTAGTTATTTGTGTACATACTACGCGGGAGATTCGTCCTTGTATATTTTTACCGCGTTGCAATCTAACGTCATCATCGTCTGCGAGATGTTGATCTAGACCTGAAAGCGCTCAGTTGGCGTCTACTTTCTCTTCCTCTGCTCTCATCATATCCTTTGTGGTATGTACCATCGACGGTCCTCTAATTTCAGATGAGCATGCAAAGCAAATAGGATGGCCCCATCTGTTACAATGGAACGGGGAAAACCAGCACTTCCGCTCGATATCATCGATACACTTCTCTTCCACTGTAAATACGACAAGGAAACTCGGCAATCCTGCAGCCTCGTCTGCAGATCCTGGCTACCTTTCAGCCGTTTCCACTTCTTCAATCATCGTGCCATATCCGTCCCCAACCGACGAGAGGCCACTCGGTTGTGTGAAGTTCTATACTCACCCCTCTGCACCCTCATCCCATTTATCCGCACACTAAAGATCTTTGTCGACCCCGCCGGAGACCATCATTTATGGATCATCGAGGCCCTCCGTTTACTCGTCGAGCGGAGTGTCTCGCTTACGAAGTTGATCGCCATCTGTCGCGGGCTCAAGGACCTGCAGGACACTACCTATTTCTCTCTCCTACGTGCGTTGGTGGGTGAATCCATGCTGTCATTAGATCTCCTTTGGATCTCCCCAGTAGGTTCGAGTTTCCTGCCAATCGCAACTGCGCCCGTGAAGAAAATGTTCTTTCTTTCCGGGCCACGGCTCAAGCATCTGTCTCTTGATGCGGGAATATCTTGGTTGGGCGACGAAGAGGTCGAACTAGCATCGAACCGGGACTGTGAAGGGCATCCACCTCCGGAAACACACGAGCTATCCACGCTTTCTATTACAATGCATTGCATGAGTTTCACGCTGGATTGGCTAAGCAAGGCCTTTGTATTCCCTTCACTTACCCATCTCTACCTCCGATGTGAGGACCGTTGCGACGGAGATTCGCTGCAAAGGTTTCTGGACACTTCAGCGCGTTCTATTCGGCATCTCTTTTTGGACTGCGGATTACTGTCAGAGTTGAATGGTTTGCCATGTACGTTCCCGTCCTATCGTCTTATTCACGACTAACGAATCTATATATAGATATCGACCTTAGCCATCTTGCTTCACTTCGCTCACTCCATATATCCTTCCCAGACCACCGAGCTTTCATCAAATCCCTCATCGACATCGTCTCTTCAACCGCGTTCAGGCTCACTTCCATCGTACTGTTATCAGTGTTCACTGAAGGACAACCCATCGAGATATTCCTCGGAGCTTGGAAAGCTCTTGATATACTTTTAGTGGAGCAATCCAACTTGAAGCAATTGGTGCTCAGACCGCAGCTTCAGCCGTTTTTTGACGCGTGTCAGGAGAGAGGAATTTTGGTAAATGCGGAAGGCAAGTATCCGTTAAAGAGGAGATGGAGAGCGGCTTGTGCGAGGGTTTATGGTAGTACTGAGTATTGATGATGGGTGGTGCCTACGTACAACACATGCACAGTTCTTGAAACTACAAAAATCTTGCTCACTCTGCTGGCTTACTTGGATGAGCTCCGGCGGCTCCTACAATGCCATAGCCCATTCTTCAAGAGGTGGCGGATCGGTGGATCTTGGACGAGCCAGCTCGTGTGGCCTTTTGATTCGCGGTCTTTCGGAGGGCTTGCCATCGGCCAAATTGCGAGCATCACCAACGACTTTCGACGACTTCCCTCAATTGCTTCTAGTGAACGTATGTGTTACTTGGTATAGTAGCAGCTTGCAAAGTACCTTCGCATTACAAACAAGTTTAATTAGTATGTACTACGTATCTGATTCTTGAAATCTTTAGTGGCATTTCAGACAGTCATAACATTTGGATCGAAATGGTACAGTAGTTTGTATGTTTAATCAGAGGGCCATCCGAGAAAAATAACGTCTTCTTCATGGAGTGTCAGTAATGCTTCGATGTATCTGATTGCACAAAAGGTACCATATAAAGCATACTTCCCGTCCCTCCCATCCATTGGTCAAATGGATCTCTAGACCAATATAGTTGCTGTTAGATCTTGGAACCAATGGAACTGAGACTCACAACTGATATAGACCACTCAGTGAGAATCGCATTCAACCGCGCATCCCTAGCCTTGATACACTCTTCACAGGTAAGATCGTTTGTTTGTGCCATAACCAACTCCCGAATATGACCTGTTTCCGTATCTCACCGATCGTTTCAGTTGCGTGAGCCCAAGATCACTTCACGATATTGAACCCTTCACGTACCGGCTTTGATCTCCGGAGTTAGCAATGCGATCGCCATATACCACTTCTCCTTCAACTCTCTCTGGGCCCCGAGTCCACACGCCTTTGTAGGACTATGAAGCTCCGGTTCAATTGCCAACATATTCATGAGGATTGATCTTCTCCTCAGGTGAAGACGAACCAACCGCGACAAGTATTTCGCACCCATACGTACTGCCAACTCTTCATCTATATTCCACGGCTCGAAGGGTAGGGTATGTGGTGATACAGCCACAGCTAGGTCGTCCATGTCATGATATCCAGCGAAAGCGTATACTTCTACAGGACAAAGTGGTGCAAAGGACACGATGCAATTGAAGGCGTGTGTGTTGGGAAATATGACAGATTTAGCTGGAATGCCGAATATGGGTAGCCATCTGACTCCTCTGACGAGTATGTGGAGCTTGGTCATATTGCCCTCACAGGCTGTACTGGCCGGGGTTGTCGGGATGTTGTAGATCGCCTGAAGGAAGATTTCTAGTTCGGATGAAGAAAGGTCTTGCAGGAAGACCTCTTTATGCTGCCGGTTGGGGAGAGGGAGCAGACCCTTGAAGTTGTTGTTGGAAAGTCGGAGTAGTGTACTTTGGTCGGCGTAGAAAATGACAAAGTCGTTGGATATAAGGGAGATGTCTGGGTTCGGTCTCCCGCTTCCAGCAACATCTGGGCCAAAATTCTGAGAGATCTGCATCGGAGCTATTTCACGTTTATACTGAGGGAGAGATGAGCGACGTAAGAGGACCTTATTCGACTAAAAGCCTACCCCAGCTGGATCAGCTCCTTCAAGCTTCCTGGTTCTATCGAAAGACTCATCATGAAATCTCCTGAGTACAACCAAGGTAATCGCACATACTGTGAGTATCGAGAGTCGGCGAGGGTGCACTGATTTCCTTGGATCGTATTGGTTGGTTGAGGAAACATGGCTTGTTTGAGCAACGTCAGCATACCATGCAGTCCTTTCCCAGCTTTTCAACCCCGACACGTTGTGATGTGCACGCTACTTTCCAAGGTCGATGAATTATAATCCCCTTCCCTCTAGCGAGCCCGTATTAGAATGAATTATAGTTTTCCTAGGCATGAATTGGTACGAATAATAAGGCCCCGCTCGGGAACCCAGGTCAACTCACCCTGGGTTAGGTTGTGGGTCAGGTTGACCTTCCCGTTCGACCCTCAACTTGCCAGGAGTTGAGTTAGCTGACTCTGTTACAACCTTGTCACATTAACTCCATGTACTCGGGGCCACCGTGACGGAACGATGTTGGTCACACCCTGCCTGCAGGCAACACGTGACTATTCCCACAACTGCCGAGCGTCACTGACTGGCTAGATCTTGTTACAGATATAAGTTGCATTCCATTCTTTGTTGTTTAATTGCAGGAATGCACTCCACTTCTGTGCAGATCATTCTATTAAATATCTTCTGTTTTTGGTAGCCATATTTGACAAGCTCATTCTGTATCATCTTCATGTTCCTCTTACATTTCATTTCAATCTGTCTGAGTAATTGGAAATTATTAGGGCTGTTCAATTCTAAAATTACTGTCTGTCAAAACTGACTGTCTGCAACAATCAGGCTCATTTTCAAACTCTGACTTGAGCTTGTTCACTCAAGCAAGTGATAAAATTTCCTTCAAGATTTTTTCTGTCCTTCTATTTGTTTACACTCACAACTAATTTCTTCAGATACCTATAACTACTATAATTTAATTCTACTTGGTATGGCAAGCTGTTTTTCAACTATGCAGAATCCTATGTTGACATTACCATATAGATCAACATGAGCAGCTCACAAAACTCCCTTAATATTCTCACCTCTGCTGCCCAGCAGGCTGAGCCACAACCAACAGAAATGCCACATATTCAGCAGCTCTGTGTTAATATGCCATCATTTCACTCTGTACCAGTTGTAATGTGTCCTCCTTTGGGTGCTGTTGTAAATCCCCAGGCTGTTTATGTTCTACCTGCCGCTCCCACACCTGGAAAGGCAGGTTCTCAGCCCAAGCAACCACTATCTCCCTCAGAGCCATCAGTTTCCTCCAGAAAGAAGGCCAAACATAGTAAAGCCTCTCAGAACTGTTATCCTCCTCTCAACACATCTACTTGGAGCTTCAAATCTTCTGATCAGAAGCTGAAATCTAAGTCAGCCTCAAAGGAGAAGCCAAAGAAGAGGCTTTTTACTGATTAGGAACACTATATGATTGCTGAGTTTATGCTGGGAGCTGATAATGACAAGTGGTTCAAATGATTACAAGTACAGGCCAACAAGGTCTGGAAAGAGGTACATGGACTTTGTTTTGGGTTTTGTTTGTCTCTGATAATTCTCCAGGTTGCTCAAGAGTTGAACCTCTCAGGAGGGCCAGCCAACATGAGGAGAATCAGCTTTTGGGTGTCTACAAGAAGCTTGTTGCATTTCAAACATTTACAGGGTGGGGTGCTGATGCAGACAACTATAATTGGGATAATCTCAAGGCAGTACAAGAGCATATTGACAATTCTCACAAGCATGGATGTGCTATTGCTAAGCTGACTAGAAAACTCTGTCAGACTTGGCAGCAGTATTGCTTGTATGACCTCTTCTATGCTAAGTATATTACCATTTCTGCTCTTTTGGCAACAGCAATTGACATGTTATATAGATATGCTGATAATCCTAAAATTGAATGCTCAAGGGAGTGAGATTCTGGCCATGCTCTCTCTTCAGACATTGAACAGGACAGTGATGATGTCATTGAGATAGTTGAAACTGAGAAGAATGGGAGCAATGGAGATGATGAATCAGAAGAAGTGGATGATGAAGACAATGGCAGCAGTAATGAGACTATAACTGAAACTAATGCTGCCACCTCCACACCTCTCCCAACTCCCAAGACACTAGTGCCAAAACCATCCTTTTCTCAGAAGAATAGGCCTGTTACCCCTGCTCAAACTGTCTTGGAGCCATGCCATCAATGATCCATTTGTTGTACCACTGGTTCTGCAGTCAAGTGATGGAATAGATCTATACTTCCAGGTGAAGGCCAATGAACATAAGGTAAAGCAGGCTGATGAAGAGGCAGTAACTCTGTCTTCTATGAAGAACTGCTACACACTATCTTCACTCTAAAAATACACTCTAAAAGGGCTCTGCAACAAAGAGCTGCTACTAAACCCACACACCCACACACACACCTACAACATACACCAAAACCCACAATAGAGGCTTCTAAGAGTAATAAAGCACTGTACAAGTCTACTAGGAGACTGAGTCTATCTCAAGTGCAATTCAGGGTGAAAAGGGGACAGAACCCTTTGTATTTCAACTGACTAGCTTAGGTTGGTATAAGATTGTAGAGCCTAAAGACTCTAGTTAGGATGACTCAAGTGTTGCACTCAAGGGTCACAAAGTATAGGTTTTTAATGAGTGGTTTATTGGTTTGTTCTAAAGGAATATATACAGTGAGGCAAGATATATATGAATCTCGGCTTGACTAGAAGCAATGGACTGGCAAGTGTGTAGAGACTTGGTCTGAGAAGCTGCATGAGGCAGTACCAGTTGGTGCTTGAGCCTGCATCCACAAGTACAGCTCTTTATATACAGAATGATAAATGGAAATAACAAAATAAAATATAAATGAGTATAATCTAGTTTAAGGTATAAATTGTATGCAGTTGTGCATAAAAGTCTGATTCCACATAGCAATTAGCTATGTTGGGTATATTTGGTGACCAAATGGTCAATTTATTATGTCAAGGACCCTGCATGGAGCATTGCTAGGTCAAACAATCCTTCTGTATAGCTACTTCTATGTAGCCACTGGTTCTGGACTGGCCTCATATGTGGGTATGCTTCCCTTTCCACTGGTTTACTTCTATGTAGCTGCTCTCTACCATTGGATTGATGGATATCATGGTCTAGACATCTGTTGTATTCAATCTACTTCTGTTCCACATACAATCTTGTAGGTTATTATCAATTTCTTGTGTGTGTGTGTGTGTGTGTGTGTGTGTGTGTGTGTGTGTGTGTGTGTGTGTGTGTGACCCATCAATTGTCCTGTGTACACCTGGATAGGCCATTGTATCTGCCTGAAAGTATTGTTAAAGCTCTGTGTAGGAACAAGTTCCAACTATGTACTAGTTTTGATAGTAGTAATGAAACATTAAGTCTATTGATGCATTATCATGCAATGTGATTGCAAAGTGAACAATCTAGTGCACTTAGACTGTGGATCCTGCTGATATCTATTTCTTTGTATTCAGAATTAGTGGTTTTTGGCCTGTTTTCTTGACCAAGGACCCTCACAGTGATGCTTTACTGTAATGTAGAGGGCTAGTATAGTCTACTAACCTTATCTAAATAGTGTTACAGTGTCAATTATTAGACTTATTAGACTCAGCACTTAAAGCTTAGATGCTATATCAGAGCTTTTGAGTTATCAAGTCATGTGAATATCACATGTACTCTGGGCTCTTTCTCTAGTATTTGATGTGAAAAGTGTATGATTTCATGTCCAGGCCAAAATTAGGCACATCACCAAGAGGATTGTGGAAGATAAGATGGGCAAATATGATAAGAAAGTGGTGGTGGCAGCACAAGATTACCTTTACAACTACTTTATAAGCCATTAAGTTTTAGTCTTTCCTTTAACTCATACATAATCATTCTCAGCTTGTTTATTTACAAATAATCTTCTATTGGAAGAACACTATCTAATATCTCTTTACATAGTTCATGTCCTTTTTCTCACAACTAAGCATCAGTCTCATTTAAAGGCAGGCCAGGAGACTCCATCTCTGGTGTCAATACTAGTGGTGGCATATCCTTGTGGTCATCCTGTGTGCAGGTGTCCATGACAATTGCAAAGTCATCAATGAGTTCAGGGTGGTCATCATAGTAGAGGCAAATGTTATAAAGAATCATAAGAGCTTCAATAACCCACCAGTTATCATCAATGTCTCAATGACCATTAAGAAAGTGCAGGGAAGGGAAATGACCTTTCAAGGCACTGAAAGCATGTTTAATGGTAATTTGTTGCTTGAAAAGAGTGTAGTTAAAATCCTTTATCTATTGCTTCTCAATTGGAGAAGAGGCCTTCTCAATTTTGGGGTCACTGAATGGCCAAAGAGTATATGGGCTAGAAGGGTAGCCTATACAACAATAAGCTGCAATCTCTCTGCTTGATGATAAAATAAACTTACCTTTATTAACAAGAACATATCTACCATGTGTGAGATACTTGTTTTGGTTCATTCAAAAGTGGGAGTTTTTGAAGATATGAACATCAACCCAATGCCACTGGAAGCATCTTGTTGATCATGACTCGGATGATGAGAGTCAGCAGTCATCTACACCAGCAACAGCTACCAACATTGAGGCTTGGGAGGTGGAGTATAACAAATGGGTCCAGACGCCAACTGAGGACATTGACGATGAAGCATCACAGGTAGAGTGGTGGGAGGTATGTCATTTATTACAGCATTATTGTCTTCTTTGCTGATATTTAAACTAGGCAAATGGCAAGCATATTGGCCCAACATGGACATCAATTGCACAGAATATACTCCCAATCATGGCTTCATCAGTATCAAGTGAGAGGGCCTTTTCTGCAGGAGGTCTTACTATTACAGATTGGCAGAACCGTCTTCATGGAGATGTTGAAGCACTTCAGATTCTGAAGTCCTTATTCAAGGAAGATGATAGTGATGCTATTTTCAAGCAGACTCACTCCTCAGCTTTGGAGTCTGATTGTTCTGATTGTTCCTTTCCAAGTTGTCTCTCTGTTCTGATGTCTTCTCTAAGTACCTCTGTACTGTATGACTGCACATTGCACTTTGCAGATGTCATAGAAAAGTGAATAAATTGAAAAATCCCATTGATAGCACTTTAAGAGAGGGAAAATTGCAAACTATTGGTGTTGGAAGACCATGCAATCACTATAGAAAAGAAAGAAAGAGTATGGCTACAAAGCCTGACTACAATTGGACACTGACAGAGAAATTATCAAATACAGCTCAGTTTTATATAATATTTTGCACCTGACTCAGTTTTATTTTTATGTGTGACAGATATATTAGATTATTTATATTGTAGATTATATAAGGGAATGTGTTTTGTAGGTGGAAAGCAGAAGAGATACTGCCCACCAATTACCAGAGTGTATGAGGTTGCTGTACAGGTAGAAGAGCTACCAGCAATCAGTATTTTTCAATCACTTCAGGCCCTAGCTTATTTAGTTGTGCAAAAGGTGCAGGCTAGTTGAGACCTGAGATTTTATCCCAAACCAGAGATCTAAATAAAAGTTAGAAAGAGCTTAGCTTTTAACACAAGAGGCATGTTTTCTGATAAGATGAACATTGTATCAGTTACTAAGAGGGTGACTGATGTGCATTAGTATAGTCTGGTGTTTTAACATAAATCAGAGAGAGTTTCAGGCTAGCAGTGTCTAGAAGATTTGTCCTCGTGAGAATTGTTGCAGAGTATAGCTAAGAGGGCTATATTCAGGTACAAGAGGTACCTTTGTTCTCACTTAGAAGAAGTTTGGTCTTTGAGCAGTTTCTGGTTGAACCTTTAGTTACCAGTTTTGCTTTGAAGTGATTAATAAAACCACAAAACTAAGAAAATATTTACAAGTACAGAACACACATCTCAATCTGAGAAGTTTGTTTTGAAGACATCCATCTCTGAACTACTGAGTGAGACACTCAGAATTATTCTTAATATTGCAATAACAGTGAATCATGCCAAACCAACTCACAAAACAACTGAGAATTAAGAACTTATCTACCTTTTTTGGAGTATTTTGGCACCACAGGCCTTGTGTTTTCACAGTAGAGGCATAGGTTTTTGAGCATCTTCAGCACCTCAACACAAACTTTAAAACTAATGGTGAGTCATTGAGGCCAACAGTGAGGATCAGAAAAAGAGCTGTAGGACTTTACAGCTGTTGTAAGAATTGTAGAATAGATTTCATCTTCTGTCACTTAGTGCTTTTTAGTATATCACAGATTAGGTACCTGAGATTAGCACATGGTGATTAGCAATGCTTATTAGCTGCTGATTAGCAGACTTCAAGGAGGTCAAGTTCATACTGCTAATGACTGCTAATTAGGTATAGATCTCCATCACTTCTACAAGTATCTAAATACATTTTTCTTTGAGTCAGCTGGGCCAGGTGGCACAACCCTCTGCTAATCAGCAATGTTAATCAGCTCCAAGACCTAATCCACAATACACTAGTGCTTTTATTGACAGTAAGCAACTAATCCAAATTAGAGAGGGATGCTGTAAGACCTCACTGCATCACCTGTCACCCAAGTAGCCTGGAACTGCACTACCATGGGCAACTATCATTACATTTATCCAGCCTTCAAATCCAAGATATTCACCCTCTCTCTGAGAACCAGTCAAAGCACAGCTGCCAGAGTTCTTGGTGTTAGCCAACCAATAGTATCAAAGCCCAAGAAATATGTTCTGAATGCAGGAGGATATGATGAGATGGTAGGCTCAAAGAGAACAGGTAGACCCCCAGAAACTGGATGCATCTAATATAGCAGTAGGAGACTATCTTCACTCCTCATTGTAAGGCAGTCTCATATAGAGGACTCCCAACCTGCTCATGTGGGTACCCCTTGGTTCTGAGTTCAGGTGATGCAGTGGGGCCTTACAGTCTGGATTAATTGTTGTTTACCATCAACAAAAGCACTGAGCAACAGAAAATGAAATCTATTCTACAATTCTTACAATGGCTATAGAGCTGCGGCAGGGAGCAGGAGAGTGGTGAGGAGCGCCCAATTTCAGTGCAAGTCACGCCCAATTTGATGCCATGCAAGACCTGCTCACGACGTCTAATCAGATGTGATTGATAGGACATGTATCAAGTTGTGATAGATTGCATTGGATGGGTGTTTAAAGTAGTTTGAATTTGGGATTTTGGATGTTACGTTCAGAGGGCCATCCAAGAAAAATCACATCTTTTCATGGAGTGTCACTAATGCTTGTCACTAATGCTTCAGTGTATCTGGTTGCACAAAGGATATCATATGAAACATAATGAAAGTTTACTTCTAGATGCTGCCCATCCCTCCCATCAATTGGTCAAATGGAGTGCTAGATCAATATAGCTGCTGTTAGATCTTGGAACCAATGGAATTTAAACTCACAACTGACATAGACCACTCAGTGAGAACTGCATTCAACTGCGCATCCCTAGCCTTGATACACTCTTCACAGGTAAGATCGTTTTTATGTATCATAACGACCTCCCGAATATGACCTGTTTCCGTATCTCACCGATCGTTTCAGCGCGTGAGCCCAAGACCACTCCACGATATTGAACCCTTCACGTACCGGCTTTGATCTCCGGAGTTAGCAATGTGATCGCCATATACCACTTCTCCTTCAACTCTCTCTGGGCCCCGAGTCCACACGCCTTTGTAGGACTATGAAGATCCGGTCCAATTGCCAACATATTCATGAGGATTGATCTTCTCCTCAGGTGAAGACGAACCAACCGCGACAAGTATTTCGCACCCATACGTACTGCCAACTCTTCATCTATATTCCACGGCTCGAAGGGCAGGGTATGTGGTGATACAGCCACAGCTAGGTCGTCCATGTCATGATATCCAGCGAGAGCGTATACCTCTACAGGACAAAGTGGTGCAAAGGACACGATGCAATTGAAGGCGTGTGTGTTGGGAAATATGACAGATTTAGCTGGAATGCCGAATATGGGTAGTCATCCGACTCCTCTGACGAGTATGTGGAGCTTGGTCATATTGCCCTCACAGGTTGTCGGGATGTTGTAGATTGCCTAAAGGAAGATTTCTAGCTCGGACGAAGAAAGGTCTTGCAGGAAGACCTCTTTATGCTGCCGGTTGGGGAGAGGGAGCAGACCCTTGAAGTTGTTGTTGGAAAGTCGGAGTAGTGTACTTTGGTCGGCGTAGAAAATGACAAAGTCGTTGGATATAAGGGAGATGTCTGGGTTCGGTCTCCCGCTTCCAGCAATATCTGGGCCAAAATTCTGAGAGATCTGCATCGGAGCTATTTCACGTTTATACTGAGGGAGAGATGAGCGACGTAAGAGGACCTTATTCGACTAAAAGCCTACCCCAGCTGGATCAGCTCCTTCAAGCTCCCCGGTTCTATCAAAAGATTCATCATGAAATCTCCTGAGTACAACCAAGGTAATCGCACGTACTGTGAGTATTGAGAGTTGGCGAGAGTGCACTGATTTCCTTGGATCGTATTGGTTGGTTGAGGAAACATGGCTTGTTTTGAGCAACGTATGCACGGTGATAACACGGTACCCCGCTCTAATCAGATTGCTCGTCACAAAGTACGAGGACTTCTGCTGGAACTCCATGATCAGTCGATTTGTTGAAGGAAAAAAGCTCTGGGCCGCTCACCATACTAGACAACTGGAAGGCTAAATAAATTGGAAAACGAGCAGGTCAATTGACAATCACCCCCATTTTCCTCGCATAGTTCCACCAGAGTTAGCGCTAATCAACGAATGGATAAAAACTTGAAAATCCCGTCCTCGAGCTATAACTGGGAATTAACCGGGGACTTGACCATGGGTAAATGAAGAATTTTCTCGATAGGTCGGGCAATCCGGACTCGCTACGAAGCTATGATTCATGAACCCAGTCCTCGTCATAGCTTACACCTTCAAAAGTTCATGCATCATAGGTCACAATGTCGGCTAGGTATTGACCTTGGACAGTAACTAGTAGTTGAAAAAGATTTATTCTATTCACCCTATGTTAGCCTCTTCATTTTCACGAAAGAAGGCTGCGCACTGGTTTTTCAACGAATTCCACGCATGACCAACTACCACCGGAGTAATGACCAGTCATTGTCGACCTATCAACAATTTGACCCATCACTACTACCACCAGTCACCACCAGTTCTGCCTCTCAAATTCACCTCAGTGCAGATCCCCAAAGCCTTTTCTTTCACAACTACTACCATCTCCACACTCTGTACCAACACCTCGATCTCATCATCATTTCGGGAACCATAACTTCGGCAACCTGGATTCACCAGGCAACGGAAGGACGGGGGGCATAGATTGGAGACGGTAGGTTTCGGTGCACCCCTTTACCAGGACAGATTCCATCGTCCAAACTACAGGCAAAGATTAGACTTGTCTATCGCGCCCAGCCGCCATTGCATCTAAACCACAACATCCGAGGAGACCAACCTGAAAGCTACAGCAAGCACTACGCACGTAACACCGACAAGTGGAGAGTCAACGTTGGACCTTTCTGATGGGATTCCAGAAGTGGACGGATTGGAAGGCTGCTGCGACGACGGAGTATGGGATATTGGTTTTAACTTGACATTGGCAGCGTGACTGTGTTGGATTGAGGCATAGGAGGGAAAACGACGACCAAGGGGGGTGTATACGAGAACCCCGGTCCAAAAACCGAACAACTGGGATACGGAGAGGATCTCAAACATCGTGGTCCCGTGAAGCAACCGTTAGATGATTCATGACACAGGTCGTGCTGCTCAAACGACGTGATTTAGCCGGCCTAGGAAGACTAACTCAACGTCCCTCGCATCTCGCTCGCACTTCCATCGACGTATGCATCGGACGTTGGCGTCGGTAAACCCATCATTGCTAGGACAAGCATTCATACAACTCCGTCGTGCAGTGGTATACCCATGGCTAGCGGTTGGATGATGGCATACTACCCTTTGTGCTGGAAGGATCTAATGTGTCGCGCATCACCGACAATGGCTGCTGCGTGAGGCTTATGCTATCCAGATCCAGGATGAGATCTGAGATGCGCGTGAAGATGGTGTACGTGTGGGTTTTCGTCACAGACCGGGCCAGTCGAAGTCATCTGGTAGTTTCAGTGAGGTAGAAAGTTCTTCTGATCCCCTTCTTTTGAAACTAAACATGGTCTTTGTGTTAGGGTCCAGATGTGGATGAGAGTATGAGTACACGTACTTCAGACGACCCCCGTGTCTTGCTGCAGTCGGATCGACGAATCCGGGTATCATGACGCGGAGGTGACCTCTTCCATGATGCATGATATACCCAAAAGCCAAAGGGCGGTAGCGAGATATGGAGTGGTGCTCGTTATCGGTGCTGAGGAATATCTGGTGAGGGGAGTGAAAGTGTGGAATGTTGCGCCGGTCAAGGTAAAGGAAGGACCCTGTGTCTGAATTAGCTACGTCAGAGTCTCTGATATGAGATTCAGGAGTCGAAGGGAGTGTACGCACTACGTGGGTCCGTGGCTCTTCGTATGCTGAAGATATGGTGTGCCTCCTTAACTTGTAGTCAGTCAGGTAAGGGCTTGATATATGTTTGTGTATGACACGCACTCATTCGACGTTCATAAAAACACTGTCCTAATGATCATCTCCAAAGTGGGATCGTTTTCCAGGGTGCTGAGTGCTGAGGTCCTGCCTGGTAGAGAGAGACAGTCGTCATGTCTGAAGCTCTCCAAGGTATGTCGCCTGACTCTCTCGATATCTCCGTCCTGAGACCATAGCAATCGCGTCCCACCTCTCGCTCGCTTGCTGTTTTGTATGGCTGTGGATCATTGTTGCTGTTTTCGCAGCAGTATTGCTAGGCGTGTAGTTCTGACGGTCCTTTTCCCGTGCTCCTTGGTCTCCATACCAGTTTTCTCTGCCTCTCCAAATCAAGCCATATTAGATCTTGGATACCATCTTCAGAACCGTTCGCCTCGCCGTGCATCTGGTGGGACGTAGAAAATGAACAATTTTGATCGAACTTTGAAGGGTGTTTTGCGTGTGCTGGTTGACTTTGAAAGGAGAACAGGTGAGAATAAGTGCTCACTGCAGAGTCATTCATCTGGTCATGAGGACTCTGGGCTCCAAGGCTACATGCTACGGGCTACAGGCTAGGCTTCGGGGCTTCGAGTAGACTGCCTAAGGACTCGGGAAGCTTTAGGGAAATGCGGGCGACAGCTGCACGAGTTGGAGGGCGTCCTCGTCGCGACTGGCACCGTTCTTCAAGGACACTTTCTACGACAATAACGAGTACTTTATCCTCATAACTAGGACTTCTTACGGTCGACGTACATCCCGACGAAACATCCGCCGAGCTCCCAGGCTGTTATGAAGCCGGAATCCATTCCAATAATATCGACCCAGCATCTGTTCTGCCGTGGCGCACCTGGATTCGGAAACTTCTCGCAGAAATGGAGGGAATCCAAAGCGTTTATGGGTGACTAGTTGCTGTCGACGTCGGGAAGCCTGGGGTATGTTCCTCTTCGTTTATAACTGCTCAATTACTTAATTATCTGCCTTCAGATGCCTTCGGTTAGCGGTTCCTCACTACTATGACCCCTTATATTTTCTCACTCACGCAGCATCGATGCCGAACCGGACTGCTATCGTGCATACCTACTGTCGCTAGAAGAATTCATCTGCTGTGTAGAGCGAGCAAGTTTCAACTCAGAACTGCTTAGGAGTATGATCGTATGTTATTACCCGTATGAACACGGCAAGACGAGACTGTAAGTGAGCACTATAGCTTTGGTAAGAGAGAAGGCGTCGATAGCGAGAGATTCCGAGATGAAAATCAAGTCAGCTTCGACTCTTCCGTAGAAAATGTCCTCGTAGAAAGGACATTCCTCAGAGAGCTCCCTCAGTTTAGTCCAGCCAATCCCTAGAATACTGACCACCACTTCTGGGGCCTCGTCTGCATTTTTGCGACCAGACTGCAGAGACAATGCTCGTGCTGTGATATTGATACCCTAATGCCCAGTGCGTGTAGAATTCTGGAGTCAAGTACCAGAAAAAAATCTATAGCAAAGATTAGCCAAAAGCAACCTACTGGCTGAAGTCTTGAGCCCCATGTGGGAGCGATACAAGCAGGATACAAGCGTGATATGTTTTGGTGGAGGTCTCGTGCTGCTAACAACCTTGGAGTGAGCGCTCATTGTGTCCTTCCAACCAACCGCACAGAATCTCAAGCAGCAATTCACCCAGAGTGATGGTCATACGCAGACTAAAGGACACGCAGAGGTTCGTATCTGCCAATTCTAGAAATCGTTAATATTCAACCGCTTCACTAATTAGTAGCTCGTTGAAAATGGTTCATTCCACATATCATCAACACACGATACGAATGGTCCCAACAATTCTATCCAGGACCTCCAACGTGAATTTGAAGTCGAGACACCCATGTTGCACAGGACTACAGCCACAGGAAAGACCATGAGGATGCCCACCTACTACTACTGCTTTGAACTCGACGACGCCCGCACTATAATCGTAAGGAGGATCAAGAGCAGAGGAGAGGCAGAAACAATAGTATAACGCAATGGCCATAGATGGAAGCCGGAGATGTTGAAGGTCGGACAAGCCTGGAAATGGACGAGAGTTGCAGCTAGCAAGCACCATGTGTTGGAGGTCTGCGACTATGGTGTCTGCTGGTTAAACCTGCGGTCGAAGGAGTGGCGCAGTACACTTGCACTTTTCCACAGTGAGTGTGTCTTGTGACCTAGATGGAACACTAAACCCACCTTTCTAGGGATATTGGCCTGGAGCGGAACTGAGAAAGAGAAAGAAAATCATTGTGATTCGATGTCCAAACAGCATTATTTGAAGCATCTCTCAACTCGCCTTGCTTGGATCCGTAGTGCTCGGTCTTCGCATCGAGAAACTCCAACACGTGGTTTCATGATATCCTAGCCAAGGTGTAAAAACGATTGGGCACTGAGGCTCGAACTCATAAAGTACGCACATTCACGTCAATTCTATCATGATCCAGATCCTGACGCAGCCATTCTTCTATTGAGCAATCAGAAAGCATTCCTTTACTCTGAAGACTATAATATTCCGCGCCTTAATGTACCAATCTCCCTCAGTCCGGAGGCGAGCGTCCAATGCCACATCCCGCAGTCGAGAGCAGGAACATTCAAACATTCTCGCACACTCATCGCAAAAGTCATTTATTGCGTCGTGATCCATGAGCGATTGTAGAATCTGGCATCGGGCTGCGGCGAGACGTGAAGATGCTCTCCGTCATTTGAAGTGTAAGATGCTCACGTTACATTCCATGTTTGAAAGCCTAACACAAGCATTCAGATTCAGCTTCGAAGAAGGTGAAACAGTTTTGCTTTACCTGAGAGCTCCACATATGACTCCCTAGTCCCAATACGTACCACACACGTCACGCGCGCCGCCAATTCCTCGCCCTCACCGACATGACGGATTATTGGACGGATTATTGTCATTGGCCGTGGCATCCCGAGTCGCGTTCATCATTGCAACGATGAAGATGTTCGAGATGCTCTTCCTGGCGATATCGCACATTCCGAACGATAAAGGCGCGAGCGACATTGAGCGGCGTGACCTTGTCTTCTGAGTCGAAGTCGTCCAATGATTCATTTTATTACGATGGTTGCTCCATGCCTCGGCTCCTAGCCCCTCGGTACATGCAGATCTCGTCCTCGCTCTCACGTACATAGCACGCCATGACCAACGTCCATAACCAAGTCCCGCTTCCTGTCCCTCATCGTCTCGAAAGGACTCAGATGCCGACGGCTCTTCGACGTTGCAGCGTGATATCATGGTGTTTGACGCAGCTTTTATGCTGGTCTGGTTGATGTGATGCACTGGGAACCAAAGAGTTGTTGTCGAGATGTAATACGGCTAGGTGCTGGGTTTGAATAAAACTCCCTAGGAAGTCGCTGTCTGTAACTAGGAGCGATTAACGAAAGTGTTCGTGGTGGTGAAAGCAGCACACAGACACCTCATTTCCCCGTGCACTAAATCATGGTTATCCAAAATCACCGAGAAGTAATTCTTCTCCTGTAGCACAAGCTCGAGGTGGCTTCATGGTGTTTGGTACATGTGGAAGAATAAGGAGCGGGTCATTTAAACTGACACGAAGGCTGAGACCTGGTGGCAGTAGCGGTCGAAGCAATGGCGGTGCGCAAAGGAACATCGTCAATGATCCTCAGATCTGCTACTGGTAAATGACAGTCATACGTGGAAAAAGACCCAGTGCGCCATCCTTGTTTGTGAAATAAAAGGCTAATAGAGGATGAATAGATGAAAGATCATTCGCAAACACCTAAGTTCACCGAAACTTTATGATACCAGTGATGCATGGGGTTGTCAGGGTGTAACCGATGACGAGGTTCTTCGCAGTTTCGTATTGAGGTTCGGGACGCATTCATAATCTACTGGAAAGGCTGGAATCTCAACACCGCATAATAATTTTTGGCCAATTCTGACAAGAAAATTTCTGGTTGAGCTTCAGACGAATCCAAATTCTGGGATTTGGAGAGGATATTGAAAGTGATTTCCTGACCTACTCTCCCTCAAATTGTAGGGTTCTGAACCAAACTTGTGAGTGTTCCATGATTTTCCTTAAGACTATTGAGATTATAAGGTTCTAGGAGAGGCCTTTGTAACCGTGGCAAAGTTCCTTCGTTGGGAGTTGGGAATAAGCTTGAGTGCCTTCCACCATTCAGGTAAAATCGCTCACCCATTCACACTGTACCATGTCTGCTCAGCCCACCGATGCGACCGAATGGAATCAAAACCCCGCCCCCGACTCTCAACGCTCACGGTATGCGCGATTCACTTGATCTGGTTCTGTCTTCCTTACGATGAGATTTCTTGATAGCACTGCAGAGTCTGAAGGGCCTGATCCAGCTCGAGTAAGTCTTTCAACGAATAATCCGACCTCTCCTTTTCACCCATTCACCTTTTCAGGGTCTATTCAAAGTGATCCCGGCCCAAGTAGCTCAGGATTTTGGGCCAAACACCCCCGGACGACCACCAGCAGATCTCACACTCATATCTCGGGATTCCGTTGTATTCTATGTCGATGAATACAGCCTGCTCCAGTTTTCCAACAACAACTTCAAGGGTCTGCTCCCTGTTCCCGACCAGGCAAGGGAGAAACGAACCATCTTCCTGCCAGATCTTCCTTTATCTGAGCTAGAGATCCTCCTTCAGGCAATCTACCGTGTACCAACAAGCACGTCAGGTACCATAGGTGGAGGAAGCATGGATGATTTCCAGATGCTTGTTAGAGGGGTGGGGCAGCTTCCTACATTCGGAATTGCACCCAAATCAGTCATACTGCCACATACATACATATTCGACCGTATACTTTCCTTTTCGCCACGGTATCCTTTGGAAGTATACGCCCTCGGTGGACAGTATGATATAGACGAGGTGGCTGTAGCCGCCTCGCCACACACGCTGACAGTCGAGTTGACCAATATCGATGATGAATTGGCTGAACGGATCGGCGCGTTATATCTCTTGCGCTTGATCCGTCTACATGACAAGAGAAAAAAGATCATTACGGATCTACTGGGAGAAGAGCCAGATTCTGCGGCGGTGTGTGGATCTGGACATCAGAGGGAGCTGAAGCAAAGGTGGAAGGTGGCAACCGCGTTCCTACTGTTGGGAGTCAATGCAGGTGAGTGATAAGAACATTGCGCATGGTCTCGGACTGACCTTCCATCCAGATATACCGACAGAACTCATCCAGGAAGCGGTAATGACGGGTACAAGCGCCATTACCTGTGATGGATGTATCAAGGCCAGAGATGCGCGTTTGAATGCTGTCCTCACCGAGTGGTCCATGTCGGTTGTGAGTTTTCAATCCTAGGCCCGAGGGTCCAATGCTGACGATGATACTTGTTCAGAGATCCGTATGAAACCCGATAGGAGTTGTGGGAGGCGCGACCGACGGTTCTACCGACTTTGTATCTGTATGTTCTTTGGATACTGTAACAAGGATGATGAACACCCGATATGTCTAAATGTCACTTGGAGCTTAGCGTCACTTGGAGCAAGCCGTTGCCCACGCAGAAGCATAGACCGTATTGACTCCTAGGGGGTTGTTCAGTCCCGAATCCGTGTAAAACTCCATGCGTTGTGGTCTTCCCCGAGGGCAGCAAGCCACCATCTCGAACTTGTGAAGGTAGGTGAGTGAATTTCAAACTCTTTTTCGTTTCGAAGATGTGTGTTGCCGTACTCTCCAGAGCTGCAACGTTCGTCAGAAGCCTGGGCAAAAAGTACGGGTTCAAAAGATGAAAGCTCTAAGCACACGTTCCAAAAAAAGGTAGATGTATATCAGGACGGAAAGCAGGGAGCCACGAGAAGAAATGTGACGGTTTGGAAGGCTTCTCGCGAGATTGTCGGAGCCCAATAAAAATTAATATTACATAATAGCAACGCGGTACGCTCAAGAAGTATCTCGTTTATGGCAAAGTCATCGATACCTACTACAGTACGCTGATGCCTGCCTGCTTGATTGCAAAAGGCCTTATGCTGTGTTAGATCCTTCTCCAGAAAATGTATCAGGACTCAGACAGCTCCGGTAATTTGATGCTGGCTATAATACATGATGAATCCGACCGAGCTAATGCCATCCCTCATTCAACGAATTCCTCACCAATATCCGTGCGTTATTGACAAATGCACGAATTAGCTCATCAAAGGCACTTCGCTCGTGTTCCGAGACGTTGGGGTCTCCTCGTCGAGCGGCAGTGTACGCCAATAATTCTGGTCGAGTAATCTCCAGTTCCAGTTCATGTAAAACCTCGGGCTTGCAGCGATCAGCGCAAGAATATGCATTTGTAGATGGGCGTAGACATACCGGACCGGCTGCATTGGAGGATGTTACTTGCGTTAGATCTATCGTGAATTCTTCATGGGAATAGCTCATCCTATCCTTTCTTCTCGAATATAATGGTTGTCCTGCCGGTATTTGAACTAACAAACATATGCAGTCGGTCAGCGGTCAATGTTATACGGAGCGCATGCGCACCTGGTATCTCCAGATTAACACTAACCCTCCAGTCTGCCGCTCTTTTTGGACTATAGATATTAAGATCTCCCAACCTTAGTTTTCGCATACTCTCCACGACTTGACCGGATTTTTCGTCTCTCGTTACGCGTATTTTATCTCGCGAATTGGTATCCTGGTAGAATGAATCGACGAGATATAGGTGACTATAGTCCAACGGAGTGCCCGATGCGTATCCCGGTTGAGAGGAAGATATCTTGAGTTTGTTGAGGAGACCGTTAAAGTGTTTATGCTGGTGCTGGAATGTACGCCGGGTATGTGATACCTGTAAGAACGATAGCAGTACTTGGAAGACATACAGCAGTCATATTCGACTCGAATCGACATTCTAATGAATCTGGTTTGAGAACTGCGATCCATGAGTACTTTTCATCTAAAAAAAAAAGGCTTGATCACACACATACTCGTCTCAACAAGCAGCGGTAAATTCAACCTCTGCCCTCCTCTTTCTCTCTCCTTCAGCAATCCGATTCTGGCTTCAACCTCGACGCTAGCTCCCGACGGTGCATCCGCTGCTTTAACCGTGATCATATGGTGAATGAAATCCGCAATTTCCTTTGTGAATTCATCGAGGGGCTCTACCCCAAGGATGGATAGCGAGAGCGGAGGAAGAGACATTGATGAATGGGTATGTCCGTTTTCTTGCGTATGCCGGGGTCGCTTTTGAGGTGGTCCTTCCGCGGAATCCATTTGGGTCCGATGGCGATACCGTTTGAGACAAAGGCTGTTCACGTGCTCACTCGATGCTGCTAGTACTACTACTAGTAGTGAGAAACCTTCTCAAGGCTTTGCATGAAAATGATGATGATTTGGATTCATATCGATCCAGGCTCATTCATCATTTACATTGATTTGCCTCACTCGAACGTTGAGATTATAAAATGGGACCAGGTTCTAGAATAACTAGTATACATGTGGACCGCCTATGTACGGCAAGCGTCACACAACCTTGAACACTAGGCTCATGATCTTTGTAAACTTGCAGCGAGAGTGGTAGATATCCAGCTACCAAGCGAGATGTATGACAGCGGAACGAACCACGCTTAGTGAAGATAGCTTTGGCATTAACCATACAAAGCGGGTCATGAGGCTTCATATTTCAATATTGCGAGCAGCAAGAGTCGACAGCATGAGGGGTCCTAGTTGATGCGCTGACGGCTCGTTGTCGAAGTGCAAGAGCTCGCAAAAGAAAAAAAGAGAAATTTGGCCGTGAGGCAACCTCTATGGCCATTTCCAGACTTCCAGTACACGAATATCATGGTGCGTCCCAGTCACGACATATTAGCTACCTGCATCTGAAGCTCAGCGATCTGGAACCGTCAAATGAGGCTTTTAACTCACCAGAAACTATAGTCCCAGTTCCTCTATTCTAGCATACACCCCTCGGGTTTCGACAACATTCAGCACTAGAGCAGGCAAATAGCTGTCACAGTGCCAGGGGAGAAGGACGTCGCGTGGCATAGCGATCTGCTATTTCCCACGTTACAACATGTCCTCCTCCTCTTCGCGTCCAAAACCTCGTCCCCGACCAGTCAAATCCGCCAATGCAGTGGCAAGCTCGTCATCATCAGCAAATCTTATCCAACCCGTCGAGGTTAAGGACGACGATGATATGTTTATCCGGAAGCCCCGGGCAGGTTCAACCTGGGCACAAATAAAGAAAATTAATACAGGTATGCAAGGTGTTTAGTTGCAGAAAACGATCTTGACACGTTAATTTGTAGAGCCCGTCAAGCCCAAGCCTGCAGTGGATGACGATAGTGATCATGAGGAGGAATCTCCGCGTAGAAGAGGAAAGAAGAGAAAGCATAACGACAAGACGTCGAGTTGGCAGAACGAGAAAAATCTGAAGCGGTACGTGGATATCTATATTATTGCTCGTAGAATCTGAAAATCAAACTTGGTGCTTCTTACAGGTTTCTGTCTGAAGATCTCTCGGACAACGACTCGGATATTCTAATACTAGAAGATTCGGACGGTGCTCAAGGCAATCCTAAACGAAAGCGAGATACCCAAACGCAACGCGGCCGTAGTCGCTCTAGGTCCATTACTCCTCCACCTGATCTATCACGTGAAAGTCTTCAAACGGCTAGAGAGGTTGTGAGGTTCGTCACAAATCCAGACTCTGAGCAAAACCCGGACTCAAGCCTGACTGCAATTTAGACGGGCTGTTGGAGACGTGGCTCGTGCTGCTTCACCTTCCATATCGGATGAGGGAGACAATTCTGAAGAGGATACGACATTACTCCCCGAACTTGCCATGATACGTCGAAATTATCGCGCTCAATCGAGAGGGTTATCCCAAACTCAGACAGGCTCTTCCCCACCTCCGCCTCCCCTAGCTTCGAACAACGCCGGCAACATAAGCGAGACAGTCGTAATAACTGTCAAATGGCAGCCACATCCTTTGAACCAGAACGGGGAGAAACCTGCCTTGGCTTACAAGATCCGCAGGGTGAGTCCTTGATCTTCGCGTCACACTGACATAAGCTGACAGCCAGAATGATACTCAGAATGACAGTTTTCGCGACCTTTTTGAATCAATTGCAGAGGAATACTGTATCTTATCAGAAAATGTGATTCTCTCCTACAGAGGTAACCGCTTTTTCCCGTCTATTTCTCCTGCGGATTTGCATATGTACAACCAGGCAGAAATAGGTGAGTACCTATAATGTTTCTCGAATTCGGGACTGACGAAACCAACGAAGTGGCATGCGATAAAAAGACATGGGACCACATCCGGAAGAATCGAACGTCTTATGAACGAAAGGCACCAACGTCCCCAGTCAAGTCGCCCGTCAAACCTACCATTACCGCCACCAAGCCCCCATACAGCAAAGCCCTAGTTGACGCCGACGCGATAGAACTGACCTCAGATAGCGGCGACGATATTGTTACTCTCGCTCCTGTAACCGAAATCGACAGTGACGACAGCGATGACGGTGGTGCAGCAGCAAATATACCTCCTTCTCAGGATCCAGTCGCAGATACCGGAGACGTCATTAAAATAACTATCCGGTCTGGCATGACCAACAAAGACGTCTCTCTTACCGTTAGGCAGACAGCTAAATGTGGTGCTGTGGTGAAGGCATTTTTGAAGAGGAGTGGGCTGGAGGGGAATTATCCTGCGTTTATGAGTGGCGACACAGTACCTGCTGTTAATGGAAAGAAAGGTGGCAGGAAGGCCACTGTCGTACCGCCGAAGTTCCCTCAGCTCTGCATTGATGGTGACAGGGTTGGGAATGATGAGGAGATTGGAAACTATGATCTGGAGGATGGGGATATGGTTGAGGTTGTGGGGTTATGAGGTTTTTTTTTGTCACTTATCCTTATTACTTTCCGTTTCCTTTTTGCACTACCTTACGGTCCGGTTATTTGTCGACCTTCGTTCGCTGTACTATGTGTAGCACATACCTTCGAGCTAATAAGTAATTAGCTGCCACGGAGTTTCTGACAGGGTCGTGTTTTAATTCTGAATGCCATAAGGTACGCGTAAAACAGTTTGGGAGTATGTCACGTGCGGTTCTGAGCATTATTTCTCATTATTTCTCGCTCCACTCGAAGGAGGAAAAAAATCTGGCACTGGGGATTTCCTGAGAACAGCGTATTCTATCGATCCCCAGTTGCCTTTTTGCTCTAAAGTCGCCGTGGAAAGAGAAATAAACCAAGAGGGTGCACGTGACATACTCCCAAACTATTTTACGCGTACCTTACTTACTCCCTCTAGAGGTTAATCTGTCACTGTCACACTGCCTCGGCCCTTCTCCGCTGTATCTATCACATCTCGGACATTGGCAGATCTAATACTTTTGTCCAGCTGCGGGATGGGAGAATATGAAATAGGCCTGGTCAGTCATAGTCCTTTCACCGTAATCCAGTCAGCTCAAACTGCCTTGCTGTGCAGCCTCATGTTCGCGATTGTGAATCCTGATTTGGCAGTGCTTGGACCACCTTTTGCAATCAACCCCAAAGGTATACAAATCTGTTCAAGTTTACTGAGTCACGAAGAATCACGGTGTTATGGGACGTGTATAATTACCACAAGCCAAACCCGGTTGTCCCCCAACTTCATTCACCATCTCACCCGACACCCTCGTTATACAATGACCTCCACGACCGACATTTCGTGCCTGCCCCCAGAGATTCTGCGGTTATGCTGGAGCTACATTACAGACCGAGAGGACGTCTGTAGCCTCGTTCTCGTCAGTCGACAGTTCCGGGAAATGTGCCAGCCGATGCTGTTTCGGTCGTTCACAGTTGACTTGGGCTATCCCGCGGTTCAGGGAGATGGAGAGGAGAAACGGGGGATTCTCCAGAGAAAGCTAGTAAGGTTGCAAGGGCTCCAGAAGGATGCGCGTTTGGGGAAGATGGTTCGCCAGTGTTACTTCTCGGCCAGGGAAGGACATCTGTATACGCACTTAGAAGTCATCCAAATATGGGTTACACTTCTGCCCACGTTTGCCGGTCTGACCTCCCTGACGTTGGATAGACTTTCGTTGGACGGTGTAGTGTGTCGTCATTTGTCTACTTTGGTGCATTTGTCGTTTTTATCGATAAATGGTTGCGCTATCGACGACCGGGATGGCGTGACATTGCCTTTGCAGAGGTTCGACTATTCTAATGCTTTTGACGCTTTCATATGCAGAGATGGCCCCCTGCTGGTGTCCCCCGAGACCCTGTGCATCCTCAATATACATGATATGCTTGCCTCGGATATGTTCATTGAACACTTTTCAGGCGTTGACTTGCCACTCCTGCGAGAGATCACTGTCAACGTGAAGGGTGGTGATTTTCGGGGTCTGTTCCGCCTCTTGCAGCGTAGCCCAATGCTACAAGCACTCACCATCATTTGTGATGCTGAAAGTGACCCCGAAATCCTGCCAAATTCGCTCCCGTCGGGCTGTGTGTCGGAACTGAGTCATTACGAAGGGCCTATCTGTCTAGTATCACTCCTTGCACCCGGTCGACCTCTACAAAGTATCAACATTCGGCCCACACTATTCTACGACTCTACGCACTGGGATTGCGCCCTTCTCCAGGCCTTGACATCAGTCAGACTATCTTCGATATCGCTGGAGAGCCTCAAGCTTCCACCGGTGACAGATGAATCCAAAGTGGTGTCTAAACTATCCGAACTGTTGCCTCGGCTGAAGCACCTAGCAATTGTCGCATTCGATTGTTACTATCAACAAGTGCGCCCAGACGGACAGTTGGATCAAGACGAACAAGGAGAAGTTGACGGGATGCCGGATGATGACCTGCAAATCGTCTGGCCGCTGCTAGAAGTGTACGGACCGGCCAACCTAGCTGACGAAGAGCTCAATGAAAGTCTTTACCTTTTCGATTGTGTGGAAGCCTTCCGTCTCACTGAACCGCATGTGGTACGATTCCTTAACAGTTCACATGAAAAGTCATCTATTCACGCATATATGCAGTTCTGGACTCTCAGTTTTGCGAGAGGTACCTTCCCATTACCTGATGGGCTGGAAACATTGTCTGTGTTTACTCGGACTTGTGCTCAGGGAAGCGAGCAGGCTGGCGTCGGGCCCGGGCTTTTCAAGTATGAGGAGATTGCCGTTGCTTTGCTTTGCAAGAAGCATCCAGGTCTTCAGGTGGAAATAAGAGTGGAAAGAGGATACATTGTATGATCAAAGTCTTATCATCAAGTAACCTGTATCAAGTAACCTGTATCATTATCGTTTCAAATACCGATGAGAAATGTCTGCTGCAGCCGCGCTTTTTACAGACGCTCAGGCCGGTTACTAAGCAATTGACAATAACGAGGGGGACGTTCGTAACACATACCGCTGCAACGATGAGCTCAAGTCGTCGTTCGTCAATAAGTTCTGCCAGCGACGATTCGGATGGCCTCCACGCAGTAGATTCGACCTCCCATCTCGTTCTTGTTCACGGCGACGAGGACGAGGACGACAATCTATTCGACTTTGATGAAGGAGAAAACGAACAAACGGATTCCCAGTTCCAGCTTGGCAGGTCCAGTGCCCAACCTTTATCACCAACTTTTGTCTTTCTCTACCTTCTTTCACCGCATTTGAAGTTGGGCTCCATGTTACTTCCCAATGTCGGCATTCCCCTGAAATTCGGTCTTCCTGCCCTGTTCCTCTTCGCTTTCCTCTCGGCTTTTGCTCGTCAAATATGGTTTATGTTGGGTCGACATATACGTAAAGATGATTTAGCGGATGCAGTCGTCGATGTGTTTGCGAGGAGTCGAAGGAGAATGAAACGAAGACGACAAGCGATCCGGAGTATTGTTCAACTTGGGACGGGGGTTTTAAGGACCTTGCTGGCCATCGTTTATCTACGGGGTACGTAGGCTTTAAATTCGTCCTCAATCCCTACTTCTAATGATACTCCAACAATTCAATAGTTGCCGTAGCTCTGCTAGTACCCTTGCTCACCGATGATCTTCCGACTGTTACCCCGACTGTGTTATGCTTTATCCTAGGGTTTTTCCTGTTCCCATTCTGCCTCGGACAGTCTCTTGCATCCAGGACCGTCATTTATTCGACATGGATATCCATAGCCACTTACATGGTGTGGTTCATATTGGTTGCTTACGCACATTCCAAAGGGGCTCTGAAAGTGAGTGAGAGCTGGCTGAGAATGGGTACACTATGGCAAGGAATAAGTGAGTAATGCATGCTCGTCCCTGCATGCAAATATTGAATTTCTATCCAGCCACCATTGCTTTCGCATTCAGCACCTCAAATACTCTCACCTTGCATGCATCCTTGAAGGCGAGCATGCAGCCCAACTCTTCTGCGGTGCTCAAACGTCCGCTATCACGCTCATTCAGATTTTTATCATCACTCTCTGTAGCACTAGCTGTTTGCTTCGCCATACCTCTCATCGTGTTCGCGGCGTTCCCGAATCGCCTGCAAGCCGTTAGTGTCTCTTAATTTTCTGTTGGGTTATGCTAATATCTTCTGGATTCTGGCAGAAAAACCCAGCTCTGAAAATAAGACCATTCATCATGTTCTTCGATGCTGCGACCCTTATTACAGGAATCCCATCTATTCTCGCCACTACTCCGAAACTCCCAATTCCTGAACATATAAGAGGGAGAACGTCCGTGCCGATCTCGCGTATTCTGGTGTTCTTGATTGTGGTACTTCTTGCTTTTGTACCGGCCAAAGTATCAGGCATATTCAGTGATATCCTGCTGAGTTGCGCACTATCTGCTACGTACTTCCTACCAGGTGCGATACCTTCTTTCAGCTAGTCGCGGCTTTATGTTTATCATACTTTCTCTAGCGCTACTTCATATTATAAACCACTTCTTCCGTCGGCCGTTGTCAATCGTTATGCCAAATCCATCTACACCCAACCCAACGGCCACGTTTAGTGATGATGCACCACAGTCTTCCGCTGATGATCCTCTCTTACGAAGAAAGGAGCAAGCGTTACAGAAGAAGCAGTGGCAACGTCGGATTATATGGGATCTGGGAGTTTGGATTTTACTAGTTCCCATTGGCGGTGGTGGATTCGCTTGGGGGGTGGGAAAGATCTCTGGGAGATGGTGATGAAGCGGAACAAGGTTGTATTTTTTATCAAGTGTATCTATGGCATTTCTCTTGTTTAGTTCTTAGTTTTTCTTTATGTCCCGGCGACTGTGTTTCCCGTCCCTCATGCAAGCTGCAAACTTGCAGACATTCTTTCCTTGGACATTATTTCTCTAGTCTATCACATGTATCCAGAATTGGAGCAATTTCAACTGTAAAAATGTTCGGGAAGTGTTGATGAGCAGAACGTGACGTCACGGTAGTTGTTACTAGGTATGCACATTTTTAGAGTACTTCGGTACCCAAGCACACAGACCTTCTTATCATCATCGCGACGTCTCTCAAAACCCAAGATGACCAAATACATCACCGGAGATGTACGACCATTCTTTCCTTTTCACTTCCCCATCCTCAATGCAACTTAGGAACTGGCAGACGTCATCAAGAGCAACAAAGTCGCCAACAAGGATTATCTCGTTGTCGACGTCCGAGACGACGATTTCGAAGGAGGGAATATCAAGGGAGCGCTCAATAAGCCCTCAAAGGATTTTCTTATGCATGTGGATGAGTTGGTAAAGGATACGAAGGATGTGCCTTTGGTGATCTTCCATTGTACACTATCTCAAGTTCGGTGAGCGACCTATAGCTGTCAAGTTAAATGAAAATTTATTGCGATACAGAGGTCCAAAGGCTGCTCGTGTAGGTCATCAGTCATATTTTGGGGTTTGAATGAGTAGAGATTTAAGATTGATTTACATCGAAAGATATACCAGGAGACGCGGCAAAACGTTCTTGAAGAGGGTACTGAGGGGTCAACAACAGAAGTGGTGGTGCTTCGTGATGGATTTTCGCAATTCCAAGTAAAATACAAGGTGCGCCCGATTCGACTCTTCTGCATCAAGGCCGAGTCCATTGATGAAAACCCCCAGGACGATCCAGAGCTCGTTGAAAACTGGAGTAAGGACGTTTGGGCTTCAGACTGGCATTGAACAAGGCTTCTCGGTGAGACCCACGAAGTCCCTCAATAATAGTGATCTAATGGATATCATTGTTTCAAAGGACCAGCATCGTCGTCCTTTTTCAATACACGTTTCGGGGAACTTTCGATGATCTGTTGAACTTTCTGACGCTCATCCGCAATCTGTTTCTGGCATAGATGCCTGTCGTTTGATTTAATTTCTTGCTTTTGTTTAGAGAAGAGAAGGGGCAGCGCACCATGAACCCATTGATACTACCACGAATGTAGCTGCGAACCAATGCCCTGCGGTTATGGGAGCTTTATCGGGTAGCGTAGTGCATAGTCAATAATGTGTAATACAAAATACTATGGAGACGCACCAACAGACATCCCTCGAATAAAGGCCATCCCAGCACCACTGGCCAATCCAGTCAACAGGCTATTGCGAGCGCAAGGCACTTGGCCCAAGTGTTTCACCGTCTGCACAATATTTTCAGCGAATCGTGGACATCATTACATGAACAAGGAAACGCGCCTCTAGAGCATCGTGAGTAAGTTTTCCGTTGTAGTGAGGAAGCTGTTTATTAGATGTGGGGTCGGTGGTCGGGTCGTTGCTTGAGCCAGGCGAGCTGGACATCGAAGTTTGGGGGACAGCAGGGACCGTCCCGAAGCGGAAGTTCAAGTGACGACATATGGCAATTCAGCTGAAGGCACCGTAATAATCTACTACTGTGTTACATTACGAGAGGACTATGCTATAAACACCAGCTGACTATGCCCCTCCCTGATTCTCCTACACCAGCTGCCCAGAGCTGATCCCCGACGAAACCTTCCACACCCTCATTCGCTACGGATAAACACATCCTACGCGCATACTTCCCTGTAGTTATCTGCGGATCCACTTCACTGGTTCGTAAAGACCAGCCTCTCACACATCCATCGTCACCAGCTGTGAAAACATAGTTACCCTCTGAGGAAACTGCGATACTCTGTCAAACTGCATGAGTGTTTTAACCTTTTTAACTTTTGGACTATATAGCTCACAGATCGAGGGTTCAGCCCGCCTACATGACCATTGAACGACCTGGTCGGCATCGTTTCTGACTTCGACGACACGAAACGGAGGTCAAATGTACGCAACTTCTCGATTATTAACGTAACGCACAGAAGTGAATGGTGTTAAGCGTACCTCGCCATCCATTCTAGTCACTAACATTTCCCAATCTGGTATTGGAAGGGTGCTCATATGAACAACTGTGCTCCTCGGGTATTCCGAAACAGATAGTCTCAGCTTGTCAGCCTTGGGATTGGGTGCACGCAAATCGAAACGTAAGACCTGGCCATATCGACATCCGGCGTAAACGAGGTTCTAAACGGTTGTGAGTGGCGCTTAGAGAGAAAAGGTATGATGACGCGCCTCCCCAGTACTGCACAGCGAGAAAACGTCGCTGCCTGTGGGCAACTCTCTGAGCCCGTGCCTTATCTCAGGCGAGTTGATGTGCACGGCTTTCTTAGCTGCGCCTAAAACGTGGGCGGAGGATGGGAGGATTGTAGAGCATCGAACGTCATGGACTGAAGGTAGGGTAACAATTGTCGTTCGGCTAGTGGAGATTGTTTCAGTATCTATAACTGAGGCAGGTGTAACATCAATACCTTGGTTCATGTAGAGATTGTAGAGATATTCGCGTGGTTGGACCAAAACAAGTCGCACTGTGGGAGCTCCGGTATGAGCAACCATGAGAGTAGGATTAGTATGGAAGCCATACGAACATGCATAGATCTTTCGAAAGAGATATTGAGGATACCTTTCAAAAGCTTAGTGAGGTCCTTAGGTCGAAATATAGGGCACGGCTTTACCTCGCCATGGGGGTGTAAATTAATTTCGGACAACACTTCCACTGCATCCGCCAATGAAGTACTCCAAAGATTCTGAGGCGGATCGATGTAAGAATACAACCAGCCTTGGCTGTCTCCTATGAACCGAATAGGCCTGGCTCCCCACTTGTCAAATGTACCGGTGTGGTACTTCTGGGAGCTAGCGAAAGTCGTGACACTGTTGCCTATGACCGAAGGTGACGGGGCTTGTGAAGGCCCTGAAGATAGTCTCGATATGATACCTAATGTGTTGAGGTCACTAAGAGCAATCCATTAGCTGGGAGTAAGATTTAAAGACATAACGTACTGAGAAGCCTTTTCCCTGTCTGCATAACTCAACCTATCTCGGATTTCTCTCCGGGCATTTCGCCATCGCGTTCCAGGCATTGACCGCAGACTTGTCGTTGCATCACTAATATCCATATCCTCAGGAGTCTGCTCTGCAACTACATCTCTATTGGATCCATTACGATCATTTGTCTTCCTGTCCGAGTTATTTTCCTTTTTTTTATTCTTGCCACGGGATACAAGTTGTGAGGTCGATGACGACTCGGGTACACGGCTACGTTTATTCGCGTTCTGGCCCCTAGAACTGGTTGAGGGCGAGGGATTTACCTGGGAAATGGGAAAATATCGCCTCCTGACTGGATCCCAGAAGAAACCAGGTAGATTCCCGAGAGAACTACCGTTAGACATTGACGAATTGGGTACAGTGGGTAGGTGCCTACGGTCCGAATTCGAAATTTCTACAAGTCATTCTCACACTCGGACCGTGCCTGCATTCGTTATTCTCATTGGTAACTGAACTTCGAAGTGATCCATACTGCGAGGCAGATCTCGTTCCGGCGTCCACGAGCTATTGATATCTACGCATTACGAAATTGAGCCTGGAGGGGAAACGAAGGTGAGCAGGTGTCCATTCTCATTTAGTACTTCCTGACTCAGTCGAGTCAGATACCTCGAGAAACTGTACCATATGATACTGTTCCATATCAAGGTGACCTCATCACTGGCAGCTCTTGTTTTTACCCCGCTATGTCTTCGGATTCCAGCGATTATCGTCTTCCAAAGGACGTCACTCCCACTCACTATGATTTAACCATTCGTACCGACCTAAATGCCTCCAAGTTCTTCGGAGCGGTGGATATCAGTCTTAAAGTCAACGAGGAGACATCGGTGATCGTTCTAAATGCTCTAAAACTGAGCATCGGAGACGTGTCCATCGCAACAACAGACGGACAAGTGTTCCAATCAATGACTCAATTCTTGAACGAAGAGAAGGAACGACTCGTCTTTCATTTTCCTACTAAGTTCCCTGCAGGATCTACGGCCAAGCTTCGAGTTAAATTCAAGGCAGATTTAACCCAGAGTCTTACAGGCTACTTCAGATCATCATGGAAGAACCAAGCCGGAGAGGTTTCATTTTACGCGCAGACTCAATTTCAAGTGAGTGCATTCCATTTGTGCTACCATTTTTCAGACTTACCAGGGGTGTCGTTCTTACAGCCAACCTCTGCGCGGCGCGCTTTTCCCTGCTGGGACGAGCCCGCTTTGAAAGCTACCTTCTCGATGAATATGATCTCCGCTATCGATACTGTCAACCTGTTCAACATGCCAGCATCCTCTGAGAAGAGCTACGACAGCGCAGGAGACCCCAGTGGTGTCTTTACGTCTGCCTCTGCCGAAGAGAAGGGCAAAGACTGGAAAATCACTCACTTTGAGACCACGCCGATAATGTCAACTTACATTGTCGCATACGCCAATGGTCGCTTTGAACATCTCGAAATGATGTACACTAGTCCTCTTACTGGCAATGCGATTCCTCTAAGGATCTATAGTACGTATTTCCTATGATTGCCTGTGTTTTGTATTCGCTCATAAGGAATCACTTTCAGGCACTACTGCTAACATTCATCAATGTCAATATACGTTGGATGTGACCGCAAAAGCATTAGCATTGTACGAGAAAGTATTTGATATTGAATATCCCCTTCCGAAGTTGGATACCCTCGTAGTGCGTTAATCCCTCATTATCCGATCCTTGGGAACTGAATCATACCTGTAGGCTGATGACTTTATGGGTACGCAGATAATAATAATCAGTGGACGTGCTGGAGAATGAACTTGGCTACTTATATCAGGCGCTATGGAGAATTGGGGATTGATCATTGGCCGCGCAGATATTTACTGCGTTGATCCAGAAAATGGCACTGTGCGGCAGAAACAGGTGACAGCTGAAGTCCAAAGTCATGAGGTGGCGCATATGTGGTGTGTTCTAATACTCGTACTCCGGCCGTGTTCTGTTTTGGCTGAAAACATGATCTACTAAGGTTTGGAAATATCACGACTATGGAGTGGTGGACGTATCTTTATCTCAATGAAGGTGAGAAGCACTCCGAAGACAAGTTCTGAGGTGCTGATCTCTCGTTAGGATTTGCCTCTTTGGTTAGTCAATTTTAAAGTAAGAGTCTTGGAATAGGTTTGGCTCAAATAGGTGTTTCAGATGGGTAGTGCAATTATAACGGGTGAGTCGCCCTTCTAGTCATCAGAGACCGCGGCGCGCATCTACCTATACCAGACCGGTGAGCTTGTCGTCCGTTTCCACTCAGCATTTCATAAAATGGTTCCTTAGACTCTCTCCGGAATGGAAAATGCCCTCGAGATTTGTGTCGTCCTCTCTCAACGCAGCTTTCAACCTTGACTCTCAACTGTCAGCTCACCCAGTCGAGGTGGAATGTCCGGATGCGAACAAAATCGGCCAGGTATAGTGATTTTCGTATTTGGAACTGCACGGTGGCTCACACAAAGTGACTACAGATATTTGACGCGTTGTCATATTCGAAAGCAGCCTCAAGTAAGATAGCCTGTCACACTTACGTCTTCCAAAGCAGCTACTTAGGATTCGCCCGCGTAGTTCTTCGCATGTTATCAGACCATGTTGGAGAGGAGAAATTCTTGAAGGGTGTTTCCACGTATCTCAAGGATAACCTATATGGCAGCACCATTACCAAGGATCTATGGGAAGGTATTTCAGCAGTAACAGGTACGACTGGTGATCCTGAAATATGCAGCAGTCTGATTAGTGCATAAAAGGTGTCGATGTCTCGAAAATGATGGACAACTATATCACGAAGGTACCTATTCTCTCCTCTGACCAAGACTAGCAATGCCAATTAGACTAAGGCTGGCTATCCTGTCCTCACAGTCATCGAGAATGAAATTGGAATACATGTCCGTCAAGACAGGTTCCTTCAGACAGGAATAGCCATAAGTAGCGAAAACGAAACTATATGGTGAGATTCATTGGCTCTAAACTCTCGAACGCTTACTCATTTTTGTTCGCTCAGGCACGTACCACTGAACATCAAATCTATGAGTGAAAATGGCGACGTGAATGTACACAAAGCAGTTCTTCGAGAACGGGAATCCGATGTCGTCATCGACACAAAGTTGCCCTTCAAATTAAACGGAAGCTCTACTGGCTATTGTACGTAACACTTTTAATCTTGTTCCTCAGCCAGTGTTTAGAAGAATTTATTCAGATCGCGTTCTCTACACGCCTGAACGCTTGGAAACCTTAGTTGCTGAAGTAACAAAGGAAAACTCACCATTCAATGAAAGCGATCGTCTGGGTCTATTGCAAGACGTCGTAGCTTTCGCAAGAGCTGGTTTACTTGGTTTCGGCAGCGCTTTGTCGACGATGTCCGAGTTCAAGCAATGTAGAGAGTGTGGGTCTTTCATATTGCAACGACTTATTCAATGTATTGACTATGCACAAGATCTCCCTTGGAGCGTGATAGCCCAAGAGTGGGCAAAGATGACCTCCCTGTGGTGGGAAAATGCCCATGCTCAAGATCTGCTTAATGAATTCGGAAGAGTGAGCTTAGACTTTCTTGCGATACAGGAACTGAACCGAACTATAATCAGGCACTGTTCAAACCTATTGTCGAAGAATTGGGTTATAATACCTCTCCATCTGATAGCCCAGATATGGCGCTTTTGCGCGAATGTGCGATACGCCATGCACTTCAGGCAGGTGACGAAGGGTAGGTGGATTGACGCAAAGCACGGTGGCGGATTGACCCACGCGAATTCCAGCGTAATTCATGAGCTCAAGAGTCGATTCCACCATTTCATGGAGACCGATGATGCAGCCATTCCGTCTGATCTAAAAGAGCTCGTCTTCATCGCGGTATGGGTCTTCCTTCCAGTCTTTGGTCGTCTAATGTACCGCCTTAGGCTGTACGTTACGGTGGACCAGCTGAATACGACTTAGTACGAAGTATCATCGACAAAGCATCGTCGCCGACTTCTAAAAGTTCGGCTATGTAAGTAACGCTGTTCTTGTGCTACCCCCTCATTGAAAGAATTTATCTTAAACTTGCCCCAAGCGTGGCCTTGTGTACCGTTCAAGATCCGGAGCTCATTCAGGAGACCTTCCAATACATGCTTGAAGGTGCGAGGGTTCGGGACGTGCTCAACTTCTTCAGAGGCCTATCACAGAATATCAAGGCGAGAAGGAGACTTGTCGAGATTTTTACAGAGAACTATGACGATGTACGTTATCATAATTTGACTCGCTCAAAAAGTTGAAAAACACGTCCGTGCATCATAGCTCTACACGAGACATAGTTCTGGTTTTGGAATTGGCATGCTCGTTAGGGTGGGTTGAACTTCACGACTACGCAGGAATCCTGCTCAAATATCTTGTAGATGGTTTTCGGTAGCTTAAGTAGCGATGTGGACTATCGAAACGCGCAGAACTTTTTCAAGGTGAGGTTTGCCCTCAATTGCTATACCCCACTCACACGATGATCTTTAGACAAGGGACACTTCCACATATTCTATGATTGTATCCCAGTGCCTCGACTTCATTCAAGCCAATGCTCTGTGTATTGAGGTCTGTGTTCATGTTTCACGGATAAGATCTGTTTCCTCACTGTAGTCAATGTAGCAATCCACGACGGATTTAGTTAGATGGCTGGAACGTTGGAAAGCGTGACGGTTGCAGGAAGATGAAGGTGAACGTAGTCGAAAAAGTATAACATGTGAGCTGAGTGGGTGGAGGATCCAAAATAAATGTATACGTACAAAATGCGTCGGAATGATATTTTTTGGTCTAGTCAAAGTTCACCTTCCGAGCCCTCTCACCTTCCGAGCCCTCTCACCTTCAATCCAGATTAAGGCTGCTTAGGGGAATCAACGAGTAGGTGAACGGTGGCAAGGTCGTCAGAAAACAAAACTCCAAGAAACGAGGCGCCGACAAGCGTCTGCTGTTCTGAGGTTCATTAGCTCCTCAGCCATTTTTGTCACGCTATGACTCCCTGCAATACATGGACGAATCGGATCCGCGGGTAGACCAGGTTAAGATTCGCTTGCGACCCGGACCGGTATGTTTATTTAAATCTCACCTTTCCTTATCTCTCTGACTCACGGCCGCAAGATTGATGATATTGGTTGAGGGCGGAACCGAAGGTGCCCTCGGGAAATGCGACGATGAGCAGCCCAAAATTAAATCAATCGTGTTCAGCACTCGATGACTCGGGCCCATATGGTACTGGGGTCGCTGAGTCAATCGTGGGTAACAAGCGAGTTGGGGTTCAGGACAAGATACGAGACCCATATGGCGCAGATGTATAACAAGGGACCTACTCACCAGCAATACCGACATAGTACCTCTTGTTTTTACCCGCACTTAAGATTCAGCCATGGCTTCTTCTCAAGCTTCCAGCGACTATCGCCTTCCAACCAACGTTACTCCAATTCACTATGCACTAAGCATTCGAACCGATCTGGACATCTCCAAGTTCTTCGGAGCGGCGGACATCGATCTCAAAATCAACGAGGAGACGTCGGTGATCGTCCTGAATGCTCTAAAGCTGAGCTTTGGTGACGTGTCCATCGCGACAACAGACGGACAAGTGTTCAAATCAATTGCTCAATCCTTGGATGAGGAGAAAGAACGCGCTACCTTTCATTTTCCGACCAAGCTTATCCCAGGGTCTACGGCTAAACTGTCTATCAAATTTGAGGCAGACTTCGCACAAACCCTTCCTGGGTACTACAAGTCATCATGGAAGAACCAAGCTGGAGAGGTTTCGTTTTACGCGTTTACTCTTTTTGCAGTGAGTACGACCACGGTGAACTGTTACCTCAGCTGAAAGACTTTTGTTTTAACCCCAACAGCCAATTGCGGCACGGCGCGCTTTTCCCTGCTGGGACGAACCCGCTTTGAAGGCTACCTTCTCAATGAATATGGTCTCCGCTATCGGCACTGTCAACCTGTTCAATATGCCAGCATCCTCTGAGGAGAGTTATGACGCCGCGGAAGATCCTAGTAGTCTTTTTACATCTGCGCCTGTCGAAGAGGAAGGCAAAGAATGGAAAATCACCAGGTTTCAGACCACGCCGCGAATGTCAACCTACATCGTTGCGTTTGCCAACGGTCAGTTTGAACACCTCGAACGCATGTATACCAGCCCTTTGACTGGCAACACAATCCCTCTCCGAATCTACGGTATGAATCGTTGCTCATTGATAATTTGCTTGATTTGCTCAAAGAACCATCAGGCACTGCGGCAAATATCCATCAGTGCCAGTACACGTTGGATCTGACTGCAAAAGTGCTAGCGTTGTATGAGACAGCCTTCGATATCGGATACCCTCTCCCGAAGTTAGATACCCTCGTAGTGCGTCACTTCCCATATTGTTCGGATACTGTCAGGGAACTGAACCGTACCTTAAGGCTGATGACCTCTCGGGTACGCAGAGAAGTAATAATCATTTTACGACCAAAAATTGACGTTAGTATGCCAGGCGCTTGCGAGAATTGGGGCTTGATTCTTGGCCGCGCAGCTATCTATTGCGTTGACCCAGTCAAGGGCAGTCTCCGGGAGAAACAAGCTGTAGCTGAAATTCAAAGTCATGAAGTGGGACATATGTGGTGCGTTAACCACTCCAGCTTGTCATCCATTTCTGTTTGGCTGAAGGTATGAACCTATCAAGGTTCGGGAATATCACGACGATGGAGTGGTGGACGTATCTTTACCTTAATGAAGGTAAGATCCACCACGATCTCAGGCTTCGATATACTGACGTTTCTGTAGGCTTTGCATCTTTGGTCAGTCGATAACTCAAAGGGGTGACATTGAAAGTAACATATTCCGACTAGATGGGCAGTGCAATCGTTCCTGGTGAGCTGCTCTTCCTTTGTTTACGAATGACCTGCTTATCTATTTATATCAGACCGGTAAGCTTTTCTCCAACTTCGTTCAAGGGCTCGTAAATAATATCCCCAGTCTTTGGCCGGAATGGAAAATGACCTCGAAATTCGTGTCTTCCTCTCTCAATAATGCATTCAACCTTGATTCTCAGCTGTCGGCTCATCCTGTCGAAGTAGATTGTCCAGACGCGAACAAAGTCATCCAGGTAAACCCACGTCTGTATTCAAAATCGGCAAGGCCGCTGATACAAGTGGTTTACAGATCTTCGATGCGCTGTCGTATTCCAAGGCAGCTTCCGGTAGGTTTTCGTATAGTATATTTTCCGAGCAGAAGCTTACTAAATACGATTGCTTTACTTAGTTCTTCGCATGTTGTCAGCTCATGTTGGAGAGGAACAGTTCTTGAAGGGCGTTTCCATGTATATGAAGGACAACCTATATGGCAATACAGTAACGCGAGACCTATGGAAGGGTATCTCAGCAGTAACAGGTGTGATTCCTGAATCTCAGAAGTGCACAGCTCTGGCTAATGTCACCGAAGGTATCGATGTTTCAGAAATGATGGAAAGCTTCATCACAAAGGTAGCTAGTTCCTTAATCGTTGAAGGACACTAGTGACTGCGGTTGTTAGGCTGGCTATCCCGTACTCACAGTAACAGAGCATGAGAACGGGGTTGTTCATGTCCGTCAAGATAGGTTCCTCAAGACAGGAATAGCGTCAGGTAACGATAACGAGACGATATGGTAAGATATTAGGTTCTACAGTGTCTAAAATCTCATTTTTTGATGAAATAGGCACGTACCACTGAATATCAAATCCGTGAGTGGGAATGGCAATGTGAAGATAGAAAAGGCAATACTTCGAGAGCGGGAAGCCGATTTTGTCGTCAACACAAAGTTGCCCTTCAAATTGAACGGGAGCTCTACTGGGTACTGTGCGTGGCTTCTCATCCCTACTCCCTTGTGCAATCTCAAGATTGATATCTAGACCGCGTATTGTACACGCCCGAACGTTTTGATGCTATTGTCACTGAAGCGACCAAGGACAACTCGGCATTCGATGATAATGATTGTTTAGGTGTATTACTAGATGTCATGGCATTTGCGAGAGCCGGCTTACTTGGCTTCGGAAGCGCCCTGTCAACCATGTTCAAGTTCAAATCTTGTCGGGAATGTGAGTTCTTTCTTTCGAACGGCTGATCAGCTCATTCTCTATATGCAAGATCTTCCCTGGAGCGTGATAGCTCCGGAGTGGGCGAAGATGACCTCTTTATGGTGGGAAGATGCTCATGCTCAAGATCTTCTTAATGAATACGGAAGGGTGAGCAAGGTTTCACTGTACTGCTGGAAGCTAAGCGAACCGTGACCAGGCCCTTTTCAAACCCATAGTCGAAGAGCTGGGATATGAAACCTCTCCATCGGATAGTCCGGACACGGCCCTCTTACGGGAATGCGCAGTTCGCCACGCGCTTCAAGCGGGAGACAAAGAGTACGTGTATTGCGATGGAAGTGGAATAGAGGGTTGACTGTTGTACACAGCGTTGCCCAAGAGCTTAAGAATCGATTCAACCGTTACATGGAAACTGGTGATTTTGCAGTCATTCCATCCGACCTCAAAGAGCTCACCTTTATCGCGGTCAGTGCATTTTTGTTATTTTTGTTCGTTCCTGTCGTTCGGCTAATGTACATTGTCAGGCTGTACGTTTTGGTGGTTCCGCTGAATACGAGGCGGTTCGGAAGATCGTCGAGGGCGCACCTTCCCCAGCTACCAGATCTGTAGCCGTGTAAGTGGCTTCTTTCATGTAGTTCGAACACCTGCTTACCGATTTTGCTCTCCGCAGGATGGGATTGTGTATGGCTGAGGATCCTCAACTCATTCAGAGAACGTTTGAGTACATGCTCGAGGGTGTAAGAGAGCAGGACTCACCCTGGGTCTATAAAGGCTTGTCGCTGAACATCAAGACGAGACGAAAGCTTGCAGAAGCTTTCAAAGACCACTATGACGAAGTAAGACACAATCGTTTAGCTAGTCAGCCAACCTCATGGTCGTACTGCACAGCTTTACGCGAAACACGTATCTGGATATGGATGGGCGTTTCTCATTAGGGTAGGTTGTGCTTGACTACAGGATATGAATGCTTCTGAATGGTCTGCAGTTTGCTTTCGGTTCATTGAGTAGCGAGGCGGATTATCGTGACGCGCAGGATTTCTTTGAGGTAATGATTATCCTCTACCGATATCTAATCATTATAAATACTCCTTTAGACGAAGGATACATCCGCGTACTCTATGAACGTCTCCCAGTGGCTTGATTCCATTAAAGCCAACGCGCTTTGCATTCAGGTTCGCGTCCCTACTTCGTGGTTTGGAATCGCTTTCTGACAATTGTTCATCTAGCAATCCACTACGGAGTTGTTAGGATGGTTGGAGCATTGGAAAGCGAGCCAACAATGAGCGGCAGAAGCGTGGTCTCCGAGAATTTCCCTGCTTGAAAGTACTTTTTCAAACAGGATTTGTCCTTGTATCACGCATCACATTACACAATGATACGCATGGTGGACGAGGGACTCGGTGTCTCTAGCTCGTAGCCTTTGCTGGACGATAGGTGTGCCGGCGAAACACGTCAGCGTCCAGGTATTCGCTTCTGTCGTTTTTGGAAGCTTGACGACTTGTGGAATACCTTTGATTTAGAATAAGTGAAATAGACGGGAGAGCTTTCGTATACGGTCGCGAACTTGTTCATAGTTTGGCTCTGAGGTACTCAGGGGACGACCGTAAGCACGACGGTGGCAACGGATCTTGCAAACGTGTGTTGAAGGAGCGGACCGGAATATGATTCCCACGTAGGTACCCCAACCCAGAAAATCGCGACAGAGCAGTCAACGCCCTTTTTTCCATCAACTACCATGTCTCTCCCTCAGCCCGTCCCACCTTCCTGGAAGGTTTGCATTAATTCTACGCCCAAACTCAACAGACTTTCTCACTTTCCCAATTTGTTTTTGGTTTTCTAGGATCTCGGAAAGTCTGCCAACGATTTGTTGGGCAAGGACTACCCCTTCAATGCCACCACTCTCGAGGTCAAGACCAAAACTCCTTCCAACGTCACCTTCCGAGTCTTCGGTACCAATGATAAGAACGGTACTAGCGGCGACCTCGAGGGAAAGTGGACAAACAAGGCTCACGGTGTCACCCTCACCCAGACCTGGACCACCACCAACACCCTCAAGTCCTTGCTCGAGCTTGAAAACCAAATCGCAAAAGGTCTCAAGGTCGACATCAACACTGCTTTGCAGCCTGAGAAGGGCACCAAATCTGCTACCGTCGGTGGTATCTACAAGCAATCTGGTGTCCACACCCGTGCTGTCCTCGATGTCTTCAAGGTGAGTAGGCAGTCGGGATGTATAACATGCGGTGAAGCTAATCAGGGTATAACGCTTGCAGGGCCCCACCTTCACCGCTGACACTGTTCTCGGCCGTGACGGTTTCCTTGTCGGTGCTGAAGCCGCATATAACGTTACTGAAGGCAACATTACCCGCTACGCTGCTGCCGTTGGCTTCAACGCTCCCGAATACGCTATTACCCTCCACGGTCTCAACAACTTGAAGACCTTCAGCGCCAGCTACTATCACAAGGTTAGCCCTGACGTTGAGGCCGGTGCCAAGGCTGTCTACGACTCAAAGGCCACCACCGGAGGTGTTGCTCTTGAAGTCGGTACCAAGGCGTGAGTGTCTTTCTCCCTGCAATGAAGATAAACCAGTTGAATCTTATGTCTTTCAAGCTACCTCGACCCTGCTGCTTTCGTCAAGGCCAAGATTAACAACGCTGGTGTTCTTGCTTTGGGTACGTAAAAGTCTAGTTCACGTTGCATAGAGCCTTGTCTGATAGGTCGTCACCAGGCTACACCCAAGCTCTCCGCCCCGGTGTCAAGCTCTCCCTCAGTGCCGCCATTGACACACAAAAGCTGAACGAACCTCCTTCATCCGCAACCGTTGCCCACAAGGTATGCTGTGTGCTCATTCTAACTCCTATCTATCACTGATCGCTTCCTCCTAGGTCGGTGCCAGCTTCGTTTTCGAGTCTTAGGGAGGTTGGGCATTACGACTGTATTTACGACATAAATAAGGAATATACTCTATTCTCACTGTAACATTTGGTGCGAAACGGCGGTGCCCATGTGGAGTCAGGCCAATCTCAGTTCACAATAAGGGTCTAATCAAAGTCAGGCTCTACATGTTGTTATTTCTTCGGTCGACGGAAATAGGTGCTGACTACATCGAGTTATCAAATTAGAGAGTCGTTGGAAGAAAGGGCGGTAATGGTCAGTCCGTTTGAATGAAAGAGTATTAGTTGCCACGATTGGCTTTGTCGAGCACTGGAAAGAAAAAGCGATATCAACTCAATCACTGATGTCATCGCGCAGTCGCTAGGGCTAGAACGCACCGCTCTCGTATGCCACCTCACTGGAGTCAGTACCCTGAATCTCAACGGCGATACCGACAAGGGCACGTCGTAAAGCATCCTTGGACGAGGCGAACAACATCTTCTGCTTTACTTTGGCGTCATCAGGAGACCTGGCCAACCGTTATCAGTAAATCAAATCATCATCAACAGGCTGAACGAAGAGGGGTGGAAGGGGGTATGACACCGAGACGTGGATGCGTATCGATAAGTGCGTCGAGGTATGCCCTTGTGTACAATAGATGCAGAGCAAAGAAATTCGGGTTCCAGAACGCGCTACTCACCAGCTGAAGAAACAAAGCTTGTTCCTCTTTCCAGCGCCCTCCTTGTCAAATTCAAAGTCGTAAACAGCCCATCTGCAATCCCCCTCTGGGAGATCTGCGAGGAAATCATCGTAATTTGAGGATTCCGATTTCTTCTCAACGATGATCTCTGTCTTTGCGTCGTTGAGATTGAAGATGATGTACTTGATCTTCTTGCCGAGTTTGAGAGTCTGGTACTCCTGGAGACAGGCGGGGTTGACTTGAACGCCGGATGCCTATACAATCGTCAAATGAATATTCCATGAAAATGGGCATGTAGAACGAGTGCGGCTCACCATGTCGATAGGTCGTTAATGAGATGGAAGTGGATGAACAAGTATTTATATGTGGTGGCGGTGTTTGTACCCAGTGCACGCGACAGGCCAAAATAGGAGAAAATATCATACAGTCAGTCTACTACTCGTAAGTAAGTACACTACTGTATTCTATGGCTGCGCAAAAACTTGGTCAAGCTAACGTTTGCAATCGTACTGTCGGTCTCTAGCTCCGCTCAGAGTGCTCGGCATTGCTTCTCGCAGGTAATCAATGGCAGATGCAGGTAAATGAGCAATGCGCAGGTCGACAAAAGGTCGGGGACGAGGGCATACTGTCGGCTGCGATTCGCGCAGCTGGTCGGAGTGAAATTGAAATCCACCCGCGCGAGCGCAGATTCAACGCCTCAAATGACATTGCGCCGCAGTTGCAACGGCGCAAAGACTCGTGTATTCTCCTCGGACGTCTCATTCTTCTTACTATCAACCCCCCCCCCAAGCTCTCACACCCTGTAGTATAAGTACTAGCTATAGACCTGTACTAGTCACTTCCTCGAGTGATTTTTTCCACAACTCACGCCGACGGAATTCCCACATCTCCATCTCTGCTCGCGGTCACTAGGATACCTCAGTCCTATACCGCTGCAGCAGTCTTGAACGAGCTGGTCATAGAGGTAGTCCATGTCCTCATCCTATTCAGATCAACATCAGCAACAGATAGCAACCGCGGAAGATTGACCTTATGATTCCAGCGCATGGTCATATCAATTCATCCTCACCATGAAACCTCGAGAATATGGTTATGATTGTATATACCAACAAGACATACAAGAAGAGGCACATGCCCACGAATATAATGTGAGTTTTGGTTCCTAATTGGTATTCTGGGCTCACAGTCCGTACCACTAGCATCCGTGTATTCCCGCACATTCAAGCTGAGCATACCTGTATAAATTGGGGTGTTGACTCTACGAACTCATGTATTGACCCGAAGAGTGTATCGAAAAAAAGGTCCCCTTATATATTAGAATGATAGGCGATTCGCATGCCCAATGAGCCAAAAGTCCTAACTATGACACGTTCTTCAACTCGAGAATCATCTTTGATTTGTACACGCGAATGTCCAAGCAGGAGAAATTGAACAAATGATCCCAATCCTCAATATACCCTTAGCAAAATCTGCTACAGTCTACTGATAGTACTACTCTATGACTGCACAAAAACTTCGTCAAGCCAACGTTCGTAATCATACTGTGGTTCCCCAGCTTCGTTCAGGGTGCTCGGCATTGCTTCTCGCAGATAATCAATGGCAGATGCAGGCAAATGAGCAATACGCAGGTCTAGTTCGGTGACAAAAGACTGCGAGCGAGGTCAAACCTTGCATACTATGTGACAGACGTAAAGCATACCTTATCGGATGCGATACCGCGGAACGATTCGCGCAGCTGGTCGGGAGTAGTTTGATCCTCCATGATATCCACCTGCGCAGACGGGGTCGGCCATTGCGGATTCAACAATTAGACGAATTACATACCAGAAGATTGATGAAGGCCTCGAAAGACACCGCGCCGTAGTCTTGAACGAGTTGATCATAGATGTAGTCCATGTCCTCATCCTGTCCAGGTCAACATCAGCCGTTAGTTAACACATAGTAACCACAAAAGATTTACCGAATAAACTATTCCCAAGCTTGCCAATGCAGCGGTCATCTCCGACTGGTTCAAGGTATTCGACTCGTCACGATGAAAGTATCGGAAAGTACTCTCGAACTGTTCAAGTTGTGCTGGTGTCAGGTTGGTCATGTTTCGTGACACGATCTACGTGACCTTGATGAGTTATTAAAGCCTTCGGGATGAATGAATTTTACCTGGTTGTCGATGAAGGCAATCTTCTTGGCAATACTTTGAACCAGTAGCTCGAGTTCAAACTCCAGATCCTGACATGTAAACACAGTGTAATCATTCTCCTCGACGTTCGCAGCACTACACTCGGCCTCTGCGGACGCTACTTCTCCTAGAATGTCGGAAAGAGCATGTATTCGGGTTTGTATTTGCTGTACAAGTTGTTGTTGTACCTCCAGTGGGCCATCTATAGCAGTCAGCTCCGAGGATACGAGATGCAATCTGTGCTCGAAATCATTCGCTAGGTCCGCAAACTTTTTGCGCAGGGTCTCCTTAATTCTAGAGCGCAGGTCAGTAAGATCAAGCGAAACTAATGTGCTACTCGCTGTCGTATCTCTGCATTTATTGCTCTCGATCTCTGTGCCTCCGAAGCTAGCAAATCCTTCCATGCCTGATCTAGATCCGAGAGCGCTAGTCCTTCCGGAGGTACATACTCTCTCAAACCGTACGTCTTCAGTTTTGTCTGGACATTCCCAAAAAGGGTTGCCACGTCCTGTTTCTCGGTTACCCATGTACGTTTTGTCGTTTGTTTGTATATTGTGAAATCGGCGGACTGAGCTTTGGCCTCGATGTATGAACCGGTGAAAGTGCTTGCAAGCCACTTAGCCTGTATATCGGATAACGCTGCGAGAAGCTGCAAAGGATGAACGCGAGCGGTGGTGTCTTAAAAGGATACTTACCAATCGTATGCGCCGCTCATAATCGTTACGTGATACCCAAACAGACTGCATGAGTTCAGCGAACTTTTCAACGCGCCGCGAAACAGTCTCCGCTTGATCTGGAGAGACATGAGCACATGTCGAAACAGTAGGTTTTGTAGACGAACCCATCGATGAGAAGGCGTGGAAGTAGCATGCGATGTATGTCATCACACTCCGTTCATCGGGATGCTTGGAGTCACAAAGATCTTCAACCTCTAGCAATTGCTACATGAAATGTGAGATTGGATAGTACAATTTAAGAGAAACGCCGTACGGGGATGTTGAGGTGCTCTGCAGCAATTTGAAAAGCTAGGCGGGTATTTCCGTGGCGGTCCAGCTTGTTCAACTTGTCATAGTCCAACAGGTCGGGTCGGTGGCAATGGATCAGGGCACATCTTCAAGTTTCTGTCAGATACTGAACGTTGCTTTTCAGAGATTGTTCCATACAAAGCGAGCCCATCTGACCAACTTGATGAAAAGTCTTGCACGTCCACTTCCTTATAAGGTTCAGTCTTGCGTTGACACCAAAGAAGCAGTCCCTCTTTTGCTGAGAGACCTTCTTCGCTGCAATGAACGTGAGTTCGGAATTAAGAGGGTGTAAATGGTAGGACGCACCTGATGTCCGCAATAGTGAACCGAAGAATGAGTGTCCATATCATACCCAGTATTAACTTGAGATTTCCATCGATAATGTCTGCCTCCCCGTCTTTTAGAGTATGAAAATGATCAGTAAGCCTAGGTACATGCCTTCGGGACCGATATTAGTGAGCTTAACTCCTCGTGAAGTAATGAACTCCAATGCTTTGTTCACATTTTCTGCCTTCTGGATTCGCATCCGGGGTGATTTGTTGTATCGGCCCAGGGAGGTGTCGCCTGTAAAATTCAACGTTCAAAGCTTGCTCGAAACTACCTTTGAATGCATACCCATGATTTCCTGTCATTGCTTGAGCCCAATATTCCGCGTAGAAAGGAGCAGACCACACACCATGAGTTGAATGAGTCGAACGCCATCTGAAAGATCTTTGACTAACGATGTCATTGGAGGATATCCATTTGCTTCCAACTTTGTGTTCAGCCTGGCAAGCAAGAATTGGCGCAAGGCCATCGTGAGCTACGATGAGAGTGCCTCTACAGCAAGGACACTCTTGGCGTGAATTCGCCAGTTACCATTTGCAAAAAGTTCGTTCTTGTACGACGTTAACATCGTCTCGAGCGTCCAAGGAGATCATTCAAGAGTCCCAGTAGTGCGGAAGAAGGATTATAGAAGTGGGGTAAGGTAGCGGTAGGCAGGAAGAGGCAGACGGAAGGGTTGACTAAGGAGCGCTCAGCTGCAGGCCATGCGACGCGTCCGTTTTCGAGGCCTCGAAGCGCGTCTCTTCTTGACTCCTCACCACCTTCATCTTCTACCCGAGACCTCATAAAAATGACCACACAATTTGACCGAGTCTACCATGGTCTGACCTCGGAAGTTGGAAGTGAGTAAATGATCCTATTTTTTCTTTTGCTCAAAGTCTCTAATTTGACCATAGAATTCCGTGTCGCTGCCAGTGGAATGGCATGGAAGGGGTCAGAGTCAGAAGGTGTCACATCGATGGCAGCCGCCGATATCAAGTGGGCTCAATGGATTCGTGTGGCCCGGAATTTTCAGCTGCGAGTGGGCCTAAAGTCAGGGAATGAGCAACGTAGAGAGACCTTCGATGGCTTCACGCGAGAGGTGTGTGAACTGTGAAAATGTCTTTTCTATCGCTGACGGTTGCGTAGGATCACGACAGGGTAGCAAAATTGCTCAAAGATCATTTCTCGGTCACCCTCGAAACAAGAGAGACATCTTTGAAGGGCTGGAATTGGGGAGTGACCGACTTCCAAGGTATGATTCATCTCATGTCTTTCGTAATCACACACTATAACAGGATTGCAATGGAATAAAATAGGTCAAGATCTCGCATTCACCGTTTCGGACAAGACAGCCTTCGAGCTTCCTCTTCAATATGTCGCCAATTCAAACATAGCTGGAAAAACCGAAGTCTCGCTTGATTTTGCCAACCCAAGTTCGTCGAAGAAGAGCGGTGACGAAATGGTTGAGATCCGTTTCTATGTTCCTGGAACCCAGTCGAAATTCAAAGGTTCGGATGCTGGATCTGACAACGAGAATGACGAGGAAGAGATCAGTGCTGCTACGGTATTCCATGACATGGTCAAAGAAAAGGCCGACATCGGAAAGGTTCTGGGAGACATGGTACTAAGCTTTGAGGAGGTACTAGTGCTTACTCCTCGTGGTCGTTACGATGTCATTATGTTCCCGGAGTTCTTGCGATTGCGAGGCAAGACATACGACTACAAGATCGAGTACACTAAGATCTCAAGATTGTTCCTACTACCCAAGGATGATTTGCACGTTCTTTTCATTGTAAGTTCAGCCCTCGAATCATATGAGCTTTCGCTAACTTTTGCTTAGCTTGGATTGACTCACCCGATCCGACAAGGTCAGACACCGTACCAGTACCTTATCATGCAGTTCAGTCGAGAGGAAGAGACCACTGCAGAGCTCAACATGGATGAGTCAGTTTTCTTTTCCTCAAAACACCCGTAGAGTACTCACACCATTCCAGTGAGGAAGTGGCCAAGTACGAAAAGCTGAAGAAAAACTACGACGACCCGACTTTCGAGGTGGTTTCGAGCGTTTTCCGTGCCCTCTCCAACAAAAAGATCATTGGTTCTGGTACCTTCCAAGGGTATGCCATTCCCAACCCCCCTTCACAAGTATTAATGATGTTTTCTTTCAGCCGTGATGGCCATCCAGGCATCAAAGCCAACCTCAAAGCCGTCCAAGGCGACCTCTTCATGCTCGAGAAATACATCTTCTTTGTATCTAAACAACCCTCACTCATTGAGCTCTCGGACGTCGAGAAAGCCGTGTTCTCCCGTGTCGGTTCAAGCATGGGTGCCGCTGCCGCACGTACGTTTGATTTGAAAATCGCCACAAAAAGCGGTTCGGAGATTACATTCACCAACATTAACAAGGAAGAACACGAGCCTGTGGAACAGTACTTGAAGGAGAAGAAGATTAGGATCAAGAACGAGATGGTTCCCGATGCCGATTTGTTAATGGCCGCTGCTGTTGGTGAGGACGATGATGAGGATATGCAGAGCGTCAGTTCTGAGGGAAGTGCGCCGAAGGCTAAGACTGGCGGTGGTGGAGGCGAAGACGAGGACAGTGAGGAAGACGGTGCGTTATTTGTGATCTTTTGTTATGGTCACCATCTAACATCAAACGTGCTTCCAGAGGACTTCCAAGCTTCATCGTCTGATGAAGGATCACCAACTGACACCGACTCGTCGGAAGGCGGAGCTGCGACCGCTTCAGATGCTAGTGGTGACCGAGATTTCGCTGTCAAGAAGAAGAAGAAGACGAAGACGAGAGAGAAAGGGAAAGGAAAGGAAGGCGAGGGTAGCAAAAAGGTCAAAAAGACTGCCGCGGATAGTGACGCCGATGACAGCGATGGTGAGGAGAAACCAAAGAAGAAGAAAGCCGCGAAGAAGGATGATGCCATGGATGTAGATGAGGACAAGCCAAAGCCCAAGCCGAAACCGAAACCGAAAGCCAAGAAAGATGACGAGATGGATGTCGATGAGAACAATATTAAGGCGAAGGAAAGGCCTAAACCTAAACCTGTGAAGCCCAAGGCAGATGGCGATGGACCCGAACCTCCGAAGAAGAAGCAGAGGACGATTGATGACTGAGATGGGGCGTTCTGATGGGATCCAGATTGATCTTTTCTCCTTGCATTTTACATATACTGTCGATTTACTTGACCATTTTTCGATTTTTGTATTTCGTTGTTTCTGATTGATGATTGAGGGATCACACCCCGTTTGTATAATTGCATAAATTCAGTCGAGCGGTATATAAGTATGGGTACTGCAGTACTTCAGATAACTCTTGGCCTTACCACGAGCGGAAGGTGTGGTCCCTCTTCTTCCTTGCCCTTTACAATCGGATGCATGACAAGGCCAGGAGGTCGTTGCATGTCGAGCCCACCTTCGGGTAGGGAGAATTCCAATCTTTCCAACAGGCCCACGATAACGGTTTGTATCTCAACAATTCTAGTGAAGTTGTCAGATTATGTGCTCTTCGAATGTTGATTGATAGAACGTACGCGAAGCGCCATCTGAGAAGATTCGTCTGTTACTCCAGTCATAAGGCAAACGAATCATATGGATGCTCACCCAATACATGCTTTGACACCCGCACCTATAACAAGGTAGTACGTTAGTGTGGGATTTACAAGGTGTTGAAGTTGAAAGGTTTACTGAAGCTCATTCTGCGTTTGGTGTCAGTCTTCCGCCTCACGTACTGCAATCATAGTTGTCACTCACAGATTATTGTACAGCCCGAGGGCTGTCTGCTTTTTGGTGTCTATGTCTAAAAACCGTGATGGTCTGAAGTCATGGGCGTCCTTTCCCCAGACTGCCGCAAACCTGGTTACGCCAGTAAATCCATTCTGTCGGCCGAAACAAGAACAGGCGCACGTACCTGTTATATGGTGCGATAGCAATTTCAATCCTCTGACCCTTCTTCACGGGAATGTTGTCGACAACCTCGCCGTTTCTCGTAGTCACAGGGAACTGAAGTGGAAGGACGTCATCCCGCCCAGCTTCTCTTACAAATCGGTTGACAATTGGGTGCAACCTCAAAACTTCCTTCAAAGAAGGTCAGTACACCACGAATTACAAAGGTCTAGCTCCTAACCTTCATAGACGCGTTTAGATGTGTCATGGAGTCATAGTCCGATATAGTGAATTCTCCGGTACGGCTTTGGGCCCGTGCTGCTTTGATTTCTTCCATAATCTTTCGTTGGTCTTGGGGGTGAGCACTGAGCTCGTACAGGAACCACGCGATTCTGGTGGGTGGTCAGCAAATGATCCTTCTAAATAAATGGGAAGACATACGAGAATGCAGTTGTGTCATGTCCGGCGAGAACAAGCGTACTAGACCCAGTGAAATGAGCAGACGGCGTATGTGCAGTCGTTTTCTGTTGCTCACGATAATTGGGAAATCAACTCCTCGTTCGTAATCCTCTTCTTGGGATCTTCCGCGTTATTTGAATGGTCTTGCCGAAACGCAAAGAGTCAGTAGGGATTATACACATCACAAGCCAGAGTAAACGCGCACATAAGATATCTAGAATGTCACTACCAGTTGTGTTATTCTGAATTCTTTGCTCCTTCTCCTTCTCCTTGACTAGGTTCTCCGCGATGCGGTCTGCTGTGTGATGGAATTCGGCAAACCGAATGTCTTCTTTGGTAGGTAGTACTCTCGTCATCTCCGAGATTACAGGTGGCAAATACCTCCGCAGCGACTTCATGAGTACCTGGAATTTGGTCGGCATTTTCGAATCGTCACTGTGAAAGTCTCAGTGATGGTACACCCCGCCTACTGAAGAAGAATAACAAACAAGATGTGCAACAGCTTTTCAGACAGCTCAGTAGTCTCGTCATCCAAAGCTCCAAAGTGGTAACTAAAACCAGCTGTGCTCCAGTCAGAATAAGAGCTAGTTGCTGACATAGATGATACTCACTTTCACCAATAACGTCAAGTGTGAGCTTCGGTATCAGCTTGGCCATGTCAACGGGCTCAGAAGGTTTAATAAATATCTGATCCTCAATCCTCTTCACGAGCTGATTATAGATGCGATATATATGGTCAGAACATACCTCTATTTGAGCGACTGAACATACCTTGGATGCATAAAACTGGAACACAGACGAAAACTGACGTAGGTGACCAAGGGAAAATGCAGGATTCAGGACCCTTCGTTGGCGTTGATGGGAAGCACCTGGAGAATGCATGAGGATGAGGGGGTGAGTGGCAAAAGAATAGTGATCCTTCCTTTGGCATAGACTAGTCCCATTCCAAGGAAACCCCGTAGGTCAAAATCTACATCTCGGGGTGTGGTATAATTATATCCAGACGTATGCAGGATGTGTTGAAGAGCGCGAGGGTCCACCAGCCACAAAGAATCAGTCTGAAGTGCAGAACGTAAGGTGGAAGTCAAGTAGCGTGGAGACAAACTACTTACGCCGTAGACGTCCGGAACACGGAATGCAGAACCATACTCGTCCACCCATTGAAATTCGTGGTCCCCGACGTTCTCTTGGTGCAGTAACTCAAGCTCGTAGCCTATAAACGGAATGGAGTGACATCGATGCAGAGGTGGCCCATGAATTTGGATCATACCAAACAATCGAGAAAATCTAGGTGGACCGCGAAGGATGCCGATGGACCTGCTTTTGGACCGCACAAAGAGGATCACTAGCATGCAAGAAATCAGGAGCGCTGCCACGAGCGTAGAAAGAGCCATCGTAGAAACACGACCAAGATGGGGGCGACTGTCCTGTGTGTGTAACATTCTTATATCTTGATACGCGGGTCATAGAAGGCGGCCGCCAAGGTAATAACCTCCAATCAGAACGAAAAAGACTTTCCATCTGAGCAGAAAACCTCTCACTTTCCTTGCGTATGGCTTGGCCATGTATGTATGTAAAGAGCTAAGACATCTTTTGGACCTTCATGAATCACAATCAATATCATTGACTCGGTCCTTTGAAGAACGACCTACATGTGGATAACGAGAATACTTCCGGGGGTCGTTGGCAGTTCAGACTATTACCACAGGATGGAATCGACATGCTTCCGTATGGTTCCTGCTATATAGCGGTCAGTCAAAATGAGTAGACAGTACGCGGACTCAGAAAATTAAACAATCTTTAGCCACGACTTACACGACTTACAAGTGAGGTGAAGCTTGGAGACCAGCAAAGTGGTTCGCGTCTCGAGCTGGCTTTTGCACAGCTTGAACCATGCATAATGCCGGCGGACCCCGGATGGGATATCGTATTTAAATATCTTGGTAAACGATTTTTGACATTTGACCAATGACGAATCCCGTATTTTGTAATAGTATCGGTTGATACCCTGATGAAATGTTCCGTGTGTCGTACGGGTGAAGATAGGTCCAGTACCTGCTGCGACGCGTGTGAAAGCACCTATCTGCAAATTATCTGTGTTGGAACTTGGGGAACACGACGTCGAGCGATTTGTGACCGAATCCGTGAAGAACCTCCCCGAATTCCCCGTTCTTGATGACTGAGCGCCAAGTGGAGTAACCATCTCGTTGCATCCACCCTACTTCCCCCATTCTCTGTGATCAAGCCCTAATCGTTGTCAGCGGGACCCATTTCGTTATTGATGAGTCGTCGATGCTAGCGCCGCTGACAATGGCGATGGAATCACTCTGTTTCCTGCTTGTTGACTAATATTCAACAAATTCGTCGCAAGGCCGTTGGAAAAACAGCATGATTGCTTGTGAAAAACTTGCAATACCGGCGACTAGAGATTTCTAGAAAGAAGGGCAGGTACGTAGGGGGCCACCCCGCTTGTCGATAAAGACTTACGATACTCGACGGCACTCCTACCTAAGGGTTGCGCGAATGCACAGATTTCGGCCAAGCTGTGCATGAATAGGAAGGGAAGAGAATCGTTGTGCCGACGGCTGTCGATTTCCTCCGGCACCTGTTCCGGTTGACCGTCCTTTCTCAAAGCACCTCGCTGGACCTCGCACACCAAACCGATTTTTAGTGGAATGAAGTACTTTGCTAACAATATATACATAAAAACGCTCAATAAGGATAGTATACCTATTGAGCAATGAACACGAGAACACTCAGGACCGGCGATCCTGGGGTAGTAGATGAATATACTGGTAATAGCAATACACTTTGAGGATCGGAGAAAAATACATGTAGAGTATTTAGTTCTTTGTGAACGGATATCCTAGACGGTATACAAAAGGTATAGATATAAATAGTGCGGAAAGGGATATCGCAAGATAAATTAGGCGGGAGAAGAAATGACGATGGAGTGTAGAGGCGAACGAGACTAAAATAGCAAAGCCAAAGAAAAGAGGGTGGAAGGGGGAAAGGCACGAAAGAAACAAAGGAGCGTGGAGCAGTGGTGAACAGTCAAACAAGTATAGATAGAAAAAGTAAAATAGAGTCAAAGGAGAGATACCACAGTTATTGACCCACTTGCCCTCTCAACAACGATCCAGGCGCGAACACATCGTTCCCACCTACTTGCAAGAGAGGCTTGTCGGGCATAGGCCTGCGTTTCGTTGGCGCTCTTGACAAACTGGCGCCAGCACCACCACCAGTCAAACTCGTCGGCACAACACCGGAGGCAGTTTTAGGTGCGAACAAGACATGGCGTTCTTGGTAAAGAACGTATGACTAGGCATATTTATTAACGCGTGTCCGGTGCAAAGCGATAAACGAGCACTTACGCGAGCCAACAAGATCTTCTCCATCCACTTCTCCCCGTCTCTGGTCTTGCAAGAAAACAAATGCATGTAGTCCGAAGTATCCTCGAACAAACTCATTTTCTCCGTACTCTTGATCGCGAAAGTATACTCCTTGGGAGCCTTAAGCAGACGAGTAGTGTGGTAAGCGTCAAAGTTGGAGAGTGCACAGAGGAGTTGTTCGTCTTTGCACTAGAAACAGTCGTCAGCTTCAAGTTGTACACACGCACACAAAATGACGGCTCACGTTATCTCTCTTCGAGATATACAGGCAATGTTCCCGGAGAACCAACCACCGCTTGGACCACTTTCCTCTCCGCACCTCATATTCAACGTACCCTGAGCATATCGGCGAGCTGCTTGGTAGCGCCTGTATAACAGTGATCAGTATATTCAGTATATTGAAATGAAACGAAGCAAAAATGATGCTCACCGAACGACTCAGCACAGGCTTCCAAGGCGTCAGTCGTACCATCCAAACATTGACGGTCTTATCCCTGTTCCAACTCGCCTCAACGTCCGACAGCAACTCAAAACTCCTCATTGGCCTCTCAATACCAAAGTCCTGCGCAACCTCCCAGAGCATCCATCCACCAGTCCCTCTCCAATCCTTGAGCTCACCACGCCTCTCTAGCGTATCAATAACCTCGCCCGCATTCGTTTGTTGATTCGTTTCAATCACGACAAACCGTTGTCTATCACCAATGTAGATCCGCCGCTGGGTAGTCTTCAAGTTCGCCGGGAGAGCAGGCATGAGTTCAACTGGGGGAACTTCGAGGCCATCGGGCCGATTATGGTCCATGGAAGACCGACCTGAACGCCTGCTTCCAATAGTATCAGTGCTCTTCCTTGGCGGAGGCAAATCAGTGCTCTTCCTCGAAGGCATCTCGTTTACACCACTGCCGAGACTCATGGCACCAAACTCGTCCACAGCAGCACGGACAGCCGGAGGCCGAGATCTTGACCGGGCCCGGGTGGAAGGAAGAGGCGGAACAGCGGGGACTTGGTCGCAGAATTGTTGTTGTTGACTCTGGACTCGCTGTGAACGAGAGCGATCTAGCGAAGTGTGGTTGTATTCAACTTCGTTGTGCGACTGAGGTCGGTGGAAGGACCGCATTGGACGCAATGTCTTCTCCATCGTAGGCATTGGTGGTGGTGGTGGTGCAACAGCCTGCTGGAGATTGGGTGGAGGGACACCGTTTGATATCGTATTCGTCCTTGTTCTGCCGCGTTGCGTGCGTAACCGGACAGTGCCTGCTGGCAGAGAGGAAGGGAGTGTAGTAGTGTCGCCTAACATGGTTCCAGGTTCTATTGCAGGTTCCGGCTTAGGCTGTGGAGGTACGGCTTGTGCTAAAGCAAGAGCGGCGGCTTCCTGGCTACTCGACATTTCATTCGACGAGGGTGGCAAGGGCGAAGGAGGAAGAGGTGATGAACGAGCATTCTGCTCATGCAATTTCCGCTCTCTTCTCCTCTGCCTGTCCTTCATCAGAATACTCTGCTGTGCTTGGAGTGCCGCGGGATGAGATTGCGCGAGAGGTACATCATCATCCGAGTCTTCTTCCTCTTCCTCAGACTCCGAATCCGAAGTGGAATCGAACATTGATGGACGCCGAGAGTCGTACGGATCCTCCTCGTCATCACCTCCATGACCATAACTGCGTCCGTTCAAGCCGCTGTATCCACGACCCGACCTTGACTGTGAATAGCCGGAAGCAGAGTGTCCATTAGATGCTCCATAGCTCAAATATCCATTATATCCGGAATAGCCGCTTCGCCCTTGTTCACCATCGCCATCTACAGGCTCCTCATAGGAGTACTGAGAGTGTTGAGAGGCAGCATCGTCATGTCCATGCTCGACGCTAACACGACCGCTACTACTACCATCCGTACTGCAGCACTCATGACTATGGCTGTCTCCACTGACCGAGTGGCTGTGGCTTGAAGAGCTCCGACTCGAGCATGAATGACTGAACGTACTCCGCTCGTCATCTCCATAGAAGTGCTCACCCTTGAAATCATACTGATCGTCGTCGTCATGACCAAAGTTGACGTCCATCGACGACTTCGGTGTTTTTTTCAAAGGTCGGCCTGGAGAAGGCAAACGAAGGGTGGCATCTGATGCCCAGTTCTTGAGTGAGAGGTAGTTATCGCCCTCGAGGATATCGGGTGACGGGGAATTGGGTGAGAGATAAGCCACCTCACGTTCCGGTGAGTCTAGACTGAGAGGAGGAGGGCGATTGAATTTGTCGTAAGAAGGAAGCTGCTGCTCGTCTGTGGTCCAATATCGCCGGTGCAGCTGCTGTTTGGATTCGAGCTCGTCCTCGTTCTCCGAAAGAGCTGGAGAAGTGAAAGTGGTACTCGCACCATCGCTGGTAAAGTCGGAGCTTGAGGAAGAAGACTCGGTGGTGGGCGTGGGTGGCGTTGTTGTGATGGTAGCAGAAGGCTCTGATCGAGGACTTTGCGGAGGTATAGGCCCATTTTTACGCTTATCCTTACGGAAGAGCGAGCCAAAGTGGGATGATGATCGCTTGTTCTCCCGTGGAGTATTTGTATTATGGTGGAGTGCCAGCTCAAGGAGATTACTGATGCTGTGTGATGAACGGTGATGAATGAGAGGCGGCCTAGCAGGCGCTATCACGATCGTCCCACTGTCGTTCGAAAGAGACTTGGCCTCTGTCTCCCAAGGATCAAGAGGCAAGTTGGCGCCAACTTTGCCTTTACGTGTCTGAATGGGGTAAAGTCGGATAAAAAGGACCGGAAGTAAACAGTCAGTAACGACGTAATGAAAGAGAAGAATGATATTGATGATAATGAAAAGCTCACCTTTTTGGGGATAACGACGCTCAACTCGGCAAGAGTTTTCAAGGTAGGAAGAGATGCCTTGGTTCCGAGTGATTTCTGCTTGGGTGTGGGAAGCAGTTGAACGTGGCTTTCAGAGAATTTGGAAGCAATTGGTGACAGTGGCGAATGCCTCTTGGGTATTGTCGACTGAGTCGGATGGGGCGGTAGTGGTATTGAGGGTGAGCGGGGTGAAGCTGGCGGCGACGAGAGGTCTGCAAACGGGTCATCGTCAAGAAGTAAAGACTCTCCGTCTGAATCAACAGACAACGCGTCGAGATTTGCAGTCGGACTGAACTCGTCGTAATAGCTGGAACTTTGTGAAACTTGGTGATAGGTTGTGGGGTGAATTTCGAGACCCGGCTTCTGTTTCCCCTCTTTGACCTCCTTGCCGGAATTTTCCTCCTTCCTATTCTCCTGTTCTAAATCTTTGTCGGCCGCCTCCTTTCCTTCGTCCTTGTGCCCATGATGAAAGAGTAAGGCATGTATTGAAGTCCTTGTTCGTTGCCCGTTCACCATCTGCTGGTCGAAGCAGATATACACGTGTGGGATAGTAGGTTCGTGGTGGTAGTTTGAGATGGAGAAGAAACTAAAACAAAGATCAGGGTGATTCCAATCCATCGTAGTCGCCATATGAAGGATTTGTAGCAGAGTTGAAACGGAATCGGGGTAACTTTCAGACTCGTTTAGGCTCCGGATTTCGACTCGCGCGGATGTGCACCCCTATAACGATAATAATTCCATTTTCACCTGCACAACAGCCAGAGATCGACTCAAAACTTACCTTCTGACTTGGACTGTTGAGGGATAGGATCGGCAGTTTCAAGATATCATTCGTAGATGTTGGCTCGGCACTGAGGACAAGTAAAAAAGTCACGCGTTACATACCCTTTGACGCTCGTCGCTACGCCCAAAGTCAACCCAAAGTCAATCTACTCTGGCATTTACCTGGCATTCTGTGTGCTTCCCAGCAATCCTGAATGATTCCCGCTGTCTATTCGAAGAAAAAATTCCTCACAGGCAAATCAATCAAGTGTCAAGCAACATGATCTCTCCGGCACGATTATCTTGCAGGAACGGACTCGGACGATGAAATTCGATGAAACTTGGACATGGTAACCGCTGGTAACCATTCAATAGGTTCTTTATGGGCACATGGAACCTGATCATGATACTTTTACACGATGACGCAGGCCCTTGAGGCCGGGACCATCGTCAGCCACCGCCTGCGTACTGCAATGCAGATGGGATCGCGTCAATCGAGTTGTCAACGAACATTCGGTTATGTAAGGATTGAAGTCAGTTTTTCCAAAATGTGGGGTGAGAGGATGACGGAATTGAATGATTGCTACGACATGCAAACTGATCTAAGTATAGCCTTTATCGAACATGTACAGGGAAAGGTATTAGCACCAAAATCGCCAGTTCTGCCATCGAAAAATGGAAGCATGTTGTCCACAGCTTACATTTGGCTTGGGGGAGGTCATCTATCCGTACATCCTCAGAAGTAATTCGCGAAGTAGCTCCATCCAGTGTGATAGTAAAGACGCCTGCCGTGTCTGATACCATCGCGATTCCCTGTGAAGATATTATGCCTCGTCGATAGAAAGCAAGTCGAAAGCAAGTTTACTTTCCCGGGAAGGCCCTTGGGCTGTAAAGACAAAAGGTCCGAATTGGGGCGTCTCCGCTTGCACAATTCTTCTAAACCGCGGATGGTAATATTGTTTCGTGAAAGGGAGAACGGAGCTTTGTTGCTTTCTGTAAATGAACTTAGTACGATGAGGGCACTGACGTGTCGAAGTACTGACCTCTTGTTCTCCCGCTGCAGGACTTCCATGGAATGAAGCGCTTGACAACGTGTGAATCTGTTCAAGTTGTTTCATGCGGCCTGCAAAATTCTTCAGTGCGTTGCAGTAATCAGGCTGTCCTTCTCCTGCCCTCGTTGCGGTCACTTCTCATACTTGATTCTGCCTTCACTGCGATGACAGGACATTGTGGGGAGAAGAACGCATTTTTGGACAAGATGCGTTTCCGCACCTCGCGGACTGGAATTAAAAATAAAATAAAAGTACGTCGTACTACGCAGTGACTACAAAACCATACACATACAGCCAATCAGCAATAGATCATACACGATTATTTGCCACTGGGAACGAAATCACTCGAACCCCTCCAACCTGCCAGCAAGGCCCGTAATGATCCACCAACTTCAGGCTTGGATAGTGAGCCCGAAGCAGCGCAACAGCAGTACCATAGACGTCCTTGGGCAAGGACGCATATTCTTCGGAGCAGTGATAGATTGTGAGGTGGCGTAATCCATCGGGAAGAACTATGGTTCTAAGGATAAATCGGAGAAGCCAGTTCTACTTCGTCATGTTAGCTCAAGGGTTTGACTAAGATGGGGATGAGATACCAGGGGTGCACCGATCCTCAATTCGTCGGCAATGTCCATGAGAAGTAGAGCTGCGGAGAGAAGTTTCAGAGATGCAACTTCGCCTTCGGTTTCGCAAGACAGGGAAAGTGCCGTGGGTGTCGGGTCAATCTTCTGGTCATTGGAGACTTCAAATCCTGCGTGAAGGGAACCGTCATCGACCTTTTCGTCGACCTCAGCTTTTGTTCCAGAATCTTTGGACTCGAATTCTATATCGGAATCAATATCTGCGAGCTGAAAATCCGTATCCCAGCCCGAATCGTTCCTGAATGCATCGAGTTCATCATCACTTTCGCCAGCCATATCGCCACCTTGCTCTTCTTCTTCGCGCTCGTCGAACTGACAATGGAATGACGAGTAGCACAGCTCCTCTAAACATGGGAATAAATCCAGAAGGGCAGGCATTACCTTTGAGTTGGGTGCGACCGAAGGTAGTGTAAGCTTGAAAATGTCGGAAGTGGAGTGTCTCGCGGCCAACAAGGCCTCCAAAAGTGGATGATCTCTGTGACTCGGCGTAGTGATATTCCGGACAGATGGTGAGTATCTGTATAGGCTATCGTCTACCAATAGGGGTATTAGACATGCTGGACCGCCAAAGTCTCGCAACTTGGGTAGGTACCCTGCAGCGAGCTTGTCCGGGAGATCAGACTCAAAGTGGGAGACAACGAATAATTCCTCCAGTTCCAAGCATGCTTCGAGCATCTGGAAAAGATTATGATATGACTCACTTTCGATGCGGACATGTAGGCGGGCAAGTGCGCTGAATACAGTACTGACCCGAACGAAAGCACCAATATATATCGACGCAACGACATGGTTCTGAATGCAAAGGTCGTCGAGTGTATCGGTAGGAAGCAGCTGATGTGCGTCGTCGCACAACTCGATTGGATCGTCTGACACTTGGTCGTAATCAAAGCTTTTCAAATGCCTCAGCACCACGTCCCCTCTTCCAACGATATCGCATCCCTTCAGCAACAACTCCGATAGTCTGTCCAACAATTCCATTTGTTTGCATGTCCAGCAGTCGATTCTGTAATTCTGTAGTTCAAGAATTGTGAGGTTGGTAAAGAGGTGAAGATGATTCACCCAAATGTCGTGAATTCGATGATAGAGAAGGGCGATGCGCTTCTTCCTCCCGACAGCATTGACTTCTGGAGGTCCCCCGAAGTAAATCATAAAATGTGCCTCATGAACCATTTTCGCGAGACGGGGTTCTGCGATGAGGTTCTTCAATACGGAGTACTTCCAGCGTAGACTGGAGCGTTCGCAGTCGAGTTCTTCAAGATATCGGGGCGGTGAAAGCTCAATGGAGAAATTGTGGAAGAGGTGTGGTCGCGAAAGCTGGTGCAGACGAGGGTAAGGCTTCGTAGGTCATTCCGGCTTTTGACATGACTCCAGCATTGCTCCCATAACTCGCTGGGGAGATCGGTTGATAAAGCCATGTCATGAGAGTGTTGAGATGGAGGAAGAGATCGCTGTGTTAAATACCATGGTAAGCCGTCCTCCTGTGGAGGCTTGTCAAGCCATTATATTCGCCATGGTCACTTCACGTGGTGTGACATATGCACGACGCAGCGTTCACCTCAACCATCTACTCAAAGTCTCAGTGGTGCTACAAAACTACAGATCCGCAGTGAGTATATACCCAAAACTCTGTGACTTCCTCATTTCTAAAACGCTCTTCTGTGGCCATGCCAGCGTCACCGTCAGGCTGAGAGAATTCTGCAAGTTCATATGTCACCCGACGCCGTGGACGCTGAGCCATCCGCCGCCGCGTCCTTTGCCTCACCACGAGGGGTGTATCCTCACAGGAGAATAGGAGAAATGGAGAAGTTGGAAAACTTGGAGAAATTGGATGACATAGACCCCAAACTTGGGATACAAAAGTGGACGATTTCGACATGAAATTGATCGACATGAACGCGAAGCTGACCGGAATGGACTCCAAATTGGGGATCATTGACTCTCAGCTAAGCAACATTAAAATGTGGTCGGAAATGTCGAGATATTGGCAGCTAAGGTCAGTTCTTCAAACTTAATTTTATTACAACAATCAAGTCAAATCTGTATATTTGCAGATTTACGACTGCAGCTGTCAAGGTGGATCAGTAACGCCCTATGAGGCTGTCCCAAATAAGCTTGAAGATGGCACGGTCGAGCGTTCACCGACAGCGGTCCGTTTCACTTGCAATTATACGGGTCTCCGACATGTCTGATGCACTAATTATATTAGCTACAATCCGCCCTCAAGAGTAAGGCAGTTATACACCTACTACGACGAACTTGGGCGATGGTTCAATTTCTATGAAATTTGAGGAATACGCCGCGCAAAGACCAAGATCGAGACTTTGCTAGCTCCGGGATCTTTCCGATCTCAATGCAATGTACTCCAATTCGCCCCTCCTCTTTGGACATTGTGTAATCTGAATTTCTTTTTTTGAGGGAAGAGGGGTCCTGGTCTGGAGTTTGGAGTTGATTCAAATTCCCCACCCCCTTGGTTGTGTCCCAGCCAAGTCCCAGCACCTTTTCGTTGATATTCGAGCGAACACAGGCTTACAATCACGGATGTATAGATAGCTCAGTTATATCTATGTTCCCGTATCCTGCAAGCGTGATTATGGCACCATAGAAAGACGTTTAGCATGGCTATCGAATGCGTGTCATGTCCATTGCCTTGTACCATCCAATTTGCAGCTGAAACTCTCAAAAGCAAAGCCGTAATCGAAGGCCTCGAGTGTGACCAACTCAAAAATTGGGCAAACTTCTGTGGGATTCCACACTCCCTGCCTCGCAAAGATCAACTTCGCCTCTTATCCCGCAAGATTAGATGTATGGAACCTGGATTGATTATGGTTCATCTGGGTGTCCGTATGCACTTGCCCGTTGTTTCATTTAGCAATACTTTTCAACCAAAAAACACTCAAATTGTCGTCCCCACGATGTAGCCTATACTCGAGTTTACATTCATTAGTTTATCGTTGTTGTTGTAATTCATGTACTTTTGGGTGTCAGTCCGTTTTCATGCCATCTACCATCTAGCTTCGAGATCCCAAAACACTGACAAGTAATGCCATCCTGATCTGTAAACCCATCATTATTTTATTAGTGTCCTGTCAATGAAACCCTCTTGATGTACTCACGAAGAGACCATAACGCATCTGTCGGAAGTAAACTGCTCGGCGAGAGTCAAAGTCAACCTCTGGGTCAATTTCTATTCAATGATGTGAGTATGCGCAGTAGTGGATAGAGTGAGATAACGGCGCACCATTCACGCGGGGTAGAGGATGCATGACAATCATCTCCTCCTTCGCTCTTGCAAGTACAGCGTGGTCAACGCGGTATGCATCCCTGACTTGCTGCCACTCGGTCTCGGTTTCGAAGCGTTCCTTCTGAACTCGGGTAACATACAACACGTCCGTATCTGTCAAGACCTCCTCCAGGCTCTCGCATTGGTAAACTGCGATACCGGCTTTGCGAGCAGCTGAGACGACACTTGAGGGCATTGCCAGCGAAGGTGGTGATACAAAGTTGAGGCGGACGGAGTACAGACACAGAAGTGTCACAAGACTGTGAACTGTCCTTCCGTTCTTTAGGTCTCCAAGAATGGTGATGGTGCGACCATTCACGGTACCCAGTTCTGAACGGATGGTGTAGACATCGAGCAAGGCCTACAAAGGTACCGTTAATGCAAATTGGATCTGAATTCTGGAAGAAGACACACCTGGGTTGGATGTTCACCGATTCCGTCTCCAGCATTTATGACTGGTACAGGAGAGAACTTGGCTGCAAGCTGGGCGCTTCCAACGTCAGGATGACGGAGCACAATCGCATCTCCATAACAACCGAGTGTTCTCACGGTATCGGGAAGGGTCTCGCCCTTGGCGACCGAGGATGTATCTGCAGAAATTTGGACGACTTCACCTCCACAGCGCTTCATGGCAGCATCAAACGAAGAGCTGGTCCTAGTCGAAGGCTCGTAGAACGCTGTACAGAGAACCCTTCCTTTCAGAATGTCGAGAGTGCCATTTCGCTCGACTTGGAGTCGCATCTCATGAGCCAGTGAGAAGAGGTCGTAGAGATCCTGGCGAGTGAACTGCTTAACTGACAGGATATGTCGGCGATGGAACGAAGGATGAGGTGCAAGAGAAGAGAAGTGAGGAGCTGGGGCTGGAGGGCCATGCATAACAGATCCCATCGATTGAGAAATGAAAAGGATATTGGACTGTGATGAAGTGGCTTCCAGTTCCTTTGGCGCAGTGACATTTGAGGTACTTGGCGCGTGGCTAATGGTAGCAGATGATATATCTTTCCCTAGCGGCACTGAGGATAAAGAACCGTCCAAGAACGTTGTCTGTCCATGCACAATCACACGATGAATGGCACCGGTGACTTTGACTCCGCTGTCCAGGGGAGACCAGCGGACTGATTTCGTCGTGTAAGGAGCCCTTCGGCCGACGACGACTTCGACATTCGTCTGGGCTTGCTCGGGCAGACCGAAGATCTGAACAGGATTGTCATGCAAGCGGAGTTGGATATCGTCCAAGGTCAGACGTTTCTCGGTAACGGCCGTCAGAAGCAAGGGAAGGGCCTCCTCTATACCAGACTCCGACGAGCCACTATGCCCGATTTCCGTTGCCAATCGGTACGGCGGGTTACCCACAGAGAACGCGTCGATGAGATCAAGCTTTTGCCACAGTGCCTTTTGATCCTCTGCAGAAGGAAGACATGTCGAAGAAGGGAATTGTTCTCGAGTGAAGAACAGGGAGTACACTGAAACATCACAAGTAACCTTCAAATTTTTGGCCTTGCTCAGTGAGATGAGTAGCATATCATCGACAGATTGTACGTTGGTGACGTGTATGCTTCTATTGTGCAAACTAGCCAATAGGAGTAACGAGGCAAGGTCTGAACCTTTGGCATCAGTAACGAGTGGCTTCTCGGTAGGCCACGACGCGAAATGGGCGGCGACGGCAGACATCGGTATCGGGACGTTGTTGATCCGGAATGGGATGAAGAGTGCCCTCGCCTCGGCCTTCAGTTCTTCGTCAATTGCTTGTACGTTGTCTGCGGAAGCAGAAATGCAAAAGGCTACGTTGCTGTACGGACCTCCTGCCAGGTTAGCTCTCGCAATCTCAAGAGTCTGTCGATTGACAACGCCATTTCCGTGACCCTGAGGTATGACAACTGCAGTCGTAAAGCCCGCACTGATGGATGCACGAGTAGCGTTGATCAAGTCTTTGCTCCCGGAAACTGCCAATTCTGGTACAAAGGCTGCGACATTGATCAGGCCTGGGAAGACGTGCGTGATATGTGAGCTCTTGGAGTCGATGGAAGAAACATCCAAAGGCAGTTTGCGAATGAGTGCCTCGGCTAACATTTTTGCATTCTTGACATTGGTAATGAGAGGAATGGCAAAGTCGACGGCCATACGACGGGTATGGTATCCCTTGCTTGCGTAACTAGCTGGACGACGGTAATGGTTCTTGGAAGGAAGATTGATGTACATGTCGATGAGATTGTTGGCCAGATGCTGAGTAAGAGAATATTCAGACTTCTGTTTATCTCGGCTATCTTCTCCAAGGGTTTCTAGATACTATAGAATATTATTAGCATAAAACAAATCTTAAGGAAATTCATCTACTCACTTTGCATGGAACGTTATGTTCTTGCAAAAAATCTGCCGTTCCGGAGGTTGCAAAGATATTGTACCCGGCCGCGTGGAGTTTCTGAACAGAGGGCAGCAGCTCCAACTTCTCCCTATAACTTCCGATTGAGAACAAGATATTCTTCTTCGGAGGTACGATTCCAGTCGAGATCAGGCCCTTGAGATATGCCTCATACTTGTCTCTACCAAAGCAGGCAACTTCACCAGTGGAAGCCATCTCCACACCCAATACTGGATCGGCCCCCGACAATCTACTGAAGCTGAACTGAGGAACTTTGATGCCCACGTAGTCGGGAGGTAAGCCAGCGTCTGGGTATGCGTCCACGGGCAGTCCAAGCATGGCCTTAGTAGCCATCTCAATCGCATCAATGCCAGTGACCTTCGAGACAAAGGGGAACGACCTCGCGGCTCGGAGATTACACTCGATGACCTTGATCTCGTTGTTCTTCGCGATGAATTGGATGTTGAATGGGCCAGTGACATTGAGAGCATTTCCAATCTTTGCTGTCGCGTCCTCGATCTGACGGACGGTCTGTGGGTCCAAGTCCTGGGGCGGATGAATCAAAGTCGCGTCACCGGAATGGACACCAGCGTTCTCAACATGTTCAGAAATGTAATGCATAATCATTTTCCCATCTTTGGCAACCGCATCCATCTCAATTTCCTTTGCTTGCTCGATGTACTTGGTGATGACGACAGGATGGTCCCTCGAAACCGCAGTGGCTTGAGTCAAATAGTTCGAGAGATCATCGGCCGTCGATACGACATTCATAGCTGCACCTGACAGGACGTAGGACGGCCTAACAAGAACGGGATAGCCGACTTTGTCGCAGAAAACGTAAGCTTCCTCGATACTTGTCATTTCCTTCCATAACGGTTGGTCCACACCAATCTCATCCAATAAACGTGAGAACTTGAAGCGATTCTCAGCAGTATCAATCATCTCCGGAGACGTTCCATAGATCTTGACATTCTGGCGATATAATGGCAACGCGATGTTGTTAGGCGTCTGACCACCCATGGAAAGAATGACACCCCTAGCGCGTTCGGTATCGTAGATATCAAGGATGGTCTCAAGACTGATATTCTCGAAATAGAGCCGATCAGCCTCGTCGTAATCCGTACTGACTGTTTCGGGATTATAGTTGACCATGACAGTGGGGAATCCTTGTTCTCTGAGAGTCCTGATGGCGCGAACTGCACACCAGTCGAACTCAACTGAAGAACCAATACGGTAGACCCCTGAGCCGAGGACCATTACACCTCGATCGTTGAAAGAGACGTCGTGGGCAATAGCATTGTACGTTGTGTATAGATAGTTGGTGTAAGCTGGGAACTCTGCAGCAACGGTATCAATCTGCTTCACGAATGGCATGATCCCGCTTTCCTGTCGTAACCTTCGGACAGCGAGTTCCGTCGAGCCAAAGCAAGTGGCCAATTGTCGGTCAGAGAAACCGAGCTGTTTGGCGCGCTTAACATCATCCGCACTGATGGTAGAGATATTGAGGGAAGTAAGGTGCTGTTCCATCCTGAAGATGTACTGGAGCCTGGTCAAGAACCATTTATCGATGTTGGTCATCTGCCAAATCTTGTCGACGCTGTATCCTCGATGGAAGGCAGTCGAGATGGCAAAGATACGCTTGTCGGTAGGGTTAACGAGCTCTTCGTCAATGTCCTCCACAAACTCGTTCTTCGCGAAACCGGAAAACTGGTCATCGATAGCCCTGATAGCTTTCTGGATGGTCTCCTCAAAGGTACGCCCAATGGACATGACCTCACCAACCGACTTCATGCTGCTGCTGAGCAGGCGAGATACACGGTTGAACTTCTTCAGATCCCAACGAGGAATCTTAACCACAACGTAGTCCAAGCTGGGTTCGAAGCACGCCGATGTGACTTTAGTGACGGAGTTCTTAATCTCGTTCAGAGGAATGCCGAGTCCAAGTTTGGCGGCGATAAAGGCAAGAGGATAACCGGTTGCTTTCGATGCAAGGGCGGAAGAACGGGAGAGACGAGCATTGACCTATCACACCCAGTTTCAGCATCAGAAAATAAAACATAGTTTATACCCACCTCAATGATACAGTACTCCTGCGAGTCGGGGTTCAGAGCATATTGAATGTTGCATTCACCAACAACACCCAGATGCCTAATGACGTTGATAGCAGTGGTTCGAAGCATGTTATAATCCGAATCAGAGAGCGTCTGGGAAGGTGCGACGACAATGGAGTCTCCAGTGTGGATACCCAGAGGATCAAAGTTCTAGTCAGAGTCAGCCATCTCCTGAGATGGTGTACATTAGAAAGTTACTGACCTCCATATTACAGACAGTTATGCAGTTGTTTCTGCAGTCCCGAACCACCTCATACTCAATCTCCTTCCATCCCTTCATGCTCTTCTCCACCAATACCTGAGGACTGGTGGCGAAGGCCTTTCCACAGAGCGCCTTCAAACCAGCTTCATCCTGTGCGAATCCACTACCCAGACCTCCAAGAGCGTAGGCAGCCCGGACAATAACGGGATATCCAATATCATTGGCAGCAGTGATCGCCTCCTCGATGTTCGTAGCCGTGAAGCTCTTGGCACATCGCTCCCCAATCTCTGCCATAGCATTTGCAAAGAGCTGTCGGTCTTCGGTCATAATGATCGTATCAATAGGCGTTCCGAGCACCTTCACACCCAATCGGTCGAACTCGTCCTTGAGCTTGATGCCAACATTCAAAGCCGTCTGCCCACCAAAAGTAACATAGATACCATCTGGTTTCTCGTACTTGATGATCTTCCTAACAAAGTCGGGCGTCACAGGCAGGAAATATACCTTGTCTGCAAGGCCTTTCGAAGTGGCGATCGTGGCAATGTTTGGGTTGACCATGATAGTATAGATACCTTCTTCCTTGAGGGCCTTTATTGCCTGTGAACCCGAATAATCGAATTCACCAGCTTGGCCGATAGATAAACCGCCAGAGCCCAAGATCAGGACTTTGGAAACGTTGGCGCGAGGAACACGCTTATCGTTGTCCTCTTTCTTGCCTCCGGGCATCGTGATAGGCTTCATCTGGCCACCTGGAGCCAAGGAGACGCAGTCAATGACATTTTGAATGAACACGTCAAAAAGGAATTCGGTGTCCCGAGGTCCGGGGGTAGACTCTGGATGGAATTGGACTGAGAAAAAGGGTTTATCCTCGCAGTAAATACCCTCGTTGCTTCCGTCGTTGGCGTTCTTGAACAACTCCTTCCAGCCTTTCGGCAGTGAAGCGGTATCGACTTGAAAACCATGGTTCTGAGACGTGATGTAACATCTACCAGACATAGCATCCGTACAGGGGATGTTGTGACCACGGTTACCGTACTTCATCTTCGAGGTTGTCGCACCAGCGGCGAGGGCGAGAAGCTGGTGCCCAAGACAGATACCGAATATAGGCTTATCACCGCGTTCCATAAGCTTCGAGATGCGGGAAATAGTTTCGGATACCATGGTGGGATCACCTGGACCGTTGGAGATGAAGAGACCGTCGAACACCTCTGATTCGGCTAGGAAGTCGTAATTCCAGGGAACGACTTTCAACTCTACGCCCCGGTTGATAAAGCATCGGATTTGGTTGTACTTCATACCGACATCAATCGCAAGAACACGAATTTGACGTCTGGTTGTTGGATGGAGGACAGGTTTGGATGTGGGCTTGTATACTCGTGGTGTCGTAATGGATACAGCTGCGACCAAGTTGGTCTGGTTCGGGTCGAAAAATGGAATATCGACATAGTTTTCTCTCCAGCCTGCAGGCGAGAGTGAATTTGGTGAAGGTGCTCTCGAGGGATTCTGAGACTGCATTCCGTTAGGAACGGAAGACGTTCGCCTGTGCCCGTCGTGGTTCCTGGCAAGGACTTTGCCAAGCATTGATCCTTTCTCTCTAATTTTTTTGGTAAGAACGCGCGTGTCCACGCCATAGATTGCTGGAACACCGTTTTCTTTGAGCCACACGCTCAAGGAAGATTTTGCGAGGAAATGACTGAAATCTTTGGAGTAATACCCAATAACAAGGGCAGCTACATGAATCCTGGAGGACTCGAACTCGAGGGGGAGATCCTCGAGAGGGTTTTGGGGGCGCTCGGGGACACCGTAATTGCCAACGAGAGGATAGGTGAGGACAAGGATTTGATCTTCGTACGATGGATCAGTGAGAGATTCGGTGTACCCGACCATCCCTAAATAAGCAAAACATTAATCGCATGAATATTTATTAAAAAAAACTACTAAATGCACACCAGTCTGAAAAACACATTCTCCTGCAACGCTTTTACCTTCGGCGCCAAAGCTTATACCGCGGTAAGCGGAACCATCGGCAAGTTCGAGAACGGCATCGACATTCAGAGCGTTTTCTGGATCATCCTCTGCTGGAGGAGCGGTCGCAAGTGGGGTAGGAACGTTGGAAAACTGGCTTCGAGATCGTAAAAATATAGGACGGACTGGAAGGACGTGACCGGGTGGGTTTGACAGAGCCATGAGGGTGAATTCTTCTATGGATTGCTAGATATAAAGAAAATAAACGTCTCCTCTCCACCCGAGCCAGCAAAAATTGAGGAGAAGGTATAGGATGGTTCGAGTGGAAAGGAGAGAAGAAAAGTTGTCGGCTAGCCTAGCTTTTTATATCTTTTGCATTACCCACATGGCAGATTTTACCATATCAGGACGATTCTCATCGATGCAACTCAGCGCCGATGTTCGTTCCTTTGGAACTGCTCTTGGGCGAAGGGCTTTCCGCCTTTTCGATTGACAGATGGAACCTGGAATATAGGAGATAGGTCGACTCCGATGCGGTATCACCGAGGTAATTATTCTATGTATAGTAAAGAAAAGTATGTAGTGCAGGTCAATAAACACCTGTTCTGATTCAACTTTCCGACCGCCAACGATGGGGAAGACATGAATTGGTATTTGCACCGCATACGCGATGGCCACTTTGATATAGAAATGACACGACATACCGGAAGTGATACTCTTCGTCCTTAGTTCGTTCGCCACGTTCTCAAGGGTTTTCGAAACCTTGACTTCAGGTTCATTCCGCTTCCAACCTCACATTCTCCCCCGGCTCCCCAAAAGATCATAACCGAAGTCTCTAGCCATTGTTGTGATGTCCCGCTCAAAAGGCCTTTGCAAAACGTTCTATTCCCCTTGGTACGCGTCTTTCCATAATCTTTGGCATACTAGTTTACTATCCAAGCTGACATATCTGAAATGCCCTACAGTTCAGTGCATGTCAACTTAGAACATATTAATTAAGGGACGAACCAGATGGAAAACTTTTCCCTGGACGACTAAATGGTGTAGGTTGTCCATAAACTCTTCAACGGAGGTATCCCAGTCCCGCCCAGTGTACATGAAGTTCCTTCAGGCTGACGTCGACGGACCGTGACCTTCTCATACTATTTCCAACGAATTCATCAACCTTTTGCTTGATAGAGGGATCGGTGCAGGTATTGTTAAAGCCGACCCAACAACCGACTTGAATATAGCCATTGGACAAATTTTACCGATACGGTCAATGTACGGCTTAGAACCTTAGGCCTTAGCATTTAAATCTTCAAGTCCTAACAAGCATAAAGGAGATAGAATTAGGTCATGGAACGCTGCGGCTCTGGAAACTACGGCGACATACATGCTTGAAAGAGTTCGAAATTCACTCATCTACCCTAACAAGCTCGAAATGGTGGCTTGTTGCTCTCGGGAAAACCGCAACGCAAGGAATTGTACAAGCCAAATGTTGGGTGTTTATGTCGGACATATTAGGAGTTCTGATTCGGGACTGAACAACCCCCTGGGAGTCAACACGGCCTACGCTTCTGCATGGGCAACGGCTTGCTGGAAGTGACGCTAAGCTTCAAGTGACATTTAGCATATTGGGAGTTCATTATACATCATCCTTGTTTACTTCCTCACTAGTATCCAAAGAGCCCAAAGAACATACAGACAGGCAGGACAGTCGCGCCTCAAAAGCTGACCGTAGAATTCTATTCTAACTTTATATGGATCTCTGAACGAGTATCATCGTCAGCATTGGTCCCTCAATCCTGGGATTGAAAACTCACAGCTGACATGGACCACTCGGTGAGGATAGCATTCAAGCGCGCATCTCTAGCCTCGATACATCTATCACAGATGATGACGCTTGTACCCGTCATTACCACTTCCTGGATGAGTTCTTTCGGTGTACCTGGATGGAAGGTCAGGCCAAGACCATGCGCAATGTTCTTCTTATCACTCGCCTGCGTTGATTCCCGACAGTAGTGACGCGATGGCCATATTCCACTTTTTCTTCAGCTCCTCCTGATGTTCAGATCTACACACCGTCGCAGAATCTGGTCCTTCCACCAGTAGATCCATAATGATCTTTTTTCTCTTCTCATGTAGACGAATCAAGCGCAAGAGATATAACGCGCCGATCCGTCCTGCCAATCCTTCTTCGATATCGGTCAACTCGACTGTCAGCGTGTGTGGCGAGGCGGATACGGCCAGCTCGTCTATATCGTACTGTCCACCGAGGGCGTATACTTCCAAAGGATATTGCGCCGAAAAGGAAAGTATACGGTCGAATATGTATGTATGTGGCAGTATGACGGATTTGAATGCGATTCCGAACGTGGGGAGCCGCCCGACCCCTCTTACAAGCTCGTGGAAATCATCCATGCTTCCTCCACCCATGGTACCTGGCGTGCTTGTTGGTACACGGTAGATTGCCTGAAGGAGGATCTCTAGCTCAGATGAAGGAAGATCTGGCAGGAAGATGATTCGTTTCTCCCTTGCCTGGTCGGGAAGAGGGAGCAGACCCTTGAAGTTGTTATTGGAAAACCGGAGCAAGCTGTATTCGTCGACATAGAATAGGACGGAGTTCTGAGATATGAGTGTGAGATTCGCTGAAGGTCGTCCGGCGATGTTTAGCCCAAAACCCTGAGCTACTTGGGCTGGGATCATTTCGAATAGACCCTGAAAGGGTGAATGGGTGAAAAGAAGAGGTCGGATTATTCGTCGAAAGACTTACTCGAGCTGGATCAGGCCCTTGAGACTCTGCAGTGCTATCAAGGAATCTCATCATGAGGAAGACAGAGCCAGATCAAGTGGATCGTGCGTACCGTGAGCGTTGAGAGTCCGGGGCAGGGTTTTGATTCCATTCGGTCGCATCGGTGGGCTGGGCAGACATGGTACAGTGTGAATGGGTGAGCGATTTACCTGAATGATGACCAGAAGGCACTCAAGCTTATTCCCAACTCCCAACGAAGGAACTTTGCCACGGTTACAAAGGCCTCTCCTAGAACTATATGATCTCAAATAGTCACTCAAAATCATGGAACACTCACAAGTTTTGGTTCAGAACCCTACGATTTGGAAGGCGAGTAGTTCAGCAAATCACTTTCAATATCCTCTCCAATCCCAGAATTTGGATTCGTCTGAAGCTCGATCGGAAATTTTCTTGTCAGAATTGGCCAAAAATCATTATGCTGTATTGAGATTCCAGCCTTTCCAGTGGATTATGGGCGTATCCCGAATCTCATTACGGAGCTGCGAAGGACCTCGTCATCGGTTACGCCCTGACGTTCTCATGCATCATTGGTATCATAAGTTTCGGCATTTGAATAACCACGAATGATTTTTCATCTATTCATCCTCTGTTAGTCTTTTAGTTCACAAAAAATGGCGGCGCACTGGGTCTTTGAGCATTTTTCCACGTATGATTAACATTTACCAGGGTAGTGGTCATTCGGGTTTGAGGGTTATCCTCGACGATGTTCCTTTGCGGACAGCGATTTGAACCATTACTTCGACCACCACCAGGTCTCGACCTTCGTGTCAGTTTGAATGGCCCACTCCCTATTCCTCCATATGTACCAAACATCAGGATACCACGTCGGCCTCATGCTCCAGGAGAAGAACTCTCGACATTTGGACAACCACAGTTTAGTGCACGGGAGGACGAGGCGTCTGTGTGCTCCTTTTACCACCATGAACACTTTCGTTAATCGCTCCTAGTTGCAGAAAGCGACTTCCTAGGAAAGTTTGTTCTAAGTCAGCACCTAGCCGTATCTCGACAACAGCTTTTTGGTTCCCGTTGCATCACATCGAGCAGACCAGCGGCGTCAAGCGCCATGGCATCACGTTGCAACGTCGACAGAACACGAAAAGTCGTCGGTATCTGGGTTCTTTCGGGATGCGACTGTACAAATGGCTTGAATGCTGCTGGAACGATGAGGAACAGGAAGCAGGGCTTGGCTATGGACGTTGGTCGTGGTAGTGGCAAGGTGCTGTGTACGGGAGGGCGAGGACGAGATCTGCATGTACCGAGGAACTGGGAGCTGAGGCATGGAGAAACGACCGCAACGAAGAATCATTGGACGACTTCGACTCAGAAGACAAGAACACGCCGCTCGATGTCGCCGGGAAGAGCATTTCGGACACCTTCATCGTGCAATGATGAACGCGGTTCGGACTGTTGCAATAATCCCGCCATGTCGGCGAGAGCGAGGCATCGGGGGCGTGATGTGTGGTATGCGTGTATTGAGACTAGGGAGTGGCGCTATATGTGGAACTCTCAGGTAAAGCAAAACTGTTTCACCTTCTTCGAAGCTGAATCTGAATGCTTATGTTAGGCACTCAAATATGGAACGCAACATAAACGTACAACAAAGCACGGCATCTTCCCGTCTCGCTGCAGCCCGATGCCAGATTTTACAATCGCTCGTAGATCATGACGCAATAAGTGACTTTATGACTTACGCAAAATCGTTTGAACGTTCCTACTCTCGCATGCGGAATGTGGCATTGGACGCTCGTCTCCGAAGTGAGGGATATTGGCACATTAAGGCGCGGAATATTGTAGTCTTCGGAGTAAAGAAATGCTTTCTGATTGCTCAATAGAAGCTTATAATGAATGACTACGTCAGGATCTAGACGACGATGGAGTCAACGTGAATGTGCGTACTTTGTGAGTTCGAGACGCCTCATATGCCTAATCACCTTCGCGCCTCGGCTAGGATATCGCCGAGCAAGACGATGAAAACCGAGTTGAGAGATGCTTCAAAGAATGCTCTTTGGATATTGAATTGCGATTATTTTCTTTTCATTCTTCAGTTTGGTGCTCCGGGCGAAATATATCTAAAAGGATGGGTTAGTGCTATATCAAGATCACAAGGCCGCACTCACTGCTCCAACCTTGATGGAAAAGCGCAAGTCAAGATACGGGCTGGACCTCCTTGCTGTACTGCGCCACGCCTCCTACTGTAGGTCCAACAAGCGGACATCGTAGTCGCAGACCTCCAACGCACGATGCTTGCCAGCTGCAACTCTCGTCCAACTCCAAGTTTGTCCAACCTTCGACGCCTATGGCCATTGTGTTATACTATTGTTTCTGCCTCTCATCCTGCTCTTTATCCTCCTTACGATTATAGTGCAGGCGCCGTCGAGTTCAAAGCAGTAGCAGTAGGTGGGCATCCCCGTGGTCTTTCCTATGGCTGTAGTCCTGCGCAACATGGGTGTCTCGACTTCAAATTCAATTCACGTTGGAGATCCTGGATAGAATTGTTGGGACCATTCGTATCGTGTGTTGATGATATGTGGAATGAACCTTTCACAACGAGCTGCTAATTAGTAAAGCGATTGAATTCAACGATTTCTAGAATTGGCAGATACGAACCTCTGCGTGTCCTTCAGTCTGCGTATGACCATCACTCTGGGTGAATTGCTGCTTGAGATTCTGTGAGGTTGGTTGGAAGGACACAATGAGCGTTCACCCCAAGGTTGTTGGCAGCACGAGACTTCCACCAAACATCCCACACTGGGGGCTCAAGTCTTCGACCAGTGGGTTGCTTTTGGCTTATGTTTGCTATAGATTTTTTTCTGGTACTTGATCCTAGAATTCTACACGCACTGGGCATTAGGATATCAATATTACAGTACGAACATTGTCTCTGCAGTCTGGTCGCAGAAACGCAGACGAGGCCCCAGAAAAAGTGGTCAGTATTCTAGGGACTGGCTGGACTGAACTGAGGGAGCTCTCTGAGGAATGTCCTTTCTACGGGGAAATTTTCTACGGAAGACTCAAAGCCGACTTGGTTTTCATCTCAGAATCTCTCGCCATCGACGCCTTCTCTGACCAAAGCTATAGTGCACACTTACAGTCTCGTCTTGCTGTGTTCATACGAGTAATAACATATGATAATGCTCCTAAGCAGTTCTGAGTTGAAACCTGCTCGCTCTACACAACAAATGGATTCTTCTAGCGACAGTAGGTATGCACGATAACAGTCCGGTTCGGCATCGATACCGCGTGAGTGAGGGGCCGTAGTAGTGAGGAACCGCCTATGTAACCGAAGGCAGATAATTAAATAATTGAGCAGTTAGGAAACGAAGAGGAACATACCCTAGGCTTCCCGACGTCGACAGCAACTAGTCACCCACAAACGCTTTGGATTCCCTCCATTTCTGCGAGAAGTTCCCGAATCCAGGATGCGCCACGGCAGAACAGATTCTGGGTCGATATTATTGGAATGGTAACGGCTTCATAACAGCCTGGGAGTTCGGCGGATATTTCTGCGAGATGTACGTCGGCCACAAGAAGTCCTAGTTATGAGGATAAAGTACTCGTTATTGTCGTAGAAAGTGTCCTTGAAGAACGGTGTCAGTCGTGACGAGGACGCCCTCCAACTCGTGCAGCTGTCGCCCGCATTTCCCTAAAGCTTCCCGAGTCCTTAGGCAGTCTACTCGAAGCCCCGAAGCCTAGCCTGTAGCCCGTAGCATGTAGCCTTGGAGCCCAGAATCCTCATGACCAGATGAATGACTCTGCAGTGAGCACTTATTCTCACCTGTTCTCCTTTCAAAGTCAACCGGCACACGCAAAACACCCTTCAAAGCTCGATTAAAATTGTTCATTTTCTACGTCCCACCAGATGCACGGCGAGGCGAACGGTTCTGAAGATGGTATCCAAGATCTAATATGGCTTGATTTGGAGAGGCAGAGAAAACTGGTATGGAGACCAAGGAGCACGGGAAAAGGACCGTCAGAACTACACGCCTAGCAATACTGCTGCGAAAACAGCAACAATGATCCACAGCCATACAAAACAGCAAGCGAGCGAAGAGGTGGGACGCGATTGCTATGGTCTCAGGACGGAGATATCGAGAGTGTCAGGCGACATACCTTGGAGAGCTTCAGACATGACGACTGTCTCTCCTTACCAGGCAGGACCTCAGGCCTCAGCACTCAGCTCCGCGGAAAACGATCCCGCTTTGGAGATGATCATTAGGACAGTGTTTCTATGAACGTCGAATGAGTGCGTGTCATACACCAACATATATCAAGCCATTACCTGACTGACTACAAGTTAAGGAGGCACACCATATCTTCAGCCTACGAAGAGCCACGGACCCACGTAGTGCGTACACTCCCTTCGACTCCTGAATCTCATATCAGAGACTCTGACGTAGCTAATTCAGAATCAGGGACCTTCCTTTACCTTGACCGGCGCAACATTCCACGCTTTCACTCCCCTCACCAGGTATTCCTCAGCACCGATAACGAGCACCACTCCATATCTCGCTACCAAAGCACGGAGGCCACAGGGATCTTCACCGCCCTTTGGCTTTTGCGTATATCATGCATCATGGAAGAGGTCATCTCCGCGTCATGATACCCGGATTCGTCGATCCGACTGCAGCAAGACACGGGGGTCTTCTGAAGTACGTGTACTCATACTCTCATCCATACCTGGACCCTAACACAAAGACCATGTTTAGTTTCAAAGGAAAAGGATCAGAAGAACTTTCTACCTCACTGAAACTACCAGATGACTCCGACTTGCCCATCCTGTGACGAAAACCCACACGTACACCATCTTCACGCGCATCTCAGATTTTATCCTGGATCTGGATAGCATAAGCCTCACGCAGCAGCCATTGTCGGTGATGCGCGCGACACATTACATCCTTCCAGCACAAAGGGTAGTACGCCATCATCCAACCGCTAGCCATGGGTATACCACTGCACGACGGAGTTGTATGAAATTCTCGTCCTAGCAATGGTAGGTTTACCGACCCCAACATCCGATGCATACGTCGATGGAAGTGCGAGCGAGATGCGAACGACGTTGAGCTAGTCTTCCTAGGCCGGCTAAATCACGTCGTTTGAATTGAGCAGCACGTCCTGCGTCATGAATCATCTAATGGTTGCTTCACGGGACCACGACGTTTGAGACCCTCTCCGTATTCCAGTTGTTCGGTTTTTGGACCGGCGCTCTCATATACACCCCCCTCGGTCGTCGCTTTCTCTCCTGGCCTCAACCCAACACTCTGTCACGCAGCCGCGCTGCCAATGACAAGCTAAAACCAACATCCTATACTCCGTCACCGCAGCAGCCTTCCAATCCGTCCACTTCTGCAATCCCATCAGAAAGGTCCAATGCTGACTTTTCGTTTCTTGTCGGTGTTACATGCGTAGTGCTTGCTGTAGCTTTCAAGTTGACCTCCTCGGATGTTGTGGTTTAGATGCAATGGCGGCTGGTTGCGACAGACAAGTCTAGTCTTTGCCTGTAGTCTAGACGATGGAATCTGTCCTGGTAAAGGGGTGCACCAAAACCTACCGTCTCCAATCTATGCCTTCCGTTGCCTGGTGAATCCAGGTTGCCGAAGTTACGGTTCCCGAAATGATGATGAGGTCGAGGTGTTGGTACGGAGTGCAGAGATGGTAGTAGTTGTGAAAGAAAAGACTTTGGGGATCCGCACTGACGCGAATTCGAGGGGCAGAGCTTGTGGTGACTGGTGGTAGTAATGGGTCAAATCGTTGATAAGTCGACAATTACTAGTCACTACTCCGCTGGTAGTTGGTCATACGTGGAGTTCGTTGAAAAACCAGTGCGCAGCCCTCTTTCGTGAAAATGAAGAGGCTAACATAGGGTGAATAGAATAAAATTTTTTTCAAGTACTAGTAATTACTGTCCAAGGTCGGTGCCTAGCCGACATTGTGACCTATGATGCATGAACTTTGGGAGGTGTAAGCAATGACGAGGACCAGGTTCATGAATCATAGCCGGCATCCCTCTATTTGCCCACTTACCGGGAAAATCCTTCTCATTTGCCTATGGGCAAGTTTATAGTTCGAAAACGGGAATTCATGAGGTGCTTTTTTTCCAAGATTTCTTATCCATTTTTCGATTGGCGGCGCTGATTCTGGCGGAGGAAAATGGACTGTCAATTAAGCTACCCATTTTCCGAATTACTTAGCCTTCCAGTTGTCGAGTACCGACTTCAAATTTGAGCGGGTAATATGGTGAGCGGCACAGAGCGTTCTTCAACATATCGACTGCTCATGGTGCTCCAGGAGAAGCCCTCGTACTTTGTGGCGAGCAATCTGATTATAGTGAGATGCCGTGTTATCGCCATGCATACGTTGCTCAAAACAGGCCATGTTTCCTCAACGATCCGATCCAAGGAAATCAGTACACTCTCGCCAACTCTCGAACTCACAGTACACGCGATTACTTTGGTCGCACTCAAGACATCTCATGTCGAGTTTCTTGATAGGACCGGGGAGCGGGAAGGAGCTGATCCAGTTGGAGTAGACTTCTTTTAATCGAATAAGGCCTTGTGTCGTCGTTTAAAGAACTGTGGATTCGAAACTCAGGGGGAGCTGAAGAAGGAGCGTATGGCGATCGCATTGCCGACATGGGTGATCAAAGTTGGGACGTGAAGAGTTCAAGTTTAGGCCCATGCTGTCGTGAAATAGCGGTTTTGGTCATCAAACAACGATAGCCCCTGTTACATGTCTTTGATCAGTTTTACCAGGTGACACGCACTCCGCTGGTTAATACACGTTTTACCTTATATTTCACCTCTTATTCTGTTTTGTGTCTTAGTATTTATACATGTACACTCAGTATTACTATGAATAATCAACAGCACTTGTGTACTCTTTCTCTGTGTGCATCTCAGTCTCATCTCTCTGAAATAGCGCTGCTGCGACACATGCGACTGAAATGATTAACGAGATACGGGACCAGGCATACAACCAATCTTACCTGTAGAGAGTGTATCAAGGCTAGGATGCGCTTTGAATGCGGTTCTCACTGAGTGGTGTAAGTTTCAAAACGCTATTTCACGACAGCCTGGCTCTGGAGCAGGTATCTACCGAACTGATATGCACAAAAATGTTCTGTTCGGCCATCGTATTCGTACTATTCTCCGAGAACCGTGGTTGGAGGGACGCTATATATTAATCAAGTGCAACGCCCTTAGGATTTAACTAAACCACAGCAAGATTGGGCCTTCCTGACCACGACATTCTATCCTTCACTTCGCAGTCACCCAATTGCAAGCCCCGATTGAATATCTGTTGCAGTAGTACGGTCAGACGGTCACTGTGTTCAATATCAGTCATCCCGAACTGGCTTCAGACGAGTTTAGGCACACACTACAGTAACCAGACAAGAAACCAACCCTGATATATAATTATCAAGTTTTCCCTTCAGGGAGCGGAGCATTCCAGGAACTGATGTTGATGGCTGGCAGATGATTCCCTTGATGCAATCTCATGCATAGTTCCGCCATTACGGCTGGACTTGGGACTACAAAAGGATTTGGAGTGATTACATTCGAATTACTCAAAAGCCATGTTCGGATCCTCTCTGAGTCTCAAGCTACTTTCCTTCTTTGCTGCAGCCACGGCTGCCGCTGCCCAACTCCAGTCAGGCATCTTGTTCCCCTTATACATTTACCCGTTCGAAACTACCCCTTGCGGTGGATGGACGAGAGTAATTAATGTGTACGATCGTTTCTTCTATCGCATCTTGTCCTTGTTCTTTATTTGTCACCTATAGTGCCAGTGCTCATCCCAACTTGCCTTTCTACCTCGTCGTCAACCCAGACAGTGGACCTGGGTTACCGCAGACACAACCCAATTTCGACTATACGGGTTGTATTCCCCAGCTCAGGAACGCTAGCCCCAATGTCCACATCATCGGTTACGTCCATACCAACTACGGATCCCAACCAGTTCAAGCCGTGAATACTAATGTCACGACTTACGCCGGGTGGTCTGCGGCGTACAGACCTGATGGGATCTTCTTCGATGAGGCCGCTAGCAACGCTGGGAATGTTTCATATTTTAGCACCCTGGCTTCTCAGGCTCGCGCTACCTTTGGTTCTAGTTCGCCTGTAAGTGATCTGCGCAAGATGTTCTCTTTGTTCGCTGATTGAGATAACGTAGGTCATTCTGAACCCTGGAACTACAGCCAATGCTGACTACTACCCGTTCTCGACTCTTGTTATCACAGCCGAGAATTTCTATGCTAATTTCTCGTGAGTCTGGCCCCTACACTGGACCTTAATCTCGTGCTGATGGCGAATGCAGTCCTAGCCAGCTCAGCTTCTCATCGTCTACTCCCGCGTCAAAGCAGGCGGTTGTTCTGCATCACGGTCCATCGACTACTTCTGCCTCCCTGGTCAATCAACTGATCAGTACGGACAAGATTGGGGCTATTTTTCTGACGGATGCGGAATATACTTCCACGCCCGCTGATTGGGAGAACTTCGTCAGCCTGGTTGAGGTCGCTGCATCTGCTTGACAGGGGTCGCCATACTTGCTATCCGTATACTTATTCGAAGCTCAAAGCGAGTATGACTTTCCGAGAAACTTCAGTACGCGTGTACAATAAACGGGTATTTAAACAATTATAACAAAGGATGCCCATATCCAAGAACCAGGCAATCTCCAAGTCTTAATAAATGTACCGGAAAGAGGGATGTAAGTTTCCAAGCCTGTCAATGATGGTCAGTTCATCACATCCTAAACTCCAAAAGAAATGGCTTACTGCTCTACATTTTCCTGTTGCAAACGATAGTCCCTAGCACCCAGATCACGCTTCCAATTTTCACGCCTCTGATAGAACAACAATCCGAGGGCCCCCACACAAAGAGATGACGCCATTGCGAGGTTGAATGAGTTACCTTTGTGATAGCCCGTCGGAGCATCAGTTTGGATGTATGCCCTTTGGTCGAGGACAAATCGAGGCGGGTCAGTGAGCAAAACCATCAGATCAAAATAATCAAGTACCAAATGCCAGCAATGGAGCCTAGAGATCATCGTAAAGCTGTTGTTATATCATATAGAAGGCTTGCTCACCGATTCCTCCCAATCCAGACACCTGGGGACGTGAGCAACAGAAGAAAAGATTCGAGGTAATCGACATACCACTGCACCAACCATAGCCCGAATTGTATCCGGGGACGCGTTCGAAGCAGCCCACCCCAGGACAACCGGTCCGTTTATCTACACTCGCAGTGAGAACTAAGGCACCAAAATAACAACATGAGCCGCCCACAAAACCACCAGTTAGATTCAGAAAACACGCGGCATATCGGGACTGCTTTGCCGTAGAGTCCGTCGATATCCAGATGCTATCTGGTTAGGGTCAGTTTACATTAGTATGCGCGCACAGTCGATCTGATGAGTGTCACAAACATCCTACGATAGTCATCAACCCGCCGGTGACTGAGAATGGCCAATGCATCCGGAGCTTGATGCAGCCTATTGTGAATAATAGAGCGACAATGGTTGCAGTCCTAGGCCGATCATGAGCCATACGCGAACGAGCATGTTCCGTTGGTTCTTACGCGTATATTGGCACGACGAGGAGCTGGATACGAACGGTGGACGCCTCTGGATAATTGAGCTTGAGAATAGAAGGCCTTCCAGAAAGATAAAGTCAGTAAAAATGGACAAGATAGCTGAAGATGCTGTTTACAGAAAGATTCCAAGCCCCTGCACCGACAGATTATCGACCTGTCCTACCATGCGTGTTTCTCATTTCCTAAAAGAGATTCGGCACGTACGATATAAAGCCTGTATTGCACGCACGATTTCAGTAACACAACGTCAGCAAATAGTGCGCTCACCAGACACATGTCAAAGTCGTCACGTCCAAGATACCCCGTTTTACTAGACTTCGGTTTACACCTTCCTTCGTGTCCTTGATCTGTAGTTTATCTGCTGTAAGTAAACCACACGAAAGCGATGAAAAAAAGGCCCCACCTGCGGCTGATCAGCATACATCCGAGCGATAGCTAGTCTGCGCTCCTCTTCATTGAGGATACGTGTACGCTCCGGGTCAGTAGGGAAGATGGGAATCAGGACAAGACCAATGGCAATAGTGATAATTCCCTCTGTAGCAGACCTCAACAGATGATCATGATAACAAGATAAATCTGAACTTACCAATCAGAAAAATGTTTTGCCACGAGGAGCGGCTACCTATTTGACCCTATACTTTGAATTGAACATTTCAAGCGACTTTCCACATTGAGTCGGACTTGCCACCCGAAGTAGGCCCGCAGCAAGTAATCCGCCGACTAGCAACTGCTCATAAGGACCGCTATCAACAATGGTGTGCTCAAGCGGCTTACATCCACCAGCAGATCCCGCAGCAATGAGCATGAAGCACCCCACTCTACTAGTAAGCTCGTTCCGGCGATAGTACCTACAGCGACCATTAATGACGCTTGAAATACCAAGGACGGCACGCGACTTACCGTGTCAGCAGGTAGCTAGAGTAGGAAATGTCAATAGGCAAAGTTGGTAGATGCACTTGATAGATGCAAAAATTTCAACTGACCTTATGCCAGGCATTGAAGCCGCTTCCGTTAACCCGAGTAGCACTCGTGTGGCGTAGAATCCACCACGACCTAATCGGAAAATTACCTTTACGCTTCAATTTGAAAGGAAACGTACCATCGATGAAAGCCGTTCCGAGGGTGACTAGCCCGAACATGAGAATACTGGAGTACGCCATCAGCCGTTTATCTATGGAGAGAAAGAAAACGGCAGACGAGATGGGGACCACAATAAATCCAACCCTCTTAATGAGAAGAGCTAGAGGTATTTCAAAAATGAGGTAGGTAACATAGTACTGCTAAAGCTTGAGTGCCGCGGTCTGGGTAGAAAAACATTCAAGCTTACCAGGCTCGTGCCGATGTTGACTGGACGAAGTCAAATTAGCTTCGGCAGTCCTCATGAACTATAATGCCTACAGTCATAGGTGTGGAGCCCGAGGTCTGTAACAAGACCTGCAGACCTACAAACCAGAGAATTATTGGCTGCATAATCCTCAGGGCATTGACCGTGAAGCCTCACCTAGCATTCCCAATGTTCTTTGGTTATCGTTAGAGTGTGGTTTCTAAAGGATCAGAACTCCTCTTACACCTCGCTATAGACCCGCCCGAGTGAGATGCCTGCAATTCAATGCAACTGGTCTGACTCACGTCCAAGAAATTCAAGGCATAGCAAAGAGTAGCAATAGGCAGAACTCTGCCAACGTCAGTTTAGCTGGCGGGATAGGTGGAAAAAGGTAACACGTACATCAAGTCGAGCTTTCTTCGTAGTCTGTTTTCCTTCTCGGGATCAATCAGAGGTAAAGAAAAATTCCCAGAAGACTTTTCTGCGATTGAGTCTGCTCTGTCTGTCATATCCTGTCACAGCAAGAGGCGAGGAAACTTTGCGTGCGTGAAACATGCACTGATGCACATGTGCATTTTATATGAAAAACGCCGCAGCGTTCAATCCGGCTAGCCAAAGGATCATATGGATCCAGACATCACCCCCTATGCCCTCGTGATGTGTACAACGAGTGAAGGTATTATACAGAATAGATAAGTCCAGGTGCGATAAGGAACCGTGATGAAGTAGAAATACAGTGCGAGTCGTGTAAGGTAGTCGGCGAAAATTCAAACATCTCACGACTTGTAGATGTGCGAGTGCATCGGGGCGGACACAGTATAGATCGGAATATTTAGCGAAGATGTGCCTCTATGACGATGGATCGTGCAGAACAGCGAGAAGATATTTACCGTCTGTGGAAGATAATGAGTATAAAGTCGTCGTGGGTTTGACAGGAAAGACGAACCAGGCGATATCATGATTTCATGTCTCTTGGTGCGAATGCGCAGGAATTTGACATCGTCCTGCGATGTGGGTTAATGAATAGTTTAAATAGGATAAGAGCACATACTCCGTCGCTTTCGCCGCCATGTATCTCCTCTAGCCCGCTCTGAACGCTTTCAACTATCTTCCCAATTGCTGATGCATACTTCTTCCCCTTCTCGCCTTCGAAGACTACACCGGAGTGCCGTATTATGCTGACTGGATGACCTCTTGATAACAGCATATATCCGAGTACTGAGCGATGAGAGGACAAAAGGGTCAACGTTTGCTCAAGCTCTGGCGACATCCCCTGCACAGAAGCCGCTGATGAACTGGATGCTGCATTCGGTTGAGAGACGGTTGATGTTCTGGCTGGTGCAGTAGACAAGGACTGGAATAAAAATATGAGATTTGGACAAAACAGCGAGCTTTGAGACTGACCATGATGGTTCGGCAGGAAGGAGATGTCTGTTCAAGTTGCTTATGTACCGCGACGCGACCACAATTTTCACAAGGACATCGATTTCTTCCTAATACTTTTCTCTCTCCACTTGTTGCACTTCTACACTCGGTGAACCATCCCAATGACGTCTGCAGCAATTTTCTCTCTGCAAGGACGTGGCCTTAAACTCGACTCGCGAGATGATATGGCTAAGCAGCTGAATGGCATCGATGCCGCCAAAATCGAGGAGATCCATCTTGGTGGAAACACAATTGGAGTCGATGCGTCACTCGAACTAGCAGAGTTTCTGAAGAAGGCCATAAATATCAAGGTGCGGTTCTGTTCTACGCGCTCTACACTGTTTCTGACTTGCATATGTGGCAATAGGTTGCAGATTTCGCAGATATCTTCACTGGAAGGCTGATCACGGAAATCCCTGCTGCTCTTACTGCCATCTGCAACGCTCTCATAGATAAAACCTCACTTGTCGAGATAAATCTCAGTGACAATGCGTTTGGTGGACGATCGGTGGACCCAATGGTTCCTTTCCTCACCCAGAACCGGAGCTTCCAGATTTTGAAGCTCAATAACAACGGTCTTGGACCTGCAGGCGGAACCGTCCTCGCTAACGCTCTGCTTGAGTCAGCCAAACTCAGCGCAGCGGAAGGCAAGAAATCCAACCTCAGAACCTTCATTTGTGGTCGTAACCGTCTTGAAGATGGTTCTGCACCAGCATGGGCCGAAGCATTCGCCGCACACGGTGGTCTAGTGGAGATCCGAATGCCTCAGAACGGTATCAGGATGGATGGGATAACGGCTCTTGCGAAGGGTTTGGCGAAGAACGCCGATTTACAGTACATCGACCTACAGGATAACACGTTTACCTTTGAGGGTACGTTGACCGGTGTCCAGGCTTGGTCAGATGCGTTGATATCCTGGCCTGAACTTCGGACACTCAACTTATCCGACTGTGTTTTATCGGGTGAGGGAGAGGTGCCGAGTTTGGTTGAAACATTGGCGGCAGGATCAAACCCGAAGTTGCACACCCTTCAGCTTCAGAACAATAATCTGGAAGCAGAGACCTTTACCAGGATTAATGAGAGCATCCAAGGGCCCCTGAAGAGCTTGATGTCGTTGGAATTGCAGTGGAATGATGCGGAAGAGGATGATACTAACCTACAGGAGATCGGAATACATATGAAGAGACGAGGTGGCAAGTTGTTCGTTAACGATGAAGATGAGGAAGAGGAAGAGAAGGAAGAGGATGCAGAAGCCGAAGCTGATGCAGAGGCCAAGGTAGAGGCGGACCTCGAGGAGGCGGCATTGAAGAAACAGCTTGGTACTGTTAAGGACGAGGCTGATGATCTCGCAGAGCTTATGGGCAAAGTGACGATCAAGTAATGATTGTATCCTAATGATTTAGATGGTGGCATTTCATGGGATATGGGTATCGTAATCTTGCGCAGTACAACGATCCATATTCACTAGATACGTACACAGTAATATACCTTCCACAACACATTCAACGAACTTTAGTCACAATCCAACGATCAGCGATGCCTTCCTTCTTTCTGACGTGCCCGGAAGCATCTTTCTCCTCGAGCCATCGGTCAACCAGAACTCCATCGTCTGACTCCGAAGTTGGGCTCTCCAAGACGAGTGAACGAATTAACCACTCCCGTGTCACTGAGCCTTCGTGACAAGCTAATTCTCGGTATGCAGATCGTAAGACCGTCCAGATGGTGTCTCGAAATTTGGATCTAATCTGGTGAATGAGGGAAATTATAGCCTTTCGGGAGAGATCTCGCGCGGCTTGAGGCTGTATAGATAGCCTACTGATGTCGTGCTCCTCTTTGAAAAACGAACTGTAGGCTTCAATTCGAGTGAGGATTTCGAACCGGGTGTAGTTGCGCGATCGTAAGCTCGATGATACAGAGCTTACCCATCTGTATGCCTCAGAGGATCTGTCCAGATATGATCTGTTTCTCGAGACGATGCGTAGAAGGTGATGGTGCGTGTTTTGCGAGGGGTATGCAACAACCAATTCGTGCATAAGGCAGACAAGGATGGTGGGTATCAGATTTGGATGGGGCTGGGGACTTTGGTCATAGATATCGGGGAGAAGGTAAGGTATGATTGAACTGCTCTGCTTGAAGTTTTGGTACATCACAGAAAGATATAATGAGGTCTCGTATACTGTACTCGGATGGATCAGTATGATACGAACTGGCTCGGGATTAGTCATATCTACCTTCCAGTGCAAACTCGTCATGCCGCTTGGACGAGACGACGCCTTCCCTGAGTTTCCCTGTGGGGTGTCAGTGTGGGTATCGGGCTTCTAGAAGAAAAGAAACATTACTAAATAGAATGAGTGTGTTCTCCTGTAATTCTGTGCGCCTTTGAGATGCAGATGCAGATAGATACTGTCCATATGGGTACTGCATCCAAAAGTGATCAAGCTGGAGCAGACATGAGATGTGCAGAGTGAAATATCAGGAGGTCGGCTCACTTTCTCCTGTATGAACTCGCGATATTCTTCTTGGGTTCGGAAATCTTTCAGTCTGGATAACTAGCATGTATCAGAAAATATTGAACTCGACTCGAGTGTAAATGAGAAGGCTCACGCATCGCCATCTTTCTCTAGACCGCTGCTCCTACTCACTGACGCGATGAGCTCCAGATTCCTTCTTCCAGTATTGGATCCAGTTCCTCGGGGACCCCTAACATTATTTCCTCTCGTTCGTGCATTGCCTCGCGGCGGCGGCATGGTAGTCACTGGTGAAGTGCGGAGCGAATGCGGACCGCTGCGGCTCGACCCTTGGCATCTTCTCCCAACACTGCCAGCATCCAGCCTCTATCTTTCCTGAAGTTCAAGGGCCACTATGCCCATTGATCTAACGTCAGAAAGCGTATCATTGGGTACCGGTCCACCAACTAGGGAAGAACTCTTGGTTTACTATCCCCCCAAATTCACCTGGGACCAGTTAAAAACCTTTGTGAATTCTGGGCGAGTCTGATCAGTTCGATAACACTTATTCTTGGTACTAACGCAATTTGAATTCTACAGTGATTTGGGTCTACTCAAACGAGATCGCGCCCTTCAACAGCGATACAATGAATGGAGTGTTGGCATCAAGCAAGAGTATGGTACGATGGGTGAGTGCCATCAGTAATGCTCGTGGGGTCGACGGTGTGAACAGGAATAGCTATAAACAGTGAGCTATCTTTTGAAGCATCGTTTGCAGTGGGGCAAACCAGATACCATCTCCGTTTTACTCTCCGCACATAGAGAGGCTGATCTACGTGCCTATTCCGAAAGGCAGGGTGTCTCTGAGGATAGTGAAGTCCCTGCTCCGCAGTACTTTACGCGGGATATCCCGTCAAAGTACATCAGCATCATTCAGAACGATTGGCCCTACTCCGGTGAGCTATTTTCGAGGCTAGTCCACTGACAAGAGCTAATGCGTTTCACAGTGCCTGTTGACATTGAGCACACCCTGATATGGACAAAGGTGCCGATTTATCACCCGGGAATTGTAGATCCGTCTATTGCAGCGCGCATCGCACAGGATGGGATCTGGGGCTTCACTGGGCTCACATCGCCTCCTCCATCTCCGTCGACGCTGTCTTCGTGTCTCCCGGCTCTCTCGGAGTGGGGTGTCACTGAAGACAAGATGATAGTCTCTCCCAAAGGGACACCTGAAGAAGAGGTCTTGGTTGAGAAGGTTGGCGTTGAGGTGAATGAGTTTGTCAAAAGGCGTTGGAATGAGGACGAGTGGGAGACGGCTTGGTTTGTTAACCCCCCAGTACGTACTCTCAATCAGTGCGTTAAAATGCAATGCTAAGGCTCTTATGCACAGCGGCTTCAAAGCATTCCAGACCTTGCGCACATCCACGTCTTTGCCAGACAGAAGACAACACGTGCTTAGATGACGATGATAGAATTTGACCTGTAGATATGTTCATACATAGATGATTCAAACGAAGAGTAACCGTGAATTCACGTTTCCGGTTCCGGAATTCTGAAGAATCAACGGAAAATGCAGGGTTCACCGTGGACTTGAAGCAGTCGTCTGACACTGATGAAAGCATAATTAACCTTGACTCTTCTGATTCAGATGGAACGCCTCGACTACAATCTTCACGATCTCACGCCATTCGGTCATTGCTCCAATACCTGGGAATGATAAAAATAGAGTTTAGAGAAGGGTGCGATGAGTTGCTAGGGTAAATCTTACATACCGACGTCCCCACAAGCGAGCCCCTTTGCGATAGGTCCCACAACGTTATATCCGATGACATCCCGGACGACCCTAATGTGTTCTGTTGTGAGGGGGTGCTCGTACATGAGAGTATTCATGGCAGGGAAGACATAGGTCGGCGTGCTGGGCGCCAGCGCCCGAAGCAATGATGTCTGTCGGCGTTGAAAGTGACGTAGGTCAGCAATCTGAACCTCTTGTGCTTGACGACAGCACGAACCGCGAGGTTATCACACATTCCTCCAGCAATCTTGGCTAGGGTATTTGCAGAGCACGGGGCGATTAGAACAACATCGGCCCATCTCCTAAGCTCGATATGCAGAATAGGGTCGCCGATCTTGAACTCTCCCTGCATGACGAACGTCAGACCACCTAAAGCACAACCAAAACGAGAGAATCCGAACAGCCCATTCCTCGCGATCTGTCCAAACTCTTGCGCCGGCTTTCACAATGTCAGATGTGTCGAAGAATGTCAGGGAAGGCTGAGTAGCGACTACTTCAACCCTGACTTTGTCATACTGAATTGGTCCGTCAACCGTGCAATCAGCGGAGAGATCACCAGATGACTGACTTTCAGTAGTTCCTGTACGATCAGAGGCGCTTTGACAGAGGCTACACTGCCTGTGGCGATTAGGAGAACATGGGTGTGGCCCGCAATTCGCTCTCCTGAGGCGACGAAAGGGTCTTTCATGAAGGATTTCCGATATGGTAATATGCATGGTGTGATCGCTTTCGGCTACCTTAGCCCCTGGTTGCTCGGGCTATATATAAGGAGCAGTCATTTCGAACGCTAACTCAACCCTTTTTGTTCCCCCACTTTCTTCCAGAGCTGAGTGAGTCCCTGTCTCTTTTCACTATGATACATGCTAATTTCTTCTTTCCCTTACTTTTTAGGCTCTCCGACTTTCTGTACTAATTACAAGTTTCGGATTTCTTACCGCTTTTCCCGATAAAAATGCGTTTCTTCCCTATTGTCGCTGCTCTCGTTTCTGTCGCCGCCGCTGAGACGTTCACTGTCGTTGTTGGTGGTAATCAATCCCTCACGTACAGTCCTGAATCGTGCGTCTTTTTTTTCGTCCTATACATTACTTGAGCTGACTTTCCTACGCAGGGTTAATGCCAAAGTCGGAGACACCATTCAATTCCAATTGTGAGTATCTCTGACGCCCATAATGTTGCCATTCAGCTAACCTTTTTTCTGTGTGATAGTGTTGCCAAGAACCATGTACGAAGTCTCTTGCTAACGTATTGAGAGTAGTATTAATCACTCACGCTCCTCTATAGACCGTAACCCAATCTACTTTCGCCAAGCCATGCGAACGGATGTAGGTGGTTCCTGGTCTTATCGTGACGTACGCAATATTCACCATGTCATTGCAGGTCCACACCGACTCAGGGGGTCGACTCTGGTTTCCTCCCCGTTCCCCAAAATGCTACGGAGTTCCCGGTGTGGAGCTTCACTTTGAATGATGCCTCTGCACCCCTATGGTTCTACTGCGCACAACAGCCGTGAGTACAATCGTTCTCCCTGGCTTTACCCTGTCTCATTTTCTTCCAGACATTGTTCACGGGGCATGGTGTTTTCTGTAAATCCCACTGCCGACAAGACACACGCCGCTTTCAAGGCTAACGCAATGGGCGGCGCTGCAGGTGGCGCAAGTGGTTCAGCTTCCGGTGGAAGCGCAGCAGCAACTAGCAGTGCTCCCGGTACTGGTGCAAGTGCATCTCCTGGCGGTGCTACTTCCACTAGATCCGGTAATGGTGCTCTCTCGATGACGATGAACGCGGCAGGCCTTGTGTCCATCGTCAGTCTTGTTGCTGGTTTACTGCTTTAAGACAGTGAATTGCCATAACGAGTTCGATATACACTCTTTTCTTTTCCTTTTTCCACGGGGATACAAACGGGATGCTACCCTCTACCTAGCCATGTAACCATAGCCTACAAGACAAAATGCTGGATAGTTTCTAATTCACGTCTGAGGTACCTCAACATATCAGCTGCAGGCAAGTCGAAGACGGAGTCTAGACCCTCTTGGTGGCTGCCGGTCTAGAATTGTTGGTGCAACTTCTGTATCTCCACAAAGACCGGCCTGGAATTTCAGCGCAGACAGAGGTTTGTCCAGACATTGGTGCTAGCCAGGCAATGGCCCCGTTTCCTCCCGCTGGTCAAGTTTCTAGTGTAGTATAAAAGATGTTGGTCCAGATATTTATCGGTTCAATTGAACTAACCCGAGCATCTCGTCTGAAGCAAGACTCCCAGAGTCCCACCTCGATAACACAATTCTCATGTACTACACCTGGCTTGCACGTCGGCAGGTGAGTTGTGGTCTCACATTATCATCGATCCGCCTCTAATTATCTACCGGCAGACTCTTGCACTGTGGGCAACCATTGAAGGTGGCCTCGCTGCTTTTGTTTGGTATCGCTGGAAAGCACCCAGGTAGGCACTAGCGTCTCAAGTACGAATTCTTGACCCTGACTGACTGTACGTCTTAGTACAACCCCCGCTCTCGGCACTCTTCGCGAGCGAATGGCGCAAATGAGAATAGCCTCTCAGCATCATTATTCTCTTTCCCATTGACTAGATGGCAGTGAGAACGACTATCCACTGCTCCTATGTGACGAACCATTGGTTGAATTCGGGGGATGTTTGCCGGCTCTCAAACATGATTCACATCATCATCAGGTTCGACCTGAGGCTCGCAAGGCACCCGACGTCCTGACTCGACCAAGCTGTAATTTCCAGTTGGATGCTCTGATGAGCCATGATTTGTAGAAGGACTATTGAAACTTACTTGTATTTCTACCCTTTGCCTTGTTACACCTGTAAATCATAATTTCTGCTGCTCCAAGTCCTCTGAGCGCCGAGGAGATCAAGGTTCGGCTGCAAAACGATCGACTCTAGTTTCTCACGGAGAATTGTTCCACCTCCTGTCAACGACCAGCTCATAACGACGACCTTGACCTAAGAACTTGCCACCTAGCCTCCTGCAGGAGATCTGTTTAGCGCCATATCCTGTCAAGAATCATTTGAAATAACCCCATTTCATTATCGCATGTAAAATGAATGTCTTTAATTCCATCGGGTGGGTTCGTTCAGTGTTGAATGTATCTAGTGACGAAGGCTAACGCTAGTCTTATAGTCGTTCAATGGGTCGTGCCCCAAGAGCACCTAAAAGATCACCAACTCCTACATCCGCAACCTTTTCACCTACGGATTCCAATCCTTCGACACCAAGTTCACCTGTTGTCGCGTCATCCAAACCACTCTATCTATGTAGTCCTTTTGTCGAGGCAGCTCTGGTCAAGGGGAACTTTCGGACGATTGTGATGCTACCAAAGTATGTGGACATCATGGAATGGGTCGCAGTAAACAGTGCGTAAACGCTTGGTTCTTTGCTTGGACGGAACGTTTAATCCCGGCTTTTCATTGCAGTCTTCGACTTTTACACAAACTTGAATGAATTTTACGGAGTCATTTCCGAGTGTTGCACCCAACAGTCATGCCCTACCATGTCTGCAGGCGCGACGTTCGTTAATACAGTTGTTGTTCGCTCATCGGTTTTCTGACTGTTTCCTTTTGTAGCCTAAACTATACTTGGATCAACCAGGATAGAAAAAGTGTCAATCTTCCCGCTCCGACGTACATAGACTATGTGATGACATGGGTTCAAAATCTGTTGGACGATGAAAATGTTTTCCCCACAAAATCTGGTATGTCTCGTTTTTGGCATGGTCGAAGATGCTAAAGTCACTTGGCTCTAGGACAAGAATTTCCTCAATCGTTCCCGTCCACCGTCAAACATGTTTACCGACAACTTCTCCGAGTTTTCGCTCACATATACCATGCACACTATCACCAAATACTTCACCTTCGTTCGGAACCCCATTTCAATAGTCTTTTCGCACACTTCCTGGCGTTTGGTCGGGAGTATGAGCTACTGGAAATGAAGGACGTAAGAGGATCTTCATCCGCTCCGGTCGGTATTGGGGCACTGTGGGAGCGCTGGCGGGACATGGGTATTTTGGAAGGATGATTTTGTGAGAGTATTACTATACCACTGCTCACCGAGATCTGGTATCCTGGAGGAACGGTTGATAGCCTTAATCTGCATGTTTTGTATCACCAGACGTATAATATTGCGTGTGCTCATTGAATACATAGACGGCTAGACCAAACAGACCACGTTTTAGTTTCGATCATGTTTTTGCGGCTAACTTAGCGGTTGCACGGTCAACCGTGCATGTTACTAGAAAGCGACCACCTGTCTTTCTCGGATACTCTGACCTGCCAGCAATGTCGTTCTTTGGGTGAGTTTCTTTGCCATCTCTTGATAAAATACTGCCAAATGTCATGGGCGACGTGTAACTCTTCTCTGATGGACATCTCATCACCAACAGTAAAAACAAGAATTCTCGAGCTAGGCGTTCTCCAACACCGACAGGATCACCTTCGGGAAAGAATTCAAATACAGATATATCCTCTGGCGACGCAGCCAACTCCAAGCCCCTTTACCTATGCAGTCCGTTCGCAGATGCTGCTCTCGTCAACGGTAACTTTAAAACGATCGTAATGCTCCCGAAATACGTGGATAAAATGGAATGGGTCGCTGTTAACAGTGAGCACCCCTTCACATCGGCGAAGATTTCATGCTAATATTCATAACCTAGTCTACGACTTCTATACGCATTTGAACGAGTTCTACGGCGTCATCACAGAGTGTTGTACGCAGCAATCATGTCCTACTATGTCTGCAGGGCCAAAGTGCGCACCATGTCCCTATACACTGTATTCGCATATCTGATTAACTTTATATCAGCTTAAACTACCTTTGGATCACTCAAGATCGGAAGCAAGTCCCCCTCTCAGCACCGACTTATATCGATTCTGTCATGTCCTCGGTTCAGACTCTCCTTGAGGATGAAACCATGTTCCCCACCAAATCGGGTATGCCCTTTTCCCTATAAAAAATCATAACTCGTCCAACTCATCAAATCCGTCTCTGCAGGGCAAGAGTTTCATCAAGCCTTCCCAACGACGATACGCCACATATATCGCCAGTTTTTGCGGATCTTTGCTCACATATATCATGCCCATTTCCAAGAAATCCTCAACTTGCGTTCGGAACCCCATTTCAACTCACTCTTTGCGCATTTCCTCGCATTTGGGAAGGAGTATGGATTACTGGATCCGAAGGATATCAAGGGTGAGGCTAATGCACCTGTTGGAGTTGGTCTTTTGTGGGAGCGCTGGAAGGAATCTGGGAAGCTTGAGGCTTAGGTCTAGATTGTTTTTGTGTCCACAGGTAACTTTAAATGAACTAGCATAATGGAATCGCCATTTCTTCCAGAAGCCACAGATTACTGTCAAAGACTGCCCTCTTTGAGCACATTACTCCTTCCCTGCTGCCGCACATTGCCACCGCGATGATGGTCTTGGACGTAATCGCTGGGCACAAGTCATCTGTCCCATTCGAGCAGGGTTCGCTACGACTGGAACCCGGGTGAACCAAACCCGGTCGGCTGGCGCAGGAAACTGTAGAGGAACGTTGTACGGCTACTCTTGTCGCCAGACGGGAGGTTTTCTTTCTTTTCTAGCCCCCTGTCACTTCCTTGCTCGGTCCGTTGGGAAACACTACTTCGCTAAGTGTGCTATATCAGATAGCAGACGAGTTTTGAAGTATGCATTCACAGTGTAAATTTTCTGGGTCCTCCTCATAACAAACATTGCAAAAGCTGAAGCCGCTAACATGGTGAAAGGATACTCCGATTCATGGGTTTAAGGTGTGTTTCAATATCCTATATATTGTGTGTTCAAGCGGAGATATTAAATCCAATCTCGATATCCACCAATCCTTCAGATGTCTGTCATAACATGGCATAGTTGCTGACGCACCGTTTTTTGAAGATAGCCTGGTCCTGGATCTGCCATATGTACGTACAATTTTGGTTGAATTTGAAGTGCGGAATGTTCACAGATAAGTGTCGGATGAGAGGATGGGATAGGTAACTTAGGCCTCAGGCACCTGTTTAATGACTCTTAGATGTCATTCGGCTGCTGAGTGCGAGTATCTTCCGCTCGCAACATCCCCGTGCGACACTTTACGGGTGGGTACTGGGTAGGTCGCCCCGACTTATCATAACCCCATATTGAATGGGAGTCTGATACTACAAGAAAGACGGCCAAGCGGAGCAGGACACTCAATATCCCAAATCCCTAGATTCGATGCCAAATAGGCCCACTTTCGAAGTAGCAACAGCATGATTACTACCTGGGACGCTACGTTGTTTCTGCTTGCTATTGTTGTGGTGAAACGACTCTTCAGTCAATATTCAAGATGACCTTGCAATCTCAAAGGAGATTCTGCATAGCACAGACGTCGTGCTCTAGCCCCTTTTGCCTCCAGGTTCTCTTTCCTACGCTTTCCTACGTTTTGTCCGAAGTTGGGTACGTATAAAGAGGTCAAACAGTTATGTCGTGATCAGATGCAAGGAATCTCTCCGCAGGGTTATAACAAAAATAATAAGCCCAAATTGCCCCGCCTTGAATATTGACCACCATTAATATTGACGGCTTATTCTCCTTCAGGCAGCATGGCTTTTGCAAACATGGTGCGCACTCGAGCATCATTGGTACGGAATAGTCAATTCAAGCATCTATCATCAAGGCGATGACGCACGATGAACGACTTCACGGGAACCTCAACAATTCGAGCCTAAGCGGTTCCTCACCAGCGATTCAGAATTGAATGACGACAGTACCATCCTGGCTTTCGGTTTCGGGAGGTGTGTTCAGCTGCCTGGCCACTTTAGTTCACTCGAACGACAGAGGCTGCGTGGGTCGTCACTTTGGCGAGGCCGTCGTATAATTGACGGTGGCATCAGTCTTGTCACGTTTCAAGATTGAAAACGAAAAAGACTGGGACGGTAAAGCAATCGATGTCCCGGAGTGGTCTCGGGCTCTTTCAGGTGTACTTCTGTCGGTCTTGACTAAATAGTGAATATTGAATAATCAGCTCAACAAACCTGCCTGCAGCTATCCCTTGCCATTCCGTTGGGGATTTTAGGATCGTTGATTTGACGGAAACTACGTTTCGGTACGCTAGTCGTGAACATACGAGGAAGGTCCCTAGTCATCGGGTGTGTTGTGAACATTTTTTGAGACAAGAAAATTACATGTCATGGCACAGTACTTATATCGGAACAAGTCCAGCGAACATCGTGCCGCGAGCTAAACATACACACGCAGATGAACCTATGGATCATGTAATTCAGGCGAGTATTGCCAGTTGGTTGCCAACCCTTTCGACCCAGATTGCTGAGATGAACTGTAGAGATACTAACCCAGTTATGTACCTTCTCCGCGATGAGACGCTACTGCAAGTGTCACAAAAAAAATTCAAGATGAGGATGATCTGGTTATTATGGCAGGATACTCATTTATTCATGATACGTGTAGATCAACATAATGAGTGCATAATCTGTTCAACCAGAAATGGTGACTTCAACTTCAACGCCAGGCTCCAAACTAATGGAGGTCTACAAGGAGAGGAATTAGTATCGTAGGCTGCACGTTGAGAAGGCACAACGCACGATCTGCTTGACGATCTCACTGGGGGAGTGGAGGTCAATGAGACGCTTGTGGACCTTGAGCTCGTAGCGGTCCCAGGTTTTGGAACCCTCACCACAAGGCTATAGAATGCAGTCAGTCGCCGATAGACAATCGAAGTTAACTGGGGTATGCACAGTTTTACGAGTAGTAATCTTGAGGACCTTGGTGGGGAGACGGACAGGGCCCTTGACACGAAGCTGCTTTTCCTTAGCACGGTTGATGAAGTCGGTCGAAACTAGTCTTATGAGTGTGAATTCAGGCTGGAAAAAATTCACACGTACACTTCTCCAGGTTCTTGACATTGCTACTGGTCAGAGTAATCCTGATTTTATGAATTTTGGCGGCGGGAACGGGTGCCCCGGTGGCATCGTATTCCTTTTCTCCTTTGGCGACGTAACTCATTGTGAACTTGCTAATGAGTCAGAAGGTGACTATAAAGCATATAAAGATTAGTTGTTGCTTCGGACGTTGAGGAGGACTGGCTGCTCACCCAAAGAGTTCTGTTAAGAGTTGTGTTGATGGTTGCGAAAAAATAAGGTTCAGGTTTTGGCCCCAGCGTGGGAGTCGTATCACGTGATACACTCGTGGGAACTTTACTTCCGCAAAGAAACAATAGAATTTGAAGCTGAAGTCATTCTAACCTACTTGAGCTCGCTGTGTGCCACGACGGGCTCGGACATCTCGACGACGTCATGGTAGAGACACGTCGCAAAACCAAGCAGAAGGATGATGACGACTCTGCGGATTCACCTTCTTTGAACGTCCCGGTTCCGGAAGACTTGGATTTCGAAACACTTTCATCCCTCGTCCCCGAAGGCTTTGACATTCATTCACCGAGTGCAGAAGACATAGTTGCTCTATATAGGCTGATAACTACTCAGTCATCAGAACTCGAGACGAATGCCCGAGAGCTTGATGAGGCGCGCGCTGAGGTCGAGAAGAAGGAGGTCGAGTTGGATCAAGCGCTTCAGGATCGGGAAGGTTTGAGCAAGGATATGGAGGGACAGCTGGAGAGAGTTCAGGAGGAGCTGAAGCAGGTGAGGCAAGAAAGAGATCAACTTGGTGAGTCGCGCATATTTACTTGAGTCGTTTGACTCATGTTTTTATATCGCAGTTTCGGTGAAGAACGACCTGCAAACCCAAGTTGCCACTCTTTCAAACTCTCAAACTTCTTCTTCTTTTGAGGTCAAAGAGTTGAAGAACCGTCTTGACGATGCCGAACGAGAAAAACGGGACCTTCTTGCAATCATCAGCCGTCTCAAGCAGGAAGAGACTCAACGTGACGGTACGTCTTACTCTAGTAGAGGTGGAAGCTTTAATAACGTCTAGCAGATGAAATTCAGACGCTTCGAACTAACCTCAAGGATGCTCGCCAGGAGCATCAAGTTTTGGAGGGCCAGGTCAGGGACATTCGGTCCAACGAAACGGCTACCAAAGTAAGTACCAAATTTTACATTTCAGCGTGCAAACCAAATAAACATCTGCTAGTTCAAACTCGAGACTCTGAGCCAGCAACTTGAGCTCACGAAGTCAGAATCGGAACGTCTTAACGGAGAGCTGGCCACTAAGTCAGAAGAATTTGCTCAGTACCGACGTACTAAACAGGCGGAACTGGTTACTCTTCAAGCGAATTTTGATGCTCTCACTCAAACCCACAACTCTGCCCAAGCGACACTGAAGGCTCTGCAGGCTGCTCATACCAAACAAACTCACGAGCTCACGCAATCCCATGCCAAGGTGGAGGATCTGAAAGGTCAGCTCGCAGAACAGGAAGCCACCTACTCCAGTGAGGCCAACTCACTTAGGCGACTTGTTACGATGCTGGAGGAGAGAGAGAAACAGGCCAGGGAGATTGTGGAACGCATCGAGGAGGAATGGGCTGGTCTCGGCGAGAAGGCTGACTCGAGAGAGGGTGAGTTGAGAGCGGAGATTGACAGGGAAAGGAAGGCTCGGGAAGTAGCCGAAGACAAGGTTGAAAAGCTCGAGAGGGTCCTTGAGAAGATGGGACGTGGCGAACTACCCCTTCCAGGTCGTCCAGAGACACCAACAAGGACTCCTGATAGAAGTGACGAGACAAGCGTCATGATGGGACTAAGTCCAACGATCGCTATGGCTAGTCGGGCTCAGAAGAGCGGCAAGGGTTTCACCGAAGTCTATGCGGAATACGTTCGCCTTCAAGACGAATACGCGAAGAAGTGTACTGAGTACGATAACATGGACCGGACTCTTACTGCTGTTCTTGCACAGATCGAAGAGCGTGTAAGTACCATCAACCGAAGTTGTGGGCAGTCCTCTCATTCATTCATTTTTAGGTTCCAATCCTGTCTCAACAGCGCACCGAATACGAACGCCTGCAGTCTGAAGCAGCGCAGCTCGCATCACAACTATCACAGGCCCTCTCAGACCGCGACGCGTCAGCGAAACTTGCAGAGGATAATGCCTCGCGTTTGACCAAATCTGCGCGGGAGAATGAGCTACTGCAACAACAGCTGGAGGATTTAGGCAGACAAGTTCGCGTCCTGCTCAAGGAGATTGCTAGACGCGATGACCCCAATCTTCCATCCGATGAAGAGCTTGAGTCGCTTCCTCCCGCGGAGAACGTTGAAGCCGTCATCACTAATCACCTTGTTTTATTCCGTTCTATTGATGGACTTCAGGACCAGAACCAGAAGTTATTGAAGATTGTTCGGGAACTTGGGCAGAAGATGGAAAATGAGGAGAGGGATTACCGAGAGGCAATGGAGAAGGAGCAGGGAGAAGCCGTCCGAGAGGCTCACGAAGCGATGCAAGATCTTGCAGCACAACTCGAGAGACAGAAGAAGAGCAGCGAAAGCATCATTCAGGCTTACGTCAAAGAAAGGGATGCTCTGAAGGCCATGTTGGCACGCACAGAGAAGGGTGTCGTTAATGGCTCTGTAACAAGTGATGCAGCCACGCCTGGTTCCTCGGAGCTTGCGCAAGAGTTGGCCGAGATACAACGTCAATTCGACGCTTATCGTACGGAGATGGGTATTGACGTGGTCAAACTGCGTGAGGAACTCTTGGTATCCCAGAGAGAAACGTCGCAATTGCAAGCTGCCCTTGCGAAAGCCAATGCTAAGATCGAGTATCTGTCTGGTAGGTCCTTCGCACTTTAGAGAGGGCTGTATACTTACTTGTTCAAGATCGCAACCGCATCAACCAGGAACAGTTCGCTTTGCATAGGCAAGAGCTTGACGATATGAACAGGCGCAACTCTCAGCTCTTTGATCAATGGACACGTGCTGATATTGAATGCGGTCGTGTGACGGAGGATCTTAGGACCGCTGCTAGCCGTGTTGAACAACTTCGTAACGAGTGTGCAAACTTGCGAGCAGAGAAGAAAATTTGGGAGGTAAGATTTTGATCTATAATCTCATGGCGGATCGCTTGAGTCATTGAATTTGCATTGCAGGGCGTTCAAAGTCGGTTGGTCGAGGAGAATAGGACACTAGCAATGGAGAGATCACACCTGTCCGATCTCATGAGCAACGTTCAAAAGATGCACAGTGACTTGGAGCGTTCAGGCGAGAATGATCGACGAAGGCTCGAAAGCCAGTTACAGCTATTGGAGGGACAAACGTACGCTAATGTCTTCGGAAAGACGTTCTATGTCGCTAACCGACTTCTCTAGGCAAGACTTGCGTACTCAGCTCATGCAGGAGAGAGAGGCTGTCCGACAAGTCACTCTTCAGAAGGATATCGAGTTGAAGGAACTGCAGAATCGCCTGGACAAATCGGTTTGTCTTCATAACGGTTCCGTTGAATTTGCCAACCAATACCTTTTTAGACGCTTGACCTCTCTTCCACGCGGGAGTCTCTAGTTATTGCGGAGACTACCAAGACGCACCAAGGGGAGAAGATTCGTGACCTGACTAAGCAACTTCACGGCAACGAGGAGAAGCTTGCTGTCTACGAACGAAGATCTGGAGCTCCTATCAGTGCAACCACAACTTCCAGTCAGGATTTGACCAAGGAACAACAGCTAGAGGCCGAAGTCGCTGATTTACGGTAGAGATTATTTTCATGATAAGTTGAAGGAGGCTCATTGGATCTCAGGTCAAAGATTAAGGTTGCTGAGATTGATCTCGCCACTGCCAAGGGTCATGTGCAACAGTTCCAAGAAATTAGTCAAGCAAACGAGACTGCCCTCGAGTCTCTCAATGCCACACATGATGAGTTCAAGGCATCAACAGAAGCTCAAATCGCGAAATACGAGGTAAAGCCGATCCACCCCCTTTTGGCAGAACCAGATTTTGATGCACTGCTATAGTCCGAAAAGAAAGCTTTGGAGCAAAGGCTCCAGGAAGCTCAGCAGGAACTTCAACAGCTTACTAGCAAGCACAACGATTTACAGAAGCAATTTGAGACGGAACGTACTGCCTGGGTAAACGATAAGAAGACCCTGGAGGATACTATTGTTGACCTCAGTACATCTGAGAGGATGACCGAGAACGACCGCGTAGCTCGTGAGAACGAAGTCAAGGTGCAAGAAGAGAGGGCAAAGGTGCGTTTATCGCAACTTGCAGAGCGACCATTGATTGAACGAGAACGGCAGGCTGCTGAGGAGAAGTACTCGAACGAGATTGTGGCTCATGCAGAGTCCATAAAGGCGATCGAAAGCCTCAAGAAGCAACTTTCTGTCGTCCAGGTGACAGTACGAGAGCACCAAACGGCCGCTGAAACGGCAGACGCCAAACTTATTGCGTCAGAAGGCAGCTGGGGCTCACAGAAGGCTGTTCTGGAAGAGGAAATAACTAACCTTAAGGCCCGGTGAGCAAGCTGGCGTGATTCGCTTTGTCAAATCCCTGACAATTTTCTACGTAGCTATCAGGAGGTCACCGAACAGAACAACCTTCTTCACCAGCATCTCGAAGCCGTTAGTTCGCAAGCTGCTCGCATTCGACAAGCCGCAGATACCACAGTTGCAGCCGATGGTGAAGCACAGGGTGGGGATAATGATGCTAAGCTCTCTGAGTTGCGCTCGGTCGTGGCCTATCTCCGGAAACAGAAGGAGATCGTCGATCTGCAATTGGAGCTCAGCAAGCAGGAGAACGTTCGTCTCAAGGCTCAAGTCGACCACCTTCAGCAAACATTGAATGAGACTAGACAAACTCTTTCTGAGGTTGGTTCAGTCAACGGAAACCTCACTGCATAATACTGATGGAATTTTCAGGAACGTGAGCGGGCTGTTGAAGCGGCGGCTTCTGCGGTGCAACATAACGAACTTGTTGAGAGGATCAACCAACTTAACATTCTACGGGAGAGCAACGCTACGTTACGATCCGACTGCGAGGCCCAAACAAAACGTGCTCAAGCCCTGGAGGCGAAATTAGCTGCCTTATCTCGCAAACTCGAACCTGCAGAAGAGGCCGCCAGGATTGCTAAGGCAGAGCTAGAAGCTCGGGATGCTCACGTCAAGCGACTCGAGGAGGAGAATCGAAAATGGCAAGAGCGGAACCAACAACTCTTAAGCAAAGTGAGTCAAGCATTGTCCGGTATAGATTGTGGTTCTGATAATATATAGTACGATCGTACCGACCCGGCTGAGCTCCAGGCACTCAAGAATGAAATTGAGCAGGCTCGAGCGCAGAAAGCTGAGTTGGAGGCTATACTGAAGGAACGCGAAGAAGCTGCGGAATCTCAGAAACAAAAGGTAAGCGTTAATTATGCCAGATGTACAACGGTTAATTTTGTTGCAATTAGCTCGAAGCAGTGGAAAAGAATCTAGCAACCTTCAAAGAGTTGTACTCAAAGAACATGAACGGCGCACGGAATCGTATTGGCGAACTCAATACCCAAAAGACCCAAATGCAGAATCAGGTCAAGGAATTGGAAGCAAAGGTGGCTACGTTACAGTTAGAAATTGAAACCCTCAGGTCTGTAAACGAAGGTGCACCAGCCAGCTCGCAACCGAATGAAGGTGACCGGGCAATCATCGTGAGTCATCGTTTGCTTTAACTTTTACATCCCTTGACAAATAATTGATTTTCCCAGAACGCCTTGCGGGAGGAACGTGACCGCTTATTGGCAGAAAAAGAGTCTTCGAAGAATGCCGCCGCCTCTGGTGCTGCGAGTCTGCCCGCAGGTAATTCTACTAGCGAAGAAGTTCAACGTGCTTGGGAGACTGAGAAAGCAGAACTTATCAAGAGTCGTGACGAAGCTCTGGTCGCAGCAAAGGTACGAACTGCCGTTTTACAAATAATGCAATGTGTGTTGATTCCTTGAGCAGACTGCTAGCGAAAGTGCCGAGAAGAGTTCCAATGCAGCAAAGGCTAATAAAGCGGCATTCGTACGTCTTTTGATTGAGTAGCTTGAACCGGTGTTGAATATCCCTCTAGGAACGATTGCAACAACGTGTAGCCTCCGACGCTAAAAAGGCGGAAGCAACTCATGCAGAAGCTATTAATGCTGCTGTCGAGAAGGCAAAGGCAGAGCTACAGTCCCAGCCTCCGTCTCCTGGTTCCGAGGAACTACTCAAGAAACATCAGGCTGAATTGCAAGCACTTGAGAATCGTCTTGCGACCAAGTTCAAGACCGACCTCGAAGCTGCTGTGGAGGCTGCTAAGAAAGAAGCTACAGCGTCTTCTGAATCTGTTCCCGATGTTCAGGCTGCCATTGCTGCAGCAATCGCAAAACACAGCGAGGAATCGGAAACTAAGCTACAGCAGGAAATCGAGGCAGCTGTGGAGAGAGGTAGGCTGGAGATGACATCGAAGCTGAGGGTGAAGGAATCACAGCTGGTCCGGTATCAGGCGCATCTCAAAGCTTATGAGGCCAAGCTGGAAGAATGGAAGAAGGCCGGTACAATACCCGTGGATACGAAGGTCGTGCCTCCAACCAATGTCAAACCAACAGCGGGTGGAGCAGCGGCAGCAGGAGGCCCAGCAGCAGCAGGAGCTACCCCTGCAAAGGCTGCAATCGCTGCCGCCGCGAATCAAGGTTCTGCACAATCCACTCCTACCAAACCCGCGGCACCTCTTCCCCGGAAACCCCCTGTCGGTGGGCCACCCAATACAACTCCAGCAACTCCAGCAGGAGAGGCTTCTTCCTCTGCACTAGCACCTGCTCGTGTACCTCCCGTTGGTGCGGCTGCTGGTCGAGGACGAGGTGGGGCACCTGTACGTCAGCTTGCCTCGAGAGGTGGTGCTCCAGGTGCTCCACGTCCCGCAGGACAACCGTTGAGTGGTGGTGTGGCTATAATGGGAGCAGCGAAACGGCCAGCCAGTGAAGCCCCAGCAGGATCCGAAGAGTCTTTAGCGAAACGTTTGAAACCAGCAGGTCAAGCTGGCTCGAGTGGACCAGTGACGTTGAAACGACCTCCACCTTCAGGGCAAGCCCCACCGTCATGATTCTTTCGGTCCTCATTCATTTTGTAATCTGTATATTGTATCACTAGATCGCAATGCTCTCTGTACTCTAATACACCTGGGATAATTACTAATACTGTATGGCCACAAAACGCGGACACGTGAGAGAGCAAGAAAATCGCGTTGTTTGAATTTTTCTCACGTTACGGTTTGGTAGCTTGGTTCATCAACCTCGTGTTCCAAGGTCCCTGGGCACTCTTCCTTCCATCCCTCGTCCTTTCCTCTACCTCCCCCCTTTGTTCCCTTTGTATTTGTATTCTTTTCTATCCATGGACCACGGCAGCTCTCGTGAAAGGTCGAGCGATGTCTTCTCGTTCGCTGACGATGAGGAGTTGACCCACAGATTACGCTTTATCAAAGAGGTGCGTCGAACGTTCTTTCAGGTTGAGCTATATTCACTCATTTTGCTCAGGTTGGATTTGGAAACTGGGGTAGTGTTTGGCAGTGCGAGCCCAGGTCCTTCGACATGCTCGAAGCTGGAGACAGTTTTGACAAGTCCTTGAGGAGGAGTTTTGCGGTTAAGTTAGTTCACCGACGTGGCGAGAAGCCTGAAGAGATAAAGACCAGTGCTGCACGCGTCAAATCTCTGTGGGTCGTATTCTTCTGTTGCTTTCTGACTTTTAGTAACAACCTTTGCAGATGGAATGAAATGAGAATAATTCGTCAATTGAAAGCCGACCCACATCCATCCATCATTCCATTCTACTCGTTTCTGCTCACTCCTTCGTACGCTCTCATCACTATGTAAGACTATGTCCAAACTTTTTTCAACCAAACACACGCACCATCACACATTCTCAGTATCAAACATCTCTTGATGACGTTCGGCTAATTTATTCTCACAGGGCTTATCATCCTGATCTCATAACAGTCCAAGTTGCCGAGCCATATGCTCGTTCATGGTTCCGCTTCCTACTCTCTGCAGTCGACTATCTTCACAAACGCGGCGTGGTGCACAATGATATAAAGTGAGTCAATCATCTCTGCCAACTATCAAAGCTAATCCGAACCCAGACCCGCCAACATTCTCATGTCAGCTAAAGGCGTCCCAATACTCTGTGACTTCGGATTTGCAGAGTCATATGATCTTGATTCCACGTCTGCTTTTCATAGCCGTTGTTCGTACGGTACACCAGAGGTGATTCGCTTGTTGTAGCTCCGCATATGGATTCTCATTATCTTCTGCCAAGTATCTTTCTCCTGAGCGCGCTCGAGGAATCCCACATGATACCCGCAAGTCTGACGTGTGGTCTCTGGGAATTACATTTTTCGAGATCCTCATTGGTCGAACGCCGTTTGAGGAATCTGACAAGGAAGAATGTTTAACCCAACAAGATCTGGAGAGATATTGGTCACGTACAGTGGGTGCAGTCTGCTTGAATCGATCATGTCGAAAAGCTCAACGTGCTCACTATCGTAGCTCCGGGGCAAATGGGTCGGAAGCTGGAAGATGTCTAAAGGAGTGGAGAAACTTCTTCGGCGCATGCTTGCCCCCAATGCTGATCTTCGATGCACTGCAAGTGAAGCGATGAAAGATCCTTATTGGACGTCGGATGACCAGTCTTCGCACAGTTCGTCACTGGCCCTTGGCTGAATTAAAACAATGCTAACCACACTCTAGGGCGGTCGTCAAGCTACACATCGTCTATCGTGTTCGAGAAGGATATGTCAAAGTTAATGGATGTATCGTCTCCTTGGAGTTCACCCGGAGACAGGACAGGTATACATTCACCGTCAAGTCTCGTGACTCCAAACTCCAACGAAGTGACTGGAAGAAACAAGACCGTCGTCAAGTCCAAGTCACAACCCAAAGTCAGCGCGATTAAAGGTAAACTTGTTCAACGCCTCCTTATCAACATGTACTAATCGGTGTTTCCCAGCTGCAACAAAGAAACGCATCCCCGTTGCAGTAGATCTATCCCCCATCAAGGCATCACCTCCTACGTCTCCCAATGGCCGTGTGGCTAATACTGTCTCTCTCCACTCCGATTCCAACGTACGCAAACGCCAGCCATTAGGTGCAGTGAACGGAGCGACACGAGAGAACGTTCCTGTATCACGTATGGCCGGCCGACCATCCGTTGATGAACTGGCCCAGAAACATAAAGGGCGGATGTTGAGCGATCTTGCTGGGCCTCCAAAGAAACGTAATGGGAAGGAGAATCATGTCAATCAACGGGTCAGGGATTGGGAACGAGAACGAGAACGATTACGGGAAATGTCACGTTTGGAAGAATTGGAAAAGGACACAGAAAACGAAAGGGCGCCATCAGAGCAGGAACCAGTTGACCTCGGGGAGGAAGAAGCACCTCAAGTCACGAACAGAGAAGATGATAAAGAAAATAATCATGAAAAGCCGCTTCATCCCAACATTTCCAAGTTTTCTTTGCCACATATTCCCACAAGTCCAATACGTTTGCCATGTTAGTACCATGCTTCTTTCATTTTCGCCATCCTGACCATGTACACAGCCGTTCTCATATCTTCTTCGAATGCAGAGCAGTCTACAAGTCCGGTAATTGAGCGGAGACGCTCAGGCTTACTAACACATAGGATCCGGGCTTCCATAGGTAAGCTTTCTTACTCGCTGTGATTCTCATCTCACCGTCGTGCTAGACAAGACTCTTTCGACCCTGGGCCAGATCGGTGGAAGGAATCCAACATACCGTCAATCAAGCGCAAACATACAAGACGACCTCGAAACGCGATTCAGTCGCAGCGAAAGACCGTCGTGGGAAGACGACGCTCTCGTTCGTGAAGGTATCTGTTTTCACATTTCGATATGCTCGGGTCTGAAGCTCGGTTGGATACAGCCAAATCGTCTCTACCTGGAGTCAGGCAGGCCATACACAGCGAACATGTTGGCGCTGACAACCAAGTCGATCGCCTCACATTGTGGATGCGAAACGTCGAGCGTAAGTACACATCTCTTGAACGCCTGGCTATACGACCGCTAATGAGGTCTCACAGAGGTTGTTGAAGATGCCCGCAATCAGTTCGCAAATGGACAGGCTGCCACGCTGCCTCCTCTGCCGTTGCCTCCTGCTTCTCGAAGTGCATCACGAAGTAATCGCTCATCACGTCTCCCTCGACGAATTCTGGCTGCCAACGAAATATTCTCCGATCAATCTACGTCTACGGCCGACCAAAGTACTGCAGACCAATCCATGACAACTTATGTGACTTCAGTCTGCCCGTCACCTAGTGCTACTGAAGCACCTAAACCGGTAGAGCAAGTCAGGGGAACCCTCCCGGAACCCCAAGCAACACCATCCAGGCAACGTCGGGCGACAGTCTCGACACTATCACCGGAACGTATAACTACCGATCCATTTGAACTCAATAGCTCCCCAAGGAAAGAGAAGAGCAGGTCTCACGGAAACCTCTTGCAGCGCCATATTGCACCCCCATCTGAGCTCGAGGCGGCTTTAAACCAAGGTTTGGTCTCTGCTGTTCTAGTATGGTCACCTCTCTGATTCGCACTCGCTAGAAACCGCTCCACTACCATCACCTCGTCTATCTGCTGCTGTAGACCGGAACATATTTATTGCTCCTCCGGTCAGGAGCCGGGAGGATGTTGACCATCTGGACACCCCCCCTCCAATTAGTAAATCTTTCGACGAACTGACATCCTCTCCGCTCGTCGTTGAGCCCTACCCTCTCCGAAACTCTAGCGCTGCCAATAGATCCATCCCGGACTCCCCAACTCAGCGACGAATGGAAGGTGTGTATGACCGTTTCTTGATGGCCACATCTGGCGTCAAGCGCGTAGGCAAAGGCTATCAATCCGATAACAATGGCCCCATGCATAGCAGTGTTACCCGTCCCACCAATGCTCCAAGCAAACATCGGGTGTTCTACTCTACGCGCAAGCCGATGCCTCCGCCAGTTTCTAGTGACGATCACAGGGTAGTTTGTGTGGATGAGCTCGGTGTTATGTCTTCGACACCATGTCCTGAGGCGGGCTCGGACGTCCTCCGAGACCAAAGCAACAACACTGTTGCTATGATGCGTCGTGCAATCAAGGCTATGGTTCCTGGCAAGACCATGAATCGACGACTCTCCCGATTGAGTTAAATGATGCATATATATATATCACTTTCTTCGTTCGCCATTTTCTCCCTTATATATCTACATTGCATCTTACCTTTTTTTCCGCGCACTTTCTTCTTATGCATTCAACCCTTTTTTTTACCTGCATATCACATTTACATTTTCACAATTATTCTTATGCTCCACAAACTTCCTTTCCCGGATGCATTATCATCGAACGGTCCCCGTCTGAACCATCCACACATTCACACATTCCCTCTGGCTCGTGGCTCCTCCCCCTTCTTTGTCCATACCTTTGCTTTTTTTTTTTATCGCTCGTCGCCTTGCTATCGATCTCACGTTGCTATTTGTCTTATTCCTTCATGGTTATTACGACTCATATTGACACGTATGTTTTACGAACACTAATGCTGTTGTTCTAAAATGCTTTGGTCACTTACTGGTTCGATCACCGCATGACAATCTGCGTTCTTGCTGTGAACGAGAATAGTGCAAGAAATGCATCATGTAGGAGCGCTTGCAAACAGTAGCCTGGTCTCTAAGTCCTGCACTGAGTATGTCTCCGATTTTTTCCACTACGACGGTTATCGCAATCGTATTTCAGGTTGACTTCGAGACAATCTTAATGTACACGAGCTTACAGATGTACACTACAAGCTAAACTTTAGTCCGTCCGTCGAGGGCAAATCTAACCACTCATGAATCACAAACCCAGGTCGGAACGTGAAATTTCTCTTGCAGGATCAAAAAGCTGGTTATGATGAGTAGAATCCGTGCTCGTTTATCCAACCCTCCATCGCTAGGACACTCGGGTGATGACGACAAATAGTCGCGTAATACTTCTTCGAAGTAGTCCCAGCTAGCCCACCCAAGCTTCTCGATCGCTTCTTTGGTGACCCTGCTCTTCACCATGATTTGAAGCGGAGTGAGTGCCTTTTCCTCCGGTGCCGGTCGAGCGATTGGAGTATTGTATTGGGCTTTGGTATTTTTATAGATCTCCTCGGTCACGAAAGGCTTGACGGCTTGCCGAAGGACCCATTTCTCGGTAAACTTCCAGTTCCTGATAGACCCGTTACAAATAACTTTTTCCACCAATGGCATTATCTTAACGGATCTGAAAGGCGCTATTGGATCGACGGTAATACTCAATGATGATGGTCTTACGGAGGAAGTGTATTGACGTATTCCACCAAGTAATGGTCCAAGAATGGTGTCCGACCCTCGATTGAATTGGCCATTTCCACTCGATCACCCAAAGCGTTCAAGAGGACGTTCCGTAAAATAATCTTGGTTGAAATGTACTGTGATCGGCGTTACTCAGTTATCAAAAAGATTAGCCAGTGACATGAAATCTTACCAGACTGCCATGGAGTGGGTGCCACTGACCAGAACACATTTTGCGCCTGGCATCCGGGCTGAGGCCTTCCGCTGCAGTAACGGTGAGATTCGAATTGTAAAGATGACGAGGTACGAATGCAGCGTCACTCAAACACCCGGCCGCAAACATGGTATAAGTGCTAATACCGCCCACGAGTTCTCGGCCGAGCTGACCATCTTGGAAGGAAAACTTTCTCAGCGAAAAGTGATCCTGACGAAGCCCAGAGGATTCTAATTCTTGAAGAATCAAAGATCGTTCCTCGTCAGTGGGAAGCGGGATACCAAGTCGACGGACAGCCGGGTCTGCCGCACGAAGGAAGTCTGGCATCAAGAAAAAGTAACCCCCAAAGATCTCGTCTGAGCCCTCGCCTGTAAGAACCACCCTATACCCATTATCGTGAACGAACTTCGATAGGATCATCTTGCCCGTGCCATGAAAGGACATCGTAGGTTGCTCGGTGTGGTAAATAGACCTTGGGAACTCCCGCACAAGGTCTTCTTCTGTCGGTGCTACCATATGTATTTCTGCACCAATTGACTCGGCCATTCGCCGCGCAATCGGACCTTCATCAACGTCTTCGCGTGCTGGCGAGATAGGCCCAAGTCAAAGGATGTATGATATCAACTGACAAAGCTCACCAGGAAAGGCTAAGGTGAAAGTCATCAACTTGGCGTTTGGGTCCTTCTCCTTCAGCAGGGCGGAGGCTATTCCTGCTACTGCGGCACTATCGATGCCGCCACTCAGGTATACACCCAAAGGAACGTCGGAGCGCAAGCGAACTCTCACTGCATCGACCAGGCGCTGCCTGACGCCTTCGATCATCTCCTGAACCGAGCGAGGATCCTCGAGAGCCGCATGAGGATACTCGTGTTCCCAGTAAATGCGGTTTTCGATCTGCCCACTGCGGTTGCACGTCAATAAATGACCGGGAGGCATCTTGATAGAATGATAAACAATCAGAATTGCATCTCGAGTCATTGCGACAAAATACCTTATAGACACCCTTGAAAACCGTCCGGTTATCAAAGAACTCACCATACTGCATGATACTCTCGGCATCCCATTCAGGTTTCCAGCCAAAGGGAACTAACCCTTTCATTTCGCTGGCGAACATCAATTTTCCGTTCACCACGGTATAATACAACGGCTTGATGCCAAATCGATCTCTTGCAGCCATGAGCAATCGGCGCTTGGAGTCGTAAAGAACAAATGCGAATTCTCCGCGTAGACGATGGATGAAGTTTTGGCCATACGTCTGATACCTAATGGACGCTCAAAAAATAGACAGAAACGGTAGGGCAAGGGCGACGTACAGATGAATGATAAGCTCCGAGTCAACTGAGGAGAGGAATTGACAGCCCTTGGCCTCCAGGTCCTTGCGTATGTCAGCATAGTCGTAAAACTCGCCGTTGACGACGGCATGGATCGTATTGATTACGTCGTGCAAGGGTTGCTGCCCACTTTTCAGATCAATAATGGATAACCGAGCATGGGCAAGGCCTGGAAGACCCGGATTGTGAGCTGAGTGCTGAAGGATCAAATGAAAGATTGCTCACCGAGTGATCCATCCTCGGAAATATAAACACCAGACGAATCTGGGCCTCGATGCCCAATAGCTTTGATAGAAGCCCGGAGCTGGCTTTCCAGCTGTGACTTGTCTTCAGCAAGAGTAGCTCCAGAAAGACTTTGGATGGCAGATATTCCACACATATTATCCGAAGGATTTGAGAGGGAATGATGATAAAGGGGGTAGACGTTTCAACTAATAGCGCGCTGGAGGGGATATTGTCACCATCCGATGTTGTAGATAGTAATCGGCGGGCCTGTTTCAAAATTGTGTGGTGAATTGACCGCTCTGCTGAGTCTGAGGTGTAATAGTCGAAGGAAAGGGCCTGAAAGCCCGCCGCACACCATCCTTTTTGTCTGACACTCTGTGGGCCGAATCTTGCCAAAAATGTAACGGCTCCTGGATTCCTCTTTTTTTTCGCGCTCTGGATAGTAAAGGTTTTGAGGCTGAAGCAAAAAAAGCAAGTTGAGTCGAAAATTCCGGGCGAATACACAGTAAGGCCCACTCGGGAAGGTCAACTGACCTAGAATCAGACAGATTTGGTGGGAGGAGCGAGGGTGCTGTGTGAAATCGAGGCTGTCAGAGTCACGAGCTCTCCAGCTTTTTTCTCTCTTCCACTACACTTGGATGCCCTCTGCAAATGAAAATATTCTGAATCACTGGATTACAGGTCTTTGAATGGCAACGAAACATCCTATTTCTGCGATTGTCCAGTCAAATGCAAGAAATCGAAGAAAGTATCTCGACACGAAGGAAACCATACGCCAGAAAGCGAGGTCGAAATGATCAGAATGAATAGAACATCTTTATACTATCTGGATACTTCTGACCATGATACTGTTTTCACAGAATTAATTGAGCTGCACAATCGACCGCAACGAAAGCAAGGAGGAGGAACAGCACCTTCAAGACAGAAATAGCGCGTCGGATAGAAGGGAGAATACAGCTGGATCATCGGTGCGGATCGTTATCTCTAGCTTGTACGAAACCTTTACATGGTTTCTTCAGGGAAGTAACACAACGCTGGAGCGTGTCGGTAGCGAGAGCATGCCACCTAACCCACAGCCCATGAGCTCGCCAGATGTGCACCCTCCTCGTGTGAGCTCTCCAGATTTGCAACCACCTCATATAGGTCCGCCAGGTCCACCGCAATCTCGTGCAGATTTACCAGACCCTCTGGATGTTAACACATTTCCCACATCCTCAATAGACGATATCGCAATCCTGGAAATGAGTGGTCTGACACCTGAAGCCATTAGACGTCTCCAAAACCCTCCAACTGAACATGTCAATGTTGAGCCGAAAGCGCAGGAACTTTCCGTCCAACTGTATCTTAGCCACTCACAGACTTTGGAGGCAAAGTATAAGGAGTCAATAGAGGTCGTTATAGGGAACTTTCCTCCACAATCAAAGGACGAGGAACCACTCTCGTATTACCGGGTCAAGAAACTCGTCAGGGATATCACAGGCATCGATCCTATCGAGAACGACATGTGTCCTAAAGCGTGTATCGGTTACGTCGCTCAATTTGATGTCCTCAACACATGCCCTTTCTGTGGGCTGCCATGGATAGATCCTGTCACAAAAAAAAAGACCCCAGAAGTTCAGCGCCATTCCATTTGACTTCGTTATACAGGCTCTTCGACGACATCCCAACACAGTCAAGGAGATGCGTTATTTTCACAATAGAATGAAGGAACTTTTGGAGGCGTTGGAGTTGAATGGTGAGATTGATGATATTTGCTGCGGGGAGGACGTCTCGAATGTGGCTAAGGAGAAGATCAGGCTTCACGATACCCTACTGTCGTTATGATCACGCTTGACGGTTGTCAGCTCTACAAGGGCAAGGCATCGAATTGCTGGGTGTTTGGTGGTTTTGTCCCCCGACATGCAGTATAAGAAGTATTTCATACCCGGCGCCATCCTCCCAGGACCGAATCGGAATAAACCCAGGGTGATGGAGTCATTCCTTTTTGTGGCTCTATACCACATTTATCACATTGCTGCCATCGCTAACGATGGTGGACTTCGTGTTTGGGATGCTCACCGGAACCTTATCATTATCAGCCGTATCTCCCTTCTTTTCGCTCTGACTGACTGCCCCGGGATGGTTCATTGGAATGGCCTTGTTAAGCACACTGGGAGAATTCGGTGTCCTGGGTTCCAAGAAACGGCATAGCAGGCGGCGATCATTGCGAATGGCTTTCATCGACTGCTGGATCCAGATTGGATGCAATTTGTTCCAAAACTTTGTCTGACACGAAGGGTCCTAAGGAAAGTCGCGGATTTTACCGTAAAACGCCCCGTCCATTGTTGGTCGTGGTCGGTGCGTGGGTAAAGATGTGCTGCGGATTGCGTTTGCAGCCTCTAAGTACACCTTGCCTTTCGATCTCTCTGCACAGTATGACCGTTCACCTTTTTCCTGACTCGGTGCTCTACATTGCAAAGTGTTTGAATTTTGGGTGAATAAAAGATGGTGCTGGTCAGTCTGCGGAAGTTTCGGAGAAAGGGAGGATGTTCTTGATCGTTGGAAAGTATCAGAGAAGGGTGCAGAATACCAGAGGTTCGTGAGCTTTTCCTTTCATGAGACCCAGATGTCTATGTTCCGACCCAGCGGCTACGTCCATTAGCACCTCTGGAAGCAAACAGTCGCTGATGTCGGACCCGAATGGACTCCGATACATCGAGTTCATAGAGTAGGATTCAAGGGAAGAATGACAACCATTGGCGGAAAAGCCTACTATAAGGTGGACAGTAGGCCTGTTCCCGCACTCGTTCTGTGACGATGAAAAGCATGTACAGAAGGTGGACAGGTTTCTTCGGGTGAGGATCCATTCATGGTGGCTTTAAACTGCTAAGCAGAACCAAGTGCCTTGGACCTGTTGAGCATCAAACCTCGGTCAGATCATCATGAAACACTAGCTTCAATACGAATGGTCTATCTGGGTAGCGGGAGCGTTGATAAAGTTGATTCATTTACAAGGAATATCGCAGGCCACCTTACCTCTCCTGGACCTTAACCTTTCCAACATAATACGTTTACCATCGTTCGAGGTGTTTACACGTGCGCCAGTGCCAAGAAGACCGCGGATTTGCCCCGGGGAAGGACATCGCGTACACGGCCTTCATGAATGCCTACGGAGAGATGTCAGTTGACTAGGCCTGACTTGGAAGATAACGTTTGAATTCCTGAACCTTAGGAAAGTCCTATATACCCTACTGCTATAACGCGACTTGTGGATTTACCTTGACCAGGAAAGCTCTTTCTCAATGGGCTGATGGGAAAGTTTAACCCTCTAGGGCCCGTTCACCAACCTTTTTAGACGACATAATCAGGAGGCAACGACATCAGCTGACTGCCGTAAGTGGCAGTGACGCTTTCCTCTTACCCCCATCTTCTCCGGTCGTCCCTGCTCATTGGCACTGGGATGCCAATCTCTCTTGGGAACGTCAACACTCTCAAGGTTTTATCGATACTAGAGTTGGCAGTTCATGGTGCGTAGCATAAGATTTTTGCTCGAATTTCGTCACTAACAGCCCACAAATTTTCTCTGATCATACAACGAAACAATTCTATCCTCACAATCATCCCTCGCTTTCAACCCGAAAACTCATGGAAATCACCTTACTCGACTCGACGACGACAACTATGTATTTTGGTCGCTCCACAGTCCTCTGCCTTCTCATTTCAATCGTAGCGATAGCGCTTGCCAGCAACTCTCTCTACGTCACTGAATCTCATTATGATGATATCTTCGACTTCACACCGCTGGTGTTGGCTATTGCAGGCCTAACATTTATGCTGGTTACGATTTCGTGCGTGCAGTTACACTCTGGAGCGGGTCTTTTCATTTGCTAAAGTCTCGGCATCCGAAATTTTCTTGGCACCCTCACTCTTGGGCTTCCAATAACAGGCTAATACTCACCGTCTTCCTCAGACAACCCTTCTTGACTCGGATTTGTGTCGAGTTGGTCTGGTCGGGATTCCTCTGGGTGTGTTGGTTTGCAACAGCTGGATATGTTACTTGGAGTAAGAGGTGTCCGTTTAGGGTTGTTGGTCGTGCGTATCTTCATATTCTTTGCTACGTACATTGTAGCTCATGCGATACGTCCCCTGCAGCTTATGGTGCCGACCCATTCTGCGAAGTACATCCTACCTTAAACGGGTTGTCCTTCGTGCTGGCATTGTTATGTGTGTTCGATATACATCTGCTCTTCCGTTCAACTTTCAACCTTGCTCATTTCCTTTTAGTGCTTGGTCACTGGACCATTCTTCTTATTGTCGGACACCATTTTTCAGCAGGCGGTCAAAGAACTTGGAACATGTCTCTAAAAGAATTAGCGCTTAGAGCTCCTTCAACCACCTCATCACAGACTGGTTTACAGGAGACACCAAAATTTGAATACGACCAGCCCATGTCATTTGTGCCTCCTGCATACGCAGCAACCATGTCTTCTGCGTCTTCGCCATCATCGGCTTTACCCCGCTTAATGACAGAGGCTTCAACGGCACATCCGTACGCGGATGGCCAGTCGCCGCTTGCATCATCGACTGTTGTTTCATATCCGCCAACAGTTTATCATCTTCAACCCCAGACCCACCACCCAGGGCATCTGTCTGCAGCAGATGCGGACGTAGACCCGCCTCCTCCATCAATAACACCGCCGCCACCGCATTCCCCGCCAATACATCCGCCAATAACCCGTTCGCCGTCATACACAGAAACGGCCCCACCTTTACCCTCGATACGGGCGATGACAACGTCATCTTCATCATCACCTCCCCATTCACCATCACATGCCAATAGTTTGTCCCTCCCGCGGACCAATACAATTACCTCGACAACCTCGGAATCAAATCATACCCGGGTGTATCAAATGGAATACGACATAGAGCCACCTCCTGAGGCGTACCACAATCCATATACGAACTCGTCTGGACCAGGAGGTGGGACTCCAATATATGCATGGTCGGAGCGTTAGGCAAGTATGCGCTTTCTCAAGACAATTTCTCCATCGTGTTCATGGCCCGATATCTAGATGGTTGCGTTAGCTCACATCTATCCCTGCACATGTACCGACTACGTTCTGCTTCAGACTAATCCCGACGTTGTATATCATCACTCGTCTACCTATCTCCACGTGTATTATTAAGATGGATATCAATACAGTTGCATTTGAACGGATTCTACATAGTTGCCTTCGAAGTTTAGCGCTTAACGTCCTGCCTTTTGACCCCTACCCGCACTAAATCCTTCATCTCGCAAGCATCCGAATCCCGCTCATCATGCTGACCGATGGGAACTTAGTATAGGATGATTCCAGGTTCGTCGATCATGTTAACGGGATCACTTGACAATTGCTTACAGCTTTTCCTCAGCCTTCCTATAGCTTCCTGCGCACTGATTTATCATAAGATGACTGCTTGTGCCTCTCCTTATCCCCGTAACAAACAGCAATGGCCAACGCAGAGCAACCAAGCATCTTCATCATTGGAGCTGGTCCCCAGATAGCCACAGCTGGTGCGCTTCTACATAAGGGATCCTCCTCTTCAAATGCTTATTTGGTATCCTTATAGTAGCAAAAATCTTTGCCTCTAACGGTTTCTCAGTTGATCTCTCCTCGCGCTCTCAGGCAAACTTGCAAAAATACAAAGCGCTCTTGCCAGAGGGAACCAAAGTTGCTGGAACAATAGCTGATGCTGAAGATCCTTATTCGGGTGTTAAAGGTATACGCCTTATCCCAATTCCCGCACGACAGAGTGCTCATGGCGTTTTCTTAGCTCTTGAAAGCCTCAAGTCTGAATTGGGGGCACCATCAGCAGTCCTTTGGAACGCAGGAAGTCTCGAATTCTCTCTTCGAGCCAAAAAGTCCATTACGGATGTGACAATTGAGGACATGGAGAAGCATATGCGGATGAATGTTGTTTCCGGGTGAGCGTCGTGCCTGATTCACGTGAATGTGCATATATAAGTACCGACCGGAGAGCAGATTCGCTGTTATGCAATGGGGAGTGAAGAATGTTGTGCCAGATTCCGAAGGACGCTCTGCAGTCTTCGTCACCGGAGGTGGTCTTTCTCTGCAACCCATGGTCGGTCTCTCAGGATTGGGTGCTGGGAAAGCAGCGCTTCTCAACTTGGGAAGAGCCTTTCGGCTCGAAGTACCGGGTGAGCACCCTTTGTAGCTCAGTCATTCAGTAGTCAGATCTCACTGTCCGGAACAGAAATTCACGTCGCAACGGTCATTGTGAATGGTTATGTCGACCAACCGGACGGTGACCCTTTTTCATCCTCACCTGTCATTGCAAAGGAGTATTGGCAGCTATACATTCAGAAAAAGGAAGACTGGACATTTGAGGTCGAACACTAGAGTCCAGCGTAAGAAAGAAAACGATTCGTTATAACACTTGTGTAAAAACGAATACTGAGAGTGAATTCTGGGTATACACTGCTTCTTGTTAGATACAGTCGTTCCAGCTCATACATCTATTCCGAAAGTAGCCCACGAATCGCTTTCGGGACATAACTATCAACATATCAGTGAAACGCCGCAAATTAAGGATTGAGCAGACTCACAGTTCCTCAAGGTACTTCACCTCCTCATCACTCAGCTTGAGATTCGGGTCCGGTATATTGTCCTCAATCCTTTTTACTGATGATGTGCCCACTATTGGGCTGGACACTTTCAAATCTATCCAAGCCAGGGCAATTTTCGCCATTGTAACGCCATGCTTCTGTGCGAGTTCCTCAACGCGAGAGAGGATGGCACGATCAGCATCAGTAGGGTTGAAGGCCCAGGGAGTGCCCTTCGCACTCTCATCGCGAACGGTTGAGGTGCCGAGAGGACGAGCCAGGTGACCGCCATTAAGAGGTCCATAAGGGATGATCCCTATCCCATGGAAACGACAGTAGGCGTGCATTTCGCGCTCCTGACAAAGGAATACAGATTAGATAGTGACACAGAAAAGGTCAGATCTAGCACCCACTTCCTCTCTATACAATAGCGAGTATTCATCCTGCATGCTCACAAACTTGGTCCAACCGTTTCTCGCAGCGACTTCGTTCATATGCGCAAATTGCCATGCCTTCATAGCTGACGCGCCAATGTATCGCACCTTCCCGCTCTGCACGAGATCATGCAACGCTTTCATCGTTTCTTCCGCGGGTGTTTCGGGGTCGCGACGATGGATTTGTAAAAGATCAATGTAGGTCGTGTTAAGACGTTGAAGAGAGGCCTCGACCTGGTTGAAGATGGCGGCGCGAGAGAGGCCCCCTTGATTAACGTATTGTCGTTGCTGGTTCAGCTCGGCCATTTTGAGGGGTGTGTGCTCGGAAGGCTTAGGCGCGACATGGAAGAAGCATTTGGTGAGGATGACCAACTGGTTTCGGGGGATGTTATACTGCGGCGCGAACGTGAGTGGAGGATAGACTCGCTTTGAGTTTCGCATCATACCTTCTCAATGAATTTTCCAATGATTCGTTCGGATTCACCGTTTGAGTACATGTTAGCAGTGTCAAAGGTGTTAATTCCACGGTCCCAAGCGGCTTTGAGAATTTCGATGGACTTGTCCTCATCAAGGACCCACGACTACATGTTCTTTCAGCGGGGTCTCGCATAGAAGTACAAGCTTTCGTACCTGCCATTCGGTACTTCCGAAGCTCATAGCGCCTAGCTGGAAAAGAGTTGTGAATAAGAGAGAGGATATCATAAGAGATCGTGATGAAAACTCACGATGGGTACAGATACTCTGAGGCCAGAGGATCCCAACTGACGATATTGAACTTGCTTTATGTCGGACATGGTCTCTGTGTTGTGTTCTCTGTTGCTTGAGTCGGAGACTTTTCGAAGGTTGTCTGCGGATGAACTGTCTCAACAAGCTGCATTATATAGTCGGCTTCTACCGCCTTGCAGAAGTGGGAGTATGACGCGGACCCCTGGCAGCATTTTCGAGCTGACGCTCTAAACCGGAAGGCTTCCGACGTACTCGCGGTCGGCGTGTCTGCTAGAATTCAACGTTTGAGCACGACCATGATGATCGTGAGTCATCTCAAACACGATTTCGCGGTAGCAAGTCCGAAGAATATCAGATATTAGCCGAATTCGTAATTCAGAATCATATAAACACTGAGTTGGTTGCCAAAAGTGCAGGGTGATAGGAATCAAGGAACGAAGTTGCTTTGGATTGTTCTTCAGCTTGCACTCGTGGCTCTTCCTGGAGTTATCCTTCTTCCCGAGCCTTGCATAAAGAAGCAACCGTAGCTGACCCGTCACCTCCCGTAGCTTCACGCAATGCGGTGTGTTGTTCGAACTTCGTTCGTGTGACAGTAAGAGAAGGGGAATTTGATTATTTTCCCACAGCCTTTACATCTGTTGTCCAGCCCCACGTGCACTCAATCTAAATAATTTCTTCCGACCGATCCACGAAACTATTCCGGTATAAGACGTCCGAAATGGCTTCTTTGACCTATTCTCAGGCTCAAGTTCTCCCTTGAACCATTATGTCAACTTCAAAGCAGCCAAGTATCTTTATTGTAGGAGCAGGACCTCAGATAGCCACAGCTGGTGCGCTCTTCCAGGGTCTTTCCCCCTTCAAACGCTGATTCGGCATTAGTGGCGAAACTCTTCGTCTCACATGGATTTTCTGTCGGTTTATCCTCACGTTCTCAAGATAATTTGGAGAAGTACAAAGCTCTTCTGCCGGGGGGAACTAAGGTTGCGTTAGCAGTAGCTGATGCCAATGATCCTCATTCGTGTGTCAAAGGTGAGTCTGTCCATTTCCCCCCATAATACAGTGCTCTCATTATGACGTATACGTAGCTCTTGAAAGCCTCAAGTCTGACCTAGGAGCTCCTTCGGCAGTGTTATGGAACGCAGGAAGTCTTTCGATCTCTCGACCACCCAAGAACCTTGCCGACATGTCAATCGATGATATGGATCAACACATGCGGATGAATCTCACCTCTGGGTGAGCTGCTAGCCTTACGCATTTTCCATATTTTAGTGGGCACTAACCAGGCGAAAATAGGTTCGCAGTCGTGCAGTGGGGAGTGAAAAATGTTGTCCCAGATTCTGAAGGGCGATCTGCAGTACGTTTCTTCACATATTAGTGGTGACTGTTGATCGTGTTGAACGTTGAGATAGATCCTGATCACTGGAGGCGGTCTTTCTCGCCAACCAAGGGTAGGCATGTCAGGATTGGCCGTTGGGAAAGCTGCACTACTCCACTTGGCAAAAGCTTTCCATGTCGAGGTGCCCGGTGAGCAGCTTTAGCTCCTTGTTCCCACAGCTCGAAGCTTGATCTCACGGCTCGTGGTAGATGTTCACGTAGCGACGGTCATTGTTTGCGGGCACGTCGACCAGGGTGACCCAAAATATGCATCACCAGAAATTGCGAAGGAGTATTGGCAGCTGTACGTGCAGAAGAAAGATGAGTGGACGTTTGAGGTCGTCCATTAAGGGAGGCATCACTTGAGTGCAATGTATCATAGGTGGTTGAGCAAACATTCGTATATTCCAAGGTTAATTGTCGTGTGCAAGCCATCTAGTCGGGATGCATGAAGGCATCCATGAGCAGTAGCAAGGTTTTCGTCGCGTCGCGTCATGAACTAAATACGGGATTTCCCGCTTTCCTTGCCAATTTGCGATCACGCCTACCACTCGCCAGAATCAGGCGTCAGTATATCACGAAACGCTTATTAGAAACATCCTATTCGTTCATCACCTCAGCTCTAAAGGCGTCACACGTACGTGGAGATTCCCCAAATCACTCTTAGAAGGCGACCCGATTTTTGGAAGATGCTGTCGACAATGGGACATGGCTAGATCCATTGGAATGCCGGTACGGATTTGTTCCTGATCCAGAGACGATGGAGTTTTATCAGGTGAGACGCTCCTCCTTTCTAGTCGCACTTGACTCATGCGTGTACAGCCAACGGTTCCCATCGACTGCGTGTCAGTCGAGAACACGAAAGTATTCTCGACGGTAGAGGATTATGCTCGTCGAAACAGGTCCTTAGAGAGCCCCAGCACACTCGCTCAGCCTACTCAATATCGACAAGCGCAAGGCGATAGTTTATGACGGCAGGTACCCCTATAGGGCCGTATCTGCTGTTGGAACAATATCCACTCTAGAACCAATCCTATTTCACATCTAGACCTCCAGTTCGAATACGAGGATACAACTGCAATCCCCATCGAGTTGTACTCTCCCATTTTTGCCCGTTTCAACTTCCGATTGGAAGATCCACATTTTGTACCACCTAAATCGGTAGAGAAAATTGCTGGGCGGCTCTTGCTAGCAGCGTCGGCTGTTTATCCCGATAAAGACAGTCCATTGGAGACTTTACGCCCTCTGTATGAATCCCTATTGGGAGCTGTCTTTCATTCCGAGGAAGAAGCAGGTTGCAAACCTGATGGGGTTAGTCGCACCATCATTCGCATCGAGGATTAGATGTTTTCCCTACCCAGTATGGGGTTGGAAGAGAAGAATGAGGTGGGGTCAGGCGGTTGTGATGTGAGAGTTCAGGTGTCCTTGGCACTCAAACGTATCTGGCTTTCAAAACAGCAGCATCCAAGCTAACAAGTGGCCCGTCGCCGGACATAAGTAAGGTCGGGCACCGGTTTGAGCCCGAAATAGGCTTGTACTAGATGATAATCAGTCACCTTTACCCAGCCCTTGAAGGAAAAACACTCGCTTTCGGTGACGGATAGATGGATATCTCAACAATTAGCTAGTATCCACCCAGTCGGAAAAGCTGCCTTGGGGGGGGGAAGCACATCAAACAAGTCGCCAAATTCTTTTATGCGGCTAGGTTTGCCACGAAAGAGCTAGACGAATTTTATACCCAGTCTCCATTTGACCTGCCCTCTCCCTCTGACCCCTCACGCCATCCTCGCTGGTTCCCAGACGTTACTTCGTACCTGCTCCTAATACCACTGACACTGTTACGCCATTTTTGTACCATCCCCTCACAGCCGGTCCTCGTTGTCTAACTCTCAAGGTTGAAGAAATTGACACCAAACAACTACGTGTCGTCAAATTCTCAGAAAGATATGGCCAAGAGGTCCATCGGCTTCTTGCGGACAAGCAGCTAACACCCCGTGTCCTCTACTGTGGGTGTCCTTATGCCGATGGTTGCTCCAGTCTCGTCATGATTGTGATGGATTAGGTAGATGGTTCAAATCTTGCCCAGTTACGTGTGGATCCGACGCCTCAGCAAGGCCAACAACTCATGCAGGCGTTGCAGTTACTACAGGAGAAGCATTATGTGCATGGTGACTTCCGTCACCCCAACATCATCTTGGATCACCAGAGTCACATCAAAATCATCGACTTTGAATGGGCCGGTGAAGAAGGGAGGTGTTCTATCCAGCGTACCTCAACGAGGAGGGCTTCGGTGGCGTTCAGGCGCATGATGTCATACTGCATCAGCATGATCAAGCAATGGTAGACCGCATTATACGCAGAGGTGCTGACATTGCTATGGACACTTCGCAATAGGTATCAGAACGACTGAACTTCCCGTAATTCCTGCTTCTTCCGATGACCTGGTTTGCTAGCATAGTCTTGCCATTGGGTGTGATCAAATGTATACTAGCCCATCATTCGTGTATTCTAAGCTTGTGGCATTTAGAAAGTTGCCTAGTCAGTACACATGAAGTGACCATTGGTAGTACTTGCGAACTTTACTTCGACGAGGATTCCTCCACCTTCTCGTCAAGGGTTTTCGGGGCCTCGTGACCCTGAATTGTCCCCGGTAAGTACGAGTAGAACAAAGAACATGGATAGGCTGCACATACCACAGAGGCAGTCCTAGCCTCTCCCTGGTTGGTTGGACCTGGGTCAGATTTGGCACCTGCGGGGTTTTTGAACTGGACCTAAGGATATGATATCTTCGTTCCAATCCCTGAACAGCAGAAACGTCGCGTACCTCACCACCCTTCTTCTCCTTCTCCAAGGGCGCTGACTTTTTCTCTTCAGATTTGTCTTCGGACTTCCCTTCGGACTTCTCCTCAGGCTTGTCCTCCTTAGACTTGTCTTCCTTAGCTTCGACCTGCTCTGTAGGAGCCTACATAAAAGCCGTAAGTCCGAAACTTCAAAGCGAAGGAAGAGCGAGGAAATGAGCTCACAGCATCGGATTGAGGAGCATCTTCAGCCTGTTAGTAAGTTTCACTCAATTAGCTTCCCAGCTTGAAAAGTAAGCACACGACAGGACATGCCTCGGCCTTTGCAACAGACCCCGACACGTCTGCCACGGTGCCCTCATCATCCTTCATAGGTAACGGAGCGTGGCTCTGGGACCCATGTCCATGCTTGTCATGTTTGTCGTGGGCGACGTGCGGGGCAGTTTTTCGTGACGAAGGAGAGACGAGGTAGAGCAACTGCAATGGCAGAGGTTGTCCGCTTAGATTTCCGGAAGCATCGAGCGGAAGTAGGGTACTCACAGCCGGGCCAAAAACGACAGCAGAGCCAATCTAGTAATTTAATGGGTACTATGAATATGTAAAAGGAAATATAGTTGCTCACAATCCAAGGCATATCAGAACCCTTCTTAACTTCCTGAGGAGTTGAGCTCATTCCTCTTCTTCCGGCATGTTGAGCACGGAAAGCTGGTCGAGCAGCAGAGCGGAGAGATGAGGAAAAGAATTGTCGAGCAGCACGCGAGGTCATTTGAGTTAGTTTTTGGGGAGCAAGTGGGTGGTCCTTTTTCAAGTTCGAGTTCAACTTCTCGGCAAGCGGGAACGACCGGGCAAGCGTATCTGATGACGTAGCGCGAAAGTTGTCATAATTTCGTGGGTGCGGTACATATTTTCCGGGCGTTTTCCAGGTGTACTCTACAAGCTACAAAGACCACTTCTCGTCAAAAAAACTAATCCCATAGCCGCCTGAAATGGATCATCCTTTGTCAACTGCTCGTCCAGCAAACAACCCATAACCTCGTCACTGGGTACTGGAGTGGTACGACCTTGAAACTTTGTTTGAAGAATAGTGAGATGCTTCATTGGAGTGAGCTGGTCATTCATCGGTCTAGGAAGGGTGTAACACGGAGGCTGGGGCTGAGGTGAAGATGCACGGCTAGTTTCTGGACCGACTGGGCGAATCGCCTGTGTTTGGGGTAGTCACTGGTCAGCAGTTGGCGACAGAAGGTGTGACATTCGCGTACCACTGCAGGGTTGTTCTCTGATTGATAAACGCGTTGAGTATATGCGAACGATGGGATTAGTTGAGGTGAAATCTTGACGTCTGGATAGAGCGCTGGTTGGATCCGTTTATAGCTGGAATGAGTCGTAGAGGCAGACTGTAGAACTGATGAGGGAACGCGTGAAGAAAAACCGGATGCAGCATGCAGTGCTCTTTCGGAACCGCCCGAGACAGTTTGAACCATTCTAGTCAAGAGTTCGACTTGGGGAGAGGATCGGGTATTTGGGATCGGGCGTAGTCTGCGCTGGAAGTGAACGCCGGCGTATGATGGTTGAGCATGCGAATCTTGGTAGGGAACTGGGAGAGTGATATGCGATATCTGCGAGTGGCTCTGAGTCGGTAAGGAGGTGGAAACATTGGTAATTAGAGGAGTATTGTTTTCGCTTGCTGCAAGAGGTGTTGCTGTTGGGAGCTGGGAAGCTGATTCTTCATGCTGACGTGAAGAAATATAAGCGGCCAGTCAGCAGGAGCGCATAGGAAAGTAAATAACCTTAATAGTGATAAAACCCTGATTTCCCGGAACCTTAGTTGCGTGTTCCACTGGCTGGGCAGAATCAGAACTCGCTTCTGCCTCTAATACACTGATGACTGAGGCGACATCGATTGGGCGCTTTCTGCGACGCTTCTTGGTGGGTTTTTGGACAGGAACTGTTTCAATGCGGGTAAGAGTAGAGGTCTCGGAGATGATGGAAGCGATAGGATTGGTCAACGAAGATAGAGCTGAACCAGGAAGAGATGTATCGAGCGAATGATTATTGAGGAAGGGATCCAAGAGTTCTTGCTTGATTTCGAAGCTGCTATCGGTAGATGTGAATGGGGAAACGGTGATTCGAGATTTCTTGCTTGGAAAAGGCTTGAGATGAGCTTGAGATGCATCCGAAAATTCAGCCTCAGAGAGTGCAACTAGCTCTGCATCGTATTCCCTTTTGACAGCGATGCCCTTCTTCCTCCTCTCCCGACCGAACCAGGCTAAAATCCATTTCTTCGTGCTAAAAATTGGGCGATATCGTGAGCATAACCATTTGGGACAGCAAGAATAGTGCATACAGTTGAGTGTCTTTTGCCAATTGGTCAAGGGTTTCCCCCAAAGGGGCTTGATTAGACTGAGCAAACGCCTGCTGGAGCAAGGATCTCTGCTCCTTTGTTGAGCGTACAAAGTTCGATCTTGTTCTTTTCTTGTCCGGGATTCCGACGCTATCTGTCTCGCTAGGTGCTGGTGTGCTCACCGTGCTCATCGTGGTGGTGGTCAGGGGGAACCTGATTTGGCAACTGATTAGATCAATTTGGAAGATATTGTCAGCCAGAGATGAGATAATTTTTTTTCTTTCCAACGCTCACGTCGTTGAGAAGCCATGCAGGGAGTGATGGAGGGGGAACTGGCTTTTCACAATCCGTTATCTTTCAACTTAAAAAAGCAGAGGAGATTACTTCTCACAAAAACTGCTGCCCACGACGTCTACCACGCTTCACTAACGAATGCTCAGTCAATCCCCGAGATCTTCAGCATTCTTTCTACCCTGTTGGCTATCCCTGCATTCACAATCCCGGTCGCAAAACTATTCAGACCAATTCTGTTCGATTTGTGTGCTCGATTTCTAGAGAAGCAAGAGAACACGGAGGAGGAATTGGCCGCGTTATGCTTGCTTGTTGAAGTTCACGAGGAACTTTTTCCGTGCGTTCTGATCTACGGTTCTATGACCTTATACTGAATTTTCTGGCATTAGGATCCTGTATCACTTCTTGAAAAGGCCGCGGTTTAGTAATGGACCTTTACACAATGTTGTGGAATCAACGGACCTAGTAGACGAGTCAAGAATTCACCGTCTCCTTCTTGCGTACTGGCGAATTCTGTCAGCGAACAGGCAACTCCCAGATCAGCTCTTTTGGTCCTTGTCTCCTCTGTACAAATTAGCCAGCTCAAAAGAAAGAAGCACTGGGACGCGTCTTCTGGCCATCCGATGCTACGCTTTTCAGAGTGGCATGGGGGAGGCAGAACGAGAGAAGTGGGAGCATGAGGCAGTCGGAAAAGACTCAGAGGTCGATTGCCCGGTGGATTATGGCGTAAATGAGGGTGTGCAAGTGATGATGGATGGCTGGTTGTTGCCTGTCGTGGAGTATAAACGTGTGAGAGAAGCAAGAAACGCGATGGTGACCGAAGACCACGGCTACTATGATTTTGAAGGCGGCGATGAGCAAATAGCTTTGGAGACGTTAGTTCTCAGGTAAGTCCTCATCATCTCGTTGTCTACAGAGGTCTAATACTTTGCAAAGTCCTTTTACTGCAAACATTTACGGAGCTTTTCTACTCAAGTCCAGACCAACTCTGGAAACAACCCCGGATACCGCTCTTATCTCAACGCCTACTGCCATATCAGCTCTTCGCACGATATCTCTAAATTTCTCCGACCGTTTTCCTATCCTCATCACTTCGCCACCATCCTCAGGAAAGTCTCTTTTCATCTCCCATCTTGCCTCGTACCTTTTCCCTGGGTCTAAAAACCAGATCGTCATCATTCAGCTGGCTGATACATCACTCGATCCACGTTCATTACTAGGGAACTACGTCTCTTCCTTAACACAGCCAGGTGTATTCGAATGGAAGGAAGGCGTCCTCGTACGTGCTATGCGAGAAGGCAAATGGGTCGTTTTCAAGGACATTGACCGTGCGAGTAACGACGTCTTGGGTCTCATCAAGCCCTTGGTGGAATCTCTTGAACCAGGAAAAAACTGGATTGGAGGCCGTGCCACGATTGAAGTACCTGGTCATGATCAAGTGATAGCAGAGGATACCTTCGCGATATTCGCAACACGTTCAGTGACACCCTCGCGGAGCGGTACATTCCCAGCTCCAACCTTTTTTGGAGCACACAAGTTTACCGAAGTGATTGTACCTTCGCCGTCTGTTGACGAGCTCAGGTCCATCGTGATTAGCCGTTTCCCTAGACTCGGCGATGTTGCCAGAGGTCTTATCCAGATGTGGGAGAGTATTAGAGCCATTGGATCGACTTCTTCCACGAGAGATATTGGATTGAAGGATTTGGAGAAGTACTGCACTCGCGTAGAAAGTATGCTACCAACGTCTTCGCAATTCATGGACATAGACCTGGAAGACGATACCCCACTGCCATCCATCTTTCCTCATCCACATGTACGCGAAGAGATGTTCCTCGCTGCTCGGGATATCTACTTTGGGAGCGGAGCTAGCACATCTACTGCTCGTACTCGTCTTCTTAGCATTTCCCAGACTGTTGGCGCCTATCTCGGACTTGACGAAGAACGCCAGGGCTGGCTCTTGAACAAATGGAAACCGGAGGAATCAGAGTTCGGGTTCGAGAAGGATGTGAATGGTGTGGTCACTGGTGTACGTATGAAGCGGGCGTGGATCCAAGCCATGCCGCAGAACAAGTTGAGTGGGATGGGGTTGAATACTGGGAGGCCTTTTGCGATGCATAGACCTGCGACAATACTGCTTTCAAGGATTGTTACCGCTGTTTCGTTTGGTGAGCCGCTCTTGCTTACTGGTGAGACTGGTACCGGAAAAACGAGCGTGATAACTCATCTGGCTAATACCCTGCGGCAACCACTGGTTTCACTCAACTTGAGTCACCAAACGGAGTCTTCCGATCTGCTGGGAGGTTCTCGGCCGGTAGACACCAGGATACCTGCTACCAAGCTCTTTGACCAATGGCTGGATTTATTCGCAGTGACTTTTAGCCGGAAAAAGAACGAGAAGCTCGAGAAAGGGTTGAGGGAGGCTGTGCAGAAGGGCAAGTGGAAGCAAGCTGTGAGTTGGTGGAAGGGAAGTGCGCAAAAAGCTAAAGAGCAGATTCAGAACAAGAGGCGGGAGTCTGAGTACGTTACTCTCTACCGTTTTGTCCCAGTACTGACGTTATCATTCAGAGATCCAAGCAAGGAATTTGACTCGCAGAACCCGAGGAAGAGAAGAAAACTCGATGCATCGACGCTCAACGATTCAGAGACGAGATGGTCTGCGTTTGAACGAGAGGTGGACGAATTCAGCGTTTTACATATTGAGGGAAAGGGGAAGTTCGCTTTTGCCTTCGTTGAAGGCCCCCTAGTCAAAGCATTAAGAGCGGGAGACTGGTGAGCTATGACTCGGTTCTGGCCATCACAACAGAGATTGAAACCATCCTTTCTAGGGTCCTTCTTGATGAAATCAACTTGGCCAGCCCTGAAACCCTCGAATGCATCTCCAGCATCTTACAAAGTCCAACGGCTTCCATCACCCTTACCGAGCAAGGTTCCTTGGAGCCAGTCCCCCGTCATCCAAATTTCCGCCTCTTCGCCTGCATGAACCCTGCTACCGATGTCGGAAAGAAAGATCTCCCTCCGAACATTCGCTCCCGGTTCACCGAGATTGAGGTTCCTCCGCCTGATGCTCACCGTGAAACATTGCTCAGTATCGTCGAGCAGTACATTGGTTATTGTGCCGTTGGAGACAAGAAACGTATTCACTGTGTGTCCGAGTTTTATCTTGCAGTTAAGAACCTTTCGGAAACGCGCCAAATTGCTGATGGGTCGAATCATCGGCCTCACTACAGCATGCGTACTCTCGCTCGTGCATTGACGTTCGCAGCTGATATTGCACCAACGTATAGCCTACGAAGGGCCATCTGGGAAGGTTGCATGATGGCGTTCACCATGGTACTAGATGCTCCCAGCGCTGCTAAAGTCGTGGATTTAGCGAAGGAGCTGCTACTTCCAGAAGTGAAAAACGGGCAATCAATGAATACTTTCCTGGCTAAAGATCCTCCTCCTCCCCAACCGGCTGAGGAGTACGTCAAGTTTGGCCCGTTCTATTTAGAAACGGGAGAGCTACAGACTGATCCAGTCGATGATTATATTATGACGCCGTCAGTCTACACCAAATTGACGGACTTGGCGAGAATAATCCTGACAAGACGGTTCCCAGTGTTGATCGAGGGTCCGACATCGAGCGGAAAGACGAGTGCTGTTGAGTATCTTGCGAAGAGGACGGGGCATAGGTTCGTTCGAATCAACAATCATGAGCACACGGACATTCAAGAATACCTTGGATCCTACGTTTCTGATCCCCAGACAGGAAAGCTTGTATTCACAGACGGATTACTTGTTCGTGCCCTCCGAAATGGAGATTGGATCGTACTCGACGAGCTTAACCTGGCTCCAACCGACGTTCTTGAAGCCCTAAATAGGTTGCTCGATGACAACCGAGAACTCGTCATTCCAGAAACCGGCGAAGTCATCAAACCCCACAAACACTTCATGCTCTTCGCAACCCAGAATCCACCTGGCCTTTATGCAGGCAGAAAGGTCTTGTCCAGAGCATTTCGCAACCGTTTCCTCGAAGTTCATTTCGACGACGTTCCTGAAGCCGAGCTTCAGACCATTCTGTGCGAGCGGTGCCGAATTGCGCCTAGCCGTGCAGAGAAGATCGTTTCTGTGTTCCGTGAATTGCAGAAACGGAGACAGTCAGGGCGTGTCTTTGAGAGTAAGCACGGATTTGCTACTCTTCGAGATTTGTTCCGATGGGGCAGTAGGCAGGCCAATAGCGATCAGGAGCTGGCAGAGGACGGTTACATGCTTCTCTCTGAACGTGCACGGCGCGAAGACGACAAAGCAGCTGTGAAGGAAGTTATTGAAACTATCATGAGGGTGAAAATCAACGAAAGGGCCATCTACAACCTAGACAAGGTCGACTTTGCCGCTTATCTCGGCATCCCTTATCCCAGCTCTCCCGGTCTCGTTTGGACCACCGCTATGCAACGCTTATTCATTCTTGTCACCCGTGCACTTCGTTTCAATGAGCCTGTCCTGCTCGTTGGCGAAACAGGCTCTGGCAAGACTTCGGTTTGTCAGGAGTTTGCTGCGGCTGTAAACAAGAGGTTGTACGCTTTGAACTGCCACCAGAACACGGAGACAGCGGACATTATTGGAGGGCTGAGACCTGTACGAAATCGGGGTGCTGTTGAGGCTGAGATACTTCGAGAAGCTAAAAGTGTCTACCAGGAACTGGGTGGTGACCCCGCAGACATCGACGCAGCCTCAGTGGAGTTGGTACTCACGACAATTACTGGTTCCGACACTATCAATGAGACTCAACGTGGCCAGGCGCAGGCTCTGCTGCAGAAAATAGCCCGTGCGAAGGCAATGTTTGAATGGCATGATGGTCCTCTTGTTGAGGCGATGCGACAGGGCGACATATTTCTGCTGGATGAGATATCTCTCGCAGATGACTCAGTTCTTGAACGACTCAATAGCGTACTCGAGCCATCGAGAACCATTGTCCTCGCTGAAAAGGGTGGTGACGAAACTACGGTTCAAGCCGATCCGTCGTTCAAACTTGTGGCGACTATGAACCCTGGTGGTGATTACGGAAAGAAGGAGCTGTCTCCCGCTCTCCGAAATCGTTTCACCGAGATCTGGGTGCCTGCTGTGGATCAACGGGAGGATCTGGAGTTGATCATTAGCAAGACGTGGAAGTACGACGCCCTGTCCAGCTATACATACGCCCTTCTGGATTTTGTACAGTGGCTTTCGGAAATGACGGGTGATTCGTCATTCCTAAATCTTCGGGATATCTTGGTATGTAGTTTGCTACAGGGCGCTCTAACAGCTAATCGAGGATCTCTACTTAGGCGTGGGTCAACTTCTCGAACGAAATGTTTACTCATGATGCAAATGTCCGGCTTCCCGCCAATGAAATTTTTGTGAGTCAGTTTCATGTCTGCTTGTATCTATATCCTCACTGTCATTGCAACAGCACCATGCCGCTCACATGGCATACTTGGATGGCTTAGCCTCAGTCCCAACCCTCTCTTCACTCTCCCAGGATTCCCTGCAGAACCTGAAGGCACAAGCAGCTGAAAGGTTACATTTCCTTGCTCCAGTCGACGTCAGCCAGCTGTTTGTTCCCACCCACGATCCCAGGGACTTCTTTCAGCTAGGTTCCTTCGCGATTCCTCGGGGCCCACATACACTTCTATCTCAGAAGTTCAATTTTCAGGCTCCCACCTCACAAAACAATGCTATGCGTGTGGTACGGGCTTGTCAACTTGCCAAACCTATCCTTCTCGAGGGTAGTCCTGGAGTTGGTAAAACCAGTCTGATCACTGCTCTTGCAGCAATGGCTGGGCATTCCCTGTGCCGTATCAACCTTTCAGACCAGTCCGACATCATCGACCTTTTCGGGTCCGATCTTCCGGTGGAAGGAGGAGGAGCGGGGGAGTTTGCTTGGAAAGACGGAGAGTTCCTAAAAGCGCTGCAAGAGGGAAACTGGGTACTGCTAGACGAGATGAATTTGGCCCCTCAGGCGGTGCTTGAAGGTCTCAACGCCGTCCTTGACCATCGTGGGACTGTCTACATCCCGGAGTTGGGGCGAAGCTTTGTTAAGCACCCTTCGTTCCGTATTTTTGCGGCCCAGAATCCGTTGAGTCAAGGAGGTGGTCGGAAAGGGTTACCAAAGTCATTCATGAACCGCTTCACCAAGGTCTACATTGATCAGCTTTCTGCTGCTGATCTTGTTCTCGTATGCCATCATTACTACCCAGATATGGACAGAGATCTATTACAGGCTATGGTCATGTTCAATAGCAGCCTGAACGATGCAGTCACAGTTCGGCATACATTTGGACGAGAAGGTTCGCCTTGGGAATTCAACCTCAGAGATGTACTTCGCTGGTGCTCCCTTCTTCAATCTTCTGATCGGTCGCATCCTGTGGACTATCTTCGCCAAGTCTACCTGCATCGTTTCCGGAATATGGCCGATCGTGAGCAGGCGCTATCGACTTTCAATCGTATATTTGGCTCGTCGCAAGTCAGCTCCAGGAATCCTAGTTGGACAATCGCCCAGGATGAGATCCAAATCGGAACTTTCCGTGCTACCCGAGAGAATTATATTTCACATAGTCCCCCAGGTCGCATACTGCAAAGCCATCTGACAGCTCTTGAAGCGGCCGGCAGTTGCATTTCCCGGTCGTGGCTTTCAATTCTTACTGGGAAGAGGCACAGCGGGAAAACCTCCTTAGCACGGCTTCTTGCTCAACTTACCGGACACAAACTCTATGAAATATCCATTAACAGTGCTACCGATACCATGGATCTTTTGGGTGGTTTCGAACAGATTGACCCTCAGAGCCGCATGTTGTCAATCGTTCATGACACTATCTCATTGGTATGCAGAGCTCTACGTTCATCGCAATGCCAATCATATACTCTGATGGACGACGTCATCGCGCTGCGTCGAGAAGTGCAGGGGAAATCGCCCTCTCCTAGTAAGCTGGTGGAGATCGCATCGAGACTTCTGAACAACGTAGAAACTTTCGAGCCGCTTAAAGCCCAGAAATTGCAGGCCCTCCTTTTGGAACGGGATGCGTTTGCCCAAAAAGCAGGTCGGTTTGAATGGGTTGATGGTCCGTTAGTGGCAGCAATGAAGGAAGGGCACTGGCTTCTTCTGGATGGGGCAAACTTATGTAACCCATCCGTTTTAGATCGGTTAAATTCTCTCTGCGAGGAGGGGGGTTTCTTGACACTCAGCGAGAGGGGTTTTGTGGATGGAAAAATACCGGTGCTGAGGCCCACCAAGGGATTTAGGCTGTTCATGTCTGTAGATCCGCAACATGGAGAGCTTTCTAGGGCCATGCGGAACAGAGGAATCGAGGTCGCCCTTCTTGCTGACAAAAGTTCTCACGATCACAACATCCTTCGCGACCATATCAGGTTGCCAGCGTGGAAAGGATTCAAAACGTTAAGTCACTTCGGAGGTCTGCGAAGGGCTGCATACAGTACACCGGATGATTCCATAACCCATTTACCATCCGGTCATGCTCTCGAGCAATTCTCTTCGCTCTCACCTTTGTTGGACCAGATTCCATCTGTTTTATCCACAAGTAGCCAGGATCCAAATCCTTCGCAACACGTCCTCGTTCGATTGATACCTTCAGGAACCATTCAATCATTTGCTCGATGGGTCGCGCTCGATAGTCTCAATCGCTTCCAGGAAGTCCCCGAGGGAGTCGAAGTAGTATGCCGGAATGCTCTGCCTCGTGTAGACGTTGCACTTGCCCGTTTTCGGGACGAGTTTCGGTCCTTGCAGGGTACCTCTTTAGTGTATAGTGCCGCAGGTGTACGTGCTATCATTTTTTGTCCTGAAAATTTTACTGAAACTCCTCAGCCGATGGACCCATATCTGTTCTTACCCCCTTCTGACGTCAACTCGTTGCAACATGCGTTCATCCTGAAACTGATGGAAGTCATTGTCACCATTACAAACAACAAAAGAGTCGTCAAGATGGGACAGAACAGGCAGATCAAATATAGCCAGAAGGAACACGACCGCATCCATCGGACAAGCTTAGCAGTCAACGCTTTGCTTTCAGAAATCGACGCGACAGGTCATACTGTCCTTGAGCAGTCACTTCAAAGTTCAAACTCAAGACGTGAAGAATCAGTATGTTGATTTCATATCCAATAAATAAAGCTTCTCATGCATATATTGTTCGTAGCTGAAGGACTTGTCAGTCGCACGCGTATTGCTCCAATATGCCAGCTATCTCCATAAATGTGTCAATGGTAGTACACTTGATTATTCTTCTGTACAAACTATTGCCAAATGGATTGTCGATGCGGCCGAAAGCTTCTCTGTGGAGTACCTCTCGCTCGTGGCGTGTGCGAGGACATTGCAAGATATCACTTCGTTATCGTCGGGACTAGGCTTGACTGAGATTTGGAAATCATTCTTGTCTCAGAAAGCCCTAGATCCTTCAGAGATTTCTCGCCTTGAAGTTCTGGCTGTTGATCCATCCTGCAGCAATGGTAAATTTACATGTAAACCAACCTTTCGTCGAGCACTAACATATTTGATCAGATTTGAGAAGACAGATGATAAATCTCATGGCTCTTGCGACGCTACGTGGTTCCAATACCGAAACAAACAGTGTAACATTTATTGAGGACCTGGAGCAGGTGCGTTCATTGCACGTTGAAGGATTTCAAACGATATTCATTGTCATTAAGCGCTTGATATCAACATTTAAGCAGCGCCATTTGCCAGAGCTCAGAACGGAACCACTGTTTGCGATCATCACGCTTGGGCTTCTAGCCGGCTCCGCGAACAGCGCCAGTCAGGTGCGTTTTCATTGCGGTACCAACGAATCCATCTAAACGACCGATTGCAGACCCTCAAGCAATCTCTTGAGCATTTTCTGCAGACGGTCTGTTGCCAGCCCAGGGCTCCTCTGCGTCGTATGATTCCCTTCCAACATTTGCTCTGGCTCCATGATGCAGGGAAAGGTTCGGTCTTTGACAGCGTCCTCGATAGGTGATCTGATTATCTATAGACCATGTTGCTGTTCGAAGCCATCTTCAGTTCCGCTGGATGAAAGAAATGTGGGGATCTAAGGACGTTCATGAGGTGAGTGATTCCCTGACTAGTTGAAATTAAGTGGCATAACATTAGCATCGCTTTTAGGGTACTGAAGTTGCTTCCCTCTTTTCCGCTGTTAGTCTCAAGCGTGTCCTCTGCTTGTAGTGCGTGAATTTCCTGTCATCAACGGTCATAAATGGACTGGGTCTTTGCAGTGATTGGTCCCACAATCGGTTGTCCGAGCTTGCCGAATATGGATTCGACCTGGAGACCTGCGCACAACTATGTCTTATCAATTGTGAATCGTACCTACCAAGGTCGCAGCAAATCTTTGCGTTGTTACGTCAAACCGTCTTCAGGGTGAGAATTTATTATCTGTTACATGTATTTCAGGAAATAACCTCGACCCTAGATTGCCTCTTGCTTCACTGAGCCCTCGGAAGAAGCTTCCCACAATAGTACTATGGAGGAAGTAGGCGATCTTCAAAATCCTCTAGCACGTTTAGAGTCTGTTGATGACTTCGATAAGTATCCTGCTTTCACCGCAGCCATGCGAACACATCTCATGCCTGTGCTCAAGAAAGTTGGTGCTGATCATCGACCCCATGGCACTCCCCTCCTAGATCTCGGCGTGTGCTGGATCGCCATTAGTCGTGTTGTTTTAGAGCTTCTCATCCCCGACGCCCCCATTGATCCCGTTACCGTTCAGATGTGTTCAAGCGATTATTGGCGTCAACAAGAGTCGAATTACGCTATGCAACTTCGCCTTCACAACCAGCTAGAGATGTCAGTCACAGGCAACGGAGATAGCGAGGTCGTGGGCTATCTCCAACGTCAGTTGGTTGAGGCTGCCGGCAAGTTGCGAAATCAGGCACCCCCCGACTTACGTCGCAATATCTCCCGCCTTCACATGTTCTGGGCAGAGGTCTCACAATTTCAGACTCAAGTCTTATCACTGCCCAGGATTGATAGCTTGGTTGCCTTGTTCAAGACGAACATGCTCCTTGCGGCTCAGCAGGAGGAAGTTCTTCAGAATAGTATTGGCGGGTTTGTGCAGCGGTTAGAAGCGGCATATCCCGATTTCGAGGACATCATTTCTCCCCTACAGTACGCTCTGCTCCATTTGCAAATGGGAATGCGTATCGTGCGACAGTCTTTCGAGCAGGCCAAGAACCGCGAGGATCTGGGGATCGCCTTGGCTGGGTTCCCTTACATCAGAAGTTCAGATCAGCTGTTGTTACATCCGGAGGTGTATCACAATTCCGCTAATGGAATCACAGCCTTTCAGCATGTTGTCCTCTCCGCTGCCTCCATTGCTTTGCAAGTATCGTCTAGTATATCTATCTCGCAACACCTATCCCATCTCAGTGCCACATATGAACAGGCCCTTCGTCTTTGGAACATTGATCGCGCAAAGGAAGAGGAGAGGAAGAGGATGTCGCAATCGCTCTACCGTGATAAAGTGTTCAGTCACGAAAGCGTGACGGACGCGGAATTGGAAGAGAAGGAATTTATGGAGTTATTTCCTTCATTCGAGTCGGTGTTGACTCCAGAAGCTACCGACGATCAACACGCAAGCACTCACCGTCCTGTTGACATCCTCATTCACGAATCCGATGCTCGGACATTCGTCCGTATACATGAATGGCTGTGCGCATCCAGCCACAAGGCCTCCATAAGCGACACACTTTCTACCTTCCAAACCATTCGCATGGATCTCCTTTCTGTGGTTTCGAAATCGGACAACGTCCTTACTGAATCCATTGACCTCGAGAGCCTGCCCCTGCAACTCTGGTTGCTTGACCGTCGGTTCACTTCACTCCAAAGTCCAACAACAGCCCAGAATAAATTATATAATTTTTATGCTGACGCGAATATACCTGAAGCGAGGAAAGCGGTCGAAATCATCAGTCAGATGAAGACTCGCCTGCAGTCCCTCATCCAGGAATGGCCAGACCAAATGGTCTTGCAGCATATCCACACACGTTGCGATGCTGTTTTGGCACTCGATATTCATAGCCCAATTGCTAAAATCTTGACTGCCATTGAGCTATTATTACTGCAGACAGACGATTGGGAAATCTACGCCAGCAGAGACAATACGCTGAAACCCAACCGAGCTGCAATGGTCGAGCTGATTGTCACATGGCGTCGTTTGGAGCTCAGCTCTTGGCGCGCGCTACTGGAGACGCAAGCCCGAGATTTCGAGGAAGGTGGCGTGTCGGGCTGGTGGTTCCGACTTTACGACGCACTTATACGAGGTCCCTTGAATGCACACATGGGAGATGTCGTTGATGGAGAGGCTCGCCTTTCGAAATATATCGACGAACTCATTCCCCTTCTAGACACTTTCATTCGTGCCTCCCCGCTTGGCCAGTTCCAGGCTCGGATGCGTCTTCTTCAGTCCTTCGAGTCATTCTGCATCCATGCCATGTCTATATCTGATGCAGATAGACCCACCTTAGAAAGGGTTCGATGTGTAGTCCACTCCACCATTGGATACTTCAGTCTTTTCACAGAGGCCTTGCATACTCATCTAAATTCTCAACGTTCTGCTCTCGAGGCTGAAGTGCATGACCTCATCAAGCTTGCGAGCTGGAAGGATATCAATGTTCAGGCTTTGAAACAAAGTGCACAACGGAGTCATCATCAGCTTTACAAGATTGTCCGGCGTTTTCGCGAGGTGCTTCGTTTGCCAATCACAGACCAGTTGCAGCCGGCAATGGCGTCAGGTAACGAAGCTCACTCAGCCAGCTTCGATGCATCCGCTCTCCTCAACCCTTCGTCAGTTGATGCCGACAATGGTCATGTAAATTCCACCTATCGCAAATTTGCGCAGCTCGTACGTCAACGTATCCGGCCCTTCCTTGTGTCGAAAACTGGCCGTTCAGCGGATAGCCTTGCGACGGAGATTATAGTCACTTCGAAGGACCTTGCTGCGATCACTGTCTCATCAGCTCTTCCAGCGGAGAAAAGAGAACGACAGCTCAAGTCTCTCTTGAGCCGGAAGCGAAAGGCTTTGAGTGATCTGCTCAAAGAACTCAAGAGAGCAGGTCTTTCCTCCAGCGTCAAACCAGAAGTCTTGAATCGGAACGCTTCCCCTCACTGGATTCGGGAGCAACCGGTCATTACCGAGGACTCTCAAGTCATTGAGAGAAGCGAGAGTTATCTATATCGCTTAAACGGGCTATTTCCAGATCTGCGGGCGTCGTTATCGAACCATCATGCAGATTTGGGTACGAAGGAACTCCACAGAGGAATCCTATTCTTGGAGTCTGCTTTCGCGTTGGCTATTGGATCTAGACATCGGTACGTTCTCTCGACTCGGTATAATATTAACACTACCTGAAATATTCGTCAGGTTGGCCGAGATCTCCCTAAGGGCTAATCAAATCGATAAGATCATCCGTCGTCTGCGAATGTTCCAGGAGTCCCAGTCGATTGTTTCTCATGGGCCATCTGTGTTTGGGCGCCTGGTTGAGGTGAACAATGTTCTGACAAAAGCTCAGACAGCGCTACAAGAAATACGCAACGAGATGGATACATACAGTCGTCGAAATCCGACGGCACCAACGACCCAGCAAATAATCGAGGATTGTGACGCATTAATGGCAAAGTCGTCCAGCCTGCAAAGTAACATGAGTACCATCATCGAGAGCTTGAGTCTGACGGCACATCCGGTTCTTCTTGAAGGTACGTTCATTTATTTTTCCTTTTCCGTTGATCAAGTGAACTGAGTTTCGGGATTAGATGAATATAACGCAGTTTTGGAAGCACTCGGACAGATCAACGAAATCGTGCTTTCACTGAATCGTTGGATTGAAATCGATCCCCGACTTACATACCTTTTCGCTCCCGCTGCACAATGGCTTTCTGGCTTTGACCTTCAGACCGACTTCGTATCCAGACCCAGTGTTTCTCCTTCGGACGGCATTGATGGCATCGATGGCATCGTCAACGCCTGTCTAGTCTGCATCCAAGGCCTGTTGGCAAAGTGTCCCGAAATCGCGAAATCGGCGGAAGAGGATCAGGAAGACGACGATGCCTACATCAAGCAGGAATGCAAGGATATCCAGGAAGTCGCAGAACTACTCAGGGCTGATCAGATGTTGTCTCTCCTGAACAGGCTCGTACTCACACTCACTACCCGCGGCTCCGATTACCACGCAGACCTTCGACGCGTCCTTCCCTTCCTTGACTTGTATGCAAAACTTGTCCAGACACACGTCATTACACACAGCCATTTCATTGCAGCCTTTTTCAAACTCAACTACGTCTTATGCTCAGTTCTACTCACTCTCAGCAAGCAAGGGTTTTGTAAACCTCCGGAAGAAAATCAAGATGATGGTGGATCGGGAGAAGGTACTGCAGAAATGACTGATGGTGTCGGCATGGGCGAAGGCACGGGTAACCAGAACGTGAGCAAAGAGATCGAGGAAGAAAGCCAGGTCGAAGGATTGAAGGGCGATAAGTTGGAAGAAGAGCGAGGTCCAGAGAAGAATCAGGAGGACAACGATGCTATTGAGATGGATCAAGACTTCGATGGCGAGATGGAAGGTGTTCCTGATGAGGGTGATGAGCAGGATGGTGAAAAGTCGGATGATGAAGAGAGTAAAATGGATCCTGAGGAGCAGATTGGTGACCTCGACATCTCAGATCCCGCTGCTGTCGACGAAAAACTATGGGGCGATGAGAAGGGTCCTCAGGATTCTGACAAAGATGACCAAAAAACCAACCAGGATCATTCGAAGAGTAAAAATGGAGATTCGGATGTGGTGGCAAAAGAGGGAGGAGAAAAGCACCCGAAGCAGAAAGAGAAGTCGGGAGAGAGCGAGGAGCAAGAGCAGCCGATTGAAGATGAAGTCATGAATGAGGAGCAGGATTCAGAGGAGCCCGGAGTTAGTGGTGCACCAATGGACGAACACATTCCAGAAGCCGATACATTAGACCTTCCTGACGACATGGATATGAATGCAGGAGAGCAGCTTCCCGATGAAGTGGATATGGACGGTGAGGAACTCGATGACATGGAGGAAAATGCCGATCAGCCACAGGACGTCTCGCCAGACGCCGACAACGAAACACTTAATCGTCAGGAAGATGCCGGAAAAGACGCCCAGGACGAAGACATTGGGCCGGACGGACTAGAACCACCTGCCGCAGCTGAAGCTAAATCAACAGATGCTGAGCAGGAGAACGAACAGGAACAGGAGAACACTGGTGTCGCTCAGCCCGATATTAGCACAGGTGATGGCGCACCCATTTCTGAAGATGACCCGAATCCAGACACGGGAGCGAACAACCAAGGTGGTGAGAAAGGTGCTTCTAGTGGGGTCGTTGGAGAAGATTCAAGCATGGTGGATGCTGAAGACAATAAGAACGAGAGGTATTTGAGCTTGCTTACGCATAATTTCCTGCGTTGACGATGTTGTTGTAGTGATCCACTTCGACTAGCCAATCAGCCTCAATTTGGACAGCAAACGGAACCTTCGCAAGGCCCAGGTCATGCTCAGTCAGGCGTTCAGCAAGGCCCACAAGGAACCCAATCAAGTAGTCAGCTAGAGCACAATCCTCTTCGTAGCTTAGGGGATGCACTGAAAGAAGTTCAACAACGCTTCAATGACATTCTCAATGGCGAGGAAAGAGAGGACCCACAAGAACAACTTGGCAATTCGGATGCACCTCAGATCGAGTATCTCCGCCCAGAGGATGATGATCACGACATGCAGGCACTGGGTCCCTCGGGCAAAGAACAGGCTTCCAGGTTGAAAGATCTGCGATTCCTGGAGGATCAGAAGGAAGAGCAGCCAGCTATTTCCACGGACGTCGACATGGACATGGGCGAAATCGATGCCAACCCGGAAGAGTCAAGGTCTCATGAACGTTCCGAAGTAGAGAAAACCTCGACAGCTCACCAAGAGGATGTGGAAGGAGCGATCCTTTACGATTCTCATTCAACCTCTTCCCAACAACCCCCACCCCAAGCAAACAATCCCGATGCGCCGAAAGTTGATATTGAGACGGAAGACGACTCGGATTTGGCTGGACCTGTAGTCGAAGCTGAACTTCGAGCATGGCATGCCGACGGTCTTCCAGACAATCGAGCGGAACATATATGGCGCCTGTATGAATCTCTCACTCACGATCTTGCCTACGCTTTGTGCGAACAACTCCGTCTCATCCTCGAACCTACTCTTACCACGCGTCTCAAAGGCGATTACCGAACCGGAAAGAGGCTGAACATGAAAAAGATCATTCCTTATATCGCCAGTGACTACACCAAGGATAAGATCTGGCTTCGACGTACCAGACCGAGTCAAAGAGAATACCAAGTTCTCATTGCCCTCGATGATTCTCGGTCAATGGCTGAATCCCATTCAGTACACCTGGCCTACCAAACACTTGCGTTGGTATCGAAAGCGTTGAGTCGATTGGAAGCAGGCGACATCGGGATCGCTCGTTTTGGAGAGGCTGTTGAACTACTGCATGGCTTTGAGGGAGCTCCTTTCACCGACCAAGCTGGAGTAGAAGTGATAAGAGCATTCCATTTCAACCAAAAAGCCACGAATGTACTCTCCCTCGTGGAAACGAGTTTACGCGTCTTAGAACTTGCGAGGGAGAGGAAAGCGATGAGTTCGAGTACAGCAGCGGATCTATGGCAACTGGAGATCATTATCTCGGATGGAATGTGTCAAGACCACGAGAAGCTTCGTCCGGTGTTGAGAAAGGCGGAGGAGCAGAAGGTTATGATTGTGTTCATCATCATCGACTCGTTACATTCTACAGCGAGTGTCCAACAGCCTGGTGGAGCAGCGCATGGCTCAATACTCTCCATGACTAAGGCGGAAATTGTCAATGTTAATGGGAAGATGGACATGCAGATTCAGCGATACTTGGACTCGTTTCCGTTCGAATACTACGTTGTACTAAGGAATGTGGAGGCATTGCCCGAGGTGTTGTCAGCGACGTTGAAGCAGTTTTTCGAGAGGATCTCTGAAGAATGATAGCTTACCATGTATTATAAAAGTATTCTACGACTAAGACTTGGAACTTCGAACAGTACCCGACGCCCTGTGCCCTGCCTGCTATACATGGTCAGTTAACACCGTTAGCCGTCCCTCAATGGGACCGAGTGCCGTTCCTTTCCGTTAGCACCGCCCGGAACGTTGAGCGGCAAACAATTTAAATTCTTTTCCTCCTCTCAACATTCTCTGTTCTGAGCCCTTCCTAGTCCGATTGTCTATTAGACGTTCAGGTATGCATGTTCATCAATCCAATACGGAATTCGTTCTTATTCAAGGCAGTCGGAAAAAATCTATAGAACGTGTAACGTATTGAGGTCCGGGATCCTTTATCATGTCCAGCGACCATGAAAACAGCCTCAAGGCTCTGATGCCAGTCATTCTAATATTCGTGGGCTTGACGTATGTTCACTTATGGTCAGGAATGCAGCATTTTACTTAGCAATCTACAGCACTGCGTGTCTTTTTTGGTGTTTTCTTTCATCGTGCCTTGGATTATCCCTGCGACGGCTTGTTTCAACATGGTGGGAGTATGCAGAACTTGGTGCAACAAGTAATCAGAGAAGATTTATTGGGCGACGAGGAGGAATTGCAGAGGATGAAATGTGGGAAATGGATATGCAGGCCAGGAGAGGTTACTGACGCACGGACCCCTCAACCCCCCAGTCTGGACATTATAAATAACGCGTCACAGCGCGTTCCCTTCTTTCTCCCAAACCACCATTATCTCGCTCAGTTCTATCACACTTGAATTACATTTCTACCTCACACATATCGTTCATCTCGACGTATACACTACATACAAGCCATGAAGCTCTCCTCAAGCACTTCTCTCATCTTCGCTACTCTCGCGGTGTCATCCTCGTCTACCAGTCTCGCTGCTCCAGCCGGTGATTCGTTTCAAACCAATGGGGAGCTCTCCAGTTCATCTTCCACTCATCAACTCGCTCGTGAGAGGCGGGCTTCTGTATCCATACCTCGCGCAGAGATTGAGCAAGATGCAAATCAAGTCGTGGAACAAGCAGCTCGTGCGTCGCTCTTTGATATCACTGTTTAGACTACCCGCTCAATGTGTCTTCAGAGTCGTCGCTCTGTGCAGTGCTCATTCCTGTTCAAGGTCTCGTTGGAGGGATCGTAGGAGCCATTCCAATGATCGGTGGTCCGGTCAATGGTCTGCTTAATACCGTTGTCGGCCCATTAATTCCGTGCGATCCTGCCACCGCCGCCGCCACCCAAGGAGTAAATACATGGAGTACCGAAGGCAGTCCCTCGCCTGCAGTCTCACCAGCTGCTCCGCCAAACACACCCGCCATGTCGGATACTCCTACCTCGAGCTCCTCTCTTCCTTCTCGACGCGATCTACCAGTGCACCCACCAGAAGCGCCTGTTCAAGCACCTGCCCGGCCAAGTAGCCTGCCTGTTGAACCACCACTCAACTCGCCTGCGCAGCCCTTACCCAATCTTCCTACTCAACCACCGGTCAACCCACCCGCCGACCCCAGTTCCCAAGCGCCAGTGAAGTTACTTGTGGGAGCCGCCGGCATCAAGTCTCCCGCTCAAGCACCAGTAAAGTCAGCGAAACCTCAATTCCAGCCTCCAGTTGGCTCTATGCACACGCCTTCCAACTTGACTGCACCTGAGGAGCCTGCCCCACCTGTCAGGCCGCCTGTGTCTGCTCCCACCCAGAAAAACCGGCGTCGCGCGCCTCGCGATCCCACTGGAAACGTCAAACACGCAGCCGAGAAAATCGAGGGAAAGATACCGCCTTTTGTCTCACCCACGAATAGCAGTTCCAACGCACCTGTGCAGGGTAACCAGCCTGTCAACTTTTCTCCAGCATCACCGAAAGCTGCAAGTGGTCCCAATCGCCGCAGCCGTCGACAGGTACCTGTAAAGACACCTGAACAGGTTGCTGGCAAGGCACCCAAGGCACACGTCCCCGTTCAGGCTCCTGTTCAGGCCCCGATTGGATCTTCGCCCACTTCTTCTGTCGCTTCCACTACGACTACCGCTGTCACTGATGGTGTTGCCGCAGATGCTACACCCACTACTGCAGGAATGACCGAGGCAGCGGCTCCGGCTACCACTTCGGGGTCTACAGATGATGATATGAGTCCTGGCGATGATTTTGGCGACGATGAGGATAATGAGGACGACGGTGACGATGAAGAGGCTGCTTCGCACCCGGCATGATTGAGGGACACGGAGTGTTCTGTTCTACACATGGGCGATGGAACGATAATATACCGCATATACCCCATTACTTTACTCCTTTGTACGCCTTCAGGCTTATAGCGTATTAACGTCACAAACTACTTTGTACATAGAGGCCATCGATACCAACGTACTTATGAATTAAATACTTCTGTGCGCTGTACCGTGGAATCGAAGTGGAAACGTTCTTCGAACGTTGTATTCAGATACTGAACACGGAATCACAAGATCCAGATAGTAGAGTAGATCAAACGCTACAGACCTGCAACTTGATGTCACATCGAGATTCACTCGCACTGACCGGCTTTAGACAAGCTCCTGAAATTACCTACATATGAGTACAACGCGATGAACGCGATCTTCGAAAGAATCTTAAATATATTAACGAGCGCGACCCAACCCAAGAAGTCAATAATGGGCGAAACACAATAATAACCTATAAAAGCCCAATAAGTGGCAAGAGTTTGAAAGGAGAACATATCGGCATGCGACAACTAAAGCGAGTAACGTCGAGAATGCCAGCGCTCGGCACAGTATGAACCGGCCTCGTTTCTGCAGAACAGTTTTGTCTGACACTGTTAGGAGAGCAAGTTGGTTGTCGTGGACTTGATGGTTTGGTGACACTTACATTCGGTGGGTGGGGGTGACGACATCGGTATGACTGTAGAGGGACAGCAGATATGCCAGATGGTTCTCTGGAACGTGACATACTGTCTTCCTGAAAGACAGGATCAACGACTTGTCTCAACGGTGGCGGTGGTGTGTCACGTACACCGAGGGCCTCCGCATTCGGCGGAGTGTAGCCTTTCTCTTCGTCTCCTTTGTGTCCCATCTTGTACTGGCGCAGATCACAATGACAGCGACCACAAACACTGGCCAGATGCAAGGTAGCCGTTGGGTCCGAATGGTCGGTTCCGCTCCGCAGCTTCTCTTGGTCACCGCCGATGGTGATAATATTCGTGATGGGAATTTCAGGTAGAGTAGGATGGTCCGCAAAATCTGATGGTACTCCAGAGCTGATCCAATACATAATCATCGCGTTGAGCGTGACCTGTGGCAGCACGCGAAAACAGTGAATCAGAGTTTAAGCCACGATAGAAACGACTTACGTCTGTCACACAAGCGCTCATACAAACCCACACGAGCTCTTTGCCATGTAAGGCATGCAATACGCATGCGTTAGTCTGATTGAGGATTTGTCAGTCGTTTGTTCAAATTCGGACATAAAGGTAGTTGGCACGAACACTCAAGATTATCAACCGAGCAACCGAGCCACTAGTGTTGTCCCAAGTCAGCACGTCGGTTGTATACAATTCATTTCTGCCACTCACTAGAATGTCTTTCTGGCGACTTCTCGTAGTCTCGGACTTAACAGATCTGATCGCCATAAAGGCCATACAAACATGATGGTGAAGGTAACATTCTGAATGAACTCGACCGCCGATAGCAAGATTGCCCTTGGCGATGTTTATGTGAGTCTTGGTGCAAGAATCAGGGGCTCAACACTTACACGGGATTACTATAACCAATTATACACACACCGTCCACCCTGATGTTACTTGCTCGCCATAGGAGGATGAATACAAGCCAGAGCGCAGTCTGACCCAACAAAGCAACGCCGGATACCCTATAAACCTTCGTCTTGAAGCGAGGGGTGCGATAACCGTTGGACCATACGATATATGCCTTCTCGGTGGAAAGGTATTCAAATTGAGATCGGAGCTGTAAACTAGACACTTGGGTACTTTACCTTCTCAACCAGCAACGCGTAAATGAGAAACTGTGAGGTGGTTAGCAAAGGACAACGACGTGGACCGCGGTGAGGAATTCTGAAGCTACCTTGGTACCGCCTTGTAAGAAGCTGCAGACCGAAACGGCCAAGGAACAAGCTAATGGATCTCCCGTCGTTCCTAGCCCAAGCACGATGATGCCAGCTATATCATAGATGAGAAAGACTGAAAACGAATCCGAGGATTATGACTAACAGCAGAGGACGAAGAGCCATCTGAATCAATCACTTCAACAACAGACATCAGAAGAAATTTGATGTGTTTGCTTACGAGCCGACTAACACCAGAAACAGGCATATCTTGCCCCACTTTGCATGCCTCCACTGGCGTAACTGCTTACCCGGAAGCACTCTTCGGGGGATTAAATATGAAAGAACGGAAAGGCCTGAGTTTTGTGAGCCCTGAGCATTACGGCAGTGAAAGGGGAGCTCACTGATCATATGGATACAGCTCGCCAGAATGTGAAGTGACTGATACTTGGTTGGGGTTGACATCGACATTATGGCCTGACCAGGCTCCAGGCCGACGCGGTTACAAGAGTGATATGGAGAGGGGAACCGTATGTGGTACCAATGCCGTCGTCTTTAAAAAGGGTCTGCATTGAGAGTACCGGCGACAGTGGCAAGAAGAATTAAGGTTTGAACCAATAGCATATCAGTGAAAGCAGAACGAAACGCTTGAACGACACCACCACCCCATTTCTTCAAAAACGGCTAAAGTTCACCGGCTGCAATTTCCACCGTAAGAATTCAGAGATCAGGGACGCTTCCCGAGATAGCGCTTCGCCTTGAAGAATTGTGGCACCAAGCTTTAAGGTAGTCCTCGATCGGTTTACCGTGACATTTCTTTATGTCATCGTCGCTGCGCGCTGTGCCGCATTCAACGACTCTTCTTCCCAATACTGACTTGAGGTCATCGTTTGAAGCGAATAAAAGTTGACTCGAGGGGCAGAACCCGGTTACTGACGTCGCCGACTCCGGATGTTACGCCAGTTACTCCGAGTCCGCATTCACTCTGAACAATTCAAGGATCACCTATCATCTGTTAACCTTCCAACGAACCTCCAGTATGTCCAAGTCAGTCGATCATAACTCCCAAACATTTATTGATATGCGTCGGGCACGAAACCGTACTACGATTAATGTTTCTTCAGTTACCCATTACCTTCATGGTATGTTGACCCAGCCCCCTCGTTTGGAGCTAGAATTGAAACCTCCGTAGACGGGCAACGTCAATGGGAAAGAAAGCGTCAAATAACGCAGGTGCTGGTGAAAGATCCCGTGTTCAGCAGGAACGGAAAGTAAGCCGTGTATCTTCGCTTTGTATAGCGTGGTTTGTTGACTTTCCATGTAACAGGGAGTTCATGAACAGAACGGAGCGATATACTAGAGCGCTTCGAATGATGAGAAGGTTATATGAGCTAGCAGAAGAGCATGATTGGTCGAGAGAGGACGTGATGGTGGCCATATTCGGGATAGGCGAAACTCTTCCTGTCAACCTACATAATATTGGTGCGTGTCCTACTTTTTTCGCGAGAACACGTGCTTAGGACTTTTAGCTTTTGAACCTGTACTTCTTGCTCAGGCTTCCGACGACGTACTGCAGAAATATGCTGGACTTGTCATACACCGAGGGATTTTGGGTTGTTACCTTCAGACAGAATTAGGCCATGGGACGAACGTTGCGGCTCTGGAAACTACGGCGACATACATTCCTGAAACGAAAGAGTTCGAAATTCACTCACCTACCTTAACAAGCTCGAAATGGTGGGTCGGTGCTCTCGGGAAGACGGCAACGCATGGAGTTGTACAAGCCAAACTCATCCTCCCAGACGGAACGGACATGGGTCCACATCTCTTCTTGATTCAACTGCGTGCTCTAGGTATGAATTGACTAAGTTTCCAGCTAGTTTTCTGGCTAAGCGTTTTATTACCCTCAGATAATCACACTCTACTTCCTGGAATCATCACAGGGGACATTGGTATGGGAAATATTCAGGCTCTCGTATCAATGCCACTAACGTATAATCCTTCATTGAGGTCCAAAGGCATTTGGAGGCTACGGAAACGTCGATAATGGATTCGCCCGTTTTAATCACGTCCGTATACCTAAATCTCAAATGCTATCCAGGTTTGCCCAAGTCACAGACGATGCCAAATACGTCAAGCCCCCTCACGCGAAAGTAAGCTACGGTGGTGTAAGATTTCATATTTCCCCTGTTCTTCCGTTTCTGAACCTCTTCGTCAATGGTAGATGCTGTACATTCGTTCCGGGTAAGGATGTCTCCTTGTACGGTATATTCTTTCCTCTGACAGTTCAATTAGTATGGTGTCCGGTGCTGGCTGGAACATGGCAAAAGGGATAACCATTGCCATTCGTTATGCAACCGTACGGCGCCAAGGTTTGAAAGACGCAGATGGGTTGGAATCACAAGTCATCAACTACCCCTCGCTTTACATCCGGCTTCTGCCTATCCTGGCACGAGCGTACGTTTTCATCGAACTTGGCAAGTCGATGGTGTGTCCTATATTTGTCATTCTCTTTCAATTTTGGTTTAAATCATCGTGTACAGGTAAGAGCCTTCCGGACCATGTCGGAGCACCTTGCAGCTGGTGATGCTTCACTGTTGGCAGAGTTGCACGCGACGACGAGCGGCCTTAAGGTTCTTTCCAGCACCATTGCTGCGCAAGATTTAGAAACTGCAAGACGATCCATGGGTGGACATGGTTACAGCATATTCTCCGGCGTTGGACAGATATTCGCTGAATTTGTCCCAGCTGCCACGTAGGTCCTACGCCCATATTTATCGTCTCATCATTGACTTAGTCAAATAGCTACGAAGGAGACAACTTCGTTCTGGATCAACAAGTGGTCCGCGCAGCGATCAAGTCTTTCTCGACCCTCTTCAACAACAAGACAGGCTTTGTGCCCGAAATAGCAAATGCCCTACCTCCATCATCGGCTTATCTCAAACGATTAATACCAACCGCTAACATCAAACCAAATGAACCACCTGTACTGTCGGAAACCTCCTGGACTAATCCTTCAACATTAGTCGCATTACTTGAGTGGCGTGCGGCTCTTCTTGTCCATGAGGTCGCACAAACCATTGAAACTCCCGACGCAACGATTTTTCAGCGAGTTAGTAAAGCTGCTACTGAGGCTTTCGTTGCTGCCAATGTCGGAGATATGATCGTTCGTCTGGATACATCGGTTATGGGATCGAAAGAGAAGGATGTTTTGACAAAATTATACCTGTTGGTATGTTATCAGCTTTTTCAAGGAGGACGAGAAATCTGATAATAAATACAGTATCTTCTTACAACAATTGAATCTAGTCTGACCGATTTCCTCTCATTCGGGCTTCTTCGGTTCCCTTCTCGCGATGGTCCAGCTACTCATTCTAGGGATCCCACTCGGGGCTTGCGTTTGATAATTGCGAGCCTCTGCGAGGATCTCCTTCCGAACGCCATCGGGCTTACCGATGCTTTCGGCTTCACAGATTGGGACCTAGACAGGTACGTCCGGCGTTCGTATTAAATTCAAGTTGCTCACTCAGGGTTTCTACAGTGCCTTGGGCATCTATGATGGTGGCATATACGAAGCGTTGTGGGCACGCGTTCAGACGGAGCCTTTAAACTGCACTGAAGTGCCTGAGGGATACCAGGTCAGTTCAGTCTTTGCATATCGGGATTCGGGGCTGAACAACTCCCCTAGGAGTCAATACGGCCTATGCTTCTGCGTGGGCAAAGGCTCGCTGGAAGAGATGCTAAGCTTTGATTTACTGACTAGGAGATTGTGTGTTTGGTATTTAGACATTGGGAGTACATTATACATCATCTCTGTTTACCCCTCACTAGTATCCAAAGAGCCCAAAGGATATACATATAGGCAGGACAGTCGCGCCTCAAAGCTGACCGTAGAATTTCACCCTCACTTTATATGGATCTCTGAACGAGTATCATCATCAGCATAAGACCCTCAAGCCTAGGATTGAAAACTCACAGCCGACATGGACCACTCGGTGAGGATAGCATTCAAGCGCGCATCTCTAGCCTTGGTACATCCATCACAGGTGATGGCGCTTGTACCCGCCACTACCACTTCCTGGATGAATTCTGTCGGTGTACCTGGATGGAGGGTCAGTCCAAGTTCATGCGCAGTGTTCTTCTCACTCGCCTGCGTTGACTCCCAACAATAGGGACGCAATGGCCATATTCCACTTTTGCTTCAGCTCCTCCTGATGTTCAGATCCACACACCGTCGCAGAATTTGGTTCTTCCGCCAGTAGATCCGTAATGGTCTTTTTTCTCTTCTCATGTAGACGGATCAAGCGCAAGAGATATAGCGCACCGATCCGTCCTGCCAATCCCTCATCAATATCGGCCAACCCGACTGTCAGCGTGTGTGGCGAAGCGGCCACGGCCAGCTCGTCTATATCGTACTGTCCACCGAGGGCGTATACTTCCAAAGGATCTCGTGCCGAAAAGAAAAGTATACGGTCGAATACGTATGTATGTGGCAGTATGACGGTTTTGGGTGCGATTCCGAAGGTATGGAGCCGCCCGACCCCTCTTACAAGCTCGTGGACATCATCCATGCTTCCACCCATGGTACCTGGCGTGCTTTTTGGTACACGGTAGATTGCCTGAAGGAGGATCTCTAGTTCGGATGAAGGAAGGTCTGGCAGGAAGATGATTCGTTTCTCCCTTTCCCAGTCGGGAAGAGGGAGCAGACCCTTGAAGCTGTTGTTGGAAAACCGGAGCAGGCTGTATTCGTCGACATAGAATAGGACGGAATTCTGAGATATGAGTATGAGATTCGCTGGCGGCCGTCCGACGGTGTTTGGTTCAAAGCCCCGAGCTACTGGGGCCGGAATCGTTTCGAATAGAGCCTCAAAAGTAGAATGAGCTAAAAGAAAAAGTGGTCGGATTATTCGTCGAAAGACTTACTCGACCTGGATCGGGTCTTTCAGGTTGTGCGGTGCTGCCAAGAAATCATTGTAAGGTATCCAGGACCTTGTCAAGTAAATTGTGCGTACCATGAACGTTGTGTGTCGGGGGCTGGACTTTGATTTCTTTCGCTTGCATCGGTAGGTTGAGCAGACATGGTACAGTATGAATGGTGACGGAAAGACACTCAACCTTATTCCCAGCTCCCAAAGAAAGAACTTTGCCACAATTACAAAAGCCTCTCCCAGAGTCCTATGATCAATAGACTCACTTGAGGAAAGTCATGGCATGCTCGCGGCAAGTTGTGGTTCAGACCCCTAGCGATTTGGAAGTGGAGTGTGTCAGGAAATCGATCACTTTCAATATCTCTTCCAGTCCTTGAATTTGGAGTCCTCTGAAGCTCGACGATATTTTTTCTTGTCGGGATTGACCAATATACGGTGGTGAGATTCCATCTTTCCAGTCAAGTAGAGTACCGAGTCTCATTACGGAACTGCGAAGAACCTCGTCATAGGTTACGCCCTGACGGTCTCACGCATCATTGGTCATAAGCTTCGGTGAATTTGGGTGTTCGAATAAACACGAAATTTTTTTCATCTATTCATCCTCTATTAGCCTTTTATTCCACAAACAAGGGCAGCGCACTGAGTGCTTGAGCGGGTTTTCCACGTATGATTGACATGTAGTGGATATTTGGGTCTAAGGGATATTGTCGACGGTCCTTCGCGCCCCGCAACTTGAGCCATGACTTCGACCACTACTGCCGCCAGGTCTCGATCTTCGTGTCAATTTAATTGGTCCACTCCATATTCTTTCATATGGTAAGCAACCATGATTTGGTGCACGGGGAGACGAGGCGTCTGTGTGCTCATTTTACCACCGCTAACACTTGCATTCATCGCTCCTAGTCGCAGACAGCGACTTCCTAGGAAAGCTCGTTCAAACTCAGCACCCAGCCGTATTACATCTCGACAACACTCTGGTCCTCGGTGCATCACATCGAGCAGACCAGCTTAAAAGCTGCGACAAGTACCATGTCATCGGTATCTGGGTTCTTTCAAGACGCGATTGTACAAGTGGTTTGAAGATTGCTGGAATGAGGAACAGGAAGCGGCGCTTGGTCGTGGATATTCGTCGTGGTAGTGGCAGGGTGCCGTGTCCGGGAGGGCGAGGGAGGGGGCGAGATCTGCATGAGGGCCTGGGAGCTGGGGCATGGAGCAACCATCGTAACGATGAACCATTATTTGGACGACCTCGATTCAGAAGACAAAGTCATATGCTCAATATCGCTCGCGCCTTTACTACTCGAATTAATGAAGAGCGACAGCGCCAGGAGGAGCATTCATACACCTTCGTCGTGCAATGCGACTCGGACTGCCACAGCTAATGACAATAATCTACCATGTCGGCGAAAGCGAACGACTGGGGGCGCACGGAAGGTATAAAGTATGCGAATATCGGGACGAGGAAGTGGTGCCATATGCGGAGCTCTCAGGTAAAGTAAGCTGTTTCACCTTCTTGGAAGTCGAGTCTGAATGCTCGTGTTAGGCTCTAAAGCATGGAACGCAACATGAGCATACTTACACTTCAGGACAACGCAGAACATCTTTACGTTCCGCTGCAGCCCGATGCCTGATTTGACAGTTGCTCATGGAGCATAACGCAATAAGTGACTTTTGTAACGACTTGTGCGAAATTGAATGTTCCTGTCCTCGACCGCGGGATGTGGTATTGGACGCTCGCATTCGGAGCTGAGGAATATTGGTATATCAAGGCGCGGAATGTTATGGTCTTCAAACATGTTTTCTGATTGTTCAATAGAAGCTCATGATGTCAGGATGATACGGTGACGGAGTCAATGTGAATGTGCGTACTTTGTGAGTTCGAGACGCCTCATATGCTTAATCACCTTCGCACTTCGGCTAGGATATCACGGAATCATTCCTCGATACAAAGGCCGAGCATCACGGATCCCGAGCAAGATGATGAAAGCCGAGTTGAGAAATGCTTCAAAAGATGCTCTTTGAGTATCGAGTCCCGAGGATTTTTCTTTCCGTTTCTGAGTTCGGTGTCCCGGGCGAAATATATCTAGGAGGGTGGGTTAGTGCTCCATCAAGATCACGAAACCACATTCACTGCTCCAACCGGTACGGGCTAGATCTTCTTGCTGTACTGCACCACGCCTCCAACCACAGATCCGACCAGTAAGGCCGATGCCGCAGTCGCAGACCTCCAACGCATGGAGCTTGCTAGCTGTAACCCTCATCCAACTCTCGACACCTCTGTCTTCCGCCTACGGCCATCATGTTATGCTACTGTTTCTGCCCCCTCTCCTGCGCTTGCTCCCTCCTTACGGTTGTGGTGCGGACATCCCGATGGTCTTTCCTGTGGCTATAGCCCTGCGCAAAATGAGTGTACGAGCTTCAAAATCAACTCACGTTGGAGATCCTGGATAGAGTCGTTGGGACCATTCGTATCGTGCGTTGATGATATGTGGAATGAATATTTTTCAACGAGCTGCTGATTAGTGAAGCGATTGAATATTCGACGATTCCTAGAATTGGCCGATACGAACCTCTGCGTGACCTTTATTCTGCGTACCACCATTGCTCTGGGTGAATTGCTGCCTGAGACTCTGAAGTTGGAAGAAAGACACAACGAGCGCTCGCCCTAAGGTTGTTGGCAGCACGGGACTCCGCATATTTACATAACTCCCACGTCGGGGGAGTGGGTTGCTTCGTTTATTGCTATAGACTTTTTCTGATACTTTGCTATAGAATCCTACACGTCTGGGCACTAGGGTATCACGCGCAAGGAACAAGTATTGTCTCTGCGGGTCGCAGAAACGCAGGCGAGGCCCTAAAAGAAATGGTCGTTATTCTAAGGACGTCTTTTCTACGGAGAAGTCGAAGCCGACTTGGTTTTCATCTCAGAATCTCTCCGTCTTGGCGTGTTCATACGAGTAATAACATATGATAATGCTCCTAAGCAGTTCTGAGTTGAAACTTGCTCGCTCTACACAACAAATGGATTCTCCTAGCGACAGTAGGTATGCACGATAGCATTCGGATCGATACCGTGTGAGTGAGAAATTATAAGGAGCCATAACAGTGAGGGAACGCCTAACTGAAGGCATCTGAAAGCAGATAGTTAAGTGATTGGGCAGTTAGGAAACGAAGAGGAACATACCCTAGGCTTTCCAACGTCAACAACAACTGGTCTTCCTTTCTGCGAGAAGTTTCTGAATCCAGGTGCGTCCGAACGGCAGAACAGATGCTGGGTCGATATCATTGGAATGGATAACAGTTTCATAACAGCCTGGGGGCTCGGCGGATGTTTCTTCGGGATGTACGTCGACCGCAAGTAGTCCTAGTTATGAGAATAAAGTACTCATTATTGTCGTAGAAAGTGACCTTGAAGAATGATGTCAGTCGTGACGAGGAGGCCATCCAATTCATACAGCTGTTGCCCGCATTTCCCTAAAGCTTCCCGAGTCCCTAGGCAGTCTACTCGAAGCCTCGAACTCTAGCCTGTTATAGCCTGTAGCCTGGGCAATTGAAGCCCAGAGTCCTCATGACCAGATGAATGACGGTAACTCTGCCAGTGAGCGCTTATTTTTACCTGTTCCAGAGTCAACCGGTACACGCAAAACACTCTTCAAGATTGTTCATTTTCTACATCCCACCAGACGCACGGCGAGGTGAACGGTTCCGAAAATTATTTACCCAGGATCTCATATGGCTTAGTTTGGAGGGGTCGAGGGAACTATGTTATGGGGGGCCAGCGAGAATGGGAAAACGACAGCAAGCGAGCGAAGAGATGGAACGTGATGACCATGATCTCAGGACAGAGATAATTATCGAGAGAGTTTGGCGAGAAGGTACTGGGCTGAGAATACTAGTGAGTTCATGCCTTGGGGAGCTTCAAGCACGCTGACCGTCTCTCTCTACAGACAAGATCAACGCATTCAGCTGCCCGGATTCATGAATATTGAATGAGTGTGTGTTGTACGCAAACATATATTAAGCCCTTACCTGACCGACTACAAGCTAGGTTTAGTATACAATATCTTCAGTATATGAAAATGTCACGAACCCACATAGTGCGTATACTCTGATTCTTACATCCCATACCAGAGACTCTGAGACAGCTATACAGGATCAGATAATTTCCTTTACCTTGACCAGTGCAGCATTCCACACTTCCACCTCTCGTTACCCGATATTTCTCAGTGCCGACAGCGAGCACCGCTTCACATCTCATTACCGAGACACGAAGGCTACAGGAACCCTTCACTGCCTTTAGGCTTTAGCGTATATCATGCATCACGGAAGAGGTCACCACCTCTGCCATGATACCGGGTTTGTCGAACCACCTGCAGCAAGACAGGCAGGTATCCTGAGCTCGTACGTGTACTCATACTCTCGTCCATATCTGGACCCTAATACAAGATCAATGTTAGTTTCAAAAAAATGGAACAGAAAACTTCTACCTCATTGAAACTACTCAATGACTTCGACTTGGGTCTCAGTGACGAAAACCATGTACACCTCTCCACGTGCGTCGCAGATCTTATCCTAGGTCTGGATAGCAGCTATTGTCGGTGACGCGCGACACATTAGTTCCTGCCAGCACAAAGAATCTACAGTACGCCATCACGCGACTGCCAGTCATGCCTATGTCGGGTTTACCGCTGCACGATGGGATTGTATGGAATATTTGTCCTTGCGATGGGTTCACCGACGCCAACATCCGATGCATATATTGATGGAGGTGCAGGCGATGTTGAGCTAGTCTTCTCCAGGCCGACTAAATCATATCGCTTGAACTGAGCAGGGACCACGATGTTTGAGGCTGGTTTTTGGATCGACGGTCTCATATACACCCCTGTCGTCGTTTTCCCTCCTACGCATCAACCTCAGCAATCCTGCCACCATGCTGGCACGCTGTCAATGACCACGATGACCCGTACTCTGCCGTTTCAGCGGGCTTCCAAACCACCCACTTCAGTTTCATTGGGAAAGGCCCAGTGCCGACTCCGTTTTTTTTGGTGGTGTTACATGCGCAGTTCTTGCTAAAGCCTTCAAGCTGGTCCCCTCGGATGTTGTGGTCTACATGCAATGGCGGCTAGGTGCTGGGGCGGAATAATCCTGACGATACGGATTTTTGTCTGCAATTTGGACGGTGAAATCTGTTCTTGCAAGGGAGTTACACTGAAGCCTTCCGTCCCTAGTCTATGCCTGGCGAATCCAGGTTGTCGGAGCGGTAGTGAAAGAAAGGGCTTTGGGTATCTGCGCTCATGCGAGTTTGAGAGGCAGATTGGAGGTAACAGTGGTTCAAGTTGTAAACCGTTCTCGACAATGACTGGTTACTACTCTGCTGGCAGTGGTCATGTGTGGAGGTCGTTGAAAAACTAGTGCGCAGCCTTCTTTCGTGAAAATGAAAAGGCTAACATAAGGTGAATAGAATCAAGATTTTCACTAGTGGTCACTGTCCAAGGTCGGCGCTTGGTCGACATTATGGACCTATGATATGTGAACTTTGGAAGGCGTAAACGATGGTGAGGACCAGGTTCGTGAATCATAGCTGCGTGGTAGCGAGTCCGTTTGACCGACTTAACGAGAAAATCTGTCGCAAATTCTTCTTCATCTACCCATGGTCAAGTCCCCAGTCAATTCCTAGTTGTAGTTCGAGGACGGGAATCCAGGCATCGGGAATGCCGAGAGCTTCTACGCTTTTGAAGTTTTTTTTTTTTAAAATCGATTTGTTGATTAACGCTAATTCTGGTGGAATTACACGAGGAAAATGGGGATGATTGTCGATTAACGTGCCCATTTTTCGATCTACTCAAGCCTTCCAGTTATCGAGAAACGACTACAAGCTTCAGCGAGTATTATGGTGAGCCGTGCACCTGCTTGACTTTTTCATTCGGGTGTTTTACAGCACAGCAAGCGGTATAATTGTCCTGTTTTACGCCCTGAGTCCAATGGTAACACTTTCTAAGCCTCCGGATTAGTTGGAGGATGGGTATAACTACAAACGTTCCCCGAAAAATGGTTCCGATGAGCCGGACATGGTTCAATTCTTAGCGCTTATTCGGCGCTTGTGGGACGCCTAGTCTAAATGAGAGTCTTACCCACCACACTCCGGGTCTTTCACGAACATTCATAGGAGCTAGGAGGGGGGGTGAACTGCACCGAGCAAAGACTGCCCAGTAATTCACCTCACGAAAGCTCAGAAATGGTCATTTTTGCAGTCCTATCAAGGATTCATAGTGAGCACGTAGGAATGAAAGAGCGGAAGAAACATAAAGTACATATATACGTACAACACAAGTTTTCCCCATAACATGGCTAGTTCTAGACACCTGAACACTGTAGCATGGGTGATACCAGGGAGAAGAACTCGACGTCACGGGTATTGGAGGTAAGCGACGGCGTGCATTCCAAATGAGGATGAGATGGGCTACCACGAATGCATCTTGATGTTCAATTTTCAAGGTAATTTTAACCCTCAAGAACTGAGCAGTCAGTCTACTAAATACGTAGACGAAGTAGTGCACGCACCTTTAATCCCTTCGAAATACTCAGCTCATAGCCCAACCACAATCGTGAAGGAATGTTGGATACCAATCCTCCATGTTGAGCTGGTTGCAAGATGGAAGGACCAAGGTTGGATGCATGGGACGTTCGAAACATTCATTGCCAATGCAGCTGGAAATTTTCTAAGTTCAAGCCACCAGTAACAACCGAGAATGGGATGCCGCAAGCATTGTGACGTAGCAACATTGAGGACGGATGATAATGAGACTGAAGCCATGAAATAGCCAATAATGTTCTCCTGAGAATCCGAAGAATGAAGTTCGGTACGATGTAACATGCAGGCGATGAAATATGGGAATTTGGGTTGTGTGGTGACTGCCAATGGGTATTCGTGAGGAGCGTGGACTGTAGCATGATTAATCGTACGCACTAAAAGCATCAAAGATCGAACAATAATTCGTAGCAAGGGCAGGTAACTGGGATATGAATAATGACGCCGAGTCCATAAAGTAATGGCACATGCCTAAGCTCAACAAGATGAGTGTTAGTACAATCTAGGATGCAGACGATAAAAAGAGGGAGTTTCGTGTGCGATTTTGTGGTTGCTGGCTGTCGGTATATTTTTTTGGACGAGCGCGGGGGTTTTGGGTGTTAACCCATGTCGAATAATAATAATTTTCTACGACGGAAGAAGTAGATGACCACGCGAGACTCTTTGGATGAAAATTCCCTGTCGTCTGTTCACCTTCAAGAAACTTGAAAGATCAATATACTAACTTGACGTCTTGTTCAATTATAATGACTCGCCGCCGATATTAGGCCCGGGCACAAACCTTTATTCCTGTCACTCATTGTCTCCCACGCTAACACCTTTCTTCCTGATCATCATCCCATGCCAGTCCCACACCCTTCGCCCTACGCCCTTCGCCCTGCGTCCCACCCGCCCAAATACATCCCTCAGTACACCTTTCCTTATTTCTCCGGCTTCGGCTTGCTACCTGCCTGTTCTCTAGTGAAGTTTATCTTGAATGCCATCGCCTTAAGCCAGCCGGAAGAACGCGAAGGTGAACGTTTTGACTCGGAGTCTGGGTAAAACATTATGGTGAGCACATGCCAGTAGTATCGTCTATCACTACTCTATACTGACATGTAGATCAACAGCTTCGAGCACCTCTCGGAAGGTGAGCACGACAAGGCGAACGATAGTGCAAAATGATCTCATTCCTGGTTCAGAGAAGTTTGAAGCTTTCAACCTGGATAACACTACTGAATCTCACTCTCAACAGAACTATGGACACACAATATCCAGGGCGGGGGATTGGGACGGACACGGTCGTCAGGGCAAAGTGTATTGGGGCAGTCAGGGCAAAGGCTGTTGGAGCGATTAGGGCAGAGGGTTTGACAGCAAGGGACTTCACGTAGATTACAAGTTCATGTACATACATGTACGTCGCTGGAATTCATTAGATTTGCAAACATTGTATTCGATGGTATCCGACGAGAAACCAGTGATAGACCTGCTCAGCCAAAGTACATCGGATACCATTGAATACCGTCAGTAATACTAACCATCAGAAACGGCGGCGACTTACTGGTGATATCCATTGGTATCCGATGGCATTCGATAGATTTTGAGATGTCCCATACCATCGTATACCATCGAATGCCGTCAGACACTTCTCACTGGGGCTAATCAGTTGCATTGGGCGGGAACCAAAGGTGGGTGAGCGGCCCAGAATGTTCTTTTTCTTCTTCACAAGTCGACTGATCATGGAGCCCCAGAAGTCCTCGTATTTTGTAACGAGCGATCTGATTATAGCGAGGTGCCGTGCTATCGCCGCGCATACGTTGCTCAAAACAGGCCATGTTTCCTCAGCCAACCAATCCGACCCAAGGAAATCAGTACACTCTTGCCGACTCTCGATACTCACAGTATGTGCGATTACTTTGGTGGTACTCAGAGTATTTCAGGATGAGTCTTTTGATAGGACCGGGGAACTTGAAGGAGCTGATCCAGTTGGAGTAGGCTTTAGTCGAATATAGTTCTCTTACGTCGCTCATCCCTCCCCCAGTATAAATGTGAAATAGCTCTGATGCAGACCTCTCAGAATTTTGGACCACATGTCGCCGGAAGCGGGAGACCGAACCCAGACATCTCCCTTATATCGAACGACTTTGTCGTTTTCTACGCTGACCAAAGTACACTACTCCGACTTTCCAACAACAACTTCAACAATCTTCTCCCCCTCTCCAACTGGCAGCACAAAGAGGTCCTCCTGCAAGACATTCCTTCACCCGAGCTAGATCTCCTGCTTCAGGCGATCTACACCATCCCGGCAAGTTCGGCCAGTACAGCCTGCGGGGGCAATGTGGCCGAGCTCCAGAGGTTCGTCAGAGGAGTCGGATGGCTGCCTACATACGGCATTCCAGCGAAATCTGTTATATTACCCTGCACGCATCTCTTCGACTGCATCCTGTCTTTTGCACCACTATACCCCCTGGAGGTATACGCCCTCGCTGGACATCATGATATGAACGACCTAGCTGTGGCTGCATCACCACATACTCTACCTCTCGAGCTGTGGAATATAGATGAAGAATTGGCAGTACGTATGAGTGCGAAATACTTCTTGCACTTGGTTCGTCTTCACATGGGGAGAAAATCGACTCTCAGGAATTTGTTGGCAAAGGAACCGGATCCTCATAGTCCTATAGAGACATGCGGATTCGAAACCCAGGAGAAGTTGAGGAAGAACTGGTATACGGCAATCGCATTGCTAACGTGGGATATCACAGCCGGTACGTGAAGAGTTCAGCATCACGAAGTGATCTTCTGGATTCACGCTCGCAATGATTGAGCAGGTATGACAACAGGTCGTATTCGGGAGGTGATCATGATGCACACAAGAGATCTTACCTGTGAAGGGTGTATCAAGGCTAGAGATGCGCGTTTGAATGCTGTTCTCGCTGAGTGGTCTATGTCAGTCGTAAGTTCCAATTCCCTTGCTTTCGAGATCCAACAGTAATTGCATTAATCCAGAGGTCCATTTAATTTGGAGGGATGAGGCGGTCTTTTTATTCCAACGCGACTTAAATTTGACTTCAAGTTAGTCGAAGATCTTACTATGACTCCTCAGTCAGTGTTAAGGAAATCAGCATATCCTTTGGGAATCTGATACGAGGATCTAGTGTTACCTCTAAGGTCGAATCTATAGTATATTTAGCTGACTAGACACTAGCAGGGGGCACCTGCAACGAGCAGCATTTTTGTAGCACTTCATCCCGACTTGAATCAGGTTTGCAAATGACCTGTAGCCACCTTCCCTTTTTCATGAGCATGCTGTGACCTTTTCTTCTCTGATATGACTTACGAGGCTTCGTCGCACTAGAGTTGAGTGAGTGAAAAAGTTTCTCCGAGGCTTTGACCAGGTGGCGTATATAATCTGCACGTGTTCTGTTGCAATACTAAAATTCGTCTTCCTTTGCTGTTTTTACCCACAATTTCCACTGCAAGCGGCGAAGTAGTAAGAGTTGGCTGGAAATGTTGGGGAGAGTCGTATATAGTTGTGAGCACTTCAGCGGCACAACTGGAGCAATTATTCTATGCGCGCTTCGGCTGTCCCGGCAAGTTGCACGTGGAATTACCGTAAAAGAGTGGTTCGGTCAAAAAGCCCTACTTTTTCATTCACCATGGCCGAAACCACGTGCTGAGAAATTGGTGACGTCGGAGGGTCTACAGCTATTCTCTTCAAGAGCAGTCCTACATCTTTAAATCCTCCCACCATTCGCCTTTGAGTATGCCCAGCGACTTACTCGATAAGTTCCGAAAGGGAGCTCAGAAGGCTGCGATTCAAGCCACAGCATTCACTCAAACTCAGTCGACAAAACTTGCCAGCTCCTCTCGAGAGTTCGTCCATGGCTTCAGTTTACCGGGAGAGGCGGAGAAAGCTGCAAAGATCTTGGATAGTTTTCTAGGTGCGTCTCGTTTCAGATATTCATAGGTCTCTTTTAACAAGGTTCGTCTTTAGCTGATCCTGACCATCCTGAATCTGCTCTCAATGCGATACCAAAGGCCGTTTTACAGAAAGCAAGAGGCGCGTTTCGTTCCCTGTCTGGTCAAAGTACCATGTGACTAACAGCATTACAGGACTTGCTGTCTTCCAAGTAATTAAGGCTGGTTTCGTTTTCTCAGGGAAAGCCGGTTCTGGCCTTGTTATTGCACGTCTCCCGGATGGATCTTGGTCCGCACCATCATGTATTGCCACAGGTGGCCTCGGGTGGGGGCTCCAAATTGGCGCAGATATCACCGACTTTGTCATCGTTCTTAATAGCGAGGACGCTGTGCGCGCATTTTCGATTGGAGGAAACGTCACCATTGGAGGCAACATTTCTGCTGCTGCGGGACCGATAGGGACAGGAGGAAGTGTTCAGGCGAGTTTAGCGCACCCTGCACCCATGTTCTCGTATTCAAAGTCAAAAGGTACGCCACGAGCTTGCTGTTGAGAAGCATCAAAGACTCAAAAAGTTGAATTAGGTCTCTTCGCTGGTCTCTCATTGGAAGGAACGGTTCTTATCGAGCGAAAGGATGCCAACAGAGATTTCTACGGATCACCTGTCCCTGCAAAGGATATTCTCGGTGGCAGGGTTCCTCCGCCCGAAGTTGCTTCCAGACTGTACGAAATTATCGAGGCTGCAGAGGGTCTCGATGAGACTGGGTTACCAGAGGCTGCCTATGTCCCCACTGACGTCGGGGATCCTATTCGACTTGGAAGTGATGGAAGGAATAACCACATGGTCTTTGATGCTGACCATCATTGAGACCGACTTGAAGACTCATCATCGTAAACGACTCCTTCTCGACTACGTATCCATTCTTCTTGTAATTATATCTGCCAGTGGAATTCTTATCAGCAAATTGTACAATGTATATTTCCGTCATTAGCAGCGAAATAAAGGCTGTACAACCAATCCCATTATATATGCAGATGTAAGTAGAGCAGACGGCGTCTAAATGGTCTAGAAGTACTTGTCCCAGAAGCCAGCGGTACCATTAGTCTTGGCTGCATGCTCCTCGATACCAAGTAGCTTCATGATCAGCCCGTATATCTCCACGTTCCTAAATCTATCCATCACATATGTATCATCTGAAGTCGAGTGCCAGCCTTTGTTCTTCCACGACAAGAAGTTACTCGGTATCCTCGTGGAGAGACCTCTCGTAGACCGTGATTGGTGCAGAGTCTTCACGACCGCAGAGAAGGGTCCATGAGCAACGAACATGGCATGCATCGACGGTTCAGCGTTGTCATAACCGTGATTCTAAGTATTGCGTAAGGCTAACGCGTCTATCAATCGATGAACGAAAGACTCACTCCTTTAGAAAGCCCCACATCCCCCTCCTTCCTCGTCGTCAACACATATTCTATATCTGGAACAATCCAAACAGGCGCAATCCTCTCGTTGTCTGCGAAATGCCATTGTTTGGGCATAGTCTCCTTCGTGTAGACCTTCCAGCCTTTGCCTTCCTGTTGTCCTTTCAACAGCTTTTCCAGGTATCGCGTCTCATTCGTTTTCGAATTAAACCTTAATCCCATAGCAGGCCAGCCGTCTTCATGCTCGAGCGCTGCAAGCCCATCAGGTCCAAGCATATCCTCATCGTCGACATAGAGGAGCGTAGGATGCGAGGTGTCGGTCATACCGTGATCACTCACGAAGACGACGTCTACAATGTCTGTAAGGTTCCTGGAAGCGAGAGCATCGTGCAAGTTGAGGGCGAAGGCGTCGACGGTACTCAATGTTCGCTAAAATCCTTCCATAAGTCGCGTATACAAGCTTCTAGGCCACGAACGTACGTTGACTAGATCAGACATTGGTCCAGCAAGATGCCCAGCTTGATCGAGGGAAGGCTCGTAGGCTAGTTCCGAGAATGTGAGTACTGAACGCCAATGAGGACGATGGAGGTGTCGTACCCATGATGAGCTGCGGTCGCTCCTCCAGAGGCAAGTCAATCCACGTCAAGATCTGGTCAAGCTTGATGCTGAGAGGAACCTTATCCTATCAAGCGTGTCGGAACGCAGCCAGTCAAGGTGAAGATGAGCTCTTACCTTCCATGGTACGAAGTAAGTCGGGGTTGCCCTTGACATTGTCTTTGGTGGTCCTGGCCTGCATTGCTATATATGACATAATGCGTGCTAAAAAAGCAGTGACACATACCACATCAAGTTCGCTGTGATGATGCCAGCCTTTCCAGCCGTTTCCCACATCTTTGGGCGATTGAGACTTTAGGCATGTCACCAAAAGAGGAAGACTCACAGGTTCGCCCAACCAAAATTCGGGTATCCAAGCCGATGAGATTCTGTTATAGTGGAACTCGGTGTTGGTAGCAGGATCCCAAAAGTTCTGATAAGATGGTCAGATAGGATTTACGTGTCGAGAACAAGTAATAGCGCACGTTCGCGATAATTCCATGGGATTCTGCATGAAGGCCAGTCCTAGAAAGAAAATTCGTTCAGCTCACAAGAGCATGATAGTACAATAGGCTTTAGAGTACATCAACGCCCAATGATTTCTTTCGGGGACGCGTAAGTATAATTTCTTCAGTTGTTTTAGAGGTAAACGTACGGGAAGGTCAAAGTCTGAAGACAATAGTGTGTCAGTTGGATACTTTGGGGTAAGACGGGTGAAACGTACTGGGAATATAGGTATTATCGACTTTGCTCTGAGCCCCTTCTTTGCAATGGCCAACAAATGCGGTGTTAACCCTCTGTCCAAGTAATCTGCCCTGTTTGTCCAATTCAGAACCTCCCTTCATCCAATAATCTAGTATATCCACTCACCGCAAACCATCAATTGAGACTATCAAGACCGTCCTCTTGAAATTGTGTGTTCCGTTTGAGCGTAGGTAGTCCCCGTGGAATGCCAAGTTCGGGTGGTCATGGTTCGGCGGAGGCGACGAGCGCAGTAATGTATGGGCGAATGTTCCGAGAATGAGAAGAGCGACGAAAGCAATGGCTACACGAATGATCTTCTTTCGTGACCAGCCTTGGTCTTGTTCAGAGTCAGATAGAAACTCCTTGTCGGGGTGATCTTCGTCATAAGCTTCTCGTTTGTCGGTACCGGCGAGGAGACCTTCAAGTTCCTCGTTAGACGTTCGTGGAGATAAGTGCGCCAAACCCTTGAGAGGTTTTGACGATGGGTCTTTGGGTGACATGGAAGTCAGAAGCAGAGTGCTATTGCCGCGCAGGTACCTCCGTTTGCCTGGCGTAGCGAATATACTGCAACCGAATAATGTGACTCGAGGCTGTACGAATGGAATCAAGGACACAGTACACACGGTACATTTACTGCACATGGAAGCCAGCAGCTCAAGTCACCAGGACAGGTCCGCACTTGCGTTTCCAAAATACATGCGACAAATTACCGTGTATAACCAGTTACTCGAATCCTCCGAAAATAAACCCTCTGAGAAGACATTTATGTATTGTACAGGCATAGTGATTCAACCTTGCGGTGCAAGCCATATCAAGCGAGCCTGCGAGCGATTGAGCCTGCCTAGGGGAGACCAAGTGCAAGCAGTGGACTGTAGCTTCGCCGGATACGATTTCCCTTTTACGACCATCACATCATCTATTTTATCTCTTCATACAACTCCATTCAAATTCTCTCTCTCACAGCCGTCTCTTACATCCTACCCATACATCCTACTCGTACACCCTTTGAGACAGCCTACCTGATATTTCATATCTTACTTCCTCCTTAATATTTGATATTTTATTTATTTGATTATGGACTCAGTATTTAAGAAACTCACTGTGTACTAGCTAGGCCAGAATACTACACTCAGTCTAGTTATCTCCCTGTGCGAAGACCTCAACATTTTCATCAAACCCTCATACTCTTGTGCCGTGACTAATCTCACGTCACATGGACGGCGAGCGTCACGGTCACAGATCCAACTCTCCGACTCTCATGTTCCTGCTGCACTCCCTTATACCTTCTGCAATACATACGGAACCCGATAGATGTCCCTTGACTGCTATAAATGCGTGCCGGGCTCAGCTGGTAAGTCAAAAATTGAAGATTTTGTTGCTCTTCTGACTCTGGCAACTGTCGTGTTTCAAGACAGCCGCTTGACCCTGCGCGTCCATTTCCAGTTAAAGGCCTGTGTTTGACAATTTTATCTGTGTCTGTACACCGAAAACCAGCCAGCTCTCGAAATCACAGCATGGATACAACAGGTAGCTGAACAACCAAGGTACCACGCTATTCTTCTATAATAGTGGCATGCCTTATAGGTTCACTTCGTATATCACCATCTACCTGCATGGAATCAGATTCACGAGTCGTGAGTATCTAGACCTCTTCTGTGTGTTTCACCATTTAAAGCCTTTTTCAATGCAGCTATCTGGTCCAGACTGACACCCGTGGCCCTCAACAGAAACATTCGCATCGTTGCCATCAATCACTATGGATAAAAGGGACTTTTAACGAAGCTAAATGAACCACTGTCACAGGAGGAACGAACGAGCAAAAGGCCAGGTTCCTACAAAAGCGAGGCATCGAGGTTGCAACATTCGTCGACAAGTTCATCCAAAATGAAAGCCTACCTGCAGTGGCGTCAGATGGCCGATCAATTGGGGTGGGTAGTCTGCTGGAGCGGTGTTTGCGACGGCTGCTACTGCGTATCTGGGTACACTTCCCCGAGGAGACGCGGACGCGTTTGTGTTCTTATATAGGAGAACATATTCTTCTGGGTATGTGTCTTGAACCCCTCCATAACTCTCGGGGTGATCTCGCACCTCTTAGACGATGTTACGCTATGGATTACCTATCCCTCCGAAAACATGATTCCCTCTATTCGAGAACGCTATCCCAGAAGCATCTACATTACTTCCTCATTTGAATTACATCCTATTTCGAACACGGCAGCCCTTCTACTCGCAGTTCAGATGTCGCTGTCCCATCTGCCAACCGTGTACTATCGATATACAACATGTCGAAAGAGGAACGTGTAGCGATCATCGAAACCACAGAGGGCCACTTTGAGACTCTGTGTGATGTAGCGCGTTGTCCAGCTCAATGTCACGTACAAGAAGGCGATCTGTAACAAGAACTATAAATCGGCGTTTCATTATCTGAAGACCGCCTTCATTACCGGTGATCAGACGGTGATATTCTCAATAGCAGGGTTCTGGTCGATGCAGGACAATGACGGAGGGAATGTGGCGGTAACCTTGAGTCCATTGCTCTCCCGGATGCCAACCATCTCCGTGAGCACTCTTGCGTGCTTCGTGACATTTGGATTGTTGATATTGTGAAGCCACCCAGTTGCATTGGGATAAGCCAGAATAGACCGTCGATGCTCGCTTAGCTGCTCTTTGCCTGTACATTTCGAACATTCGCTGTACATTGTACCGCCAAAAACTCTTTCTGTCCTACATTCCTCGTCCCCCGTAATCTCCAGTCGGGAAAATGCTTTTCGTCAACCTCGACGTCCTCTGGTCCTACGGTAATACCTGCTAGAATTTTGACGCGTTACATCTAGACGCAACTACCTTACTACGACAGTGGCGCACTGGAAAACACCTCATACGTAACCCTCTTCTGCCTGCATGGACTCAAATTCACGAGTCGAGTCGTACGTATCCAGAACCTCTTCGTTATTCGCTTCGCCTCAATCACAATCATTCTAGCTATCTGGACCAGACTCAGCACTGTTTCGCGCCGTCGGTATCAATCGTCGTGGATACAAAGGCTCAACCCTGTTCTCGGAGGCCGAGATTAGCCACTTGCACTAGCAGGGCGGACGAAGAAGAAAGCCATTAGGCTTTCATACAGGAACGAGGTCTTGAGATCGCCACATTCATCAACAGTGTTCATACGAAATGAAGGATTACCAGCTGTGACAGCAGATGGTCGATCTGGAGGTGTAGCTGTTCTCGGGTGGTCTGCTGGAGTGACATATGTAACAGCTAGGAAGTGTCGTTCAATCCCATCTACTTTAATCTGGAAACGCGAACAGGAATGCGGAATTCACACCTCCGTTTACTGGTACATGTAATTGGGTATATTCTGCATAATGTATTTTGACACGAAGAATACAATCTACAAGAATGACATGTATGACCTGTTCATTGCTATCTCGGTTCGTGGCTAAACCCGGCGTGCCCAAACGACATCAAAATCTCCAAATGCAAACATTCCAATCTACAACTTTGTCCGCCTCCCCTTTTATTCTATCCTCAAATTCGTCTCCGAAAGAACAATGATAGCAGTCTGGATCGAAACAGCCAAACAAACCTGCTTTTCTCTCCACCCCTCCACCACTTGTCCTTCTCCCAGATTACACGGTGCCGACCACACTTCTACATACACATCATGTCTACCCTGTGGGTCATTGACAAATCGACAATTTCGCATAAAGGCCCAAACGTTTTGCTTCCCTTTGGTATGGGAAACTTGAGTTCGAGCGTCATGGTTAGAGTTGGGAACCATCTGTCATCGAGCAATAAAAAAAAAGTGCGCAGGCAAGGATTGGGAGTACATACGGAACAGCCGGATACTTTGGTCTCTCACTCTCTGGAAGAAAGGCCGTAGGATTCGTAAACATGTCCGCTGCGAGAGCCAGCATTGACGGTGTTAACCCTGGTCCATCGTCGGTAATGGTAACCCATTGGCCCCATTCAATTCTACGACCGCCGATTATTTCTTTCTCTTTAGTAGAGCGACTAGGACTGTCCGGACTGAGATTTGCTGCGAGTTCGGGTTCGAATGACGTTTTAAGATGGTTTCGGAACCGGAATAGCTCGTGCAGTGTACTTCTACTGTAGGCCGTTGTTATAAAACATTCAAAAAATTATGACCGACTAGACTTTTAACCTCTGATGATGAGGGGTGCTTTAGATGGGTGCTGGTACAGAGGGGGGGAGTCGACGGGCATAAGAAGACGGAGGAGCTAGTGTAAGGTAAGAAGGTTGTGTACCGTCGTCATTGGGTTTGAGATCAGAGAATATTTGGTGAGTTGTTATTTTCAGTACGTCCTACGATGGAACAATGGTGTCGATTGGTTGGTTGAGGAGTCAAGTCAGGTAAGAGTACGTACCTCTTGGATCAACTCTGCAATCAAATTCGTGAATCCCTTTTCCGTCTCGAGCTGGCGAACGTGTACTTGAAAAGGCGCTACTGTAGTTGCTCTAAGAAAATGCGCGGATACATGGACAGGATCTGGGTGATTCGATTTGGCTTAACGTTTTTTTTTATGCATGCCTCGATGATGAGTCCCAACGCGTAACCTGTCACAAATGCTCAGCCATGGTGCTTGTCTGGCAGAAGTGTAAACACGCCTCACCTCCGCTCGATATACTGTCACGACGCGTCGATAAGCATAGAAAGAGGACAAGACGATTTTATTATGACTCACGATCCAGTACACCATTCTCCATCGGCAACACCGGTGTAGGGGGCATTATTAATGATTCAAATGAGACTGGCAAACGTCCGTGTTTCTGGGTTTATACTCGACTCGTTGCATGTGTGAGGAACGAGTCTTGATAGTGAGCCAGGCATCGGGTGTCCTGTTCCGGTGAGCTCGCATGAAATGAAAGAAGTTCTCAGTTCTCTGATCAGGTTGACGTAACTCGAGGCAAAAACGTATTTTTCTCGATGTCGCCGCAGGTGTTCTCGAGCTTCTGGTCTCGCCGCCGAGGACCAGAGAAGTTGGCCATGATGAAGGAAGCGCAGCACGTCAATTTTGCTATTAGGTATTGCCTAATGATTTGAATACAACTTTAACGAGCTTTCGTTCAATTCTCAAAGCGCACAGAGAGCCTTTTAAACTTGAATTTCATCTATTTCGATGAAAACCGAAAGAGTTAGATGCTCAGGCGAGTGACGACTGCCTGCCAAATTTCTCCCACCATGTTCCGTGCGAGAGGGTTGCTTAAGTTACATTCGAATCCGAGATATTTGGCCATGGTACTGCAGGGCCACGTCGAAGTTTGATACATCGTATGCAGAGGCTATACATTGCCAAAAAAAAGTTGTACTTGCATGTAGGTAGATAGAGTGTGTATTAGGCGTAAGAACAAGAAACAAAAAAAGCCAGAAAATAAAAGGTTACATACAGATCGTTCGCAGGTTAGCATGTCATTGTCCGTGATCATGTCCATGTCAATGTGAACCCCATCAATACTCGTCCTCATCTTCCTCTTCATCATCCTCCTCATCCTCAAACCCCCTCACAACAACCCTCAACCTGGCTCCAGGCTTGATTCCCGCCTTACCAATCGTCTCGTCACTCTTGCATTTGACATACGTCTCAATATCACTATCATCTTCATCCGTTATATGGTGTTCCAAATGCGCTCTTCGCCACACCGATTAGCATCACGCGCACGCGAAACACAGGAAAGAAAGGAGGAGAGATACGCACTGCGCCGCATCCAATCGAAACGTCTTACACGCCCCCGCCAAAACCTTTTTCACCGTATGTCGAGATTTTGTCATAAACTCTGCTCGGTGTCTCTTTTTGGGACCTTCAATGTAGACTTTGAATCTGCCGTCTGGGGCGATAAGGTCGGTTTGTTGGGTTGAGGTGGTTTGGAAGGGGCCTTGGGTTGCTGGTGGGGGTCCTACGTGTGCGTGAGTTGCGGTGAAAAGAAAAGGAAACGGAGGAGAGGACGTACCATCATCTTGCTCTGATTCAAATCGCGACCGAGATTTAGAAGGACTCGGAGCTGTGGAATGAGGAACGCGTCTGGATGTTGAGGTTTTGATAGAGATGGTTCGCTCTTCTTCGATATCGCCTATAGGTACCCTTCAGTCGTCAGTTGAGGATAGAATATAGGAATGTACTCACCTTCGGTAATCGTTCTCGACTGCGTCTGTCCCAAAAACTTTCTTGTCACCGATGAAATAGGCCTCTCGGGTTGCTTGTCGACGTCAATGATATCCGCTTCATCGATGGTAGCCTTGGACGCCTTTGCCTTTTGTTTATCCTTGGTGGCGTCACTCACACCAAAGCTAAACTGGCGTCCCAAAAAGAACCTATTCTCGTCCTCGTCCACAACAATCTCATCTTCCACAGTGACAGAATCATTGAACAATTCGTCTGCTTTGCGTGGCTCTGTGGCCGGAGGAGGATTACTTGCGTTTGTGTTTGCGCTTGGCCGAACGGTAGATTCGGAAGCGAGCGAACGTGGGCTGGAATGTTTTGAAGCTGTGTTGGTAGAGGGTTTGGAAGATGTAGTATTAGCAAGGGAAGAAGGTGGTTTGGAAGACGCGGAGGTGGAAGGCTTGGAAGACGTGGAGGTGGTAACGAGTGTACTAGGTGGTTTGGAAGCGGTGCTAGGTGGTTTTGACGTCGTGGAACTCTTGGGATTGGATGAGGAAACGGGTTTTGGTACGGGTGGCTCAGGTTTCACGTTGATGGAAGGTGATACGGGTTTTGTTTCGGGTACAACTTTCGTTGCTTCCAAGAGCTCTTCTTCCTCGTTGATCAACTGGTCAACGTCTTCCTCGATTTGGGATTCTGGCTGTTTAGAGACCGGTACTTCGTCTACGCGATCAAGTTCTTCGGAGCCACTGGCAGTTGGCGTTATCAGGAGAGAAGAATCGTTTTGAGTGGTGAACTCTTTGCCCTTTCCCTTTGAATTGGGGACTAAACACGTGATTAGATTAGGGTAATTTAGGGAGAGAGCAAGACATACTGAGACGCTGTGACTCGGACTGCTTTGCAGGAGTAGTTACGATGTGCATTTCGTCCAAATAAGGGGCCATGGTCTGGTATGCGCTTTCGTCTACTTCAACGCGTTCGTTTCCGCAAACATCATAGTCAGCGACTTCAAAGGCAATTTGCATGTCTTGATCAATATCGAATTTTCTGCGGACTACTCGAGTCATTTCCTGTGTAAAAAGAACGCGTCAAAGAGCAAGTGTTAACATAAATAAAGTGTACAAACCTCAAAGGACTCTGGACGAGAAAGAAATTTTCGTTTTGTGCCATGTCTGAATACGAGCAAAGGTAAATCAACCGTAGCCTGAGGACGAGAATTCTTGTTAGATGAGATGAGATGCATGATGATGGCTGATGATGGCTGATGATGGACAAGGAGAGGGTGACCGTGACTGAGTCTGACTCTGAGTAGCATGTCCTGGCATGTCCTCCTTTGAGCAACTATTTTCATCTGCAGAGCTCAATGTCGTCGTTCCAAATACCTCACTCGAATTTCCACCGAGTACTGTATCTGCAGACGATTGGCTAGAAAACCTTGCTTCAGGTTCAGAAAGTGACAGGAAAGAAGCATTTTTTGGTGAGCAGACCATGTCTATAGTACACCCGACAGCTAACCGTCGCCTTGTAGACGAACACATTCAGGCAGTTCTGACTGCAAAAATACCACTCAATGAACAAGTCGATGAACCAGTCAACCCATCCAATCCACCAGCTCTCCTCTTGTCCTTTCTATCTCATCTCCAGGTATCACTGGAAACGTCATACATATCCCCAGATGTTCCAGATCCTGCTGCACCTCCATCTGAAGCAACTCCTCGTACAGACTCCCTTTTACCACCTCGTAACGTATCTCTCAAAGGAAAGAAGCCTACAAATCTCAATCTAGCTCCAAAATCACATCATCCTTCAATATTACCCCCTGCAACTCCCAATCCAATGCCTGCATCTACAGACACCGACAGGCGGTACGCTCAGAGTGAAGGTATCATGCTATGTACACGTATCTGGGGAATTGAGGGGTCCAGTACATTCAACGGCGAAGATGATGACGATGCGAAACCCAAGGAAGCGTTTCATCTCTTGTGGTCAGACAAGGAGAAGCTATGGGTTGCTGCGTACAAGATTGTCTTTACCGTTGGTGAGTGTGCCTACAATAACTGATTATCATTACTTACGTCCCACTCAGCATACCTGCGACTACCATTCCGCCTCCCACCCGGCGTCTCACCACTTCTCTGCATCACTCTCTCAACCACATTACGAGAACACCCGGTTGCTATCAACGGTCCCAACAATCCATTAGCAAAGTATATTTCCAGTATAAGGGGTACTATCGCAGCTCTCGCACCATCTGCCGATGCCATACCCTCACCTACATTCCAGACAAGCAACACACAACCAGACCAATCCAAAACCGCGGGCGGTCTAGGCGAGGCAAATCTCTTTGGAGGTTTATACTCATTCGCCTCATCTTCTCAAGCTACCGAGACCGGTAACGCCGCCGAAGGTGAATTGGTCCTCCCAAGTACACGATTAGGCCTTTCCATGCGTTCGTCTCTCTTCCTCCTTCCCAGTGTCGATCTGGCTTCTCCAACAACAGCCCAAATCAGTCCCATGCAGACACCTGGAGGTCATTTGAAACCTCCCGCTCATCCAACACTTAGAAAGAGTTTCAGAAAAACCTTATTTGCGACTAGTGGGTTCAAGGTTAGGATGAGGACTGTTTTTGTTCCTGCAGTGTTATTTGATGAAGATGACGAGGATGAAGGATACGAGTCCCAGGTGGAGGGTGACAAAAAGAGCGACGCAGAAGACGACCCGTTATCTTCAGGTCCAGAAGAACGTACAGTCGTTATCTGTGTCGAGATCGAGAACGAGCAGGATCATTTCTCGAATTCAAGCGATTACGGTGGACGAAACGCCGGTGGTTTCCTTGTCGAACGCATGGATGTCTCGATCGGTGGTGGAGAGAAAGAAGGTGCCAGTGCGAGATTGATTGGTTGGGATGCGGATGCATTACTACCAAAAAAGAAAAAGAAGGGAACGGACAAGGAAGACGCAGATCGGTTCCCGTTACTCCTAACTCCACGAGAACAATTTAACCTTTTGTACGCCGTGTCATTCCTGAGAGGTCCAGAAGAAGTCGATGGATTATCGACTCTATCGTTGGACGGGACAGTCGGGACACTAAAGAATGAGGGATTTCAAAGATCAGTAACCCTCAATATCTACGGAAAACCATGCTATGCATCATCCGCATCATCCACACTCGACTTTTACCCAACAACGACGTTTTGTACTCGTTGGAATTGTGTTTTGGATTTGGCGACAACTTCGTTATTGGATCGTGCCCTGGATGACGATTATCACGATACGCCAACACCAGGCGGCGACGGCTCCAAACATCCAAGTCTCAACCCATCCGCTCTACCCGAACCTGCATCGCCGTTCCCCATCTCAATTGCTTCTCCTCGACCAACCTCATTTGGCGGTGATTACAGACGCGCCTCACTAGCTACCACATCCAATTCCAAAAGCGGACTTGGTTCCTCTAGATCATCATCACCCTCATTAACTGCCGGTTCTCTCATAGACAGTAGAAGACATACACTACCCAGTAGTGGTAACCTAATCAAAGCCGCTACGGCTGGTGCACGTAACTCACTCCAGCCGTCCATGTCCATGTCCCCACCAGACCGGAGAGATAGCCTCGGTCTCCCTGGTGCTACACGCGACCGACGTGATTCGGGAGGTCCGAGATCATCGGGATTGAACTCTCCATCTACGTATACACCCCCTTCAAGTACTCTACAAGCGCAGATACCACGCTCTCCAACAACGTACGAAGCACCACCTCCTCCTCCTTTCAAAGACCGGACTGGGAGTACGACCGCATTATCTGTAGCTATACCCCCTTCCCCATCCCCAGGCCCTTCAGTAGGCCCTCCATTAGACCAAATGATGTTACCACCTGTAACACCCGCATACCCCGCCTTTCCAACCAACACGAGCAACGGTAGTGCATCGTTACCCCCCACACCACCAAGTCAAGGTCCATACATACCTCAAGGCGGAGCAAACGTTTCACCCAGACAAGGATCGTTTACGGGTCCTGCTGTTGATATTAGACGCGAGAAAGGCGCGATGATGATGAGTGGGATACCGCAAACGCCTGCTCCGCATGTTGGATTTAGCGGCGGTGGACCACCGCCTGGTGTGTTTGAAGGAATGGGCATGGGCGTGGCGGTTGGTGGGTTAGGTGGCGGTGTAGTTGATCCTATTGTTATTTCCATCGGGTTGCAGGGTGGAGGAAAGGGAAAGATACACGCGGCAGAGAGGTTTACGTTGGATATATTTGTGTTTAACAAGTCAGATTGGACGAGGAGGTTTGAGATTAGTTATCCGGATCCGAGGGTGATGAGGAAGAGGAATGAGATGCATGGTAATAAAGCGAGTAGTGGCGCAGGTAAAGGGCAGGGGATTGTACCGATGGAGAATCGGATTCGGATTGGGTGAGTCTCTGATTCTCCTTTCCTTATTCGTGCCTGTCTAATGACGCGGGTGGTTTATAGTCCACTTCTTCCGTCGGCTTGCCAGTCGGTGGGAATGGATTTCCTTGCATTGATGCCTGGAGTTCATTCGATAGATACACTGACGCTCACGGATGTGGAGACTGGGTTCTCGATGAACTTGAGGTACGTCCATGTCTTTTCGTCAGTATGGGATTCGAGATTGACTTGGTCTGTAGATCAGTCATGGATATTGTAGTACATGAAGCTGAGAGCAAAGGATAGCATTCGGGATTGTATCATTACTCGTGCTTTGCAGTGGCCATGAGATCAGGAAGCAAGTGCATTTACGACGAAGGAATTGTACTGATGGAAGCCTTGTTTGACGCTAGGAGCTTTCCCTTTGTATTTCCAGTGATAATATGTACATCTCACAAAAACTGAAGGCTCAACGTTGAGCAGATGGTCACACCCCTCTGCTCTCCTCTTCGGCAGTGTAAAGTCACCGTAGCGTGTCCTACTTACGTGTCATCTTTTTTATTCCCAAACCATGTCTGACCTGAAAGCGTGCGCTTTTCTGGCTGCCACAGCTCAAATCAAGCCAAGTTACTCCTCTGCAAACACAAGCTTTTCCCCAAGATCTTATCCGACGAGGCCGACCCCCCAATCACCTTACGAACCGTAGTCGAGGGGCAGATTGTCCCTCCTGCGTTTGGCTGGAAACTCACCGCCCCGGAAATTCGTTTCGTCAGCTTTATGGTAACCCAGATACTTTCCGGCCATTGGACAATTTTGAATCACTAACCCGGTCTTTAACAAATGGAGAGAATCTGGGAATGAAGGGAGATTCAGGTATGTTTTTCCTAGTGCCGCTTATGGCTGATCAGTGTTTTGACTTGGTTTGTTGAAAGGGACGATCTGGTATAGGTACATTGGCTCGACGCACGGAGGCGTAGTGACACTCTGTTTCGACCGTGTCAAGCGTAAAACGGCTTCTGGAGAATATCAGGGCCGTCATGAAGACTTTACGGATCGATGGATATCCAGTGTGGTATATTCAGGGACCCCTAGAGTGAATGGGCGGCGTCGTCATTGTTTTGTATCTTATTCACTGTAATACCAGTTTTTGCCACCAGCCTCGCTGGGTCGTGTTGACGATACAATGACCCCTAAAAAGCTGCCGGCAGAGCGACGCGAACACCAAATTGAAATTCGCATCTTTTCTCTTACTTGAATTTCCGGGCCAACTGTCCGTTCCGACTCTTCCAAGCGGTATCATGACAATCCTTGCTCACCGTGTTAAATGGCTAGCGGACCCTAGAGCGAACTACACCGAAAATTGGGATTCCGAATGTTGCGGAGGCTCGAGTGATGAACCCGACTATCTCTGCACTTGACGTCAACGCGGCGAAGACCAGCATACCGTTCCAGTACCTGCAACAGGCAACTTGGGCAGAGTCCACGGGGATCAGCTAATTAAAAATCGTCATCAAGTTTCCGGAGGGTCACTTGACTATAGGGTTGTATCATAACCTCGTGCTGGAAAAAGATGCCTTATCATCATCGCTGTTTCTTCCAGGCTGCCGCTTCTGCATTTCAAGTCATCAGAACTTGGTTGAGAGTGGAATATGGAGTGAGAGCAAGTATATGGAGCTTACAGCAAGGTAGGTAAGTCGGGCAACCTCTGGGGAAAGATACACTTTATTCGGAACTCTGATCTGACAAGACTTCTACGTCAAGATGCTGCTGTCACCTGTGTAAAGAGACGACCAATTATCTTTCAGGTTCTCAGGGAGTTCCTCTATAAAATGCCCGTTCAGATTCGATGTCGTACAAATCCACAATACTCCCAGGTAAAGACAGAATGATTATCCTTGATCTCTTCACTGCTACTACCTTACTTGTGTTCATAATCCTTGTCACTAAACAACTCTTCTATAATCGATGGCCAGGGGGTTTTCACATTTATCCACCTGGGCCTCCAGGACACATCCTTGTGGGTAATATGCTTGATGTTCCTGCAAAAAAGCCTTGGGTTCACTATGCCAATTGGGCAAAAATTTATGGTATGTACTGGTCTATATACTAATGGCTTTGCTCTTTCTGATGTTAAGTAGGTGACATCATGCACCTGGAAGCCTTTGGAGACCACTTGATTATTATTAGCAATGCAATGCTTGCCAATGATATACTTGAGAGGCGCTCCCGTATGTATTCTGGCAGGCCATATCCTGGTGTTGGAGAGTTGTGAGCACCTGTTTCTGTGCTGTCCCGTGTTGCTGCAAACTGAGCTGAACAAGCCTGTCATAGGACGGGTTGGAATTTTGCTCTCAGTCAGTGCCCAATAACATCACCACTGTTATAGTTTTCTTATCCACTTACTCCTGACTGACAGCTCTGCAAGACTACTCAGAGACATGGCGCAAGAACAGGCGGACCTGGCAACAGAATTTCAGACCAGATGCAGTTGTCCAACAACATTCTGCCATAACACAATGTGTTGGAATATTCTTGAGAAATCTACTCCAAACTCCTGAAAATTTCATGTGTCATATTGACTTGTGAGTTGTATTTCTATGGATTACCTTTTAATACTCACATAAGAATTTCTTAGGCTTTCAGGTGGCTTAACTCTCTCATCAATGTATGGGATCACAATCAATTCAGGCAATGATGATCTTCTTGTACACTCAAAGAAGACCCTACATACCATTGACACTGTGTTCTCACCTCAATTTGTTTTCTTCACCTCCTGGTTCTCCTTCCTGTGTTTTGTCCCAAGCTGGGTACCTATACTTGGATTGTTCACACAGTATATTGAACATGTCAGGCAGCTGTGTCATGAAATGCAAGAGATTCCTTTCCACAAGGTTATGGCAGATATTGTAAGCCCATATCACTCTGACTTGTGTATTGACCACCTTTGATAGTAATTTCTGCAGAACACAGGTGCCATAAATGATTCTCTTGTTGCCCGCTTGGTACAGAAGAACATGGCAGATGGTGGTCCTGATGAGGAGATCCAACGAATTAAGAATATGGCATCTACAGCATTTGCAGGTGTGTTTGATATACACTCTTTCCTCTTGCATATCTGATATTCCATATTTTCAGCAAGTGCAGATACTGTGAGTGTTACTTGATAAAGCTGCAATTTTCATGCTCATTTCCCTACAGACTTTGTCAGCAATTGGTACATTCTTCTTAGCCATGGCAAAGAATCCCAAGTGTCAAGAAAGGGCATGGCAAGAAATTGATGAAGTAGTTGGAAGAGGCCAGCTCCCAACTTTTGAGGACCGAAAATCATTACCTTACATTGAAGCTCTATACCGAGAAGTCATGCGATGGCATCCAGCAATCCCCTTGAGTAATCCTGCAATCTATTTATGCTTGACTTGTACATGAATAAACATGATTCCAGGTGTTGCCCACACAGCTACAGAGGACAATATATATGATGGTTACTACATTCCCAAAGGTTTGTATAGGCATTTTGTCCTCCTTTTCTCTAGCTTATTCTTCTTTAGGTAGTATGGTCTTTGCAAACATATGGTGTGTCATTGAACATTAGTATCAAACAGTCTCTAAGTATCTATCTTCAGGGCTATGACACACAATGAACAAGTTTATGAGGACCCTTATCAATTCAAGCCTGAACGGTTCCTTACTACTGAGTCAGAGTTGAATGATGACAGCACCATCTTAGCCTTTGGTTTTGGGAGAAGGTACATTCAGCTTGCACAGAGCAGCTCACTCAAGCTAACTATGTTAACAGAGGCTGTGTGGGACGTCACTTTGCTGAGGCTGTTTTATGGTTGACAATAGCATCAGTCTTGTCATGCTTCAAGATTGAGAGCGAGAAAGACTTGAATGGGAAAGCAGTTGATATCCCAGAAAGCTATTCAGAGGGTCCTGGATTGTTCAGGTGTGCTACCTTTAGCTTGTATTACAGAAATGTCAACTCAGTAGTTTCATAGCTATCCATTGCCATTCCGCTGCTCGATTACCCCTCGTCACGCAGAAGTGGGTTTGTTGATTTGATGGAAATTTGCATTGTGACCAAATAGCTATATTGTACCATTGTATATATCTGTAAGATATCACTGCAGGCATGGTATGCCCAGGACATTAACCGAAGGACTCCAGAGGGAAACAGCGACGGAGCGGAAAACCATTAATAGTCTGTCATCCTCGAATCAAATATCCACTGCTTCTTGGATCACTCTTTCAGACATTCCCGACCGGAGTTTTAGGTGCAGTTGAAAACTGGATGGCGGCTATAATGGCGTGTGTAAATATGCGTGATGCCTCAACCAACTATGAGTAGACATACGTGACAATGTCGTTGAGGACGTATTCCGCGTCATTGCGATTGAGAGCCCTGCCGTCCGCACCTACCCCATCACACATCTCAAAGGTGGTGAGGAATAAAGTAAACATTATCCAGAGGAACTCGCGTGCCATCACTGAGAAATGATACCCAAGTGTTAGCCAAACAGCTTGCGAACAGTAGTAAGGATGAAGTACTCGCCGTTCCCGGGACAAATTCTCATTCCCAACCCCCACACAAGATCCACAGGAGGTGCATTCGGATTCAGCTCCCCGTCCGCTGTCAGGAATCATTCAGGTATGAAGTCATCCGTATTCGGTCCATACACTGCCTCATCACAAAAGACGGCCCATACGTTCGGGAAACAAACCGAGCCTTTAGGGAGGAAATAACCATCATATGAATCGTTCGTATTCAACACACGCGGGGCAATCAAGGGTGCGCTTTGTCGCCAGCGAAGAATTTCATTGATGAGAGCCTCAATGTAAGGGATCTTCCCATAGTCGTTGAAGTCAGGTAGGCGGCCTTGGAGGACAGAATCGATGGCGACTTGCACTTTGTTTTGAACCTCGGGATACAATAACATGGCAAGGAGGAAAGTGAGGTTCCGTCCTGTTGTGGAATCGACTCCACCTAGTAAAGGTGTTATTTTTCATCACGCAGAGGCGCAGAAGTACTTACCTAGGTATACATTTCCCAGAACATTTCTCATATTCTCAACCACTTTATCATTCAATGAGTGAATGTCCTCAAATGAAGCCAAGTAACGAGAGCAGACGGATGATTCCGCAGTACCATTGAGCTATAAACCCGACATGGTAAGCCAGCACGTTTGTTAGATAGTTTTTTCACCTTGCCATTTTATTCTTGACGTATTCAAATGGGAGCCTGAAGGACTGGTCAATCAGTTTGGCACCTCCTTCAGCCTCGCTCCTATAGTCTGCACCGGTAATCCAAGTGGGAAGAAACTTGAGGAACGGGAGAACCTCGACTGCACAAGATAAATCAGCAGGGTTTACACATCTGCAGAGCTCTGGTTACCAAGAGTTGAGTCGCCTGAAATCACATTCCCAATATAAGCTCTTAGGTCTGATCCCGTAGGCAATAGATAGAAAGTTATCACTGGCAGCGCTATGTTCAGGGACCACCGTTAGTCGCAATCTCGATTGGGATTCAGAGTTGGAGTGATCACCTATAGTTTAATCTCCTTCTCGTGATCTTTGCTCGTCAAGAGACGACAAAGGAGACGTCGGGTAACGCCCAAAATTTGGGCATGTCTCATAGAACGAGTCTCGGTTTCGAATCCAGTTTTGAACGTTTTTCTGTAAACTATCAAACGCGAATGAGCAATGGTTGACCGTCAATATCACTAGGGAGTTAAGTTTGAATTTGTCCCCATATTGCTGAAATATCATGCGAGCATCGTCATCCGTGCTGTAGGCATAAAAGATACCAGACAATATAGTGTGAAAGTGACAACGTACGCGGAAAGCACGACAGATTTCGGCCTAGTGAGTACGTAGTAAGCATCGGAATTCCATGGGGTCTCTCGAACCTACCTATCGGAATACTGAGCTGCACGCTTTACCAAGAGGTCCTGTATCGCCTCCGCTGTATTGAGAATGATCATAGTTGCACCAAGGGTTTGAACCGATACAAGTGCCGATCCTGAATTATAGACCTTTGAATGAGCATTGTTGTTCCACTAGTAAAACAACCAATAAACCGTATTTGCGACTCCAATTTGCATAAACTTCCTTGGGTATAGTAAACAAATTTACAACGAGAGGCCATGGACGGGGGCCTGGAGGGAGCACACGCCGCCGGCGCGAAGAGAGAAAGCTATATGAAACGACGAGAACAGCTGCTACGAGGAAAGCGATGGTCAGCATCGGTATATGAAGCACTACACCGAAGTAACCACTCCAACCACATCAATGACTAGCGACCCTTCCCTGTGGGGAATTTCTACCGCCTGGGAAGGTTAAATTTTCTGAGGTGTTTGGGATCATGTACGCATTCTTTTTCCAGAGGGCAGCTCGACACCTAGACAGAGGCGCGGAACGCGTTGAGGTTGAAACGGATGTCCTGGTGCGTTTCTTTGTCTTTCCCTCGAAGCACCTATCTAATACTGCAACTTTCGACGAACCCGTCTGTCCATCGTCCAAAGCTCTTCATCCGAGCCTCCAATACCCAAATCCCTCCCTTTGTTTCCGATGACTTCTGCTGCTCGCCCTCCAGCTCCAAGTTCGTAGCTTCCAGGTTTTCCATCGCCCATACATTAGCCCTGTTCTCCGGTCTTGCTTTCCCAACAACGAACCATTAACAATCCACAAAACCGACCTTCTCCGATCGCGAGTGCATGCCACTGAACAACAACTGTGATCCTGGACAATACGACCGGATTCATTTGAAAGAAGAGCAGGATAGTAACGCTGCCAAAGAGCCGAAAATGACCAGACTTGGCTGCTGTGGATTGGACAAGGTCATTCCTTCTGCGTTTTGTATCATCAGAATTCAGCCGAAGTTGAATGAGGAAGGTGGATAATTCATGCTCGTATAGTACCAAAGGCCTGGGAGGTTAAGTCTCGAGGTTCGTGCTCAGGCTTTTGCGCGTACTGCCTCACATTCTGACTCGTGCTTTTTCTAGGAAAATTGAATGAGAAATACTTCGCTGGAATCCAGCCCTAGAAAAAGATGTGGGTGAAGTCGCGTACATGAGGCCTGGACGAAATGAACGTCGTAACTCACGAAAAAACAGTCACCTCTCAATATCGTTACAAGTGCGTTTCTCTATCTTTTTTCTCTCCGAAGCATCCTTATCTGATGCCTTCTAGCCTCAGAATGAATCTTTCTTGATATACACCGATCACGTCAACCAAGAGCCCACTCGTCCAATACACCCAAATGTCCTCTCTTTGCTACTACAACCTCAAAACTCTCCGGTTCTCGTTCACTTGCTTCAATTCAAGTCCAAATCCACCGTTCGAATACAAACCGGCTGCTGATCTTCTTCGAGGACTAGCGCCACCGAACAGCGGACTGAAGTCGCTAAACTGTTCAACTGTGGCCCGGGGCTACGAGATCGGGTTCGTTATGGAGAAGGGGGAGTGCAAGGTTTCTGGTCAGGGATAGCTTCGTCTATAGAGAGACGCATACACGCATCTCCAGTAGCCTTCACGTTTAGCCTCGATACACTATGGACACCCCAGGCTATTCGCTGATAGTAAACCTCTACGTGTATTCCGAAACATTTGTTGAAATACTCCGATGTGTATTGGTGATCAAGTTGGAGCGGCCTTGAGTACCGTAGAAATCTACCGGCGGCGAGGTGAACTGATCCCGGAGTGCTTCCTCTTCTCCCTTTCCTCTGACCTTCTGCAAAGCTCTGAAATCGATCCTGCAGATGTAATCTGCATTTAGACTGGGGAGAGATGAGATTCAGAAGCAACGCAACCGCGGGTGCCGACGTACATCCCATTCGCTCTCTCGCCGTTCATCCATACTTCGCACCGAACGCCCACAATTACGTCCCTATACGGTCATTGTCATAAATCCGAATTTTACCATGTGAGTTCGTGGTCCGATTCCGTTACATACCAGACCTACTTGAGGTCCCTCAGGTTTTCGAAACAACAGATGTAGCTTTCCCACGTAGCATCTCCTAATCGACGCACGAAAATGACCCGCCCTCACCTCCCCCATCGTCCTCACCTCCCCCATCGTCCTCAGCCTCCCCTTCCTCGCTCGGCTCGCCGAGAGCAACGTCACCTAAATTTTCCGAGTCAAGACCAATGAAGCTATACCCTGGTTCTCAATTCAGCCTCATCCTTCACCAGCCTCTTCAGGAGACCTCAAGGAAAATACTATCCCTTCCATACGAGAAAGAAGCTCGGTATACGCTCAAAAGGCCCCTTCAGTCCTTTAACCACTCAGAGGTCTGGTTAACTCATCCCTTAGAAGCACAAGACAGCTCTATTGTTTTCAAATGCCTCCTATCCTCTCACCTTGTATCGGCGACGACAAGCCTTTATATCAAATCGCTCAATATCGAGATACTGCGTACACGAAACTCGCTGAATACCAAGGCAGTGTTGTTCCGTATTGTTTTGGACCGCACCAGGTTAGTTGGAGGCGAGCGTGTTGAAGTGTTCTCTAACCCCTATAGGTTAATATCCAAAACTCAACTGAAGCATATCTCCTCGCACTCGAATACATCCCTCACTCGTACTATTGGCTACAAGAGAAAATCCAATCTGAATCTGACTTCATGACGCTCGAAGAGTATCAATGTATAGTGAGTCTGCTTACCGATTCCCGACTCTCGGTCTGACGATCTGACCATCGCGATTCAAGTTCCTCCAAGCCTTCCATGCACTAACCACTGCCCGCGATCTCGGCTTTCACCACGGTAGTCCGACTGCAGAACATCTCATGGTCGCGAACACAACTTGTAATCACCAAGTCGTCATTATTGATCGGAAGTACACACACCATGGCAAGAACCTAGTCAAGGATCCCGAAACTGTGCTGATGGAAGCGGATGTATACAGCTTGGTTGAGTCATTTCTTCATTGCCCCAGATTTAGGGAAGGGCTATATGATTGGGTGAAGAACACGGCAGAGGTGAAGGAGCGGTTGGACAAGTGTGGTGGTTTGCGCAGATTGATTTTGTTATTTGCGACGGTCTTGGCGACGAGTCTGTTCATTCTGAATCTGGTGTCCCTACCCCCGTTACTCGAGGCGAGAATTGATACTTGGACGCGTCGGTCGAGAGTCGACTTCGGACGCAAGGATGGATCGATCACCGTACCCATCTATGTACTACGAACTACACTCATATTATGCGACGATACGATATGTCATGACGCGAGAATAACATAGCCGTTATAGAGTACCAAAGTATGTTTCGCCAGAAACACCAGCAACTGCAGCCTTATTTTACACCATAGTATCTTTTGATCTTGGAGACTAAAATAGCAAACAGCACCATGGTTAGCCCTGGTTAGCGCAACACTAGGAATCAACTCACAAGAAATCAGATAATCCTTGGCAGTAAAATCATTCTCCGTAGCCAAATACCACATTGGCCCAGGTCCACTCCCAAACACTCCATCGCGGCTCTCCACAACCTCGTCGAACCGCTCAAAAGACACGTCAAAGTCGTCATCAGTCTGGATCGTAACCACACCAATGTGATCGTCGCTCCCATTCGGACTGGCTATAGGAAAGTCGAACGATATGCCCTTTCCTGTTAGACGGAGGTCTATATTGAGTCGAGTGAGATGAAGGAAAGAGTAAGCGCCAATTCGGATGAATCAAGATCTTTTGGGATCATCACTGTCGATGATGTTTGCAATTGTGTCTGTACGGTGAATAATGTCGATATTGGCCGAGTGGCATGGCCCAGCCATAGACGAACGGGTGGCTGATGATCAAAGATAACCGATAGGCCAATATTGGTATGGCAAATCCTTGTATGGTTCGCCTTTGAACATGACCGTCAATGAAAGCGTCTGGGATAAGTAGCGAGATGAGCCAAAGCAGCAGCAAATCTAATTTGAATCTTACTTGATTGACTTTTTCCACTTCTTGACACGATCCAGCTCCTTCAAGTTGTGTCCTGCTCCCTCGGACTTTTTCTTCCCCCCCTCTCCGCCTTGTCCGTTTGCATGTCCACTTTCTGCTCCGCAGACACCTCTTCAGCAAGTGAGTCCTCTTTCTTCTTCACCTTATGTGATTCACTCTTTTCTCCGCGCGGTTCAATTTCTTTCGTCACTTCGTCTGCGACAAGTGGCGTTGGCGATATTGGTTAGAAGTCGTCACAGTCACTGCCAACGACCGGTGGTTGAAGCCGAGACATTTCGGGGTCCAGTCACGATCCCTGCTCCGATCGACCCATATTGCGCTTCAAAATCATGTCGGCGCATTCAACGTTATTCAACACTTGTTTCGCCAAGCATATGACAACCTTTCCGCTTTCGATTTTGTCTTGAGCAGTCAACGGCATTCCATACATTGTGGGTAGAATGGTGTAGAATTCGCCCGATGGTGGTAAAGAGGATAGCATATCGACAAGACCGAACGGGAATGGGCACGAGTCAGCGTATCAATGATGGAACCTGGCCGGCTGGAAAGACTACACACTGGATCCTGTAGATTCAAAAATGCTGAGGACTCATAGGGTACTGGAGCAAGACTTTGCGAGATAAGGGTCAAACCGAAGACCGATCTCATCGATTGTTGTCGGTCGTTGGGTAGGACAAGGAAGAACCATGTCATCAACAAGTGGCCGGAGAAACGAAAACGGCCTCCGCGTAATGTTCGTGCATAAACTGGATGCCGTGAAATATATGTCGGCAAGTAGAATGAGTCGCTTCAACATGAAATCCCACCTCAAAAATCTGATGTAAAAAGTGAACGACTTCACTGATGGCGTCAAATTCCAGATCGTCGAATGAGCGAAGTAGTGGCATGACAATGATGTCGGCCCGTTCTTCAGGTGCAGTGATTTCTAGGATCGGAAACCAGGTCAGAAAGGTAGCGACCAATGTTGACTTCTTGATCATTCAATATCCGGGAGACTTGAGTAGCACGTCTGAGATACATACGAATTGCATCCAGCACATTTTCGAATCCCGATCAACTATGATCAGCTTGCAGCCAAGTCCAGCAACCACTCACCATCACGATCCTTCTCGATGATACTCTCGAGCTTTGGTTCCCACCCCAAACGCCGGGATTGGCGCCTGCCACTGGCAGTTGTCACGACAAATTGATGTACATACTAGGTCAACAAAGCGCTGTCAGCCAAGCAGTGTGCCATCAAACTCGAGTACTGTACTTAGTAAGTAGTTTTATGTATTGATATCAGCCTTTGTCTCCTTCACTCCGACCATGCCACTCGTCTCCTTCACCAACCTCCCTTCGTCTCCTCCAAAACATCTAGACTTGCCAGTCGACTCGGACTCTTCACCACGAAAATGGTACCACCACCTCATGCTCCTCGGAACTGCTCTATTAATCTTCGCTCCCCATCCTTCCTTACTCTACTTTCTCCTCATTCATTATCTCAAAACACTCGATTCTCCCATACGTTTCGCATTCCATCTATTCGTTTGTTATACACTCACATTTGGAGCGTACACTTCTCTCATAGTATGTGTCGCAAGGGATCCCGGTCCTACAACTTCCATTTCGGAGAACGAGAACGAGAACGAGGGCGAGGATGAGATGGGGTTGACCGAAGCTCTATTATCCGGACATCACGACGACGACTTTAATTCACCCGCTAAATGGTGTAGAAAATGTTGGGCACCGAAATATGAAAGAACACACCATTGTTCAATGTGCGGGAGGTGTGTTTTGAAGATGGGTAAATGCCTGTTCTTATTCGGCCCCCCCCACTTTGCTAACCCTTTGCCGCAGACCATCATTGTCCGTGGTTGGGCTCACGGTGTATCGTACGTCCCGTCCACTCCCTTCCCAAGTTCCTTCCTCACACTCAACCACTTCCTCACCGCAACATCCGCAGGGCCACCGAACATACCCCGCCTTCCTTCACTTTCTCTTCTGCATCACCCTTCTAAGCATATACATAGCATCCATATGCGCAAGTGGTGTATACTGGGCCTTTCAACATCCCTGGGAAGCAGACGAAACAATGCCCCTCCACGCAATAGCCTTATTCTTTGCAGGATGCTTATTTACTTTGGTTATAGGCAGTTTTACGGTGTATCATGTGTATCTGGTCTCGTGCGTCCGTTCACTTGCTTTTCCTTTTGCTAACGAAACTAACGGTATTACAGGACTAATCAAACAACTATCGAACATATCTCACCGTTCCTACTTCTCCGGTATCTTCCTTCCCATTCCCAAACGCGACCGATACCAGAAGAACACGAACTGTCATTCCCCCAACGAAGACTAGTTAAAGATGCGCATGGAGAGATACGGATGTATGATGTCGGGTTTAGACAGAATTGGGCGCAGGTTTTCGGAATTGGCACGAGAGGTAATAATAGCTGGAAATGGTGGCTCGTTAGAATACTCTGCGGAGGGTCCAGTCCAGGCGACGGTAAAACATTCCCTAGGAGTCCGAGGAGTGAGGAAATGTTGGCGAGGTTGGCTAGTGAGTTGGGTATTGTCGATAGGGAGAGGTAGTGCTTGTAACTTATACATGTAGCATAGTGGAATAGGATAATGTGCGAACTTGCCATTATCTAGTCTTGAACCAAAACTCAGCAGCGGGCGGGCCGCACGGTGTTTTGTACGGGTATCGTGTTACGCGAGTCCTTCGCTGTCAACACTAAGTTCAAGTTTGAGCTTGAAGGACTTGATTCTTGAAGTCAATTAGATTGATTGATTGACTTAAGATAGAATTCAGATGATCGGACAAGGTTATGATAAGGTTTAACCAGGTCAAGCTGGAGAAGCTTGTCAACCGGTTAGGTTTATTTAAATAGAGAAGACTCTAACTATGACTAAGTACTCAGAGCTAAAAATAGCTACTATGAGTCAGTACAGTGAATCTTTGTAAGTATGGAACAAGAGAGAAGGACTTTGTAAGTAAAAAGAACATTGAAGCTAAGCAAGATGACGAAAAGCGGAATAAAAGTACAATAATCGTCCGATAAGTCCTCGGACCTCCCTTGACTGTAACACTAGCCCCTGTTTTGGTTTGAAGTTCCAGCTTCAAACACAGTAGCGCCATTGACATATCTCACTGGTACGAATGTCCTCTCCTCTCCGTCGTCGGTGGTGATAGTGATAGGATCCCTGTCATCTGTGATGCGGACGATAGTGTAGACAGGGGTTTCCTCTTCTTCTTCTTCAGTAGAAGTGTGGCTCGTCGGTGATGTTGGAGAGGGTGGAGGAATCAGCGTAGTCCTCCTCAAAGCCATCAAGAGCTGAATCACCCCTAGCAGACCGTGCGATAAAAATTCGTTCGCTTCTTCGTAGTTGTGGGCAATGTTCAGAGAGATGGTGAGGTTGGTATGCGTCGCAGACTGTACACTGGTAGTGGCGACAGTCCTGTGTATGGTGACCCCGCTTACCGCATTGATCGCATTGATGAACTCGGGTATGGATATCGGATTGGGTGCTGAGGAGGACCGTGGACTTGCGAGTTCGATTGTTTCGACGTCGTCGTTGTTTTCGGGGTGGGGAGGGTTGTTCTGGGGTGGTGGGACGGAGAGTCCAGGAGGAGGTATCCCAGGGGTCGGGTTCTGGAGCGTTCCAGTCTCTGGTGGTCCAGGTGTTCTTGGGGTCGTTGTTGGCTGGGATGGTGAAAGGTATACAAGGGGGTGGAGTGGGGGTTCGGTCAAGTTCGGCTCTGGTGACGGGGATCTCCTCGACCTCGGGGCTGAATTCGACTCGGAGTCGGATGTTTCGGGGGACGGGTTCTGGGGGCGCGGATGCTCTGGCTGTGGGGGAGGGGAGTGGGGAATGTCTGGGCTCGGGACTCGGAGATGGTTCTGGCTCATCGAATCCGTCTGTATTGAAACGGTAGATCGAGATGGGGGCGGACGAGGCTCGGGTATATTCGACGAGCTCATAGTCCTCAAGGGCCTCGGAGGGACGTCGAGGAGGATATTCCAGTCCGCCTGTGGGAGATGTCTCTCCCCCGGAGGCGGTGGCGTGATCTGATCGGGACAAAGGGTGAGGAGGGGAAAAGATTTCGGGGGCACAAATCATGAGTACCGTCAACTGTCCTGGGATGGTAAATCCCGATGCGGCGATGTCGACGGCGATGCGGTTGAGATGGAGGTTTGCTGTCGTGACTAGTTGGTCAAAGTGTTGGTATTGGCGCTGGACGTATTGGTAGTCCCCGATGAGATGGTCGACGAGGGGGAGGCCTCGGGCTGCTTCAACGATCCTGGCTCGATAAGTGGTGTTATTGAGCAGGTAAAGGAGTTGGGCTGCGGTTGGGCGAAGGTTTTCGTAGGTGAATGATTGAGACATTTCGAGAGGGTTGTTTTGGTGAGGATGCTTCTAAGCTTGTTGGCCTTTTTATAGTCTCCCAAAGTCTCCTTCGCATGTTCAAAGTCTTCTTCCCACAACCACTCGTTCTCCGCTGAGGGATATCCTTTCCAGGACACTAGAAACCTTTGAGGTTTCCTTTTCGGGGTATGTCCGATAATCGCTTCTACCTCGTGTTCCTCTTGTCCTTCTACTAAGTCCGGCGGTGGCTTTAGGAAGTTTCTCCCGTGGACCTCGTTTCGTCTATACGGGGATAGAAGTGCTGCGTGGAAGACAGGGTGAACTTTCCATTGTTCTGGTAGGGCTAGCTTGTACGTCACTGGTCCTAAGACCATTTCTATTTTGAAGGGTCCTTCTCTTTTGGGCGCCAACTTTTTTGATGGATATCCAAAGTTGAGGTTTTTCCCTTCTAACCACACCTTTTGTCCTACTGTAAACGGAGTGAATGTTCGTTTGGTCGTATTTTCCATCTTCCTTCTTGCTAACTCCATAAGAGAGTACGTTTCTTCTCGGAGTTTCTTCAGCACCGATAGTCTTGCTTCTATTGATGGGATCGTTGTTTTCGTAAAGACTGTTGGAAGGGGTCTCGGGTTATATCCCATCATCAGGTAGAACGGAGATTTCTTCATAGTGGAGTGTGTCCTGTTATTGTGTGCGAATTCGGTGAAGGGAAGGAATTCTGCCCATTTGTCTTGTTGTCTAGAGCAGAACAACCGAAGGAAGACCTCTAACTCCTGATTGACCCTTTCAGATTCTCCGTCGGTTTGTGGATGGAATGCGGTACTCATCATGTGTTTTACTCCCAATTGCTTTCCTAGTTCCTGGAAGACTTTCGCGGCGAATCGGGGGTCTCTATCGGAGATAATCTTGTTCGGTAGTCCGAATCGTTTGTACACGTTGTTGAGGAGTAGAGTCGCAGTCTGTTCTGCGTCTATGGTCTTGTTACATGGTGTGAAAATTACCCCCTTAGTAGAGGAGTGGTCCACTACGACTAAGATAGTGTCGTAACCACCTGATTCTGGCAAATCGGTGATTAAATCCATTGTGATTTTGGAAAATGGTAACACATCTTTTTCCCCTTCTATGGGTAGTAATGGTGGTTTGTTTGGATGTGTGATCGTTTTACTTTCTTGACATTTCGCACACCCGTCTACGAACATCTTCACAAATTTAGCCATTCCTGGCCACCAATAATCTCGAGAAACTTGTTCCAGGGTATTGAATTGTCCCGGATGTCCTACTCCCTTTGCCTCGTGTATTGTTTTTACAATTTCCCGTCGAAGGTTCCCTTTGTTCGGGACATAGCATCTGTTTTTGTAAAAGAGAAGTCCGTCTCGCGTTGTCCAGTCTTCCAATGCCGATTTGATCGGCGGCGGCCCTTCTTTGAGAATCGTCCTCATTGCATCGTCGTATAAGGTTTCTCCTTTTAGATTTTCTATTAAGTCGTTGTGTAATTTGACGTCCATTGCTCTGAGAAAGAACTTATCTGGAAGCATGACAACGTTGTTGTTGTCATTCTCGTTGTCATCTACATGATCTGGTCTTCTTGAAAGAGCGTCTGATTGAGTCATTTTAGTTCCTGGCGTGTGAACTAGTTGCAGGTCAAATTGAGACAAAAATAGACTCCATCTGGCTTGTCTTCGGTTTAGTTTTTGTGCGTCTTTGAAAAACATGAGGTTTTTGTGGTCGGATAGAATAGTGATCGGGTGTTTCCCGCCCATGAGGTAGTGTCGCCAGGACATGAGGGCTCGAACGATACTGAACATTTCTCGATCGTAGATTTCGTAATTCCTTTCCGTTGGTGTGAGAGAATGTGAGATGTAACCACAGGGGTGCCATTCTCCGTCTGTTCCTTGTTGTCTGAGGACTGCTCCGGTTGCCCATTTTGAAGCGTCACATTCTATCAAGAAAGGCTTTTCCGTATCAGGCATAATTAATACTGGTTCGGAAAGAAACTTCTCTTTCAAGGTGTCGAACGCCAACTGGCATTTCGTAGTCCATTCGAATTTCTTGTCCTTTTTTGTTAGTTCGTTAAGTGGTTTGGCTATTTCCGAGAATCGCCTGATGAATTTTCGATAGAAGTTTCCGAATCCTAAGAAGGAACGAACTCCTCTAACTGTCGTGGGTGGTTTCCAATCTCGAATTCCAGCCAGTTTGACAGGGTCCATGCCGATATATCCGGGTCTAATGATCATTCCTAAAAAGTCTATTTCCGTAACGTCGAACTTGCATTTTTCTGGTTTTAGAAACAGGTCATGGAGTCGAAGTCGTTCTAGAATCTGGATGGTCCGTTTCTGATGGGTTTTCTGATCGGAAGAGAAGATGAGGATATCGTCCATATAGATGACTACCCATCCCTCTTCGAGATAATCAGAAAAGATATCATCCATGAATGATTGGAACGTAGCTGGAGAGTTTGACAGTCCGAAAAACATGACCATTGGCTCAAAGAGTCCTTTGTTTGTTTTGAATGCGGCCTTCCATTGATCTCTGTCTTTGATCCTGATGTTATTGTATCCGTTTCGTAAGTCTAATTTGGTAAAATATTTGGCTCCCTTTAGTTTGTCAATGAGATCGGATACTAAGGGTAGCGGATACGTATTTTTGATCGTTGCCTTGTTCAGTTCTCAGTAGTCTTGACATGGTCTGAATGCTCCTTTCTCCTTTTTTGACACAAAGAAGAAGGGTGAGGCCATTGGCGATTTCGAGGGTCGGATGTAACGTTTTCGGAGATTGTCGGTTAAGAATTCATTTTGGAGCTGTTGTTCAATCGGGGATAGCGGGTAAACTTTGCAATTGAGCGTCTCTACTCCTGGTTTGAGATCGATGGCATGATCATACGGTCTTGACTCGGGGAACCGTTCTGATGCGTGTTTCTCGAATTGTCGTTTGTATTCGAGGAGGAAGTCTGGGATTAGTTCTTCAATTGGTTTCTTTTCTTCGGTCTGTTGTTTGTGTTCCAACGTCTGAGAGACTGACGTTTTCGCTCAGATGAGGACTTCTGCTGGAGTCTGATCTAATACTCCTCTGAAGCGTTTGATGTTGAGTTTTCGTCTAGGTGGGAAGTGAAGTTCTCCGGTTTGCCAGTTGATTTGTGGGTTGTAATGTCGTAACCACGGCATTCCGAGAATGAGTTGTTCTCCTCCTAATCCAGACACCATGAGGTCTTCCGTCATCCTTTGATCTCCTATGGAGAAGGTTACTCGGGCCGTATGTGTTACGTATGCCGAAGTATTGAGGGTTCCATCTACATTGAGAACTTTTACCCTTTTTTCTAATTTTATCAAGGGAAGACGTAACTTTCTGGCCGTTATTCGGCTAATAAAATTCCCTTCCGCTCCAGAATCTAGGAGCGCTAATTTTTCGACGATTTGTTTTCCAGTGTGAAGAGCCAGCGGAATATGCATAGAATTTCGTTCCATCGCGGCTGATACAGTTACACTAGAAATACGAATTGGCGGGGGAGACGTCGAGCTCAACCGCCACACTAAAAACCCTCTCCTTCCATAAGATCTAAAATCTGGGTTTGTTCTTCTTCAGAGAAATCTCGGTAAATGGCACGAATTTTATGATACGCATCTTGTGGAGATGGTTTCTTCGGAGCTTCCTTCCTCTGTTCATTATTCGGCTTCTCCTGACAATTCCTTGCAATGTGCCCTGGTTTGCTACATTTGTAACACAACCCCTTTCGGCGATATTCTTGCACTTCTGCGTCGGAGATCCGGTTGACCTTCGTCTCGGGTTTTGCCGTTTTCTTCAACCTCTCTCCTCCCGTGATAGCTATCATCGTGAGCCAGGCGTTATTATACTTTCTGGCTCTGTTGTACCATTCTTCGATAGTGTCTGGTTGGTCGGGTTGCATTAAGCAGGATTTAAGAAGAGCGGGATGGAGTCCTGCAAGGAAGTGGTCGATGAGAGCTCGGTCGTCATATTCGGCATCGGCGGCAAGGAGGCGGAACTCCGTAATGTATTCATCCACATGTTTCTTGTTTTGTTTAAGGAGTTTCATCTTCAACCTGGCATCTGTTCCAATGTCTAGGGGTCGAAATGCTTTTTTGAAATCTTCAAGGAATTCTTCCCATGTGGTTACGTGAACCTGATCCTCCGGTTTGGTATCTGATGCTTCCGCTTCTTTTTCCCTAAGCAACTTCTTGTATTCATCTGTCTTTGCTTTCATCCAATTCGCGGCTTGTCCTTCCTTCATGTACGACAACGTGAATAGTATCTTGCTTTTGTCGTCAGGGTAAAGGGTTTCGTTAGCCATGAGGTATAGGTCTACTTCCGTAAGGAAGGTACTGGCCTTGGCTGGGCTTCCATCATAGCTGTTTGGTACAGCTACCTTGTTCTCTTTTTTCTTTTCTCCATTCGTCAACGTCCTTAGGGCGGAAATTAAATCCTGCAACGATGCGGAAGTCTGCTGCGTAGTCATGTTGTCTGGTGGAGGATGTGAGGAAGATGACGTGATTAAGATCGGGGTTTCCACTCTCTCAGTTTCTGATTGCTCGTTCGTAGACGACGACGGGCTCTGGATTCCTGAGGGCTGGGTCTGAGTTACTGTCTCTGTAGTCGGAGAGCTCGTCTGCTCCTGAGAATCTTCTTGCTGTAAGGGGGAAGAGGGTTGGGTCGACGTTCTCCTTTTGTCGTCTGATGTATTGGATTCTATTGCGACGTCTAATGTCCGCCTGGTTCTGGACCTGGTTCTGGGTGTTCTGGTTGTCCGTTGTTGAGTTTCTTCCCTTGCCTCTTCCTGGGCAATTAGTTCTAGTCTTTGGATTCTTTGCTCGAATGTGAGCTCTTGTTCTGGAGTGATAAGAAGAAATGCTCTCCTCTGTTCTTCCTCCTCTGATAGTCTGAGGTCCTCGGCTCTGGTTCGCCGATGTCTAGACGTGGTGTCGTCTTGGGGTGCCTGAACCTGGAAAGGTTGGCAGGATCAGCTTGACCTAATGTTACGCGAGTCCTTCGCTGTCAACACTAAGTTCAAGTTTGAGCTTGAAGGACTTGATTCTTGAAGTCAATTAGATTGATTGATTGACTTAAGATAGAATTCAGATGATCGGACAAGGTTATGATAAGGTTTAACCAGGTCAAGCTGGAGAAGCTTGTCAACTGGTTAGGTTTATTTAAATAGAGAAGACTCTAACTATGACTAAGTACTTAGAGCTAAAAATAGCTACTATGAGTCAGTACAGTGAATCTTTGTAAGTATGGAACAAGAGAGAAGGACTTTGTAAGTAAAAAGAACATTGAAGCTAAGCAAGATGACGAAAAGCGGAATAAAAGTACAATAATCGTCCGATAAGTCCTCGGACCTCCCTTGACTGTAACATATCGGGTCAATCAAAGGTGGTACAATTTCATTAGATATTTGTTGTTCAACTTGTATACTCTGTAGTAGGCTATATGATGGAAACTAGAGAGTTTCATGTCTACTCGAACACCATTAACGCCTCGTATAATGGACCAACCGACAGCCGGAGTTACAACACCCCCTCAAACACCTCGAACGCCACTTACAGGACTACCCCTGACATACGAGACCCCTGAACATCAAATGAAAACACCTGCGAAAAAGCTGACAGCACCTCCACCTACAAAATGGCCGAGGTTACCTCGCCCCGTGTCTTCAGACTTGCTCGCAGACCAGGGTAGTATTCGAGTCCATCTTGAGCTGACTGAAGGTCAGACTCGTAGTAAATGGCCACAAATTCTGAATTCATGTATAGACCTCCAATTATTTTTCTTGATGTCACTGCAGGTTTTTCTGGACTTGTTGTTGAGGACCAGAGAGGTTGGCCATGGTGAAGGAAGCAGAAAGAGATGTGCTACATCAATTGCTAATAAACATTGCCTAATGATTTGAATACAACTTCAACAGGCTTTCATTCAACTCTCAAAGCATAAAGGTTTAATATTTTTACAGAACCATATAGAGACTTCAAAACTCAAAAATTTGTCTAACAACAAAGGTATTTCAATGAAACTGGAAGAGCTAGAGGTGGGCAAAGTCACTGTACATTGAATATGTTCACCTCTAGCAACTGCACCTCAAATAACATCATGATGGGTGCTGATTGTATGTATCCAAAAGGTTGGCAGTCCATGAGCTCAGACTACAAGAGGGAACATGGGTTACAGTATGCTAAAAGGATCAGAAGTCAAACAAAATTTTGGCCCAAATACTACCTGATCAATTTTGGACATTCAGGAATCTGATCCATGGGAAGTTCACTAAGGTAAGCCCAGATGCACTTTTCTGACCTTGTTTCTCTCTGAATGATCAACTTCTTAGAGCCATGATTCTATTGCACTGGGGCAATGCTCATTTCTCCAGCTGCTTGTCTATGACATGGTTCTTCCTTGCCCTACTCAACACAACATCTGCCTTCAATCTGACCAGCTATGGCAAGCCTTACCTCACAAAGCTTTTGCTCAAGCACCCTATGGATTCTCAGTATTTTCAGATATACAGCATTCAGTATGTAGTCTTCCTAGCCAGCTAAGTAACTGTCTGCTATGGAGGGCTCCAATAATATCTGACCTTTCATTACTGCAAGGGCACCTACTGCCCAATTTATAGAGCTTTAATGCAAACCTGCTGCTGCAGTACTCTAAAGGGGAGCTTCAGCCACCTATCACTTATATTAGTGACCTAAAGGAATAAATAATCAGTAGATTACAAATGTGTTTTGTGTAAATAGATTGAGTCTGTCCTGCTTTTGGGGTTCCTTGAAATTGTATATACTATTGACCACTCTGGAGTCTGGTAAGCCAACTTGCCAGCAGGGCTAGAAGGCTCACACTTATTTATGTCCAGTCTTGTTGGTGTGCTATCACCACTGGATGGACTCTACTTACTATTTTGCCCACAACCTTTTGTATATGGAACACTCTGGCAATGGTTACTCAAGATAAAATCCAAGGCAGAAAGGAATATTATTAGGTGCTATTCTGCTATATCAGGTTAAAGTTTGTGAATTTGGATCCAGAATCAGGACTATCACTCAGAAGTATCACTCAGGCCTACTAGCTGTGAAGCAAGGAACAGGGGAGGTCTTGTACCAATCTAGTAGCCTACTTACTCAAATAGGGGTGTGGAAACAATATACAAGTACATTAGATTCTTTTTATTTAATTACAATGAACTGCAACAACACAGATACTAATAGCATATATATGCAATCAAACACAAATTTTCACTCAACCAATAATCCCACCTTTGCATGGTGAGGGGTAATTGAGCAGTGGAATGGCAATGGATAGCTATACAATGACTAAGCTGATATTTCAGTAGTAAGATGCTAATAGTAGCACTCTGTTAACATAGTTAGCTTGAGTAAGCTGCATAGAAGCTAAACATACCTTCTCCTAAAACCAAAGGCTAAGACAGTGCTGTCATCATTCAATTCCAACTCAGTAGTGAGGAACTGTTCAGGCTTGAGTTGGTAAGAATCCTTATAAACTTGTTTGTCATGTGTCATGGCCCTAAAGATAGATACTTAGAGACTGTTTGATACTAATATTCAATGACACACCATATCACCTGCAAAAAGTACATAGCATCATAATATCCTTACAACAGAATTATGAAGGTTACAACATACAATAATAACTCCAGCTAGATTTTAAGTGTACTATAGCCTAGTTGTAACATATTGAAATATTTTAATTACACTACAGCTACCTTGCAACTGTGTTACAACTGTCTAGAAGAATTATCTGACATTGTAACCACATTACAACCATACCATAACCCATATGAAATCATTACTGCAAGTTACAACCCTAGTAAATGCATATTATAACACAATTACAGATATAAGTACAGTTCTCAGCCCAACAGCATACAAAAACCCCACACAACATGACAGTGTAACAAGCTTCAAGTACTAAAGCCTGTCCATGAACTATGAAGCTTGTGTGGGTAGAATAAGACAACAACCTCTCTGGTGGTGGACAGGACTGGGAGAAAATGCCCATGGTCTGGAGTTTCTTATCATGACATGTGAGGCAACTACCTCAACTTTGCAGTGGCCAAAGTCCCACAGTGTCAATGAGTTCCTACAGTAAACCCTTTGCCCAACACCACTATCATTGACAACAACATCAACAACAGCACCTACATTTCCTCTCTATCAAGTCTAGAAGTCATTAGTCTTGGTTCCCATGAGGTCTACAACAATATACAATATTAATAATAGGCTCATTGGATGTGTAGAGGTACATGAAAATGAAAATGGCTCATGTACTATTTAGTCATACTATCTTACTGATGCTGATTTTTGCTCTAATATAGGTTACTTTTGACTGCCAATTTGGCCTAATATTCTTTGAAAAGCATTTGATGGGCTGCACATCCTTAGGTACATGTCATTTGAATGTCTCAGATAGAATGACTCAACTAGCAATCACTAGAGTAATGTATTTTCACCTAATATTAAGCCAATTGCAGTTTTTGTCACCTCTGAACAAGTCACTGCCTATTCCTCTGACATTAGGACCACCTCCTGTGCCTGGATGGTTAAATGCCTTTGCTAAATGTTGATGGTAACTATGGCCTATTGATGGAAAGTAACAAACTTGATAATGATTTGGATTGTGAGTGACAGTAGATGGTCATTTTCCTGTAAGAGATGATGAGGTTCAATTGTAAAGGTGAGTTCAGCCCATAGCCCATTATTTATTTAGCTGACAAGATGTAGATATGCCTTCATGCTCTCACTCTGTCACACTACAGTGCATACAGGTTGCATTCAATGACACCATGGCCACCTTCAACACACTCTTTTCATCTGTTCTTTTTGCCATCCTGTACACGTTGATATGCATAACTTTTACCTTTTGTTTTGCATGCAAATAGAGAATATTTTGCACTTTTATAGTTGAAAATGAAAGATATAAGGGAATTGAGGACTAGTGTGAGCTCTGAGCAGCTAGTCAAAGCAAGTAGTAGAGAAGAATACAAAATATTAGCAGAGTAATGGTTGACAGTAGGCCATACAGAGGTACCTGACCACTGCCAGTATGAAAATAAACAGTGAATCTGAACACAGAGGAGCATCCCAAAACCTGTAGGGAACCACACCATATAATACTTCTCTATCGAAAGCATACTAAAGAGAATATTTTCACTTTTAATGATATTTTCAAACCATACCCAACTTGAAGAAAGAATAAAAGCCTTCGATGATACATCAACAAGAATATTACTGAGAAACAGATATGAAACAGAGGATGACAAATTATTGGCAGGGGATACTCGAGATACTGATATCAAATTAGACAAATGAAATAGACGATTGGCTACTGGAAAGATGCCTGTATCACAGAAAGTGGAAGACAAAGCTGTATGATGAAGAGATAGCATGGCTGAGCTTATGCATACACTTTAGAGGAGAAAATGGAAGCATATTACATGTCCACAGAGCAGATGACAATAGACAGAGAAGGAAGGAACCATGCGGAGTGGCATGAAAGTATAATATTTTCAGACAGCATCGGAAGGAGAGCCATTTGATAGAGAAAATTGCAAACAATTAGTGTCAGGAGACTGCACAATTGTCATAGAAAAAGATAAAAGAGATTATGGCTATGAAGCCTGACTACAATTGGACACTGTGACAGAGAAATTACCAAACACAGCTCAGTTTATATAATATTTAGCACCCAACTCAGTTTTATTTGTATGTGTGACAGATATATTAGATTATTTATGTTGTAGGGTATATAAGGGGACATGTTTTGTAGGTGGAAGGCAGGAGAGATACTGCCCACCAATTACCAGAGTGTATGACATTGTTGTTCAGATAGAAGAGCTACTGGCAATCAGTATTTTTCAACCACTTTGGGCCCTAGCTTATTTAGTTGTGCAAGAGGCACAGGCTAGTTGAGACCTGAGATTGTAACCCAAACCAGAGATATAAATAAAAGCTAGGAAGAGCTTAGTTTTTAACACAAGAGGTGTGTTTTCTGATAAGAGAAACATTGTATCAGTCTACTAAGAGGGTAGCTGATGTACATCAGTATAGTCTGGTGTTTCGACGTGAATCAGAGAGGGTTTCAGGCTAGCAGTGTCTAGAAGATTTGTCCTCTTGAGAATTGTTGCAGAACATAGCTAAGAGGGCTATATTCAGGTACAAGAGGTACCTTTGTTCTCACTTAGAAGAAGTTTAATCTTTGGGCAGTTTCTGGTTAAACCTTATACCAGTTTTGCTTTCAAAGTGATTAATAAAACCACAAAACCAATAAATATTATACAAAACAAACACCCATTCTTGATCTGAGAAGTTGTTTTGAAGGCAATCATCTCTGAACTACTGAGTGTTACGTTACCCTTACTTTTTCTTATGCTTCCCTTTCCCCTTGAACTTACTACACCTTCCCAGTTCCCTTCTTCCTTTCTACTGTACTTCTATATATATGCCAATAACGTCGCTATTTATTAGCAATCACTGACTTCATCACTATATACACATATGGTAGATACTAGTTTGGTTGTACCTATTTAAGTGCTCAAGCAGAGACAGGATCTCTAGCTTGACCTGGTTAATTCACTCTATACCTTGCAAAGCCATGACTGAACTTAGACAACTAGCAGAAGGTTCTACCTACTGTTGAGTTGTTGAACTCTAACTTGAACCTTGTCACTTAAACGTCGCTTTGCTTAGCGGTGTTGAGTTGTCGTCATTGCTGTGCAAGTAACATAACACCAAGTGAGGCATTGAGAATTATTCTTGATGTTGCAGTAACAGTGAACCATGCCAAACCAACTCACAAACAAAACTGAGAATCAAGAACTTATATATACCTTTTTCAGGGGTATTTTGGCACCACAGGCCTCATGTTTTCATAGTAGAGGCATAGGTTTTTGAGCATCTTCAACGTCCTGCAGGAATGCTACACTGTACTCTGTCTTGGCCAAGCACAGCACCCACAGCATGATCAATATCAATCAATGTAGTCTGATGTTGGAGGCTTTCCACCCACAGACCAAATACAAGGTAAATGGTTGTCAGAGTTTTGTTGTTTCTCTGATTGAGAAGCTGTTTTCAGACCTTTGGAAGTAGACTCAAGCTCCCTTCATCCTTTGTCAAACCCACCATTGAGAATCAAACTGTCTTGTTTGTTGTGTCACAATTGAACATTGAGAAGGCCAACTTAGAATTCGAATCTGGTTACACCACCGAACAAGCTGAATTTAGTTATGTCAAACAGTTTCATGTGAGTTGTTTGATCTTTACTACTACAGATATGTCTTACAACTCTGTGATTATTAGACTGGTATCCCATTCACGAATGCAATCAGCAATGTCACATTCAAGGACAATAAAGTTGTTGCTTTTGGATTGCTGCATTTGTATGCAGTGATCAAGTAAGTTCTCTACTCAATCTCCATCCACAGAACCTAATTCTGTTTAATGTCAGTAGGCTTGAGGTGCATAGAGGCTGGGCATTAGAGGAAGTAGAAGGTGTGGGCTGTATGGTGGTTATAGTGTACTCATCATGTAGTATTCAATGTACTGTAGCCATTCACTCAAATCTAGTATTTTGGATTCATATTCCTTTTCAGAATGATTGCTGAGTGGTTTTCTGGCTCACACTGATAGACCACTAGAGTTGTAATGTGGTTGTAATGCTGTCTTTGGGTTGTAATGGCATTGCAACTGATCATAATTATTATGAGACTTGTAATTATTATTGTGTGTTACAACCCTATTATAATGCAACATACTTTTTGCAGGTGATGTTTGCAAAGACCATACTACCTAAAGAAGAATAAGCTGGAGAAATAGAGGACAAGATGCCTACACAAACCTTTTGAAATGTAGTAGCCATCATATATATCATCCTCTGTAGCTGTATGGGCAGCACCTGGAACCATATGTATTCATATACAACTCAAGCATAGATGGATTGCAAAATTACTTAATAGGAGTGCTGGATGCTATCACATGACTTCTCAGTATATAGCCTCAATGTAGAGCATTGACTTTCAGTCTTCAAAGGTTGGAAGATGGCCTCTTCCAACTACTTCATCAATCTCCTGCCATGCCCTTTCTTGACACTTGAGATTCTTTGGCCATGGCTAAGAAGAGTGTAACAATTGCTGACAAGGTCTGCAGGGAAATGAGCACTAATCCTGCAGCTTTACAAGTAATGCTCACAGTATCTGCACTTGCTGAAAATGTAGAATATTATATATGCAAGAGGAAAAAGCACATATTAAACACACCTGCAAATCCCGTAGATGCTATATTCTTAATTCATTGAATCTCCTCAACAGGACCACCATCTGCCATGTTCTTCTGTACCAAGTGGGCAACAAGAGAATCATTTATGGCACCTGTGTCCTGCAGAAATCATTGTCAAAGATGGTCAAGATACAAGTCAGGGCAATATAAGCTTACAATATCTGCCATAACCTTGTGGAAAGGAATTTCTTGCATTTCATGGCACAGCTGCTTGACATATTCATTATATTGTGTGAACAATACAAGTATAGGTACCCAGCTTGGGACAAAACACAGGAAGGAGAACCTGGAGGCAAAGAAAAGGAATTGAGGTGAGAACACAAGATCAAGAGTATGTATAGTCTTCTTTGCATGTGCAATAAGATCATCATTGCCTGAATTGATTGTGATCCCATACATTGATGAGAGAGTTAAGCTGCCAGAAAGCCTGAGAAATTTATATGTGAGCATTAAAAGGCAATCTATGGAAATACTACTTACAAGTCAATGTGATGCATAAAATCTTCAGGAGTTTGGAGTAGATTCCTCAAGAATATTCCAACACATTGTATTATGGCAGAATGTTGTTGGACAACTGTGTCTGGCCTAAAATTCTGCTGCCAGGTCCACCTGTTCTTGTGCCATGTCTCTGAGNGTAGAGCATTGACTTTCAGTCTTCAAAGGTTGGAAGATGGCCTCTTCCAACTACTTCATCAATCTCCTGCCATGCCCTTTCTTGACACTTGAGATTCTTTGGCCATGGCTAAGAAGAGTGTAACAATTGCTGACAAGGTCTGCAGGGAAATGAGCACTAATCCTGCAGCTTTACAAGTAATGCTCACAGTATCTGCACTTGCTGAAAATGTAGAATATTATATATGCAAGAGGAAAAAGCACATATTAAACACACCTGCAAATCCCGTAGATGCTATATTCTTAATTCATTGAATCTCCTCAACAGGACCACCATCTGCCATGTTCTTCTGTACCAAGTGGGCAACAAGAGAATCATTTATGGCACCTGTGTCCTGCAGAAATCATTGTCAAAGATGGTCAAGATACAAGTCAGGGCAATATAAGCTTACAATATCTGCCATAACCTTGTGGAAAGGAATTTCTTGCATTTCATGGCACAGCTGCTTGACATATTCATTATATTGTGTGAACAATACAAGTATAGGTACCCAGCTTGGGACAAAACACAGGAAGGAGAACCTGGAGGCAAAGAAAAGGAATTGAGGTGAGAACACAAGATCAAGAGTATGTATAGTCTTCTTTGCATGTGCAATAAGATCATCATTGCCTGAATTGATTGTGATCCCATACATTGATGAGAGAGTTAAGCTGCCAGAAAGCCTGAGAAATTTATATGTGAGCATTAAAAGGCAATCTATGGAAATACTACTTACAAGTCAATGTGATGCATAAAATCTTCAGGAGTTTGGAGTAGATTCCTCAAGAATATTCCAACACATTGTATTATGGCAGAATGTTGTTGGACAACTGTGTCTGGCCTAAAATTCTGCTGCCAGGTCCACCTGTTCTTGTGCCATGTCTCTGAGTAGTCTTGCAGACCTGTCAGCCAGAAATAAGTGAACAAGGAAACTATAACAGTAGTTGTGTTATCAAGCACTGATCAAGATTAAAATTCCAACCTGTCCTATGACAAGATCTATTCAGCTCAATCTGCAGCAACACATAACACTATAGGAACAGGTACTCACAACTCTCCAATCTCAGGATATGGTCTGCCAGAATACATATGGGAGCACCTCTCAAGTATGTTATTGGCAATCATTGCATTGCTGATAAAGATCATATGGCTCCCAAAGACTTCCAGGTGCATGATGTTGCCTGCTTGCTGTCAGACAGAGCAAAGATGCTAGTATATAGACTGGTACATACTATAAAGTTTTGCCCAGTTGGCATAGTGAACCCAAGGCTTCTTTGCAGGAAGATCAAGCATATTGCCTATGAGGATGTGTCCTGGAGGTCCAGGTGGATAGACATGAGCATCCCTTGACCATTGATTGTAGAAGAGTCATTTGGTGGCAAGAATTGTGATCACAAGATAGCACCAGCAAAGAGATCAAAGGTGATCATTCTTTCTTTACTTGGGGGTATGGTGGATTTAAGACTTTGAGCCACAGTTTTATAGAGCAATTCCCTGAGAACCTGAAATATGATTGGTCATTCTTATCAAGCTTATAGAATGAGAAGTTCGCCACCCTGCTGGCATCTGTCAATACTCTCCACTCCACATGACCTGCCATGAACATCCCATGTGTGGTATGGTGATCTTTCTAAAGATCTTGGAAGAAACTGGATCATGAGGGCAGTGGGTATTTCGAGTTCAGAGTGCTCTCCCAACTTGAGATCATTATGATAGGATTCTTGTGGCTCAAGGTCATTTGATAATGATGAAACGGGTTTGAAAAGCTGATTGAGTCCAGGAATATTCGATCAAGGGTCTATGAGCCATTCAGCACAGTGAGAACTGAAAATGAGAATGCCAACATACTACGTGAAAGTGGCCGATGATCTGAAAATCCGAGCATAGGAGAAGAGAATGGGGTTTAGTGCATTGCGCATGTCGCTCAGGCTGGTGGTCAAAAACACACGTGTATATTCAACTTGCCGGCCCAAAATGCCTTTTCGTACTTCGCCCATCCCAAGCACTCTACGCACGCACTCTCTACATCATCCAAATGTATACCGTGCGACTCGGAGTTTTGTGCCCAGTTTGTGCGATGCATGTATGATTCTGACGCGTCCTTTTTCTCCTGATATAAGAAACTACGGCACACGTTGAGGTGGATAGTGTACATATGCAGGTGCAGGGCAGAATGGAGCAACGAGTAACTTGCATTCCGTCTGGGGTATATCGTTTACCTGGTGCATCCCTCTACACCGTCGACGAACTTTAACTCTTACTCATTGGCATCCAATACATCAGCTTCCAAAGTTTATCACACACTCTCCTCTAATTTGCTCCCTCTATGATCTGGTTCTCGTTCGACGTTCACTGGCTTCGAATGCAAGCCTCATCCGAGTACAAAAACTGTGGTCCGGAAGAAGGATGGGGGTAGGGATGGGTGATCTAGTTGGTTCATTAGTTTTTGGGGATAGGGACAACGACTGTTTCTCAGCTGCAGTATAATTTGACACTCCGTTAGAACGTATTCTCATGGGAGGAGACAAGGCACCCCCCGAACATAACAGAAATTGCAAAAAGGCAAGTCCATCTGCGACCAATATTTATTTCCTTGGGAACCCGATCCGCGAGAAGCTCACCTCGGTGAGCCTAGGTGCACTTTTCTGACCCCGTTTCTTTCTGAATGATTGACTTAGAGCCGCGATCCTATTACGCAGAGGCGATTCCCGTTTCTCCAGCCGCTCCTTAGCGCTGAATATGAGTCTACAGACGATCCAAGCTCGATTGAATTGGTGATCGTCTACTTTCTTATTACAGTACGAGGGATAATCTTATTTCAGTGCAGACAGCAACGACTTATTTTTTACAGCGAGTAGAGAGTACAGGTGGTGTTACATACATCGTTACGAGAAAGAAAAAGATTATTCGTGATGTTTGTACAAATCAGTTGGCTTGATCCAGTCCATTATACGTCGTAAGCGACACGCGCACCTACCCAGGGGTAGGGATAGTTTCGCTGATACCAGTTTCGGACGGACCTACGTTCCGCAATTCTGGGGACTGTAGCGTAGGAACCACCAATCTATATGGCAAACATTTAGTTGGGTAACTGTAGGATCATATAACGATGCACATACCACCACTTGATGACATCTGTCAAAGAAATCTGCGGAATACCTGTATGTATTGTATATAGTTAGCGACCAAGAACCTGTCATTGGAATGAACCTCACCCTGGATATAGCTCTGACGAGACAAATCCATCATATTTGTCGAATGAAGTCGAAGTCCACTCCCAAACACCACCGTTCGATCCCTTGCCACCGTTCCTCGCCCCGCCGGTCGTTGCTCTGCCACCCGGGTGTTAGACGGTTCAGTTTATTTAGCAGGATCAAAGAACTCACGGAACAGGATGCCACTGTCTAAAGCCAATGTTGGCACCACCTTCGTAACCAGACTCAAATTTGTCATAGAACAAGAGGAGCTCAGGTTCGGTTGGGAGACGTCCTCCTTTGACGGTAGCGTAGGTAGACAGATTGTCATAATCGGTGATAACTGGCCAATATTGGGCGATTTTCATAGACACGGGGCCGTATAGAGTTCGTACCTAAAGTCGCCACGATGTTGAGCATCAAGCAGCAATTACAGCATGGAATGTAATAGCTTACCATAATCTCACCATTCTGCTCAATCCAACTCGAAGGGAACTTGAACCTCTTCGTATCCTTCTCGTGATCCTCCTTGTATGCAGCGTAGAACTGCCCATTGGTAACAGGGCGCGACTCGATCCTAAACTCCCCGACATTGACTTGGCGCTTTGGATGCTCGTTATCCCAGCCATACTCGTGGTTCACGACGTCCTTTGCTTTCTCAGGTAGCTTGTCCTCATAATCGGCGTCATCATGCCCGATAATAACCGTCGCTGGACCCAATTTCACAGTCGACTCTTGCGGTAATGGAAGAGCATCCCAAGTTTGAGCAAGAGACTCCCAGTTGGGGATAGCGAAACCGGGAGGAGGGATGGTGCCAGTTCCCGAACGTTGAAGAAGCATGTACAGAAGTGTTTCGGCGTGCAAAGCTTCGTGCTCGTATGTCATCCAGAGGATACGGCCCACTCTACGCGTCAATTCCTTGGCGCCGGTATCGATATCTTGGTACAACTTCAAAAGTCGAGCACGAACGCGCGTGCTAAATTGGAGGATAGAAATGAGGCTAGGCCACTCTTCGTTCTTTTGGGGGACTTCAGAGTGCGGCTATAGCAGTATCCGAAAGTTAGTGCCCTTTTAAGGAGTAAAAGTGTCAGTTCAGGCGTACATGGCATTGCGTTGGGTCATCGACATTTGGGTCAATTCCGCGCTGGAAATGTACATTGTCGTCATTCAAATCCAGGAGTTGAAAGAATCCAGTGCATACCTCAAAGATGTCCTAGAGTAGCGGTCCAGATGTTAGTGTTACGAAAATCTTGTGAGAAAGGAGATAACAACATACCTTAAACTTTTCAGGCTCTGTGTGCGGTTCTTTCAACAACCTTGACAAGTGAATGTCAAGGAACGTGGGAATGTGTCCAAGATAGAAAAGACAAATGTGCCTTAGATCGATAGGTTTCTGATATAACATGGATGGGGGTATCATGCGAAGTGTGATGGTATCCCAAAGTGCCCAGAGGTTCTCCCACTCCTGGGGAGAAGGCACCCCGAACGGACTAGCCGAATAGGCTTTCTTCGTTACGAGTTGTCCATTCCCATTGCAAGCAAAAGGTGATGACAGAAGAGGGAAGATGAATGCTGGCCTTTCCAAAAGCCAAAGGGAATACCTATTCGTGCTGTCAGTCCATCGTTGGATTGGCCTGAGGTTGCTCTCTGAGAAGAGTGTGAACGTATCCGCTTCAGAAAACTGGGCAGCGTAAGGCCTTTAGCACGTCAGAACATCAACGTATTCGAGGTGGCCGTACCTTCCACGATTCTTCGACTTTGACCAGTTCATTCTCGAGGAAATGCAAAGGTTCGTTTGTTGGTACTTGGAGAGTGTGTGATGTTTTGGCACGATAGAAAGCCTCATGACGGTCTGGAAAGAATGTAATTGGTGAAGGCTTTTGCCACAGAGAGGTTTGACGCACGTTTTGATTCATCATATCGCTGAAAGGGAAAGGACGTCAGTATCTAATAAAAGAACGAAGATGTGGAGAAACGCACATTGACATACTCCCATTTATCCTCACCAAATAGATTCTCATCACCCAGGACTCTACCCGCGGCTTTCAATCCGTTCATGATGAATTTCCGCGTGTAACCCGCTTCCTCGTTGTACGCCTTCTCGATTATCTCCTTCTCGTTATCGTGGTCCAATCCGATCAAAAGGGTATCGCTAGATCCGGGTCGGAGTGGAAGAGAGCGCAAGAACTCAGCGCTTCCACTACGTGTGAAATTGCCCAAGGAAGACCCGAGGAACATGAGATGCAACGGTGGTTGGACCTCATCAGGTGTCGACGGCTGTGAAGCATACTCTCGATCTTCTGAGGAATGCGAATGAGAGGCATTCGAATCTGGGGAAGCATCGCGCTTGCCAAATTTAAGTGACGAAGTGAGTCTGGCCACACGGTCTGGCGTTACTGAATGCATTCCAGCACTTTCGATGTACTTGAGCCCATCATCATAGGTACCCCACATTCCTTTTGTCACGACCTTACCCTTCAAGAGCGTTCCAATGTCAGACATATCGATTTCGCCAAGGGTTCTTTGTAGTTCGTTCTTCTCCAGATCGAGGGCGTAATATGTGATAGGGGGGTTTTGAGATTGACTCTGGACGAGGTGTGAAAGAGCAAGAAGGATATGGGATGTTTTTCGCAAGGCCCTGTATGTATAAATATCATGGTCAAGTTAGCCAGCTAGGACATTTGCAGACGGTCCGAAATGTGACAGTTGCGCTCCAGACAAGTGTCATGGGAGTTACAGCAAAGGAAGGTTTTACTCACCCAGCTCCAAGCTCAATAACAGATTCACCTTGGACTACACCAACACTTCCGTGCATTACGCGCACAATTTCAGCTGCGTGGTTTTTGAGAATCTCTTCTTCAGCACTGAACAAGTAATACTCCGGAACCTTGGTGGTAATGTCGTCGTATAGTCGGAGCCCACGTTCGTCGTAGAGCAGCATAGTCGGAACATGCTTCTGGCCTGCTGGCCGTCCAAGACCAGCCAAGAGGTCTTCCTGAATTGCACGACTGTTGTCTTCGTGCGCGTGCGCGTGCACGTCGATGATTTCTGCAGCCATGGTAAGAGTAGGATGTCAATAACCTGTTTCAACTGTAGGACCTTTATAACAACGAAGATCCGAAACTCCATACCATTCATGACGTACATCCTTACATTGTTTGACTACAGAGTGTTCCGACACGAAAAAGGGGTGCGGACGGATGGTACTTGATGGGGTTTAAGCAATCGTCAGTCGGCGCCCCAAATCTTCACGTTCACCACACAGCTGACCCTCAGGCCTCAGCAGCCGACATTCAACGGGAATTCGTTCTGATAGCAGTAAACAGAAGATCTACTCTGACAAAGTGCCGTACAGGAGGTACAATGGAGCGTATCCCTGCCGGGGTGGACGTGATTTTGAAATCTAGACCGTGCCTGGGTAAATATCCAAGTGACATAATGATAATCGTCTTCATGCTCTTGAGGCGACCCACCGCCTTGACGCTGCACGGGAGTAACGTGGGTAACTGATGGATTGAGGTGCAGCTTTTGGAAATCCATTCAAACGGGAATACTGTATTGTAGAATAGCGAGGCCACACAATACATGTTGAAAATAAAGCTCACCCTGGCTAGACCAAAAGTTCAAGATACGTATACATGTGAAGCGAAATGAAAGGTAGTCGCTGTGCCTACGCTCCGCGTCCTCTCCCTCTTCCGCCACGCATAGGCGCTCCGCGACCTCCGCGACCTCCTGCAGGGCTTGAATTAGAGTCTTACTTCAACGTGAGAGTGGATAACATACCTCGTGCTGGTGCACCTCTGCCTAAAAAAAGCAGAGACAAGTTAGAGAAAGTGAATCAGAAGGTATGATGGTAACCCGAAAAGAAGGACCCTAACCTCCTCTATTGGGCATCCCTCCGCCCCGTGCACTTCGCCCTGCTTCTCGCGCTCTGTTCTGTTCTTCTTTGACACTGTCCAAAAGCGTCTCTGGTATCCGGAGATACTTTATCTGCGAAACGGCGCTGTCAGCTCGAGTCATAAAGAAACCAATACAGTGTCGATTACTCACCGTACTCCCTCTAATATAACACTCTTTCAACTTCCAGAACCTGTCTCCGTCAGGACTGGTTTGATACACTTCTCGTAAAGTGATGTTCATAAAGTTGTCGCAGTTGACTAGATGCCCGTTGAACGTTTCCCCGTTTTTGAGTTCGACCAACTGTGATACAAAGTGGGATGGATCAGAGGCATGATTCAATGGTAGTTTGTATTGAGAGTCGATAGATTCAAGTCGAAGAAGTGTGAATCTGAAAATGAGCGTCCCTTCGTCATCAGGAAAATGTAGGTATGGTGACCAACCATGGGTTTATTTTGAGCAGCATTTAAGAGAGATAAGGGTAACTGAGATAGAGAATAAGTAACGTATATTTTTCTAAAGACAAAACTCACTCACCATGGTGCAGTATGTAGACCCAAAGGTCGTCAAGGTGTCAATGCAGCTGGAGGCAGTGAGGAAAGGAAACGCGTCCGTGGCTGTGCCGTCCACCGCAACTTTCGCGCCGCCAGCCACCAGCACTGGGCAAACAAATTTCTGCCGGCCTCAAGATGTTCTATATTATTGGTCTTGGTCTCTGCGATGAGCAGGATATTACAGTCAGAGGTCTTCATGTGGGTAAAAAGTCACAATCTTGGCTCTTTTAGTTGTAGAATGCTAACTTCATCTGATTTGATAGGCAGTGAAAAAATCTTCTCGGGTATATCTCGAAGCGTACACCAGCATCCTGATGGTTCAGAAGGAGCGTCTGGTCAGTCTGACTCAATTATTAATCATGCAAGTTATGCTCATCCGAACTGTCATGCAAGGAAGGAAGCATTCTATGAAAAACCACTTATCCTTGCAGATCGCGATCTCGTAGAAACAGAAAGCGGCGAGATTCTTCGGGATGCAGATAAGGAAGACATTGCGCTGTTGGTCGTCGGTGATCCTTTTGGGTGAGTGATTTTTCAAAGGTGACGTCTAGTAACTAATTGGGACATGATGAAGAGCAACAACGCACACTGACATACTCCTCCGAGCTCGTGCACTCGGGATCCCAACCCAAGTTATACACAATGCCTCGATCATGAACGCCGTAGGTGCATGCGGCCTTCAACTGTACAACTTTGGTCAAACCGTCTCGCTTGTGTTTTTCACGGAGACATGGAAGCCAGATTCTTTCTATGATCGTGTCAAGGAAAACGTTGACCTCGGATTACACACCCTCGTCCTGCTGGATATCAAAGTGAAAGAACAGAGCGAAGAGAATCTCGCACGGTACGATCCTCTCATTCCCTCGTTGACCGAAAGGCTGAAACGATGATCTGAAGGGGCCGTAAAATATATGAACCTCCGCGATACATGTCAATCCCGCTTGCCGTCTCCCAACTACTCGAAATCGAATCTCTCCGTCAAACTGGGACACTATCGCCCGATACAACGCTGGCCATCGCACTCTCGCGCGTCGGTGGTGGAGATGAAAACCAACGTATCGTCGCTGGCACACTCTCTGAATTGGCTGGACATCCTCAAGAGGCATTTGGTGAACCACTGCATAGTCTAGTTATAGTAGGAAAGAGGCTGCATCATTTAGAGGTAGAGTACGCTGAGGCATTCGCCGTGGATAAGGAGAATTGGAAAGCAGTTGCGAGGAACAATTATGGATGCGCGTTGGATTGATAAGTACTGTAGTAGACGAGAAGAAAGTTTGTGTTACCTATCCTTGAAATCACGACTGCAGAGGTTGTATTTCTGAGTCTGGCATGCTCACGGTACTCTTGTCGACCACAACATACCTCCCGAGTAATATTGCTCAAAATGACTGCTCGAAATTGGATTATCGGTTCTCCATGACACGTACTAATGTAAAGCTGGTAAAGCTAGCGATCTCATGTGAAACCAGCAGGGACGAGTTGAAGACCCGGACTTGACCCATATCCACCATGGCGCCCTTCCACAAAGCCCTTCAAGTCGATTTCTCTCGGAAAGAAGGAGACGTGGACGTATACACTGGCGTGATGGATGAAGAATGGTGTGTTGGGTCGTGAGTCTCACTCGGTCTGATTCGTTTTTCGTCGCTCAATGAACACTGCAGAGTGCCGAATGGAGGTGAATATTGTACATCATTTCTCCAGTGTTATACCTAACTGAACCCTAGAACAGGTTATGCATTGGGGCTCATCATCGAAGCATGTATGAAACGCCAGGCTGCAGTCAAGTTGAGCCATCCGGACCCGGTACATGTAACTGCCCACTTCTTGCGAACTACTGCTGTGTCACCTTTCGAGGTTCATATTCGCCAGCTCAAGACAGGAAAGGGATTCACGAACCTGACGGCTGATTTGATTCAACAAGTACGTGTCGTACTATTCCTATTTACCTATTCACCTCTAACCGCTTCCCTTCAGGACGTGTTGAGAATCACGACGCACCAAATATTCGGGGACCTCAAACCTGGAGCATCACCTGGCTACCTAACATTAGCACCTCCATCTTCCTTCGCTCGTCGACCTCCTTTATACCAACACCCCTCCACGGCCCCATTAATCAATCTTCGCTCTGCATATCGGTTCGCTTCAAGGCTCAAAGCATCCAGAGAGCCCGAAATCGCTGATCGCACACAAAAAGGCGGTGATGGAAATGGCATTGAATGGGGCCAATGGCTCACATACACTGATGAAGAAGAGAGACTCACGGCCCCAATGATGGCGTTCGCAGCTGATATGTTTAGGTCTCCACCGAGTGTGTTACCAAAGAGTGAGAGACCTGGGTTGCCTACTGTCAGGTACGTGTGGGTCTCCGATAATTAACATTTGGTTTACGATTGACCCTTGACTCAGTTGGTTCCCAACCATGACAATGACACTCGAGTTCAAATTCCCCTTGCCTCCCACATCCTCGAACAGAACGTTTGGCCTGTATACCAATTGTAGATTCATTAATGATCCGCGAGGAAGACATGATATTTACGTGGAGGTGTGGTCAGCACCATGTAATCTCGGTGAAGGAAAGGCAGAAGAAGGGTGGAAAGAGAAGCAGGTTTGTTTGGCGGTATCGACACAGACGGCATTGATTATTCCGATGGAGGCTAATATGAGGATAGGGAACAAGGGCAAGAATAAACTGTAGTCAACTTGTAGTAGTAGTGTAGTCTACTCATTGTGGTTCATACGATAGTAGCTTGATGGATCGCTATATTTATCGTCCAGAGATTTCGCCGACTATTGGTAGTCAGTCCTCGGCCTGGTAGCACTGCAGGTTAGGCGTTAGGAAGTGCGATTGAGGGTTCAGCCTGTACTTACGGTAAGCTGGTTGGCGGTTAGGGGTTGGAGGTTCGTGGTCAACGGTTGAGTGGTTAGCGATTAGGTAGTCATAGACCTGTAACCGGCCCTAGTGACGAACAAGCTTCGTACTAGGGACCTGTCGATCTGGGTTTGAATTGGCTGGAGTCTGTGGATAAAAAAACGCGAGCAGTCGTCGTCAAAAAGATAAGAGATAACGGAGATCGCCGTTATGATGTCACTATTCCTTCACGTGCACGTACTGTAGCATTTTACGTGTCTGTAAGTACCTCCTCGCGTTTTTTGTACATATATCCATCCCCAGACCCTAACTACCTAACCCCTAACCAACTACCTAACCGCTAAACACTAACCGCTAAACACTAACCGCTAAACACTAACCGCCTAACTCTCCCCTCAAATGACACTCAGTCCTCGGGAGTCGGCCGGTTCAAGTATGTACGTCATATCACGCGCTCGTGGGAGCCTTTCCGTCACTAGCTTGGCCGATGATGTCATTCCCATTCCACTCAGTATAAGTCGACCGCGCCTTGGAGTAGGTATCGCCACTATCAATTCTTACTTCCAACTTCAACCATCTTCACAATCATGTCTGGAATCAACGCTCAAACCGGCGCACCTAAACCTCCTTCCGAGACTGTCGAGCCCACGAGGAGCGATACCGTTCCCCAGCAAGGTGTGTGGAATCCCTCGCGTTAGACGAGTAGATTGGTGGCCGATCTTCTTGAAACAGGGTCTACTCAACCTGGAGATGGTTCAACTGTTCATGAGGGACAACCCCAACGCGTCGTCGAAGCCCCAGCAGAGCAGCCTCATCTATCCTTCAAGGAGCAAGTAATTGGCAAGTATTGATTACCTCCACCATAACCATTTGAATCTAACTAAATCTTTCCTCAGGCGTCGCCCAGGTAAGGCATATTTGAACACCTCTTCAAGACTCGTATCTGAACACTGCCGCACGTAGAAAACTAGAGGGACTGTTCTTAACAAAGTGTGTTGTACATCATTTGCTTTGTGAAGACACCACTGACGGGTTTCTTTCTCTTCAGCCTGAACTGAAGGAGCACGGACAGCAAGTGCTGGAAGGAAGAGCACCAGCAACCAAGCCAGGCCACGAATAAACGACCCATCATGATACCATGATATTGTACACGTATATTGGCATTGTATATGTACAAGTAATATTAAGATTGATCAAGGCAATGTATAATCCACTTCTGATTATTATTGACGGAGTCTCCATCACACTAGACTGAGCTTCAAACTGGCGTATGCAAAAAATCGACAAGCCACTGTTGCCCCAACGAGGGCGCTCAAAATCTTTGCTGAATTGACGTTATCCATCTTGTACAATCGCAACACTTGCTATCCCGTAGCGGGCAACTACCGTCCGCCTCGTAAGGCATAAGGCAGCATATTTGCAATAGCGTGTTTCAGCGGTGAGATGTAGTTGATGCCGTTCAAGAAGGCAGGCATGTCTAGACTCATCAATCCCAGAAAAACGGTTTCGCCAGCTGAAGGATTTAGAACGGAAATACTCGCAGCCATGAACTGTCCAACAGCGTATCAATTCAAATGTACCTTGTAGAAAACATCCCGTTCTGTTGGGTACAGTGGTACGTTCTGAAGTTTCCCAACAAAATATACTATAGGTGCCTAGCATGAGTCTTTTGAGGAAAATGTTCAAGAAAGAAATCTCACATAGCATTTGTCCCGGCAAACAATCTGAAGAGGGTGAGATACGTACGAACAAGCCCAACGATGTTGACACTCGCGTCGGTATAGCTTCGTCCGAGGGAAGCGAAGAACAGTTATAAAATGATCCCTAAACCCACTACCTGTCCGGTCCTCACGATACCCCGATTAGGCTGCCTTGTAAAGTTGATCAACGATCTCTGCAACAATATTGGATACGCGACAGCGAATTGCCTCTTCGTTCCCAGGAAACCGGCATCGCCCTCACGCTTCGGAAGAGTATCTTCTTGACCTCTGCTCGACTAATATCCTCTGCGTTACCATCCCGTAGATAAACCGATATCAGATCAAGTGCCCAATCGCTGGGATTGCAATTCCGTGGACACTCGTACCCGAGCATGTTGGAGTAAGTGATCACCTCACTGGCGCACCCGGAAATTGCGACCTAATCGCTTCTTGCAAGAAGCAGCACATTGCTAAATTGATTGAACAGTTTCGAACGACTTTGGTGAATTGCGATGATGATGACTGTACGGCCTTCTTTAGCTAGCCCGCTCAATACCTCGAGAATGGAAGAGGCGGTGAAAGCATCTAATCCACTAGTCGGTTCATCTGCACTGGAACCCAGTGAGCTCGATGCCAAGACCGAGATGACTCGGGAGAACCTTAGGCTCCGTTAGTAGTTGAATAGCAATACTAACACGTCATTTCTCGCCACCACTAATACCTTTCACAAACTCGCCACCGATCAAGTTATCGGCGCAATATCCCAGACCCATGGCCCTAATAACTTCTTCGGCTCGTCCCCTCTTTGCCTTCCAAGTCATATCTTTTGGTAGGCGTAAACCTGTAGCAAAGCGGAACATTTCGCGGACAGTGAGATAGGGCAAGAGGGAGTTGTCGTCCTGGGTAACGTAGGAACATAGTCCTCGCAAATCTTCCGGTTGGGCGATGATGCCGTCGACAAGTAGTTTGCTAGACTTGACAAAGTATCCGATAGAGGACGGAAGCCGAGAAGAGAGCAGGTTGAGCAGACTAGACATCCCTGAACCTGACGGGCCTACGACGATGTTGACCTCCCCTGCCTGAAACTTCGTAGCCACCTCACGAAGAATGGGTCGAAGGTTCCATTGACCTTTGAGGTCGAGCTTCTTCAATGTAACCTTGATATCGACGAGATCCAAATCGACACCGATCGCTGGCGTATTGGCTACACCCTTTCCCTTTTCCTCAGTGGAGGGCATCCGATTCAAAACCGCACATGAACCAGAAGATGACACTGAACATCAAAGGCACAAGTATATCTTCGAGAAGAACATGGGAGATTCGGCGGGTGATTATCCACGGAACGACACCGACAACGCCTTCACCGCGTTCTCTATCGAAGACAGCGATGTCGGGACCCGTAACGCGCCACGTCTCGTAAATAAGGATCAGGTATCCCTGTAGATGAGAAGTGAGCAATCCGTGAGTGAGTCAGCGTACATAATGGGTACCTGTAAAGCAGACGCAATATATAGCGATGATTGTCGAGAAACGAATTCCCGAAAGATCACGTCCCAGGTTGAGGAACGCCAACTCGCAGATGACACTCATCAATATTGCCTCCAACCAGCGGGCGATCAGACCCATAGGGTACCGCCACGTCGTAAGAATAGACTTCGAGGGTCAGGACTCGAATTTGACGCAACGTAGAGGCGGAACGTACGTCCGGGTCAATATCAGCGATCGGAAGCATCCTCCACCTTGCCCTTGGAGAAACGAATTATGGATTCCGACTTCCATGCCTGAGCTAACCGTGTGAGGCGTGCTCCCGCAGCAGCCTTCGCCTCGGGAGTATGGTTGCCTACTGCGGCAACAATGATAAGGTAGTCGGCTGGGTTTAAATGTTCCGAAAGGCTTCCTGGAAGAAGCTTTTCGAACCAGCTGGTAACTTCGACGGTGGGACCGGAGAAGAGCGTATAGCCTTTGCTGAGCACGAGGATGTTGGTGAAAATATCGTGACGGGGCTGATGGATGGTGCACATGATTGTTCGGCCTTTACTCGCCAGACATTTGAGGGTGCTAATGAGTTGGTATGCAGAAGTTGCGTCGAGGCCTGTCGTAGGCTCATCACAGAATAGAACCAACGGGTTGCTCAACATCCGCAGTCCAGTGCTGACTCATCGGCGGTCTCCTCCTGAGCATCCTCCATTGGATGGGGCACCATCTCCAACACGGGTATCAGCGCATTCCTTCAATCCAAGTTCGAGTATGATCTCCTCTCTTCGACACTCGGCAGACGGGATATCGGACGTCAAACCAAGCGAAACAGCACAGAGAAATGTTTCTTGTACTGTCAGCGTGGGCAGTAGCAGACCCAATTGTGTGACATAGGCGTGAGTCATAGAATCGAGAGATGCTGATCCATTATAGGAGATAGAGCCGGAGAGTACACTCAGCAGGCGCGTACGATGATCCATAGTGTTTAACAACGTCGTCTGGATAGACTGCGACTGTCAGTGGAACAGTACAGCAAATGGTAGAGTTACAGACTCTACCGGATCCAGAACCGCCCATAATTCCACAAAGACTGCCACTTGGAAAATCTGCAGATATCTCATTCAGAGTTCGTTTCTTCTTACCATTTTCCCCTGTTTCCATGTCCGCAACCTTCCTTTTGCAAACCTCCACCTCTACTGTCACTTCTCGAACCTTGACTTTAACTGGACAAACAGAGGAGAACGATAGATTCTTCTCGTGTCCATCCTTGAGAGCTTGCATGATGGATTCTGGACACCCAAGCAGGGTCAGACATTAACGGTGAGGTCGTCGGGTATTTTTTCCACTTCAAGATCACAGTACATTCTAAGGGAAAGAATAAGGTTGACCCAGAAATTTCGCGCCTTGTTCATCAGATTCAAGAGGGAATCGAGATCGGTATCATGGTGCAGGCGAGACCTGTTAGGTCAATTCGACGATGTAAGCGGACCGATACCTGTAAGGTCCAGAGGAGATCATGTTAGCTCGTTAAACTCCACAGATTTGGGGCAAGCACCTGATTAGACCGGCTGCAGAGATGTCGCGTCCAACTATCGAAGTCGCAAGCCAGGTCCATACACGGGACGGACATGATGCAGAGAGGCGTTGAGAATAAGCTAGTTTCAATAGTTCGACGATAGAGAGTATCAACTACGCGCCATCGTCACCATGAGGTGTATTGACCGGGTAAAAGTTCTCGTTGGAGGAACGCTCCTTATGGTTGAAAGGTCTTTCCGTGGAAGCAGAGTGTTCTGAGCTCTATATATCTGCATTTCTCGAAGTGAGGGCAAATCCTGATTTCTGAACGTGGTGGAGGTAAAAAAAAAATATCCGACCGTGGGAACAGCTGGCAGTGGCAAAGTCACCACACGAGCTTCCGTATCTGCATGTATCGGAGTGTAACTGTATATATAGCAGATACAGGACTTTAACAACCCGGCCTATTGACATCTGTCTTCCACATCATCGTCATCGTCATTCTCGTCGTCAGGAACCCAGGACCTAACGACAAACGGATCTGCTTCACCCTCCATCCTCAATATCCTGTCAAACAACCTTATAGTATCCCTCTCCGAATCATCTGCGTCGACTGGATCAATACCGCCTAACAGCAATGCGTTAATGACTCTAGCCTCCGCTGCAGTACTTGAATCCGATAGCTGCCGCGCTCTAACAGGACTCAGTTCCATTTCCTGTGAAAACGGAGCCGATTTCGTCGGGTTATGCAGCCGTATATCCCGTTCAACTCCTGCAGTGACGACCAGAGGGAAGTATGGATGGATAAGCGTGCTGTTGACAATGGAGTCGTGGCCTGAGCGGATGGCATGATGAGCTAGCTGATAGGAATCAAAACTAATTCGACCTACCTTTGAGAACTGCTGACGGCGTTGAGAGGTCGACAGGGACATATCTTAGGCTAGTCATACTCTCTGCGAACCCTGTTTGCGACTGGTAAGAAGAAATTTTATACGGGTAGCCACACAGCGCCTACCAATAGTCCTGCAGTCCTGTAGCAGCCAATCATCACTTGGTATCACCTCTCTTCTTTGAATAAGCTCCTCAACAGGAGGTATCTTCCACAAATATCCGCAAAAGTCGTCTGAACCAGCGCAGTAATACGTCTCTGTTCGAGAAGCTGGCCCGCCGAAAGACCCATGCTGAATGAGCGGAGGCGTCAGATACTCCATTCTTTGACACGACAGGCTGGCGGACCTTCATAGTGCAAGAGTTCGAATACGTTCTTTCGCCTTCCGATACCGGTGTCCCTTCAGGAAGGTAACGGCCTGTACATACGGCGACGGGATTTGGGTCCGATAATGTATAGAGCGTCGGATAGAAATGCTGTGACAAATCCAATCAGATAGAGTCTATAGGACGCAAGGTGTGAGTCAACGAACGAGCATCGTTACCCCCAGGATATCGCCTGAATAGGTGTGTTATTTGTGTGTAATCTGTATCTCCATTGGTACATACCTTCGGCATCGAAAGTGATGCTACTGGCCTCGGGATTGCTCATACGGGTAGTATCACTCCGCGCAAGCTTCGTATTATACTACGAATCCACGCGATTAGCCAATACCCCATCAAATATCAAAGCAACAATACCTCTAAGACTACACCGGATCCACATCTTTCTCTTCGGGTCCCAAAGCCCATTCTCGCGTCTCTCAGACATACGTTTCCATGGCCATCGCTAGTTACAAACAGGTTCTCTGTTTGAGGATGATACTGTACTCCAGTGCATTCAGCAGCGAGCTGGATCATATTTTGCGCCAGAGCGGCGGGAGCTAGCCGTGAAACTGTAGCACCTTTAACACGAGTATCGTATTGGGTTATTCGACCGCTGTCACTTGCGCTGAGAAATATCTCATCTTGAAAAGGGTGACAGGAGATTTCTCTTATACTCTCCTGACGTCCGCATTAGCTCACGTCTTTACGACGATATATACCACTGACCCTTTCACGGTAAATAGAGCTCGCAGTAGTATCCTCCCTCGTCAAAGACGTCCCTAACCCTGATATGTCATATCGATAGACTTGAAAGTCGACGCCTCCTCTGTGTTTGTTTCAAGAGATTTGGACGAGAGCCGCGGCCGACAGATAGTGAGCAGATGAAGCCCCAACAACGCATCTGCATGCTTACGCGAATAGGGACCGATTTTTACAGGAAAAGTCGAAGCAAAAGATGTTGCTCTAGTCAAAGGTCATTCATTGATATCAATCATCGGAGGTAGGTGCACACCCTAGGCCCAATAAATGTATGACATGGCTCCTCGAGGTTCTCCTGGTGAAAATCCCATAGGTGTATCTGGAGATCTAGAGGCTTCTTGCTCAGTAAGGTTGACTCATGTGGGGGTCGAGAACACACCATCCCCTCCACTTGCCATGTAGCGCGCATCAAGCCTCGAGAAAGCCAGGGCGTTCACGCACGATCCATGTGCCGATAATTTACTGTTTTTATGAGATGGTCAGCTACTCGCTTGATTTCGAAGGGCAACATACCATGAATATGGAAATCCTCTATCAAACATCGAACTCGAACCACCCGTATGTGGTAGTGTATTAAAAAGTGGGTTTGTACCTGGCAAAGTTGCCTTCCGAATAGCAGACGCGGCGATACGTCTGCGTTTGCGTGAAGAACAATCCGATGTGGAAAGGCTGGAGGCTGACTTGGAATCAGAACTGTTCTCTGCAATTTTGCGTGTCCTTGAGTTCCCTTGGTGTGGTGAAGATGACATTAACTTGTCGGTCGATATTGCCAGGTGAGAGTGGCTTTCGAAATGAAAACGTTGGATGCGACGTCATTGACTCTTGCCGCTGTTGACAAGATGCTGTGGTCGGTGGAAGTCAGGCGCTTATTCCTCCTTCCACCATCACTTCGCCAGAATCATAACGCCTCGTTTCAATGTGTGGCCATGAATCAAACCTCCATCTTGGTACACAAATATATTTTTTCAGAAGGAAACTCGAATACGCAGGGGCTCGCTTCAATCCTTCAAGAGGGGCGCCGGATCGTTGACCAGACGTTCAAGTCTTCGTGGACAAACACAGAGGCTAAAGTTCAGGTTACCTTTGGAAGTAATGCTGGTGCGTAAGAGCAGTCGAATTCTTTGCTCTTGACTGCACCCTGACATACCAATAGGCCCGAATTCATATACTTTCGCTCGAGAGGCACCGGTAATCCAACCCGTTGACGGAGAACACCGAGGTACACTGAAGGAATGGGGGGACAGCGCCACTGAGGACGAAATATTATATACGGAAGATCTTTTGGAATTTGAGGGCACTACCTTGGATGATATGTTTATCACCAGGCCCGAGATGGAAATCAAGTCTCCAGATAAACGTCCAAGGACACCCGAAGATGAAGAGCCCTCGAAACGCCAGAAACTTGTCCTCGACACAGCGCCCTTGGATAATGTGATTCCTGAGGTACGCCATGATTGGTTCCTCCTAAACAACAATTGACATTAGTCCAGCCGCATCTATATCCGTCGGGAGACAACAAAGCACCAGACTTGAAGAAGCTGCTATCATACGCAAAGTCCCAACCTATTCCAATCCATCCACATACGTTACCTATCTCTGTGTCACACGTGCACAGTCGCAGAGCTTGGCTCATTCCTGTTCGAGGCACTCTACCATGGGACAGAGCAACTTCTGCTGTAGTCCTTGATCCCGAATTTTCACCTCAAACCCCACAACCCGGCGGTACAACTTCTTCTGAACCTATAGTATGGACTCACGCCGCCCTCTTGGCATTTTGGCAATATGTACTTTCTTTCAGACAAAAGACAAAGCTTGGATCCCTCAGTCTGTCCTTCACCACACCAGAAACACGTCATTCGAATCTCAATGCTCACCTTGACTTATCAAACGATGACGATGAAGAAGTTTCTCTTTTGAAAAAGAGGAATCAGGACTTCCACAAGAGAATTGCACATCCACTTGCTTCTGTGGTTTATATCAAAATCTATCACTATGCCGAGGTTTCGATGCATGTCAGACATGGCATTGACCTCTTCCGGTTCAAGACCGAATCCCCAGAACGGAGAATTAAGGTCATGGAAGGTGCTCGGCTGGTTTTGGTAGACGAACTATCAAATGGAGTGTTGATCTCCTGATCAAAATGATTCATGAAAACTGTCCTATGTGAGTCACCTACTAGACTGACTGCTGATAGACAGTTATCTTACAGCAACTTTAGCACATAGGGCTCGCCGCAGCCAGTTGCTTCAGCAATACACACAAGTGCATTCCCCATTACGACTCGTGAGTTGTCACTTTATCAAGTATGCCATTGATCAGTAACCTCAATCCAAGTATTATATCACATCTCATCCATGAGCCATCTGGAAACATATACTTCGCTCGATATCTGTTCCTCGGGTCCGTCATTGGGTGTAAATTGGGCTCCACAGTGAGAAACTGAGTTAAAGCTGACCGCCCTGTGCACCCCTCTGACTCCTGTAGCACCAGTGCGCGTAAATATATACATTCATGTTTAGATGTGCAAGAAACATAGCATTATGTTGTACACATTTCCGAAGATCACTCTAGCCTGTGTATTCTATCGGAAATACTTAGCATTAAGGTTGGTCATTCGCAATGCAAGAGTTGAGCCGGCCGATCTAATGCCGGGACACTGAGAGAACCCTAAAGCTTGAAGCTTGGGACTAGTCCGATGTCGCAACTCTTGAACAGGCGCTCGGGTCGCACATCTCTTGACTTTTATTATATCCGAACCCCGTAACGAACGCAAAACCTCTGGAACACGCTGCTCGATATTCTCGCCACCAAATTTGTAGTGAGGGGTCACTGGACCCAGACTTGTGTTGTTCACATTATCGGAGCCGAATTGTCGTCCATATGAACTCTGCTGCCATATCGGCCCGGGTAGAGGATGCTGAATGTCACCGCTAGTGGGGGAACTTGCTCTGATACACTCTTCATGATACTCTTGGGAAATATAGGGATGATCCAAGCTGCAACTGTCATCCTACTTGCTGCGTTCCTCGTGCAAGCAATTGTACGGAAGACCTTGTCCTTGGTGAAAGCGTTTAGATCTGTAGGGTGCGTGCAGTTACTATCACCTGGTACAGTTCACTGATTCTGAAGAGCTAGAACATCTCGAGGAAGATATCCCATTCTCTTACATCCTCATCTCCTCACGACCTACGCTGTTGCACCTTACTTCCCACCTCGAGAGTGGTTTGGACACTATTATACCACCTTTGACTGTATGTTCATTGCTCTGATCATGAAAATCGGCGCTGATGTCTCTTCTAACTGCCACGATCTCGAATTAGTCTACGCGAAACATGGCTCAACTTGCCTCAGCTCTGTCTCCCTCCTAGATTCAACGCCAGTATTTTGGGTATCTGACCCAGACGCTTTCAAAGTGGTCTCTATGGAGTATGGTCGGATATTCGAAAAGGATATGGCCGTGGTACGTTGTATTGGCACGTTTTGAATCGTTCTGTGATTCAGAAGTCGATTTTAGTATCATAGCTGGACTGGTCCCGGTCTCAACTTTTTCGGCGATAATATTGTTGGATCTCATGGACAGACTTGGAAAAGACATAGAATGATTGCAAATCCCGCATTTAATGAGGTGGGGCCCAATCACGTCTGGCTTACTGATGACTGACATGCATCAGGGCAATATCTCTCGTGTATGGCGGGAAACTATTCGTGTAGTCAACGAATGGATGTCAGCGATCGACAACTCTACAGTGGATATTTGCATCGAATTAGATGTATTCGAGGATCTGAAACGGGTATGCGGTCTAGTTGCATATGATGTTACTCCAATTCCAAATGTTATTACAGGTGACTACGCTGATCTTCACTTCTGCAGCTTTTGGCAAGAATGACCCGTGGAAGTCATCATCAGCTTACGACCTTTCGTATCTACTTGGGACCGCTGAACGGCTGCTTGTGGCAAAGATCTTTCTACCTGAATGGATCTATTCACTCACGGATTTGCTCCACATTCCCATTCTCTCGCCACTAGCAAAGCTCACAAAGACCATATATCGCGCACTCAATGAGCAGCTGCTTGAGCTTGTATCAAGCTCTCGTGCAAACCTGCTAGAGAACAAGTATGATTCCGATGGCGCCTTGCTCAAGGCCTTTATCAAGGCAAACATGGACTTCGAGCCCGAGTCAGTGAGTGCCCGACAAAGGCATTTAACAGACCAGGAGCTACTAGCGAATATGTTTGTGCGTTGCGTTTCTCGTGCCTTCACGTTGTATTTTAATTGGCTTCACAAATAGATTTTCATGAACGCTGGGAATGGTGAGACCCCGTGTTTTCCGAGTATGACAATAATCTTAACGAATATTTTCACAGAGACGACTGCAGCAACAACTTCGATGGCACTCGTGTATCTTGCACTATACCCTGACTTTCAAGACCGGTTGTTTTGTGAAGTTCTTCGGGTGTGGCCCGATGGGGTACCGAACAGGGCGGCCGATTTGGTATGTCATGCCAATTCCAGCCTCCTCAAGTATAGTGAAAAGTGCTAATAGATATACACTATTAGGACAATCGGACCATGTATCCTAAACTCGTAAGATTACTCCGCTTCATGGACGCTTCCAAGCTTTTGACGAAGTCAATCATAGACTTATACTATCGCCTTCATAAACGAAACACTGAGGCACTTTCCGGCCGCTTCACGACTAGGTCGCGTCGTTCTCAAAGATACAAGCCTACCAGCGCAACGTTTCCGCCGCAACTCAAACAGTGTATACGAAACTGAACCATACTCCGTGCCGATACCAAGTGGGAGCAGAGTATGTTTGGATTTTGGTGCATTGCACATGAATCGTAGGTCTTTCATTCACCCAATGCTACGTCTCTCAATAATGAGTTGTATCAGCTCTTTACTGGGGAGATGACGCGACCGAGTTCAATCCCGACAAGTTCATCGACACTGAAGTGTATCAGTGGCCTCGAGAAGCCTGTACGCAGTTCGCTCTCTTCGCACTCGCCCTGCGCTGATTTTCCCTGGGTTATTTAGTTGCAGCCTTCTCGCTAGGACCACGTAGTTGTATTGGTCAACGATTCGCAATGACGGAATCTGTGTGCATGTTGGCTTGCATTGTCAGAAAGTATCGTATCATGGTGCCAGAAGATTTGGTGGACAAACCTTTTGAGGAGCAGAGAAGAGTGTTGTTGAAGTGGAAACCCAAGACTGCCAACGTTCCAGTGAACGCTCGGGTGAGACTATGCCGTCGATGAACTCGGTTTGCTGAAGGGGTGCAGTCTAATTATATGCCTTTACGTTCGATTGTGTTTTTACATCCCTTGAGACGATTTTGCTGTTTTACCTAGTGGTAACTTCATGAAATACTATGTCTGTGTAGCACCATTGTGATTCTACTCGTACAGAACATTCGATTGTGTCGCTAAGAAACCGCCTCAAGATTAGTCACCCATCGCCTTCTTCAAAGGTGTCCCGGTCTCGATGCCCTTCTTCCTCATCTTCGTCCTCCTCTGTATCTCCCTCGCCTTCTGCTTTCGATTCTGGGCAAATAACGGCATAGAAATGCCTGGGTAACAAGGCTTCATAACATGCCCTCAGCTGCTCGCCTGACATGATACAGTTGACCAGGCGAGGTGACCCAATAACTGCGTTATGCTGCTTGCGAAACTTGCAGGTGTCGATCAAACAATCAAGGAGCGTACCTTTCGTGGAGACGTTGCCACGATTGGAATGGACGTCATCCAAGTTTAGGTTATTGAGGGCCGGAAACGATGAGGACTTTCTCATGGAAGACTCTGAGTTGTTCCTGTCAGATGAAAGAAATTGAATGTTTATGCGACTAGGAACATCGACAAAATCGTGAGACGCACTCCCAGCGATGTTAACCATCTCCAGTTTCGGCAAGCTTGCAAAAACCCTTGAGAACGTCTCGCTCGATATGTGGTCACGTTCCATGATGAGCATGCGCTTGCGCAGCTAGTTAAGAGGAACTGAGGGTAAGATGATCTGCAACATGTGGTCCGCTCCCGACGGTCCTTCGTGAACGGGTAGTTCCAAGAAGAGTCCAGGCGACCTCGTACGACGTGCGAAGATGCAACAGTCATCCTGGGCAAACAGCACACCATCAAGGACCGGTTTGTTCACCTCAATGGTGGGGTATCCTTTGGTAATGATATCACCTAGCCGCATTTCCAAACGCTCGACACTGCCAGACGAGAACAGCATTTTCGACAATGTAGATGTCATAGAATGAAGTTCTTCATCTCGCTCCATGTCAGCACTCCACCTGCGAGCGTTGAGCTGGACACAAGTTGAATATGGAAAGGATAGGTGCTTCAGGAAGTTGACGCAATGTGATATCGGGGCTGTCAAAGACACGACTTGCAAGTGAGGGAGAATAACGACCGTCTCGGATCTGGTCGGAGGTGGAACGTTCCCAGCGTCAAGCTTCCGGAGCTTAGGTATGTTCCTGAGAAGATCCATCCATTCGCTCAGATTGAGAGATAATGGAGACGGAGCGTGAACATCCGCTGATTCCGGTCCAGTGAACCTGAGCATGAAACAGATCACATTTCGATAAATTGGTGAATGGAACCCAAATAAGCTGTTGGTCAGTTGGGGATGGGACAGGTTTGGGGGCGTCGTCACCAAGGAACGGGAGAAGGAGGAAAACAGTCTCTTCTGCATCTTCATCGATCATTCTGCAGAGATCAAGATGGGTGAGCCGAGGTGCTGGCTTGACAGAACCTGAAAAAAGATGACCAATACGCTCAGGTGCACAAATCATTTCCAGGTGAGAGACGCGCGATATTTGGGAGAGCGCCTCCGAAACTGCGGCAAAACTCTTCACATGGTTTCCTACTACCACATCGAGCGACGCATCCTTGGACTGTTTGATCATCTCCGAGGCTAATGTGGGGAATACAAAGGCAAAGACAAGGAGTTCTCAAGGCCACCAACCAACATGCTTTGCTTTACGCGAATGCGGCAGAAGTTTGAAAGGCGGCGAAAGGAATGTGCAAATTTTGAATACAAGGGAGAGGATCTCGTTTGGGAGAACTGAGATTGCAGCATAGGCATAGCCTGGGTTTCTCCGTGATCTCGATTTTTCGTGAGGCCTAGCGCACTCTGATGTTCTTTTCCTGCAGAATGTGGTGTGATTTCAAAATCCTCTATTGGCTTGAGGAGGAAATCAGCATAGGAAAAACTGGACGGACGCAAGACGTACCTCTCGTGTCGCCACCTGCTCATTCCAGATATCGATCCTAGGATTATCCGAGGCCGACATGATTACCAGCAACTCATCTGATATGGCAGCCTTCTTCAGGGGTTCTGTAGATCTTCAGCGATTTCGTGCAAGGACAGTGACAGTCGGTGGTTCGCGTTCAACGTTTAACAACTGCACGTGGCTTCAGACGCGTCTTAAAGAATTGACTCTACCCGTCGTCGACAGTCACACCAACTCATTCATCTAATAATATGACTATTTTGCATTTATCCCAGCGAGTACAGACTACGAACCTGCGGATGCTTGTAGATGTCTAGACCGAGGTCTGGTCCAAAGACGGGGTACAGCTGAAAGCAGTAAACGTACTGCAGTGAACGTCGTGATGACCTCAACACTTTCTAAAGCAATGAAAAAGGTGTATAGTCACTGCAAAGAGGACAAGCCCCAATCCAATCGTCCCGCAATAAGTCTGGATGGATTCAATGCCCACTACCACTTTACTACCAGCACCTCCCACTCTAATAATCTATTAGTACCGCCCAAAATGTATAGCGAAACTGAATATGAAAGGCCATGTCCTCCGCGTCTACGCTGAATGATTGAGTTATGTCGTACACAATACCGCCATTGGAGTGGTGCGAAAGGGGGCCCATGAGTTGTTCGGATGTCGCATGAAGCGTCCGAGTTTTACTTTCTCGTGAGAGTTTCGCGTGGACGATGAAATTGATTGTACGGGGATGCAAGAAATAATTTTTTGATTCCGTGATAAATGGTCAAGGAGTCTAAAAAAAAAAAAAGCTTCTAGAGTGGCCTGCCAACTCAGACGTGTTGTCTGGAAGTTGTCGCTTCTAGTCGACTGTAGTACGTAGCTAAATCTGATCCGCTCATAACGGCGGCCCAAAAAGGTGTAGGACTCATAAGTATGTCTAAAAGCCACAGGGTACAAGCTGTCCAGGCTCCCTGGAAATGAAACGCACTAGCCGTACTTACACACACACACACACATACAGATCAAAACGTCACAAGCTATCGTTCCCATTGTGTCTTGTCATACATAACGGAAGAACTACCTCTGGTGAACTGGCGAATAAATCTTCAGTGGGAAAAAACTACTCACCAAACAAAGTTTAGGCAGTTACCAACTCTCTCTCTCCAAGACAAAGAAACCAAATGACCAAATGATCCGACTAGACGCAGACGCGATTGGGGTAAAAAAAAAAAAACTAAAAGACGCGGCGAGGAATGTACCTGACCTAGACCAAGATGTAGTCCATACGCGAGGAACTCCACTCGGAGAAAAGTAGAGAACCGATCTGATAGTCACGCAATTTCTTGGACAGTAAGTATTAGTTACCGAACGTCTCGCATTTCCTCTTTATTCAGAGTATGGAAGAGTGTCACCTGCTCAGCTCAGCTCATCCAACCAAAAAAAATAGTCGATGCACCTTTTAATATTAGCTTGTCTTACAACTCTTGCCACAGCTACTACTTGATACGGAAGCAAAAAAAAACAGACGATCAAAACTAATACTAGTACTTGTATACGTATACACAATATTTAGATAAATGTAGTATCCTATACGTCTTGGCAAAACACTTCTATGTATTGAGATCTATCTCTAAAACGAACGAAGAGGCCGAGTGTCTATCAAAAAATAGTGGAGAGAGGGAGAGCAAGAGAAAGCATAAAAAAAAAAGACACGGGTGATCGTCTACTAATAATAAACAATATGCAGCACGATGCGGATGAGATGTGGGGGATTTGGTGACTGAGACAAATAATAAGAGAAGATGATGAGAGTGTGGAGATAATTAGGGGGGTGGGGGAAAAAAGGTAGAAAGGTAAATGGTCCACAGAAAAAGAAGAAAAAAAAAGGAAACCACGTCGGCACTCACCGAACGACAGTAATAGTCGGTGCGTCAACGTTCACTCCCATGAGTGGTCCAATCTCTCCCCTGGCGGCAGCCTCAAATAGACTGAACCCAGGTAATTCAACCTTTTCAACCTTTCGATTTTTGGTAGGCGGAGACATGGATTGTGCTTTGGGTTTGGTCATCTCACCCAGAGTAGGACTCTTCATCTCTTCTTCCTTTATACTTGACGGAGACCCAGCATCATCCTCGTCCAGCATGCTTCTAGGTAATTTGAGCGGTGCCAATGTTATAGGCGGTGATGCACTTCTTGATGGCGGCATCGACATTGGGAACATACCGCCAGGTACAACATTCACACCCAGCGAACTGTGTCGATGTCCATGAGAGGAAAGTGCCACTGGAGGAAGTATGGGTGACGTCGGACGAGTCTTTGCTTTTGTCGGATTTGGATGAATAGGCGTCATACCAAACGCCATACGCACCGAATGCGCTAAATGATGATGGTGGTGGTGATTCTGCCCATGTCCGCCGATGCTTGAAGAAGTTGAAGAAGAATGACTATGGGTACCAGATCCATTCCAGGGCACTGGAGACGAAGCCCTCGAAGAATCGGCACTCGGCACTTCCCTTGCATTGTGGGTACCAAACAAGGAAGAAGCAGGTATACCCACGCTTAATCCCAGCGTCGGACCTAATCGGGGGCTGCTCTCCACGCTGGCGGTTCCACTGGCTTCTCCAGTCGCATGATTGATGTGAGCTGCATGGTGCGAATGATAGTCTCCTTTAGCATCTCTGTACGGATGATGATTTCGATGGTGATGGTGATGGTGTCGATGATGAAACTGGTCAACCTGGTGTTCGTGTTTTGAGGACGCGTGATGCGCAATATTGGCTGAAGATCCGTTTACAGGTGGGGGTAATAAGACCGGGCTAGGTACTCGTGATGGACCCGCGGAATGGAGATTCAAACCACGAAGTGGACCGAGGAACGGACTTGTACTCGGGGTGTAAGCAGCCGAGACCGGTTGTGATGTGTACTCCGCGGATGTATTCTTGTACAGAGCACCGACACCACTACCGAGTCCAAACGTGGATTTTGGTGGAGAATTGGGCACAGAACGGGGGTAAGAAGAGTGTTGCGGGTAGGCTGCCAAAGAGTGAGGTGATGTTGATGCCGATGTGGTTGTTGTGGGTGACGTGGATAATGAAGGCGGAGGCATAGAGTTGTAATTTGATACATGTGCGGAACGAGTATGACCATGACGCGACTTTGAACGGTGCATCTGCATCTGTGCACCTTCAGAGTCGGAAGACATTGGTGACGGTGAATCATGTGTCCGTCTAGCATGCACATGGGCACCAGTATGAGATGGGTTATGGTATGGATGACTCCAAGTACCATGAGGATGATGGCCGTGCTGACTTGTATGGGCGGCGCTACCCAACGATACCAAATGACCCGTGGAGTGCGACTGCGTGAGCTGGCCTTTGGGTGTCGATGTCGAGCCCGAGCTGAAGCTCTCTGAAAGCGGGGTCATGATATAGGCGGGACCGCTAAGCCGTCGTCTAGCCTTTGTCTCTTCCCGTTCCAAGTCTCTGGGGTCCAACACGATGCCATCTTCGACGTGTTCATTGCTGTGTATCATAACGTTGTCATCATTTTCAGTTTCCCTTTCATGAGAAAGTCCGAAATAGCCCCTATCGCTGGGTAAAGTGCTGATAGGTGTGTAAAGGGGTGTAGAAACTGGAGAGTTTGTCGCACTCTTGGATAATCGACTGTCGACAAGAGGCGGTTGATATAATCGGGGATAGGGATTTGTTGATGGCTGAGGGTGGAGGCGCTGTTGCAGATGTGGATGAGAACGTGTTTCTGTTTCAGCGCGGCGAAGGGCCTCTGCGTGCTTTGCTTCGTACTCTGCCCTTCGTAAAGCCTCTTCTCGTTCTAGTGCATAAAGTTCGTCCATGGCCAGTGACGAGAGGGTCGTAAAGGAAGCTGGCTGGGAGCGACGTGTATGGACGTCATCGTAGACGCCCAGAGATGTGGGTCTAGCATAGGATTCTCCCTACAGCAACAAAATAGCGGTCAGCGCGGAGCCAAGACATACCAAGAGCACATTTTTTACACACCTCGTCGTCGCTGTTTGCTCTGCTCTTTGCCTTTTTCTTGACTAGTGTCTTGTCTTGACTTGTAGTAGATTCATTGTGTTTTGAAGGGGGTTTGGGGTGTTTCGGGGAATCGTTGCTGTGAATGCGAGAATGACGAGTGAGTTCGTCAGATCTTGAAAATCGTTTCTCGCAGCCAGGGAAATTGCAGGCAAAAGGTTTCTCTCCAGTATGGGTGCGAATATGACGAGTCTTGATGATATAAAGTCAGAACTTTTTTTTTTCTTTGGTCCAAAGGGGAGAGGGAAACGCACCTGATGTTCCAAGCGACTGAATGCTCGTCCACAGAGGGGATAGGGACATTTGTAGGGACGGGGGATAGGTTTATCGGATTGAGAGGACACCATGGTGCATGGAAGTAAGAGAAGGAAAAAAAAAAAAGTGTCAGAAAGGGCGCCTGTAGCAAGGGTACCAAAAGGTGACAACAACTTTGTTCCTTTGTCGGCCCGAGCCGGACGAAAGATAACCTAAGTAGGAGAGTTGTGTGGGGTAAACCAAAGGGCAGCCAACCCTAATTATTACAGCCGTGTTGACTCACAGCCCCCCCGGTGCGCCCACAACCACGCGTTACCCTTTTTATGTTTTTTTAGTATTCATTCCTGAAACCAAATCATGATCAAGAATGGTCTAGATACCGTGCCACACTTGACTGCCTGCAAAAATCATCCCCGCAACCATCGTCGTCATGCTAGAGCCCGACATGACTTGTATGCCAAGCAGAAATACACTGCCCCCCCGTCCACCTCCCCGTCCCTCCCCCATCCTCCCGTGCCTTATTAAAGATGTGGGGGCGGCACGAATATAAATCCGGTCGATCGGTCATATCTCGGAACCCGTTGAATAATAACACATGTAACAGGGTTTTCATTGTACAGGGCTTTCATTTCCCAACCTCTTCGTCCCCATCCAACAATCACAAGCTTCCTGATCTTCTTCTTCTTCTTCTCCGAGTGTACCCCATATTTTCGCCATCATTCCATATCGTCATAGCATATGCATTGCATGTTGTATCTATATCTCGGCTTGCGGGAGTGGGCTTCCAGGACCGTCTCGTCAGACACTCGCGGCTGGGAGTACAAGCCCCTTACATATTTGCCATATACAACGGCAGAACCTGGGCCATATGGCCCCAAATCTCAGACTCGCAAATTCGCCTCGTTCAAGCACCGAGTTTCCAGTCCAGAATCTATTACGAAAGACCTCCCCAACAACTCACCGAGGACTTTCCAGAGCATGTCTAAGGTTTCAAGATACGAGTATATACCGTCCCAACCGCGTCATTCTGGAGCAGCCCAGAATGATAGAGTTCAAACGTGTTCTTGGTCTATAGTCAACACACACACACACACACACAAGATATCCGCGTTGCGGATATATAAATGGCGGCCGATATCATTGATCAACATGAAAATTTGATCTTTGAATAATAATATGAGCGGTGGGCGGGACCAGGTAAAGGATCGACAAAGATTTTGTTCAAAGAATCAACGCGTCAACGGCATGTCAAAGAGTCGTTCTAGGGTGCGGTACTTGCTTTTGATAGTTCCACATACCATCGCCTCAGGTACACGCGCATATGCGTTCCCTAGAGGCCTACGCGAAATCATACCAGTTCCTAAAAACAGGCACTCACCACATGCAAAATGAAAAAAGAAAAAAAAGTAGGTAGCGGAAGTCGAAGCTTCGCTAAAAACTGATTCCCGTCATTTGCCCGTCATAGGGCCATGTTTCGCGTGGAGATAACGGATGACAGTGTTATGCGAGAATTTGCCGGCGTTGGGAGAGACTGTAGGAAACATTGCTGATACCCCCAGATCCATCTACTGTACCCCCAAATTTTGCGCGACATCCGAAAATTTGCTTGATTCTCAATTAGCTTCCATCACGCAAGTAGTTCCACGTTCCGTATTATTTCGAGTCTATGATGGTGTTCAGCAAGTAAGCGTCACTATCGTTTTTCCCGAGATCCACAAGCACTCACTACCAGCGCTGAATTATGGTCTCCAGGTCCTTCCTAGGCCTTCAGCTGTGGAGGTGTGCTATTAGAACTTGTAATATAACACTTCAACTTTGAGTAGTCTGGAACCCTTGAACCTCATAGCTGCACAATCATCTTTTTGCCACGTCAAATAGTAAGTTGAGATGAATTCCAATTTTATTTATGGGAGAGAAGAGAAAGGAGGTTCAGCATTACCGTTACGGATGAGAGGGCAAAACTCGAGTTCCCACGCTCTCACACTTCCCTCGGAATCACCATCAAGTCCGCGATGCCATTGTGAATCAGAAGTCACCCTGATCACGGTAAGCATTACCAATTACCCTCGACTATCGCTTTCAGCGCTTGTAAGCACCAGAAGAGGAAAACCTCAACCTCTTCTGGTAGTACTTTTCGAAGATAAATCAGATGGAGAATACCCTTTCCACACATCCACATTCATCTAATCTGACTCTTATGGGGGATAAGCCCAAACTCTTCGGGCTCGGAGAGGATACTACTGATGCAGTGGTTATTATTAGCCTGAGTGAAAGATTGGAATGACTCGAGTTCCGAAGCTGATGGTGAACAAATGGGTTTAGGAGGAGGTACGACTCAAGTTTTACCGTCTTACCTTTGCATGCGCAGTACAATAGAAAGTTTAGCCGAATTCCGAAAGTTCAAAGCCATTGTAATCATCGTGAAGTAATTTTGACGCCCATATCGCCAGTCCACCTATCCAGATATATATATAAAGCTGCCTACATAGTGCACTCGAAAGGCCTTCCCCCCCTGCATTCTTACCTCACAAGTTGAAAACTGGGTTCTGCCTGCTGTTGTTTGAGGGCGAATGGTCAAGCATGCATGCGTACTACCTAACCGCTAGTTCGCTCACTCGCATTTGGACTTTTTGGGCCTTGAGCCTCTGTTTTACACAAGGGCTTTCTTCTCCGCCCCCTATAAGTAAAAAAATGCATGCGACCAGCGGTCTTAGCAACGAGAGGCTGCCATACATAGTACTCTATGGGGATACTAGGAGTCTAATCATCGCTTCTCCGAAAGACGACCCTATATACTCACGGAAACTGGCAGCTGTACAGACCATCCGTTCAGCGAAATGGCGACAGCACGACACAGCGAGACGCATCAGTTTACACCACAAGGCAGACAACTGGACATTGTACAACAAAGAGCGACATGGAACGACAAGTAGGGAAAAAAAAAAAAAAAAGACAATAGATACCGTCGATGACCAGATCGCGGACGACTTGGATGGTTCAGCTTTACCACCCAAAGGTCCTAGAAAATAGTTCCAATCAGCGATTATGTTCGTGACCCAATAAGCGAGCGGTTGACATACTCTTCATGAATCTCTATCCCTCCAACCTCATCTCTCTTCCTATCATCAATTTTCCCTACATCCCGAAACACGCTATCTGTAAGCCCCACCGGACCACATACACCAACAATTAAACCACTCCTGGCTCTCTCGTTCTTGTACCCGATTCGCAATCCAACCACAGTGTCTATGGTGGTATCGAAGCATTCATCCAATTTTGGTCGACCAGGTGAAAGCGTGATCCGCTTGGAACGCGCAAACAAGTCATCCTTGAACGGGAACGCGCCTATTTGAGCACGGGTGTAAAACACCGAAATACGAATGGGCGTAAACACGCTTTGCTGTACCATGGACTGGAATTGCGGTAGTAGAGGTACAAGAGCACCTGCAATCAACGAATGTCGTCAATAACAACGCATGCGATGGGCTTTTCTGTGTGCGTATAGACAGACAGACGTACAGGGGTCTTGCACTGTCCAGATGAGATGAATGTATTTGACGCGACTTTGTCCATCCAGATCTTGCTGAATGAGTTCTTGAATCGAGGACAGCGCAAATGTGATTCCGCTGCCACCGACGACAAAGACTGCAGCTGAGAAACTCGCAAACATTCTGTGGCCGGGTCCGCCTACATTCTCGTCAGATACTTCGCTTTGATGGAATAAGCGAGCTCGACGCACCATAAGGACCTTCAATCATGACCTTGACTTTCCTATTGCCATCTTCATACAAATTTTCATGCATCTGAGCTATGTTAAAGAGCTTCTTCGTCCAGGAACCGGTCTTTTTGCACATCAGAACAAGACCTTCTGGTTCGTGAACTGTGGACGCAATGGTGAAGGGGTGAATTTCAGACCACCCAAACAGTCCCATTCCTGTCGAGAAGACCCGAACTCGGACATGCTGTCCTGCACGCCATCCTACATTAATACCCGGGACCTCGACGCGCGTAACGCCTAGCTCGGGAAGAGCACGGACGTTCGCAGTGGCAATACGGGTTTTCACAGTACGAAGGAGGATATCCAAACCATAAATACCGATCGTTGCGTATACCCACAATATGGTACTATGCTTGTGCATAACGGTCTGGGACGAAGGTTGAGTAGCACATTACATTGATGAAGGAAAGGATACCGACCGCAGGCAGCAGCAACCCAATGCTGAGAATGTGGGTGGTGATGAAGAGATTGTACGCTCTCTTGCGCCAGAAATCTGTTGAAAAGAAGAAGAGGCAGTCCATGCAGATCAAAGCAATTAAGCCCCAATAATTAGACGGCCTCGCCATCGACTCCTGGAAAACCTTGTTGATAAGAAACTGGTAGACTAAAGGGACATCAATCGAAACAGATATTAAAGTAAGAATCTAGACGTACGGTAGCCTAACCCGTGGACGTTCACTGATAACAAGGCAAGACGGCCGGCAAAACGATGCATAAAGTTTAGCTTAGACGACGGTCAGATACAAGCCATCTTTTCAAGATATCAAAGAACCTTTTCGTATCCAGCTCCCATTAAAGCACCGAGGATGTTGTTCTTGGTAGCAAAGGCGAAGACGAAAGGATATTGGCCTACCGCAAGCCAGCCGAATCGCACGGGGTCGGTGAATGCATTTGTCTTCCAGAATGCTGGGAAAACGAGTACTGCGAGATACACCGACATGAGGAATAGATGAGAGAACGACATGCCGGGTGTTACGCGCTAAGCTTCAAAAGTCAGGAGGACAAGGAAATGAGTATATGGACCGTATAACGCACCTTGTGGAACAACTTGAGCGTTGGCCGGAATAAAGCAGGCGTCGACACGAAATGTGGAGGGTAAGATACTGGGAGCGGGGTACCTTTGTCGCTGATCCGTTGTAATTGCTGTCCGTGCAATGTATGCGAAGATTCTGTTGTATGATCGCCTCCAGTATATAGTTGACCGTTGTTATTTCGCCACAGGACTCGCGATGGACTGGTCGGGAAACGTTTGTACCACAGAAAGTGGCCCTTTGTCCATTCTGAGATGTTCCAAAAACGTGCCAAGGCTCGGGGTAGCCTGAGAAGGACAAGAAAAGCCACTAGTGAGAGTAGCATTATATCGATGTGGAACATGAGCAACTCCGAATCCACTTGTGTACCTCCGCCTCCCCCACCAGTGGCACTTGGTGATTTCGAGCCAGTTCCTGCAGCAGTGCCATTTAACTGTCCAGCAGCCATCGGGTAATCTCCAGCGGGAGACATGTATTGAAATTGGGTCGATGAAAGACGAGAAACGAGAGGAGGAGACAGCGGAATAGTACAGCTTCCTTCGATGACAAGAGCCAGCCTAGAGATAAAGGAAGTGAGTCGGCTTTTCAAAGAGGTTATTCTATAAGTATGCAAGCAGCATGGCCGAATGGAAAGAACGGTCTTCGTTATCTTGATCCCTTTTACCTTTTTGTCGTCGGAGGCCGGTGCCCATAATGATATGATCCTGGATTGTCCAGCTTCACGTTGTAGTAACCTGGTCACCCTCCGAGAGATCGTCCTTCGCAACGAACGTGTAAAATACGCTCACAAGTTTATCCGACATTGTCGTTACATGATCCTTGTGACTTGCCCTCGAAGGGACATCTCCACCAATTATCTTGGGCATTGCTTGTCAACAGTTCGTTTGCGGTCGCTCGCACCTCTTGACAATGAAAATCGAGGTCCGCAGGCCGACTCAAAGCCTCCGACCCACAGATGCGCAGCCTACGCAGGCAATGACGAGGTTTTACCTCCATGCACCATTAAGGTATACTCTAACAGCAATGAATCCATCCCTAGAACCAAAGAGTGATTACATCCACATGCGATTCATACATGCTTTCTATGTTCTGGTTTATGTGAAACTTCGTGATCAACGCTGTGCGATAAGATCAAGCAATCAGCATCGCGAAGAGGGACAAGAAAGGCAATGATAAAGCAAAATGGGGATGATACCATCGACCCAGAACAGCGGTGGCTCGGGTATTAAAATGATGTACTCACTGCACGTAGGCTCTCTCTACCATTGGGAGTGTTTCCAACTGGTCTTGCAGATCCTGGCTCACATCGTGTGCTTTCCAAAGCCTACAAGAAACCTCAGTAGATGGATGGGAAGAGGTACTGCAGCAGCACTCACGGAATTTCAGCATCCATTACAATCTTGGTGCAAGCTGTCAGCGTATCGATTTATAAACAGACATGACACGTACATCTACTTCAACAAGGTACCTCTGTAGGAGTGTTCAGTAAACCGTGATGGGTAAATATCTCAGGCACAGACCTCTCCGCTATGATATGCTCTGCACGTATCGATCTGCTTAATGTCGTCGCTGAACGTCAAGGCTTTATAAATCACTAGTTGAGTGAAATCGTGTGGTGCAGCTACCCCTGCCAGGTGTTTGAATTGCTCTAAACGTTGCCTCACATCAACAATTGCCAGTGACACATGTATGTAGCAGCTTACCGATCGCAGTGCGTGTCCACGAAACGATGATCACCACAGATATAATAATGGCACCAGCAGGATCTATCCACCAGAGGCTTAATTCAAGCCGTCAGTGTGTAGTGTGAAAAGACAGGTAGTTTACCCACATTTTAGCTCCTGCACTGCTGGTAAAAATACCAAAGCCGCTGTGCAGCGTTGTAAGGTGAAGGGCATAGCGAGAAGCGATCCAAAGACATACTTGATGAGTAGGTCGTTTCGATGATCTTCCCAAAGCACCTGTACTTGCGAGCTAGAGCTCCGAATGGAGAAGCAGTAGAGGAATAGCAATAACTTGGTGCCTAAAAAGGTGACTTAACAGGACAACCTCAAAGCGCATCACAAAAGGCATACCGAATGCTATTCCCACTGCAACAACTGATGGAATATGGAAATCGAGCTGTTCTCCCGACTTATGGGTTGCGATCTCCTGTATCGAGAATGCCTGTAAGGTAGTATAAATCATCGGAAATAACGGACTTGGCATGTCGAAAGACTTACGACGAGAATGATGCTGACCGTAAGCATAGCGAACGCGTAAACAATGTTTCCTATAGTCGTGAACCTGGCGCCTCCCTATATTTCGATAAGCTAGTCAGACCGAGGTCAGACTAGGGTCAAGGAGACTTACGCCGGGATACTTGTTCAAGTCTACACGCTGCGATCTCCGGTGAAGGTGATTGAGCAACAGATTGGCACCGGGATCAAATACAGAATCGGCTGCGGCTGAGAAGGGAAGTGAGTTGCGGGTGGTGGGGGAAAAAGTAGGGCAGTCTTACTGGCAAAGAATGAGAGCGACAGAGATGATATTGCTGCATAAAGCTGAAGAACTGACAGGATGCAATTCGCTACAAAGGAGGCGTAGATTGCAATCCGTACCTGGAAAGAGCTCAGCGTGATGCCAGCTTTGATAAACATCAAGTCGCTCACTTTTAATGCATTTTCCTTTGCATCGTTGTCCCCTTCCTGGGCGTGGTGGTTCATAGACTGGATATACGAGATGGTTGAGCATATCTCCACTGGTATAAAAAGATTCAACGCACTTTTAGCAGGGACCCTATCTGCTCATTCTGACTCTCGTAAAATTTTTTCAATCCCCGAGCCCTTCTCCGACTTCTCCCCTCTTTCAGAGCCTTCAACTCATCGTCACTCTTGACACGACAGCGTAATCCCCAAGGATCCTTTTCAGTGAGCTGTCGTTCTGACTGCGACAAGTCTGACTCTGGATCGCTTAGTGCGCCAAGAGCACTCAACGTAGAGGTATTGCTCCGTCTAGACGATTCATTGAGGTCCTTCTCGAATATGTGGGGAGATGTCGAGTCCATCGTCCGTGGAGGCTGATCAGAAGAAAAAGGCCCAACGTTGGTTATCGCACGATTCCGGGCAGTTGATCACATAATCGCCAAGGGAGGTATGGTCGGGTCTTGAATGTTTTGAGGATGGGAAAAACCTCTTTCAAGATTTCTGGTGAGCTGGAATATCAAAGCTGGGATATGCAGAGAAGTTGAATATTATTGGTCTGGGACCTGCCCGAGAGAGAGGCGAGGTGAGTTACCGTTCCCTTGGTCGCGCCGCGCGGATCCAAGGAGTTGGTACAAATGGCCAATTCAATTCTCATGGAGCAAAAAGCACGCAAGCAGTAAAAGCCAAAAACAAAACTTTCTCATTCTGCAATAGTAGCATGACCCATAGATTATACTAATTTACAAAGGATAATGGTATACGTACATCCTTAGTCCAAGTGCTGTAGGTATGACACAAATATTTAGCTTGAAGCTGCGAAACGGACCCGCTGGGTGCCCTCGCCTCTAGCGCCGTCATCATCATCATTCGTGTTTTTGTCTACGGTAGTGAGCGTGGGGACAGATGTCGATTGCACAAGGGAAGCTGAGAAGTCGGTGAAAGTCAACTCTGTCTGAATCGATGAAGGCGTAACACTATGGCGTGTCTCGTCATGCGACCAGCGCATTTTTGTCGATCCATCACTGGATAAATGTGCTGGACAGTCCAGATTCGAATCGTTGTTGAACATGGAAGCGACGAGGGTACGGAATGAAGGATGTGTAATGTCATCGTCCTCGCAGTCTGGGTGACGTCGGTGAGAATACAAGCTTGTTGCGACCACGTGTGTATTGCAGACCAGAAGAGCTATCGCAGCCTGCAAGATAACGGTAAGTAAAGGAGATAAGGTTGAAAAGGATCGCACACCTCAAAATGCATAGTGAATTGGTGAAGCACACGATTTCTCTCAATCACCAGGATATTATGAGTAAGTGCTGCCGCAACGGTAAGGAGACTTGTAGCGAAAAGCGATATCATGAAATATCGCTGACCCGAAGGAAGGTTCATGTTCCAGAGAGAAATTACTGGTACAACGACCAATAATAAGCTCATTCCGACATCAGCTGGAAAAAAAAAACGCTTTAGTCGAGCGAACACGATAGAAACTTGCAACGCACCTGTTGTCTGCAATGATAGAAAGGGAATTGGTGAAATGCAGCGTACGGGGAATCCACGATCTGGTGTGGTTGGGTTCACGGTGCACATAGTGCCTTTCAGTGTTACGACAACAAGGGATGTCAACGCGGTCACAATCGCCATCGGGATGCACCACTTCCGCAGGCATCCTGGGGCCGAGATTCGCCGTATTGAAAGCCACAGGCTAATACGAGTGAAACTATGATGGTATGTGCTTAGTATTGCCCGTGGTTTCTTGAGGATTTGAAGCCTACCAAAGGATGAAGGTAGAGTGGATGGTGGTGCACCAATATATGATAGATTGCCGCTGCTTGTACTCGGGCGTATCGTGGATGATTTCATTATCTGTTAAGCAAGGGATATAAGTTGATTGTCAACCCTGTGGCAAGAAACAAACGGACCTATCTTTACTTTGAACCAAAGGCATAGTATTTCTCCAACAACCAACAGGGCAGCAAAGCCAGCACACGCATCGTCCCAGGATAGACGTCGGATATTGTACCGATGACCAAGTCGATAACAGGTTGTGGCGATTGCAAGAGCATGGAGGAGGGTAGTGCTAACTGTGAAAGACAAACTTTTTTAGTGCAATGACTTTTAACAAATAGAACACCTACTCATCAAGCCCAGTATCGAGGCCATTCCTCCTACAACTTGATAGCAAAGAGTGATGCGGTGTGTAAACCGCTAGGTATAGACATCTTTGATAATGCTCCCTTTAAAAAAAATGATTCACTATGCTTGCTGTCAGGGACTCCTGGTAGAAAGTGCTCATTTGCCGCACTCGTCGGTCCGCTTCATGTAACGGGTGCAATGTTCTAATTGAATCGCATTCGCATTCCAAAAAAGGTCTTCGTGGGGGACCTCCGAACCGGACTGCGATCAATCGCTAGCGAGTAACCTTGAGCCCTGAGCGTCCCTGCCATGCTCTCTCACTAAAAAGCTTTAAACATCTCGGTAATGGCACTTGGAAACGGGCAACGGAACATTATCTGCAAAAGGTGTTCATCATTGCTGTTTCACGTGTCGAATTCTCGGTTGTGAATAGAAATTGAATTACCTCAAGACTCGTCAAGAATCTGTGTTTTAATGCAAACAAATGTTGAAGCAACCGTGAACACTGAATGACAAGGACAAATTTTGAGCAGAGACTAGTCATCAGGAACATGGCATTCTCCATCTGATAGTGCCAGCATCTTGCATTGCTCACTACCGGGCAGCAAAAGCCTCACCGCAGCCTCATGTCGGACTCGTAGTAGCATCAACGCCTATCACGCCTCATCCGCCATGCTTGCTCTCTCCCACCAACCTTCCCACTCTCCCAGCCCTGCTCTCAAGCTAAGGCTGAATAGTTTGCTTTCGATGGAGTCGATTTCATCGCCAATCAAGTCCCCAGAACCCACCGATATTCCTCCGTGCGAAGGTGAGTGGCGTTTTCTTCTCGTCGTATGACAAGAGGTCGACTCTTTCTTTCTCTCTCTTTTTTTTCAAGCCCACGAGGATTGTAAACTCCCAACCGACATCGTTCTTCGATCTTCAGATGGCAGAAGATTCGGCACCCATACTCGAAATCTTGAGATTTACGGGGACGGATTCCCGATACGCGTTTCAAGCACCTCCGAAACGCGGGAAGATGTCGTGTTGTCCGAATCATCAGATGTTGTTCACCTCTTACTACAATTCATGCACAATCGTCCGCAGCCTGATCTTAGAACGACGCCTTTTGAGTTGCTTTCCAAGCTTGCTGAAGCTGCGCAAAAGTATTGCGTCTATAGTGCTATAGGGATCTGCAAACTGCTCATGGAGTAAGCGCTCGCCTCCTCTGTGATATCTTTCTCTCTGACTTTGTTGCAGGCGGAATGCTCAAGAACACTCATTTGAAGTGTACGTGTACGCCTCACGTGCAGGATATGCAGACATTAGGGAGAAGGCCGGGACGTGAGTAACAAATAGATTCAACTACTTCGTATCTGACGATCTTTGAATAGTCTTGCTATTGCTCAAAATCCTCTTCGAGTGTTTTCGTACGCTGTTTGGGCCAACGACGTGTACACAAGGGATAAAGCAGCATGGGCGACCCTGGATCTCGACGCCGACGATGTCATCTACTCCCTTAGCCGATATTACACGGTCTTCACCAAGTGGCACCACATTTTCGTTGCATGGGTTGGTCACTTTTGTATGGTCTTGTTCTTTAAGCAACTGACACGCCTTGCAGGTTAAATTCCGAGACCATATATACGCTACATACTACGAGACTCTACGAAATCCTCCACATATAAAGCGCGAACATATTGCCGGAGATTGTCTCAAATGGAACGAGATTTATCCCAAGCTACTGGTCAAACTCATGACAGAGAAGCCAAGTTTGGATTCCTTTGTGGACGCTGTGGAGGAATACGTCTACCTCATCGAAGATTGCCTCACTTGCAGTGATGGCGTTGACAGGTGGAGGACACAAATTGCAGCTGCTCTGTCAGGAGCTTCTACATTCAGCTCGTTCGTCAAAGCACCGCTATCTACATGATACAAATGTTTGTACAAGGGTTATTCTATATGTTAATTTCATAATACAAACCTGGTGATACAGGGACAGGTCAATATAGCTGCGTTCGGTAACATCTCGGAAAAGTTTTGCACACTCGAATGGGGTGGGGGGCATTGGTTCAGCATATGTAACCCATCTCTTCGCTTGCAGTCACCGAAGCTTTTTATGTGGTGGCCAATTGTTTGATGCGCCGCACTGCATTCGCTCGATCATACCCTGTTTGTGCGAGGTAATTAGATCCGCTGCTCTGGCACAAGTTCGCTCTAGCTTTGATAATTGAGACTGTTCCAAGTAATAGTGTACATGCACGGCAATAGCTTACAGCTTCGCATGTTCGCCTGTCGGATATACTCCACTTTCGTTATATCTCATATTCTCCCTATACTTCCCATGTACATCCTTCTTGATAGATGGATAGCCAGCAACGGTCATGGTAATATCCAGATCCTATATTCCTTTCGTCAGATAGCTCAAGACGGCACGGGTCCTATTCGCACACTCACCGCGAGCAGACTTTTCAAAACATGTCTACAACCCTTTTCGCCTTCATGCGCCATTCCCCATACGTACAACCTCCCGATCATCACTGCATGAGCACCTAGGGCGATAGCTTTGAAAACGTCGGACCCTGTTCGAATGCCCGAGTCGAATATGATCGTCATTTCTGAATGATATAAGCGTTTAATCCCGAGGCAAAAACAGATAACGGCCGGCGACCCATTTGGTCGCTGGTAGTGCTTGAGAGATAAATACTCACTGTTACCAACAGCCTTCACAATCTCTGGTAACATTTCCAAGCTGCCCACCGCACCATCCACCTGTCTGCCAGCATGATTTGTCACAACGATTCCCTCACACCCGACTTCATATGCTTTCACCGCATCTTGAACGCTCTGAATACCTTTGATGAGGAATGGACGGCCATCGGATATACGTTTCCACTAAGAAAGAGCTGAATTGAACAAGGATTTAGACACTAGCATGATACCTGACTTACCTCTTTAATTAACCAGGGAATTTTCTCCCATGTATGTGCCTTTCCATGCCATACCGACGAATCGATCCATTTTCCCGAGTCTCTCTCAAGATCTTTAGAGTGTTTACGCATGAATACTGCGTCACTGGCACCGATTTCGTTCCCTACTGCGCCGGGATAATAGAAGCTACGCGGCGAGGATCACATCGACCGACAAAGCCTGATTAAAACGCCACTACTTACACATAGTTGGCCAGATTAATATCCGTGGGCCTCCATCCCAACTGCCAGGTGTCTACAGTTAACATGCAAACGTCAAAGCCGTTCTTCCAAGCACGTTCCAGTAGACTGATCGTCTGGGAAAGCGAGGATGAGTAAAAATATCTAACCTTGAGTAACCGAACACTACTTACGATTTCGTCATCGTGTCCCATGTATAGCTGGAAAAAGCGGGGAGATTGTGCGTTGCCGCCATTAGGACCGCTATAAGAGTATACACTGTTACTCTCGTTCTTCACGGAAGCACCAACGTCATTGGCCTCAGCGACAGCTTCGATAGACTGGGAACCAGCAGTTGAGAGACAGTAAGGAATCCCAAGTTCTCCTGCAATCTTGGCGGGAACGAGTTCGCCGAGCGGCGTGTATAGCTTGTTAATGCCGATGGGAGCGAATAGTATGGGTGCCGGGATGTGATGACCGAAAAGATCAACTAGAAAACAGACATACCATAGTGAGCCGGGGACATACCAGAAAAACACGTGCTGCACAACGTACCTGATAAATCCCGAACGTTGGTGTCGACCAACATCCTAGGTATGATTCGCCAGCGGTAGAATGCCTCTCTAGTATTACGGTCAGAGACGAATGTCACTGTAAAAGGAGCAACGCACCGGTTCGCTCGGTCAGTCCATCCTAATCCGGCGTTGGAGTTGGCATAGAAGTATGATCTGTCGTTCAGCTTCTTCTTGGTCGACTCGGCCAACTCCTCGCTGTGAACTGAGAAATCTGGTACTGCCCATGGCGTATGAGCATCACGTTTCGGCAAGAAGGAAGTGTAGCAGACGTACGAATGCCTTCTGTGCCACCACGCTTGAAAATTTCTCTCTGGTAGAGAGAGTAATGAGGTGAAGGCCCTTTGGGTTTGTTGGTGGGATCCATTGGTATGTCTGTTTCTTGATATTATTGTGCTTTTGCTTTTATAGACAGGAATGAAAAGGAGACGTTCGGAGAAGGAATGGCGACGGAAGAGATACCATTGAGTCTCAAGTTGAGTAGTACGTCATGAATTGCGACTGACCTCGGAGCGCAATGATACATGGCTTGCTATTCTTCTTTGGATCCAGCTACCACCTCTCCACCGTGAAATGCAGGATGTCGAACGAATCCAAGAGCAACCAGCCCCTCCCCGGGCAAGCATTGAGGCTACGAGATCCCTTTCACCAGGAGACACCAACAGCGACTCCGACGAGAACTCGGACAGGAATCTGTAAACTCGTTTCCACCGAAGGAAGACCGCGATGAAAGGCATTCCGCTGAGCGCTCAATGCATATCGCATAAGGGTTAGCCGTCTACAACGGTGTCCCTTCTTCTTCTAATGGTAAACCTCCATTTGTCGATATGGACATGGTCTGACTGCGATATGGATAGTGATTGTTGTAGAAGTTGGTAATGCAGCTGGAGAATGCTGTTATCGGGTAGATCCAGTGGCGAACGGGGTCGTGTCAAGAGCATCGGAAGAAATTGCCGGAGCCGGCGACTTTCAAGTTGAACGTCGTCGCCGTACATTTTCCCAGTACTTGTGTTCAAGACGACGACGAGAACATCTAGTTTGCAAACTCACCGCTAGCGAAGCTTCAAAATATCTTCAGCTTTGAATTTGCCCGATACATACAGCTTTCCAATGCCACGCTACGTGGATCCTTTGAACTTGAAGCATATAACTATTGGTCCCAAATGAAGAATTGTGTGTGCAAATGCCAATCTAATTGACTGATTGATGCTGTCATACAAATTTTAGTGTATAACGTCAGATTTCGTCGGAATTTGTATTCCGCCCCCGAAAATGTACGTGATACGCGTACTTTTGATGCAAAACGTACTTCGTACTGTCTTGTCGTACGTGAAAATGGTCCATGTGTGTGTTCTTTCTCTTGCTGCACTAGCTTCTCGTGTTTTTGGTGAGCGCACGCGAGTATTTTTTGATGCACACAGTCATCGCTTCTAGCTCGGCCGACCTGGCCGGATAAGGCACGCCAATCACCTGATCCGCGTGACTCGCCGCGTCGCGTCGCAAATCCATGGAAGCTGGAAGACTTTCCTCACTCGTTCCCATTTTCCCAGTCATCGTTCCAAGTAGAAATAGTGCTATGTAATCATATTGATTAGAATCTGGGTCTGAAGTGTGGTATATGTATGCCTGAGTCAACTACTTGCATTGGCATTCACTTTGGATGTCTGGTAGTCCCTCGCCATCAAGCACCTGTGGCCTGAACTGATTTATTCTGGCTAGATAGAAGAGATATGAAGCTTCTAGTACATGACTCATGAGCTGTGTCTCATGATATAATTCACAATACATAGAATCAATCCACAAGTTATAGGTGTGATACTTAAGAGCCCGACAGTGTAAATTCAGCTCTTACTTCTTTGGGCCCAGTGGAGAAAAGATTAAGATTGTCAAATATCATGTATAAATAGACAGTGACTTGGACATCAGGCAACCAGACAATATATGGATGAGATTTAAATAATATCAATAAATCTGGAGAGTCGGGCCCATACTAAATGAAGTGTGGCCCTACAAGCACAACGGGATGGTACTGTAAGCATAAGAGTCATTGCACCTTGCATAGGACACTAGCTTTTTTATGGATATACCACGATATTGTTTTGTGCCAGGGCACAGGATTCAGGAATGGAAGCTGTTGTGGAGGTTCAAACAGATGATTTTCAGGATTGCAGGTGAGAAGAATATGGAGGCTCTCCACAACCTTTCTAATATGACCAAAGCTCACCATAACAGTTATAGAGAATCCTCACCATCTGAGATAAAATAATTAGTGCGGGAAGTTTGATGGCGGGACTCGGGATTCCCCCGACTGGCCGACGTTGTCCAAATAAGGGAGATGCCGTGATAAGTGAGGAATTCACGCATGCACAACGTACGCACGTCAAAAGTACAACTACAACTACGACGTACGTCTCGGCTAACTAGACCGTGGTATTTCCGATGAGATCTGTCTTCATATTAGTGCAGCCAAGTATGCCTAGGAATATTAATGGCTGTTGTTGGTCGTAGTTGGTACATAGGCCGCGGGCTCAGACGGTTACCAGTACCTGACTACTCCGACTTTTTCTCATACCACCATCAACGTAGTCTCCTAGTCCCGTAACAATCGCTCATGTCTAGTAATTCAAGACAAATTCAAGGCCCTCTCTCCCGGCAAAACTGAGTCCCAGCCTATACTTATCTCAACTGCGGATTCTCTAGATCTATCGAAGGAAACCTCGCTACTCAAGCACTGTCCTGCCAACCTGTAGCTACCTAGTAACGGCTCAAAAATTCCTCATACATCTTCAACCTGAAGCGGCACCATTCATTTGATTTGTCTAAATAGAGCTGTCGGTGACTAGTGATTTGATCTCGATGACGTATAATGAAGTTCTGTTGGGGTCTCGACTCTCGAGTTCATTCACAAGCCGCCCCGAATTATGTACCTTGACCGAACAGTTCGACCCGACCCTGTCGACCATGTCAAGTTCTCTGGTCGTAAAATATTGCAACGACGATTCCATAACAGCTTACCGACGGCCACTCATCTCCACTTGTTTCCTCCACTTGTATCCCCAAGTTCTGACTCTGGGGGATTAATATTCTAGTAGCGCGCCGTCGATCAGGAACAAGGACGAAGAAAATCTCGCAGACACAGCGCCTCGGTCTTGGTTCTATGCAATCGTCTCTTTCAGGTCTGCGTAGTAAGTGTCCTTTTTATAGCTGGATCTCGCCTGGGTCGTTGACTCCGAGTTGTTCTATTTCAGTCGGATCCTCGATTGCTCATGGCGTCGCGCTTCTGACCACTGCATATCGGCTGGCTCACCGGTATCGCATCCGGCGATTTTCCTGGGATGACGCTTGGGCATTTTTAGCGTTTTTGCTAGATGCAGGGGAGCTCATTTGCCTGTGGTTGAAAGTCAAATTCGGTGAGTCGTGTTATGACCGAGTTATGGACCTGAATTCACCAATTATACTTCCCTCCAGATCGTGAGGTTCCGGCTGGTACACCAGAGTACAAACGACGCCAGAGTATTGTATTGTGGTATATAAGCCTCAGCTTCACCTTGATCATGGGGTTCGTGGCTGTTTTTCTCGGTCGCCAATTTCCAAGACTAATCCCTTCACTGTTAGTTCCACTAGGATCAGTCTTTGCGTTTCGATACGCCGTATACTAGCACCTGGCAAACTACGAAATTGGTGTACTCCTGTGGCAGTGGTTACGGGCGTCATTGCTTTGATTCTCATTACCATCAAACTCTGCATGTGTAGTGCAAACCCAACTTCACCCAATCAGGAATTCCCTCTTTTTTGCACTGACCCCACCCCTATTGCAATGTTCCAAACTATTGGTTAGTCCTCTACTGACCTCACCTTTCATGACTGACAACTCCGGGCAGCGGACATTGCATTGAGTGTCTTTTTGGTCGGCATGCCGCTATACGCATTGTGGTACATGGACTTGACGTCGGCAAAACGCAACCTCATGATGTTTCTATTCACCACAAGCACATTCACTCTTGTCGCGGCTTTGGTGCATAATATTTATGCCCTGAAACGCGATCGTATCATGAATCACTACACTACCCACATAGAGGTACGTGTTTCTTCAAATTCTTGATCAGGCAACGGGTTATAAAGGGCACATCTTTCGCAGGCTGCTATAGCCCTCTTAGTTTGCAACGTTCACATCGTTGTTACCAGCTTTTACTCTTTGTGTCGACGTTCTGAAGATAACGAGGATTCCGACTACACCCAACCCTCTGATACCCGTTGCGAAAAAACCAGTCGCTTTCCTCCTGGATCGTCGCAATATAACCCGGACGGACAAAGTCAAGATACCGTCGGCTTGACATTCACTGACATGGCCTCTTCGCTTTCGGACCGAGGATCGTCCCGTCTTGCTGCTTCGGCGTCAAATTTGCAGTCCCTGAGGTATCCCGATGTTTATGGGATAACAAATTCTGGGTCAAGTACTGCGCCGAAGTCAAAAACTAGCAAATCGGGGGCACCGGCAGTGGTCGTACGGATGCAATAATCCCATGGCGTTCACACTTTATGGAGTTCCCAGCTCGCTAGGTTTACGAAAAGGCCCGAATATTGCGTAGTGAAAGTCGGAGTAGGCATTTGCTTTGCCAGGGGCGTCAGAATCTCCATTGGCATCAAGGGACAAGAACTCGGTTAGCAGAGGCATGTTGATATGCTTATTGCGCGCCCTCCGAAATTTGTTCTCATTATCCTTCAGAGCCTCCGTGCGGCATTGCCGTGGGTACCTTTCACCCTCTACGTGGACAGCACGCCGATCACCTATTTAATACGTCCCAATTAAGGCTCCAACCGTACTGTATGTGTATAGGGTCTGAGGTCTAGTTATACATAAACACTTTGTATACCATATAGATATTGTTTAAAACTGTTTATATACATATATTATGGGATCTCTATATATTCTGACTTTGAACCATGCTTAAGCCTTATTCGAGGGGGAGGACTGATGTCCAGAAGGCCACTTTTGACCCAGGCCTTACTGAGCAGAGCTTCACACAGAGTTTCAGCCTTCAGGGCACTCTGAAGGTCTTGACAAATGTGCCTTGACTGTGAAAACACACGTTTAACCAAGATGCTCGTTGCAGGAATAGCGAGATTTTTCATTACAGATCACTGTCAACCTTTACACTATAGTTGCTGAGTTGTGTGTAATAGTTCAATGTCAATAAATTATTCACGCCGCATTCACGTGTCTCATCTACTATCTAAACTGTTTACACTGTATACTATACTGTATATTTAAAATGAAGCTGGGGTCTATACTTATACAGATATAGATACAGTAGAAACCATATTTAAACAGTATACTAGATAGTACAGTTGGAGCCTTAGTCCCAACAGTAATTGAATTGCTTCTGCTTCATCTTGTTTCGGATCTCAACGCTGCAGACTTCCCAGGTCCAGGCCCCCATCTGACCTGAACCTGAGCTGATGGTTGTCACCTGTCATTATCCCATACCATTTGTTCTAAATGTTTGTGGCACTCATCTTCAGCATAGGGGTGAGGGGCTATGAATGATAAGAATTCACCAAGAAAAATCACTTTATTATTAGCTGGGCTGTGTAGAACTTAGGAAATGACTTATGAGAAGTATAATCATGACTTGTTAGCAGCATTTGACCCAACTCCTTCCAATTCAATCATCCCTGTTGATACATCCCAGAACATACACTAATACATGTCCCACTGTGAAACCTCTATTCTTACCATTAGAGATGCTCACATGATTGCTAAACAATCATCAGACTCAGGACACAATGAGCAGATCACTTACCAATCACAATAATCACCAATCCTCTTATACCACACTGTGATGGTCGACACATGTTGTGAGACCCACAAACCACATCAGCTCACTTCCAGAACCAATATTGTGATAAGTTACCATGTCCACACCATTGAACCCAATGTGAGAGTGCAAAAAACATCAGTTTAGTGATGACTGAAAGCAACCCATACATACCTACAAGTCCTGATCAGGAGTAAGGGCCTTTGACATCTTCACTGGTGGGACAATAGGTGTTGGCAGCTGCACTGCCAATGTTGCAGAACATGACAATTTGCAACCCCATGTTTTGCAGTCTTGAAATGACCAGAGGGACTCAGTGCTCAACACTGTTGCAGTAGGCATCTTGAGCCACTTGAAGCTTGCATCAATGAAATCTTTAGATAGCTTGAGAATCATACTTGATGTAATTGAGAGACTTGCAGAACAAGAGCTAGTCTTGAGAACCAGACTGATGATACACACTGATGATCACAAGTGATGTGTGTGTATGTAGTCTGGAACTTAACCAGGGGTTGTGTGCCTGTAGAATTTTTGCTGAGCTAATCATGAGTTCCCATGGCCAGTTCCTCTATATCCTACTCCCATCTTGAATGGTTTCGCATCCATAGCCCATAATAAACCCTTGTTATACTCTTAATTTTGTGACCAAATCATATATAATGCCCAAAGACATGACAGGATCAAAAAAACTCTGCAGAAATTGGACAGTACCTGTAAATCCAAATCCAATTATACTTCAATGACCTCCAAACACTGATAATATAGGCATGCAAAAAAAATGTGGATTTTCCCTCTCCCATTGCAGCAAAAAGTGCAAGGTCTTCTCCATCCAACACATATGGAATATACTGCGCCTGGTAATCTCAAAGGCTGTTAAGCTACTGGGGTACACATCTTGAGACTGTTAGCTTCAAAGCAGCTCAACTGTTGTCACTACTCCACTTCAGACTGGTTGACATTGAGGAAATGAAGGTATATTGGATATGGGGTACAAGATGAAGGAAAAAGACAAGTTGCCAGTTGGCATGTCAGCAGCTGGATAACTGGTTCCCACAATACCTGGGAGTGATTAGCTCAGCAAAAATTCTAGCGTCTAACAGACCCTGAGAAAAAAACAAGAGCTCCAGTGGTACAGCTGCCAATGTTGCAGAACATGACAATTCATGACCCCATGTTTTGTAGCCTTGAAATAACTGGAGGGACTTGGTGCTTGACACTGTTGTGGTAGAGTCTTGAGCTGCTTGAAGCTTGCATCAACAAAATCTTTAGATAGCTTGAGAATTGTACTTAATGAAATTGAGAGACTTGCAGAATGATAGCTCCAGTGGTTGATAGACTTTGCATTTAGATGATTTGAGGGAAATTCTGAAGGCTGCTTACTATGAGATGGGCATGATACCAGTAAGTGTACCCTTAGAATATCAGATCAGAAACTTGTTCTTGAAAGGCATAGAGAACTGCAGAGGGACTTGTAAATGCTGATTTGACAAGGAATTGAACCACTCCATATTTGGTGATAATACCTTAATGGTCTTGCTGTGAAAAGACTTGTGGTAGCAGATACACAGGATCAGCACTTGAGGCTATGTGATAGAAATGTTTTTTGAGCAACTTGGACCTCATATTAAGGAACAATTTCATTGAGAAGTAGGTTTGATGGACTTGAGTCACTTGCAAGTACTTATGGTAGAAATGTCTTAAGCAGGTTGAATGTTGCATCAACAATTTCCTTGCTCTGCAAGGGAACAATACTTGATCAATTTAAGAGGTTGTGACAGAAGACCTTCACTAGACACACTTGACATAGAAATGAGTAACCTATAAAAAATTGAGCTACCACCTGCCTCAAGCTGAACAATTGACATACCACAATGGAGAGCTGCTGTTGGCCTTAGTTGAAGGGCACTGCTAGACTTGATACTGCTGTGGTGCTCAAAACCTGAAGCACCAGCCTTGAACATTGTTTCAGGGCATTATGAACCTTCTGAATGTGAACTTGAGCCATAACCTTTGTGGCTAATGTCTTGATGCCATCTTGCTTTACCCAAAGGAGGATGGGCACTGAGACTCATGCAGAGGAGGGAGCCTGATCAATGTTGAAGTTGAACCTGACATATGCAGTCATGCCTTAATTCTGACTGTTGCATCCATAGAAGCAAATATATGAAAGATCTCAAGATGTGCTCAGCAAGCAAAGGAAAAGGCAATAATCATGAAAGGTACTATATAACATATCTTCTTACAACCAGTACATGAGGAAAGATTGACATTTCTACAACACAGTGGACATAAAACTGCATTGACCCTCATGAACACCATCTTGAACATCTTGAATGGCTTGAGAACCACCTTGCAGGCCTTGAAGGCCTAAGAACCCTTGAAAATCATTGCTGCTATAAAAGCTTGCACTATAGCCATTCCCATATCCATTTAGACTGCTGAAAATGCCTGTCATAGGAGTTGCTGAGAAGGAAACAAAAGGCCTGTCTGTTTGCTGAGTAACTGCACTGGAGATAGGCAATTGCTGAGGAAAAGACTCAGGTTGTTTCCTCTTCCTTCCAGAGGTGACAAAGAAGAGAGGCTGAGAACACTGAAGAAAGCCAGCTAGATCTTCAGTGATGATCTTGGTTATATACCTAGATACTGGTGAGTTGATGAATGTATGTGCAGTGAATGCCAACTTACTCTTTCCATCCTATCATAGTGATCTTTGACCTATATGTCTCTGCCTTCTTAATGAAATCATCATTGTATAAGGTCCAGAAGTCCTCTCCTTTTGCCACTCAACCTCCAACAGGACTAGTTGTCTTCTTTTTCTTTATAGGTTGCTTGCATTGACTTTCACACTCTTCAATGACATTATCTTTAGGTCATTCTAAAGAACAGGCTCTTCCTGTTGAAACAGTCTGAAGTCATCACATGATCTTCATGTAACCATGAGCAGATATTCATGACCATGGATCTCAAGATCTACAAAGCAGTTTGACTCAGTTTAAGTCAGCCTCAAAGACAATAAAGAAACTATTCTTAGAACAATAAGATTAGTATTCTTAGATCCTATTGTCCTACACAATAAGGATAATTATAGTCCACAGCTGCTTGAGTCAAAGGAACTCAGATTGACTCAGGAAAGGCAGTGCTCCCATTTACTTATTGTCCTAGTTATTCTGAACAATAGTAGTTTATAATTAGATACTTATTGTCTGTACTATTTATCCTCTCATTGGTAGAATTAGTTGTTTATGATACAAACAGTAGAATAGTATGAAAGCAGACCTGTATGAGGCTTAGCTCCTCAGTTCCTCTCCTTCCTGTACTAGCTACAGTACTTGAGCAAATCTACTTTCTTACTTGCACATCACCTCAAGCAACAAGCAAGTCTTATAGGGTCAATTCTCTGTATTGACAATGTGAGTCAAAGACACATCTACCACTGCCAAGTGCGATGCTGCTGGCAGTGACAGCTGGACTCTGCTCACTGTCCTGCTCTACTTGCACACCCTTTCTTCAACACTTCTTGCCATACACTATTCAGATAATCAACAATTTATTGTTGCTATCCATCTAGCAATTGAGCACCCTGGTTTGAAAGAAGTCAAGAAGTCAAACCTGTAGAGCTACTTTCAGTCTCACAGCCTCTTGAAGATATGCAATTGCTCCAGGGTATGAATATTGTGGGCCATAATGATGAAGGAAGTACTTCAAGGTCTGCATTTTTCCAACCTGCATACTGAAGAGGCAGTTACTCTATTTTCTATGAAGAACTGCTACACACTATCTTCACTCCAAAATGCACTCTAAAAGGGCTTCTGCAACTAAGAGCTGCTACTAAACCCACACACACACACAACACACCAGAACCCACAATAGAGGCTTCTAAGAGTGATAAAGCACTGTATAAGCCTACTAGAAGACTGAGTCTATCTCAAGTGCAATTTGAGGTGAAAAGGGGACAGAACCCTTTATATTTCAATTGACTAGCTTAGGTTGGTGTAAGGTTGAAGAGTCTAAAGACTCTACCTAATAGAATGACTTAAGTGTTGCACTCAAGTACCAAAGTATAGGTTTTATAATGAGTGGTTTATTGGTTGGTATAAAAGAATGTATACAGTGAGGCAAGATATATAAGAATCTTGGCTCAACTAGAAGCAACTGACTGGCAAGTGCATGAAGACTTGGTCTACAAAGCTGTGTAGAGGTCTAAATTGATGCTGTACAGGGCTATAACATGCAAGTACCAGCTGGTCCTCGAGCCTGCATCTACAAGTACAGCTCTTTATATACAAAATGATAATTGGAAATAACAAAATAAAAGATAAATGAGTGTGATCTAGTTTAAGGTATAAATTGTATGTGTTCATGCCTAAAAGTCTGATTCCACATAGCAATTAAATATGTTGGGTATATTTGGTGACCAAACAGTCAACTTATTATGTTTTAGACCCTGTGCAGAGCATTGCTGGGTCAAATGATTCTTCTGCATAGCTACTTCTGTGTAGCTGCTGGTTCTAGACCAGCTTTATATGTGAGTATGTTTCCCTTTCTGCTGGTTTACTTCCATGTAGCCACTTTTGACCATTGGATTGGTGGATGTCACAGTCTAGACAACTGTCACATTCAATTTCCTTCTGTCCCATGTACAATCTTGTGAGTCATTATTGATCTCCTGTATGCTTGTTGCCCATCAATCATCCTGTGTACACCTAGATAGGCCATTGTATCTGTGTTGCCCATCAATTGTTCTGCATACACCTGGATAAGCTATTGTATCTGCCTGAGTGTCTTTGAAGCCCTGTGTAGGAACAAGTTCCAACTGTGTACTAGTTTTGATAGTAATAATGAAGCATTAAGTCTATTGGTGCATTATCATGCAATGGGATCACAAAGTGAACAATCTAGTGTACTTAGACTGTGGATCCCACTGATATCTATTCCTTTGTATTCAGAATTAGTGGTTTCTGGCCTGTTTTATTGACTAAGAACCCTCACTGGGATGCTTCACTGTAATGTAGAGGGCTAGTATAGTCTACTAACCTCATCTAAATTGTGTTACAGTGTTAATTATTAGACTTATTAGACTCAGTGCTTAAAGCTTAGATGCTGTATTAGAGCTTCTGGGTATCAAGTCATGTGAATATCACATGTACTCTGGGCTTTTTCTCTAGTTTTTGACACAAAAAGTGCATGATTTCATGTCTAGGCCAAAATTAGGCACATCAACGCTGTCTTGAAGCTGAAGTGAAGGTAATAGGAATTAGGCCTCATGTATCTCATACAAAAATTACTCAGACTTACTTGCTGCCTCAATCTGTTCTGGACTGAGCTTGCCTTTGCATCACTCTCTCTGCAACACCTTCATCTGACTTGGAATGGTACTGACTGACCCAAACCTGAGAGCCTCTTGATTTGCCATAATGTACTTCTATCCAAGTACTCTCAGCAGTGATCAAGCAGCAGACCAAAGATACTTACAAACACATTGTCACCAAGAGTATGGTGCTTGGTATGGAATGGGTCCCACATCTTGTACTGTGCCAGAGCATGAATGTCACTTGACTGCTCTAGAGTCAAGTGAAAGCTCTTCTCCAAAACTGTTGACATTTGCTTTAAGATTCCTTGGAACCCATACAACACCTCATTGTTGTCAAAAGAATAGTTATGGCACTCAAAATGGGATGCCATCATGCACAGATACATGATGATCTGCCAAAGAGAAACACATTCACTAAGCTCCAAAGGAATCTGATTGAGGAAATGGTAAACCATTATCAAGCAAAGATACTATATTGAATACTCACCATTGCCACTTTCATTAGGCATTCTGCCTGCCACTTCAAGAGACCACAGTCTCTAGCCAAGGCTTCAATGCAAAACCTCAATGTAAGAGTGTCACCAGAGACCATTGCACCTTCAGTTTCAGAGCTGGTTGGAGGTGTTGATCTGGTAATCCATCTAAGATAAGACTAGTGGAAACTATCTAAAAGATAACCTCCAAAAGTTCTATCTCAAGTTGTTGTACAAGTGTAGATTGACATGATCAGAGTTGCTGCACTTAGAATGCCAACAAAACTCTTAGCTAAGTTGATTCTCTCTTATTGAAGTGTTCTACTTTGAAGTGTTCACCTCCAAAGGAGTATAGATGGGTTTTAAAATGGGTTTATTTCACAACACACATACAAAACACAAAGAACAGAGTGCACAAAGCACAAACACAAGAGCTACAGTCCTGTACAAAGACTTGGTAGCCGATATAGTCTGACCCTATGGAGTTCAAGACTTCTTTAAGACAACTACAGTACACAGCATACTGGAAAAGGTCCTAGACCAATTTCTACAAAGAGCTCAGCACAGGCACACTCTTTGCTAAGACTCTAAGTGTGTCACAACCTGATACACACACAGGCCACACTCCAAGTGCCCAAGGCTTCTTGGTGTAAAGTGTCTCTTAGAAAAGTGCCAAGTGCACTAAAGATGTTACTCTTTGTCTCTTATGACACAAGTTTGTTATCAGATTTCTATCTCTCTGGAGTCACTCAGGACCAATCTCCAGGGCCTGAAGTGAGAAAGCAAAACTGGAATGGTACACACAATTATACACCAAACAAACTCATCATGTATTCACAATCAGAGGGGGCAGAGTTACTTGAGTATATACAAATATCTAGCTGTCCTTATATACAGTCCACAGAATATATCTACAGAAAAATATAAATAATGTCTGATAATTCAGGAAATAGTAAATGAGTGACTGAGATGCTAAAAGAGGGAATATTTGGATGTCACAGAGTCTGGCCACTAGGGTATCCAACCATATCTGCACAGGTATCTACTTCTCCAGGTGTTCTGGACTCTATAACTTGTATTTTCTCTTTTCTAAGTCGGATATCTACAAGTGGATGGTTGTATCTGTCCCATTTCCTTACAGCATTTCCCTTCTTAGCATCTGCACATTGGCAGAGGCCTAGATGCCAAAGTTTCTGAGGTTGGAACACACTGTTACTGTTTCTATCCCCTTTGACAATGCACTCTCAGTCTTAGTTAGAACTTCTTATGCATTAGATATTCTCTGTATGTCTCATTGTGTCTATCTATTAAGTCACTTCAGTCCTACAAAAGTACTCTTCTGGCTTCTGAGGTCACTTTGTACTTAGTTATGTTATTTCATATGGTTTTGCCACCTTTGAGCTCTTTATTAAGAGATTATCTGCTTTGACTTTGATCTGTATATTGACTTTAGAGGATAATTGTACTTTGATTGTTCCTGTTCTAAGTCATCTTTCTGTTTTGATGTCTCTTTTAAGTACCTCTGTACTGTTTGACTGCATGTTGCACTTTGCAGATGTCATAGAAAGTTAACATAAAATAAAAATCCCATTGATAGCACTTTGAGAGCATAGTTAACTAGCTAATGCATTTATTGGGCCATAGTTAGGTTTCCTACAGGTTTTGGGAGTGATTTGCTTTGGATCTGATACATAGACAAGTCAGAAAGTACAGCTTAAACACCTCTGTATAGTGTATTATATAGCTCTTCATACTTTCCAATGCACCATAGCTTCTCTAAGGCAATGACTAGCAGACTAGGCTCACTCTAGTCCTTATTACCAATTATCTTGTGTTATATTAAAGTGTTCTGGTTCAAAAGTAGTGTAAAAAGAATAAAATTGGGTCTTTTCTAGGTTTGCCATATTATCAGCTTTATTTAGTATAAGGTGTGGTAAAAACAGTAATGGGAGGGTCTGTTACCTATTCTGGCAGTCAGACTCCTACAATTTTCTGTCAGTCTACCAGCCTATCCATATATAGAAAGAGGACCTACCCTGCCACTAGTGCCAATGCCTGCCACCCATGTCTGAAAACCCTCCACCTGCATACTAGGTTGATGAATGAGGAAGGAGAGTTTGAAGAGGATGACTTGCTGCTGTCGTTTCCAGATATTGTTGGCCAGGAACAAGACTTTGCAATTGCAGATCTCACACAAATTGAGAGTAAGTGTCACTGTCAAGGAAGGTGCAGTTGTGCTAATCAACAGTGATTCAGATGTTCTTGCACCATGTGGCAACATCAAGCTCTGGATGCTAACTGACCCAATAAAAGGCAATTGCTAAGAGAACTTGCCAATGGGGCTTCTGTCTATGCATTCTTAATCTGGTTGTATTGTGATGACACTTCTGGAAACACATTAAAACAATGGAACAAACACAACAGTTTCCTATTTACCACTGCTGGGCTCAATTGAACTCAAATGTCAAGAGAATACAACATCCATTTTCTGTGCACATTCAACACTGCACCTCCCCTCAATGCTTGATGGGATTGTTGATCAACTATAGTGAGTATGAAGTATCATATCATCCACATACTCCACTGATCTATTTTCTTAAGGGATGGACAGACTCATGGAATCTGGGCTCTTGACAGTTCAACAAATGAAGAAGTTCCTCTCATTCCTGGTGTGCTGGCTCTTCTCAGGGATAATCCAATGCAGTCAGAGTTTGCATGTCATATAGACTTGTGAGAAAAGCTGTTCTGTTGCACATGAAAGGTCAAAGGTAAAGATGCCTGTGAAGAGCATGACAGAAAGAATGGCAATAGTGATGATGAAGCATCTGATGGCAACAACAGTGACACAGGGTCACAAGCAAGTGCTACTAGTGCCAGGAGTGGAGATAGGAAGAAGAAATGGAAGAAGTTTGTTGAGAGCTTGGATGCAATATGTTGGCAAGTGTTGAACTTCATCAAGGTGTGTGGTTTCACAGCACCAAAACATATCTCTCACTATTCTAACAGCCTGGAGAGCTAAAAACAGTCACAGAGACAGTGAAAACACTGGAAGAGCACTTTCAGAGTGCTCAGGTGCTGGGAGCTGAGGTGAAGTTGAAAGCAGAGTGCACTCAAACAGGCATGAAAGATGCCTATCAAATGCATTTTGTTAATCAGCTTCTGAATTCCTACAAAGGCTGCAGGTCTCTGGCAACAAAGATAGCAGCATTGAACCAGGCACAAAGCACAATGCCAGAACAGACAATGAGTCCTGTGTGAAGAATCTGGGGTATGTCATGCTATTCTTCTATATACTCTTTGCTAACATACATGGCAAGGTTTGAATCCTCATGCAGATACACCTGTAGAGATTTTACATGTCATTCTACTGGGGTTTGTGAAGTATCCATAGCAAGATGTGATACAGAATCAAATCAAGAAGAAAGACAACAAGCTGCAGGAACTCTCTACTCACTTGACATCAGTGAATGTAGAAGGCCTTGGTCTCCCATTCTTTCTTGCAGGTGACACTCTGACAAACTACTATGGTTCATTGACAGGTGGTGACTTCAGAAAAGTGGCCCAAGTAGCACTATTTGTCATACATGGTCTTGTCTCAGACAAGTGCTATGAGACATGGCCAGTCCTGTCAAAACTCATCCCCCTGATATAGCAGTCTGAGATCATGGATCTGTCAAAGTACTTAGTGAGTAAGAGTCCAGCTTCACACCTATTCATGGTACTAAATTCAAGCCAGGATACTCTTGAGTGTGAGTTTCAAAACTTCCTGACTCATGTGGCAAAGTGGAGCATCTGTTGGTTTAATAAACCTAAGTTTCATGTTCTCATCCATCTTCCCAACTATATCTGTCACTTTGGACCTGCCATTCTCTTTGCAACAGTCATTCAAGTCTTTCAATACAGGTATTTGCTGCAAAAGCACACATTCCAATTGACAGGCACCATCATGTGATATTGCTTTTGCCTTTGGGCAGACAAACCAGGTTCATCAACAGCTCAGTGGAGGTCTCTTTCTTATTCAAGGGGCAGTTTCTTGGACAGATCAAGATAATGTGTCTAGAAGAAATTTCAACATTATTCAGCAGCCTCAAAGTCAATGCACCATGGACATTCAGCTGTATTTCCATTGACACCACCACTCTCACAAGAAACAGCTGGATCAAGTCTGGACAAAATGCAGCCCTCATGCTCTTCAACTCATAGAGCAGTCTATAGATGTGGTGGGCCAATACTTAGGGCTAGAAGTACTCAAGTGAGAACAAGGTGGTTAGTATTTTGGTCTAAAGTGTGGTGATTCTACATTGGTTGATAAAATGTCTAGGCTTCTGTATGTTTGAAAATGGCACTCAATACCAACAGCTATCAGCCACAGAAACTAGATTGTATCTTGCCCAGTATCTCTCTATATTTCAAGCAGAAGATACAGGCAATAAAGACAGTGTTTTTGTGCTTCTATAGAGGAAGCATCTCAATCCTCCACAGTGCACCTGTCAGTAGTTCTTGGGGCTCAAAGGAGACAGAATCCTTCTACTTCATGATCATGTTGAACACTCGTCAAGTGTAAAGAGTGAGTATAGAGTTCCAACAACAAGATAAATTAGATCTGAGTTGAAAAATCAAGTTCAAGGGGGTTTGGAGTTTATTTGATTATTTATAAGATTTTAGAACACTTTAGAACAATCAAAATCAAATTGAACATGACATAAGTAGTGTGTTCTGACAGAATTAGGTCCACAGGAGCGAACCAATGGTCAAGGACTCTTCACAGAGTCCAATAATAGGTGAACATGGTGCAAAACAACACATTCATGGAAGTTATGGTCCACAGGAGCATACCAATGGTCAAGGACTCTTAGCAGGGTCCAAGAATGGATGAATGCAGTGCAAAACAACACATTCAAGAGAGTTATGGTCTGTGGGGGCACACCAATGGTCAAGGACTCTTGATAGGGTTCAAGAATGGGTGAACGCAGTGCAGAGCAACACATTTAGAAGAGTTATGGTGCATGGGGGCATACCAATAGCATAGGACTCTCAAACAAGTCAAACACTGGTTGAACACAACCTAAGTAACATGTTCAGTAAGGTTTTGGTGCGCAGACACAACCCAATAGCAAAGGACTCTTAATAGACTCCAATACTGAGTGAACACAATGTAAAGCACCACATTCACAAGTGTTTTAGTCCAGTAATGTGAACCAGTGGCAGAGGACTCTCAGATCAATGAAACACCAATGAATGTGACCAAAGCAATGTGTTTATTCAAGTTCTGGTGCACTAACACAACCAATGGTGTACAGTTCTCAAAAGAATCCAGTAATCAGATGAACACAACCTATTGGTATGTGTTCACAAGGTGGTTGGTTGACTTAAGTGTATTTCACACTAAAGTACAGTAAAATAGAGCTTCTGATTGGTATCTTGGCTTGTAGAAGAGACAGCTGGCAAATGCCTAGAAGGTGTTGGTAAAGCACTGTCACAAACTTGCCTGGAACAGCACCAATGCAGACGTCCAGAGCAAGCTGCTATGAAGCAAGGCAAGATGCCAGCTGCTGCTTGAGCCTTGTAACTAATGTACACCACATTATATACAGTCCAGAAAATAGAATAATACTAAAACTCAAAATAATGGGAAAAGATAAGATGTTATATGTTTAAGGAATGTGTATGTGTCCAAAAGTCCTGCTATGTATAGAAAATGTCCAATATTGGGAATATTTGTGCAAATGTTGTGTGGGACCACTGGTGCAGTACTAATGTGCAGTCTGCAGCACATTCTTTCTCCTCCTCTAGTTTCCTTCCTCTCTATCCGATTGGTGGTTGTCAATCCTCTATCCACATTTCAATGAATATGTAATCCCACCAATCTTCCAACATGCAGGGGCCCGCTAGGCCTAGATGGTGGCTCCACAGAGATACCCATAATTATAGCTTAGCTTGTAATTCTTGAACACTCAATGTGTAGGTTGGTTGACTGGATATAGGTTCCAATAACCATGTATATAGGTCTTCTGAAGTATTTAATACCATTCCACATAATGATAATGTCTCAATAGCATGTTATAATACTTGTGATTGCTTTTGCAACCAGTCTGATGCATTCAGACTGTAGATCCTGCTGATATCTATTCCTTTACTAGATTGGAATTGGTGGTTTCTGGCCCGCTTATGACCAAGGACCTTCATAGTGACACTTCACTGCAATGTAGTGGACTAGTATAGTCTACTAAGCCTCAACTAAGCTGTTTCACAGTGCTATCTGAGAGACTGATTGGTTCATTGACAACTAGTGCTTAAGCTGTGTGTATACACAGGTCTGTGTTCTGCACTAAATTAGAAATTAGATGTGCAAATGCACTGCTATATGTCTATGCCAAAAATGGGGCACATTAGCAATGCAAACAACTTTAAACCAGTGAAGAGCTTACCTCTAGAAAATGGTGACAAAGTGGCCATGGGTAACTATGTCATTGCCCAGCTTCCTTCAATAAAACATATAGCTCAGGTGGCTGAAATTATCCAGCACTGCAATAGATGGCTGGTGGTATTGGTGAAGGTTCTTAATGCAGGGCCTGAGGCTTCTGTGCATGGAATGCCTCAATTAACAACTCAAACCCCTACTGTGTACATGCCTCTCCCTCCAGAGGTATGTGCTTTTCTGTTTATTCATAATAGCTCATAACATGCCCATTCACAGAAAATTCTATGTGTTGTTAACATACAACATGATTGTGTCAGGAACAAGTGCACAGTGCAGCAAACAATAGTGGTCTGCCAGGAGCAACAGGACACAGAGCTGAGAAAAGGGCAGGTGGTGCATTAGGGAGATCCCAATGACATGGTTCTGAACACAGCACAGATGCAGAGCACCAAATTTGTTCAAGAGTTTCATATCCCACATCAAATACTCTCCGCAACATTAACAATATATAAGAGTTCACAACAGGAAGCTGACAGTCACAAGAAGAAGATGCAAGGGCCAGGTGCAGTGCCTCCACCAAGCTGTCCTCCATCTACAGTGAGTGGCATCATACACTTGCCTGCTCAATCAACCTCATTACATGAGTCATCATCATCACTGACTCACTATTATTGACTGTATTCAACTACATGGTCAAGCTCTTGTTCTATACCTGATGTGGGCCTTCCTTTACATCCATCAAGTAGGGGCAGCACACCCTCCAATGGCCCTTTGGCCACCCCATTGGCCTTCCTCCCTCATGTAGAAAGTGGTCAAGGAAACCTTGCACCTTGCAGTCCTCAAGGTGTACTGGGCCTGTCTCATGCTTAGCAACACTGGGCTGATCTTCCACTGCCTCTACTAGTACCACATTCACATCAATCTTCTGAAGCTGAAGTGGCAGAAACACACAGACATGCTGAGATCTTATACAGCTCCCACCCATCTTCCAGCTCTCTACATTCTCACAGCTCATCATTAAGCACTCTACAGCATCACCCAAGACTTGCAGATGGCTTGGCAGCTTCCAAGTGGCCAGGTTCCTTTCTCATGTGGCTCTTAACCATTTCAGACTCACAGACCAAGTAATTTGCAGAATGCAGAATGGTTTCAAGAATGAGTGACCCAATTTGTACATACATGATGTCATTACCATACTTGTATTTCACATTTTTGGAACTTTGGAACATTGTGTGCTGATTGCGATCATTTCTGATGATTTACAAACAAATTTTGGCCTCAGCTTGAATTTTGGGAATAAGTAGTCTGTATCAAGAACATGCTTGAGCAGGTGTATCAATGAACATCTGGCCATGTAGTGATTGTTGTAGAAGTTGGTAATGCAGCTGGAGAATGCTGTTATCGGGTAGATCCAGTGGCGAATGGGGTTGTGTCTTGAAGAGCATCAGAAGAAATTGCTGGAGCCAGTGACTTTCAAGTTGAACGTCGTCACCGTACATTTTCCCAGTACTTATGTTCAAGATGACGACGAGAACATCTAGTTTGCAAACTCACTGCTAGCAAAGCTTCAAAATATCTTCAGCTTTGAATTTGCCTGATACATACAGCTTTCCAATGCCACGCTATGTGGATCCTTTGAACTTGAAGCATATAATTATTGGTCCCAAATGAAAAATTGTGTGTGCAAATGCCAATCTAATTGACTGATTGATGCTCTAGTTTCATACAAATTTTAGTGCAGCCAAGTATGCCTAGGAATGGCTGTTGTTGGTCGTAGTTGGTACAGAGGCCGCGGACTCAGACGGTACCGGTACCTGACTACTCCAACTTTTTCTCATACCACCATCAACATAGTCTCCTAGTCCTGTAGCAATCGCTCATGTCTAGTAATTCAAGGCCCTCTCTCCCGGCAAAACTTGAGGCCTCCGAACTGGTAAAGATTTGCAGTACATTGTGACTAATGCTACTGGCGATAATTGCTAAGTCCCTCTCCATTCTACCCCCTTCCCACATGACGATTCTTCAACCGAATGCAACCAGGAAGTGCCGTCCGAAATACTTCTGTCGAAACGCGGTTCTCTGACTTATTTTCCCTACTGCCACTCTTTTTTTGTCGACGTTCACTGATCTCCGGCCTCTTTAGATCTGTATTCGAGTCCCAGCCTATACTTATCTCAACTGCGGATTCTCTAGATCTATCGAAGGAAACCTCGCTACTCAAGCACTGTCCTGCCAACCTGTAGCTACCCAGTAACGGCTCAAAACTTCCTCATACATCTTCAACCTGAAGCGGCACCATTCATTTAATTTGTCTAAATACAGCTGTCGGTGACTAGTGGTTTGAAAATGTATTGATCTTGATGACGTATAATGAAGTTCTGTTGAGGTCTCGACTCTGGAGTTCATTCACAAGCCGCCCCGGATTATGTACCTTGACCGAACAATTCAGTTCGACCCGACCCTGTCGACCATGTCAAGTTCTCTCGTCGTAAAATATTGCAACGACGATTCCATAACAGCTTACTGACGCTCACTCATCTCCACTTGTTTCCTCCACTTGTATCCCCACGTTCTGACTCTGGGGGATTAATGTCCTAGTAGCGCGCCGTCGATCAGGAACAAGGACGAAGAAAACCTCGTAGACACAGCGCCTCGGTCTTGGTAGTCTTGGTTCTATGCAATCGTCTCTTTCAGGTCTGCGTAGTAAGTGTCCTTTTTATAGCTGGATATCGGCTGGCTCACCGGTATCGCATCCGGCGATTTTCCTGGGATGATGCTTGGGCATTTTTAGCGTTTTTGCTAGATGCAGGGGAGCTCATTTGCCTGTGGTTGAAAGTCAAATTCGGTGAGTCGTGTTATGCCCGAGTTATGAACTTGAATTCACCAATTATACTCCCCTCCAGATCGTGAGGTTCCGGCTGATACACCAGAGTACAAACAACGCCAGAGTATTGTATTCTGGTATATAAGCCTCAGCTTCACCTTGATCGTGGGGTTTGTGGCTGCTTTTCTCGGTCGCCAATTTCCAAGACTAATCCCTCCATTGTTAGTTCTGCTAGGATCAGTCTTTGCGTTTCGATACGCCGTATACTAGCACCTGGCAAACTACGAAATTGGTGTACTCCTATGGCAGTGGTTACGAGCATCATTGCTTTGATTCTTATCGCCATCAAACTCTGCATGTGTAGTGCAAACCCAACTTCACCCGATCAGGAATACCCTCTTTTTTGCACTGACCCCACCCCTATTGCAATTTTTCAAACTATTGGTTAGTCCTCTACTGACCTTACTTTTCATGACTGACAACTCCGGGTAGCCGACATTGCATTGAGTGTCTTTTTGGTCGGCATGCCGCTATACGCATTGTGGTACATGGACTTGACGTCGGCAAAACGCAACCTCATGATGTTTCTATTCACCACAAGCACATTCACTCTTGTCGCGGCTTTGGTGCATAATGTTTATGTCCTACAACGCGATCGTATCATGAATCACTACACTACCCACATAGAGGTACGTATTTCTTCAAATTCTTGATCAGGCAACGGGTTATAAAGGGCACATCTTTCGCAGGCTGCTATAGCCCTCTTAGTTTGCAACGTTCACATCGTTGTTACCAGCTTTTACTCTTTGTGTCGACGTTCTGAAGATAACGAGGATTCCGACTACACCCAACCCTCTGATACCCGTTACGAAAATACCAGTCGCTTTCCTCCTGGAACGTCGCAGTATACCCCGGACGGACAAAGTCAAGATACCGTCGGCTTGACATTCACCGACATGGCCTCTTCGCTTTCGGATTTAGGATCGTCCCGTCTTGCTGCTTCGGCGTCAAATTTGCAGTCCCTGAGGTATCCCGATATTTATGGGATAACAAATTCTGGGTCAAGTACTGCGCCGAAGTCAAAAACTAGCAAATCGGGGGCACCGGCAGTGGTCGTACGGATGCAATAATCCCATGGCGTTCACACTTTATGGAGTTCCCGGCTCGCTAGGTTTACGAAAGGGCCCGAATATTGCGTAGTAGGCATTTGCTTTGCCAGGGGCGTCAGAATCTCCATTGGGATCAAGGGACAAAAACTCAGCAGAGGCATGTTAATATGCTTATTGCGCGCCCTCCGAAATTTGTTCTCATTATTATCCTTCAGAGCCTCCGTGCGGCATTGCCGTGGGTACCTTTCACCCTCTACGTGGACAGCACGCCGATCACCTATTTAATATGTCCCAACGATGATCAAATTGCTTCTGCTTCATCTTGTTTCAGATCTCAACGCCGCAGATTTCCCAGGTCCAGGCCCCCATCCGACCTGAACCTGAGCTGATGGTTGTCACCTGTCGTTATTCCATACCATTCGTTCTAAATGTTTGTGGCACTCATCTTCAGCATAAGGGCGAGGGGCTACGAATGATAAGAATTCACCAAGAAAAATTGCTTTATTATTAGCTGGGCTGTGTAGAACTTAGGAAATGACTTACGAGAAGTATAATTATGACTTGTTAGCGGCGTTTGACCCAACTCCTTCCAATTCAATTGTCCCTGTTGACGCAAGCCCATAAAATCAAACATGTGAGTGACACGCTCACCCCCCATCACATTCGCCTCTTTGAGGTGCACTGCGACGACGGTTTCGACTCTGACGAGTTCATGTCCTAGCCAGGTCGCAAGAAGACACCGCACGGATTCCCGATATGACACCATCTATTTCAGGACTGAACAGTGAGTGTTTCTTTTGTCGCTCTACTCGTCACCACTCTAAGCACGATTTTAGTCGGTTCCTCGGTTGTCCATGGTATTGCACTTGTAGCCACTATTTATCGGTTGTTTCATCGGTATCGCATCCGACGATTATCCTGGGATGACGCTTGGGCATTTGCGGCATTTGTGTTGGATGTAGGAGAGCTTTTATGTCTTTGGCTGAAAGAAAGGACTGGTGAGTTTTGTCGTGTTCCTGTAACGGTTCCCAATTCACCAGCTCCGTTCTTATCTAGATCACGAGGTTCCCGCTGGTACGCCAGAATACCAACGACGCCAGTCTATTGCATTCTGGAGTATGACCATCCTCTTTACTTTGATAATGGCGTGAGTTCTTTCTTGGACTCTGGCTCTTCCATTTCAGGTAGTGACTCCTAGGATCTTAGTTGTACCAGAATAAGCCTATGGGTCTCGATACGCCGTATCTTGGCCCCTGGCTGGCCACGAAATGGGTGCATTCCGATGGCAGTACTCACAGGCACTGCTGCCATCGTTATCATCATCATGAAGGCATGTATGTGTACTATAAACACCTATTCATCACTTCCTGTGTGTACTTCCTCTTCGGCTCTTGGAATTATTCAAACTATTGGTCAGTACCCTTTTTTTCCCTTATCGTTATTACCTGACCAAATCTTGGCAGTCGATGTGGCACTGAGTGTACTCCTGGTTGCCCTGCCATTATACGCGTTGCGGTATATGGATTTGCCGTCGGCAAAACGCAATCTCCTAATGTTTCTATTCACCTCAAGCATATTCACGCTTGCCGCCGCCCTTGTTCATAACGTATATGTCTTGAAACCCAGCCGTCTCCTTACTCATTATACTGGGCACATAGAGGTATGTCTAGATCCTCCTTCTGACCTCATCAGGCCAAAGCATGAACCACTGATTTCTCTCAGCTTGGTATAGCCCTTCTCGTTTGTAACATCCATATAGTTGTCGCCAGCCTCTACACTCTACACGTCCGCGAAACCGAATCCCGCGAACCCCGTCCCCGCCAGTCTTGGGCCCATGATAGCACAGTTCACTCCGAAGACCTCAATCTGGATCGGACTTCTTCCTGTACCGACGCCGCTTCCTCGATATGCGGTACGGACTCGTACCGTCCGACAAGTTCTCACTCGCAGCCCACGAGGTATCCTGTTTTGGAAGCCAGTGACGCTGCTACGAGTGTTTATACAGAGGAGAGTCGCACTACGTCGAATAAAGGGGGTCACCGTAAACGCTATCTGTGGTTGTCGTTCGGATAAGGTAGTCTGAGGGAATTCATGGAAACGACGAGCTTCTCTCGACATTGGCAGAACCTCAAGGTCACTAGGAATCGCGCAATTGCATTGCCTTGGAGTATCTGGCAGGGAGAATGTTTAGAGGGTACGTATAATATGCCTTCTTCGCAACTTGGAGCTTATGTATACTCCTCAAAGCTTTGCGCGGTTCGGCTTGGTCACACGGAAGTCACACGGCGCGCGCACGGCTGATGGGATAGCTTTGCCTTCCTGGGAAGACACTGAACCTCGATCAGCTGTTCTAAGCGCTAGCGCTCGAGTTTCGCTCGGTGTGGTTCTGCATTGTTACGGGCTGCCTGGGATGCTGGCATCGGACGGTTTTGTGGCGCATTTGTGAACCATGTAACCTAATACTAGTATATAATGAGTAATGATTATGCACTTATATTAGTCCTCCCGACATCCTGATCTAGTATCAATATGAGATTGCGTTATACTGCCTCCGACGTTTTGTGTCAAGAGACTCTTCCCTCTCCAATTTTTTGGCCAAGTATTCCTTCCTAACCGATGTCAGTCCCGTATGAAACCAGGGGTACCATTCTCTCTCGGTGTTCAAACTCTGTTCAGACAATTGCAAAGTACAAAAGAGTACGATGTGATAATCTTCTGATTCCAGCGCCATCCGTGTTGTACAATCATTAGAAATACAGTATTACTGGGGGTTCAAATATTCCGGGCCGGGGCAAATGGTGTAATTGTGAGTCCTGAGTGCTGATTGAATCTCCGTCGTCATGACAGTTCATTGAAGTAGTTTAAGTTCGTATATGCGATCCCTCGATCACGAGGGGCGGAGAAAAAAATACAATCCTACACCTTCTCTGAAATCGGACTTTCCAAGATCGCACTTCCACAGGGAGTAATGGCGGCAAACTCAGAGCCCAAAGAATACAAATCAGTGATGGAAAGGCGATTGGTATCCAGTGTTGTGGTATCCCTGTCTGAAGTCAATGTGGCAGGGATGACCCCAATGATTGGGCTTGAAGTCCGGTTTGCGGTCGAATCGTCAGAATCTGATCCACGGTCGCGGTGGATGTATCTGTAGATACTCGTCACAACGACGACGAGATTACAGACCATGAGAGAGACTGCTGCCTTCGAGGAAGTCAAAGAGTGTAAACGGGACTGTTATTATGAACTCACCTCGATTTGAGAGCTGTAAGCAGACCCCAATGCATTGTAGTTCAGTGCGTAGTACGCGTTGACGATAGAAGGACATAGTGTTATGATAGTTGCTGCGAAAAGGGACATGACGAGACAGCGGTCTTTTGGCGAGAGTTTCATTCTCCATAGCACGTGGGTTGGCAAGAACACCAGAATGAGGCATGCTGATATGTCCACTGGCATCCCAATTTAGTTAACGAATAATGGATCTAGCTACAGATACTTACCAGTCACGCCATATATCGCGACTACCTTTCCAGCATTTACGGACGTGCACATGATCACGAAAAACCGAGAGAAGTCGACGTTGCAGAGAGTGGCCCGCAAGGTGATGAACAGGCCGCATTGGATGAGAGACATTACGGACAGGATCATACAGAACTTTTTCAGGCCACCAGGAGGTATAAATCGCATTGTTGAAACGATAAGGCTGACTCGAGATGTCCTTTGGGAATAAATTGAGTACGTGGTCAAATCTCAAAAGGAGCTGACACTCACCATACGACCGTGTTGTAGGACGCGCTCACAAGCCAGAATACGATCTTGAGACGCAGATAATACTCTGAGATGTCCGGGCTCGAAGGTGCAGGCCTTTCAATTACTGTTTAAATTGAAGGAGCCTGAATGGATGTAGACAAGGGTACGCGACGTACTTTGAAGCCAAGTACAAATCAATAACAATGCATCCAACAACAACGCTAAAGTTGCCCACACATCATCCCAAGCAAAACGACTTATGCGGAGTCGATATATCACTCTGTATATTGTCGAAACCATTGCCGCGGAGTGGCAGACTGTAATTACAACTGTTGGGATTCTGTTGAATAGATCATTCCTTGACAACATAGCTTTTTGAGGACTCACTTCGGCCAGATATGGTAGCGAACGGACTGGGTAGATAGCCCGGTATCGGGGGCGGCGTATTCATACTTTCGTCCTTGGGCAGGCGTTAGTTGGTCGGTATCGTGGTCATGAGTGTTCCTAGGCCCATGCCCAATGTTAAAAAGAAAGATCACGGCGGGAGATGTAGTGAAAAAGACCCACACTTGTCATCAGGTGCACGGGAATCTCCAAAGATCTACTCGGGTTCTATGTACTTTCTCCGAATTCATCAGACGCGTATATTTATTCGTTTACGAGATTCACTTACACGAGCAGAAGCTAAAAACTTTGGAAGTTGGCCCAAGTCAACGTGTCCGAGGACTGACATTTATCATAACGTCAGAAAGCCCGAAATACAGGCTGAATGATTAGTGAAGGTCTGAACACGCGACAACCCAAGCAAACAGTCTTGTGGAGACTGACGTCCTTCTGAGTCCATAGAACCTGTCATTGGCTCGTGACGAGGAGAAACAGAACTGAATATGTTCGGGAAATTAATGAGTTGGCAGAACGGGCGTCGGCAAAGAATGTAGAAGCGAATTTTTTCCCCCAACCTAGAATAATTGGTACGGTCCGTGAAGCGGAAAGTCTCGTCTTCCATTTCTAGTGTTGTCTCCAGATATTTGCAAAGGTTTCACCATGCTTGAGACGATCATGATCCCTGGATTTGACGAGTGAATGGTGGGAGTTCGGAGAAGAAAGTGACGCCCGGGTCCGTTGGACGGGTTACTTCTCCAACTCGCGACCGCTAAAGCCTAACCTAAAATACTTCACAGCGACGAAAGCATAGCAACACACATACGATATGGCCGCTATCTTACAATGATACATAGACCATTTGAAATTATCTCCGTCTGCTCCTACCAATACCCCCAGCCTGACTCTGAAATTTGCTCGTCTCTCTTCTCAGCCGTCTCGCCGCTCTTTCTCTCTCCATCTCTCTCCTTTCAACCTCTTCTTGGCTCATTTCCTCAAACCTTGTCCTGAATTCTTCTGCCTCTGCCCAATCCCGCCAAACACTTTTTAGCGGCTTCGGCCCCCTAACTCTTCCTAACCCAGTCTTATCTTTCGTCAACCCAGATTCCGTGGCAGCAGCGGCCGATGAAATGATACCCCAGTCCACGACATCCTTTTTATGTTTGATAAGCTCTTCGTGAATAGCATGTGCAACTAAGGGTATTGCTTCGCCTGACAGTCCAAGATCGGCACAGAGGGTTGTTGCGAAAGCCTCTGGTGTCAAGGGCGACAAAAGGTCCCATTCAATGTGATCAAGTAGATGATGGGTGGCTATTTGGACGTCGATCTAGCAGAGCAAAAACGCACATTAGTTCTCTGGACTATCGAAGAATCGGAAGACGACGCACACTTAAGATGACTCTACACTCGGGAATTTCATCCACTGTTCCTTGTCGCTGATCGACTTGCATCATGTCCTGGTCCTCATCTTGATCCTGCAGCATAACTCCCTCTTTCTGTGCCTCAAAATCGACCGCACCATCCATGCCTAATTCCATCCGTACTACATTTTCGCAATCCTCTAATTGTGCCTTGATCTGATTCGCCACCGTGTCTGCCCAAGTGTCAACCGGTAAATCAAGGTCGTTACAGAATATCCTAGCAAAGGCTTCTGGTTTGATCGCTTCTTCGTACAGGTTCCACACGAAACAATCTCGTATCCGATGTGTGTCGGTGTCGAACTCAACTCGTATGGGAACAAGTGCGCTTGGTCGACGAGATTGTTGTACAAGTACTTCTTCGTCTCTACAAATCACAATTGAGCGGAGCAAGTAAGGTCAAAAAAAGTTTAATCGCATACGGATACACATGCGCCGTCATAGGCATGTACCTCGCCTTGATAAACTTATCCGAAGGCACCATGCCTAAATAACTCTGGTCCAATACTTCTTCGCCACTCATTGCTGAAGATTGTGCCTTGAACGTCCCACTACCACCACCCATACCTCTCCCAGCTGTGCCGCCTTTGCCTTGTCGGATACTTGTTCGTGTACCGCCGCTGGCCACAAAATCTGAATCATCCGAATCGATGGCACCAGCATCAGGGAATTCGTCGCCCGAACCTGGATCAGCGTAGTTCACTGCCCCTGTACGTCGCCCGGACGTTCGTGTACCCGATGCAGCCGTTGTTGTCGATGTCGAAGGCACATTGGATGTAGAGCCGGTCAATATCGGCTGCATAAGTAGTGTAGCACCCGTTCGTAGGCGAGAGGAATACATTGAACGGTATGCCTGAGGGGTGGCCGGTACGGGTATGCGGGCTGCTGCCGCATTCTGTACTGGTTGAGGAATGGTCAAGGGCTGTGCTTGGGGTTGAGGTAATGGACGATATGATGTTGCTTGAGGTACAGGGGCTGGAGTGGGCGTACTGGTGAGGTTACTGGGCCGACCGGCTCGTGCACGGCTTGGACGAGTGCCTGCGCTGGCGGTGCGTGGGGGAGGTGTTGGGGTATTCGACCATGCTTGCAAGTTTTTCTGGTATTGTGATGAATTGGCTTGGTGAGGAGATGGGGAGTAGAATCCACCAGCGTTAGCCTGGAGTTGAGCTATCGTATTCTTGAGTTGTATATCTGTCAAATTTCGGAATCCGGGATGATTCTGTTCGCTCATTTTCGACTGCACTAAAATAAAAAGTTCACGAATACACTTGTAGATTATTGGTTTGAGAGCTCACCAGAAATTCCAGAAGTTTCTCCCTGCGCTCAGTCCGATGAAGATACTCGAATTATCTGCGGTTACGAACGAAGACAAAAATGACTGAAGTCGACAGTTCTGAACCACATTGGTGGAGCCCTCAGTAGTAAAGACTCACCAGTGCCCACTACCGGCTTTCGAGCAGAAGATATTAGTAGCCTGTGCCGTACTTGGTAACCGTGAGCGCGTAAAAGGACCCTTGATGAGAGTTTGAGGAGAAGACCGAGGACGCGTAGGTCACATTCGCGTGACGTGTTTTTTCGCAGTTTTCTCTGGATCTCCCATGCTCGCTCACCGGGCCTTGCCCCCGTCTCATAGGCACCTTCTCCCCGGATGTTCAACATGGAGCTTAATACAGCTTCGAGGTCACTCAAACGATGCAATAACCGACATGTTACGGCACTGTGCGTTTCACTAGACTATGAAAGAGCCAGGCTAAAATGATCCCCAAGCAAGGCAAAGAATTCGAAGAAGAAAGTCCGGTTCGAAACCCATACAAAGTCAGGTCATTTCAAAAGGCTATCAGCGTTGTTGAAGGGCTAGATAAACCTATTCAGAAAGCGAAGGATGTGGAGGCTGTACGTCAGTCAGCTTGTCGTCTATGGTTTTGTTTCAAAAACTTATACTTCCACAGTTGAAGGGGCTTGGTATCGGTTCAGGAATCCAAAAACGCATAAGTGATCTTCTCAATGGAAATTACACGGTGTGCTTCCCCAAAATACGTGTCATTCTTGCCTAGTAGTCTCATGCACAAGTTTGCAGCCGGGGAAGGTAGACCCCGTGGAACGGAAAAACGAACAGAAAAAACTACTTATCCGTCTGGAACTTGAAAAGGTTCCATACATAGGGTCAGTGTTTTTGTCTTTATCGAACCACATTGAAATCCTGAAGTAATTACTAGCCCGACCGCCGCCGAACAACTGGTCAGCAAAGGGTGCGAGAGCATCAAAGACCTCCTCAAACCAAAATACTTCAAAGAACTCAAACCAACCCAACGAATCGGAGCCAAGTACTATCAACACCTTCAGCAACCTGTCATCAGAGAGGAAGCCGAGGCTATTGCAGTACGTGTTCTAAATTCAACTAGCTCTGTCGCCAACATCTCTCCCTTCGACTTTTAGGAACTGGTCAAAGAAACTATGCCTGCCGACGGCAACGTCATCATATGCGGCAGTTAGTGCGTCCAGTCATTTCTCAGCCTTATATGTGTACCGATTCACATTCCACTACAGCCGCCGAAACTTCCCAATAGCTTCTTCCGTCGTACTCCTTATTCAACATCCCTCCCACGTCCATATACCCCTTCCCAGTGTCCCGCCATTCGAGAAGGTACCCGAGGACGCAAATCCATCCCGTTTCGGTCGAACGCATGCCGACTTTCGACCTAAGGGTGGGTACAGTACCCGGCATGAAAGAAGTCGCGACCCGCTATCTTCCAAGATCGTACCAGCATTAGAAGAACGGGGCTTATTAGCTGAAAAATTGCAATGCACAGCTGGGAGATGGGTCGGTATTGCACGAGTACCAGAGGCGTCGGATGCCGAGGCTTATGGGGGCATAGCTAATATAAATCCTTACAATTTACGTCGAATGAGGAAGGAGGGTGTAAGTAAAGTTGAAGGAAGGTTCAGGAAGGTGGAGCTAGCGTAGGTTTCTCGACTTCAGGCCTATTTGATGTGGCTGACGAGTACTTCTATCCTAGCCTTGTCCCTGAAAAGTCACTAGGTGCAGCACTGATTGCATTGACCGGTGACGTTGAGTTTAACCGGATAATCCGACTGCAAGCAGCCAAGATGGGCTTGCTTTTGAATGAATATGGCCTGTGGAAGTGGAACGAAGGGACATGGGAGCTCCTGACTGCATCTGGCAATGAGAAAGAGATCTTTGCGGAGCTAGGCATGTCATATGTTGAACCAGAGAAAAGGAACTATTCATACCTTACGAAGAGCGCTAGCCGGACACGACCAGCTACAGATTTAAAACCTGCACTGAAGGCATATTAGGATTTTGCTTTTTATAGTGTATCTGCATACCCTACTCCGTACATGCTACATAGCACACGGTTGATGTCTTTAATCGAATGGGAAAGCACATTGCTGCTTCATGAATAAAGCGAGAACCTTATTTCTCCCAGGCCGTTTTATCGCGGGCAGTGTCCACCGAGACGAGTTCGGCCTACATGTTTTCTTCTCAAGGTACGCCAAGAGAGGTTTCTGGTTAAAATTCGATTCGTGCTCTAACGTGCGTCATTGACCAGTACCTTACTTTCAAGGCCATAGTTGAAATCTTGATGCGGCCTTATTTTCCGATTCCGTATCATTGACCTCGTCGACAGTCCAGAAATGTAGCTTCATGATTATGCTGCGTATATGTCAAAGGAATGCATTCGATATAGCAGAGGAAACCGCACCTCAAAGGCCGCCGTTGCCAGTGGTCGGGACGTTACATCCCGGCTAACGATGCCGTTTAGGGAAAGGCCGAGTCGCAATCGGGCCACTCTGAGCCACTATCACAGACTATCACTTCCACTACCGTCCAGGGCACCTGCAAAAAGTACGTAGAATCATAATAGTGTTGCAACAGAATTATGAGGGCTGCAACGTACCATAATAAATTTGTCCAGGTTTCAAGTATGTTATAGCCTAGTTACAATATATTGAAATACTTTAACTGCCTTATGACTCCCTTATGACCACATTACAACTGCCTGGAAGGATTATTTAACATTGTAACCACATTACAACCATACTACAGCCCATGGAGAATCATTACTGCAAGTTACAGTTCCAGTACATGCATGTTAAGACACAATCACAGATATAAATGTAATTCTCAGAGTAAAATCCTGCTCAACATGATAACACACCAAGTTCAGCACCATTCCCCCTGATTCCAAAGCCTGTCTGCATACTGTGAAGCTGGTATAGGTAGAACATGATGACAACATCTTCTGGAGATGGTGGTGGTCAAGAGAGCACCAAGACGCTTTCCGACTCTCTGACTCCAAGGGCTTCTCATCGCAACATGTGAGGCAACTACCTCAACTTTGTGGCAGTCAAAGTGCCACAGCATTGGTGAATTCCCATACTTAACCCTTTGCCCAAACCACCATCATTGATGAATGACATTGACAACAGCTCCCCCATTTCCTCTCCATTGAGCTCAAAAATCATCAGTTCTGGTCTCAGCAAGATCTACTACAATATGCAACATCAATAATGAGCTCATTAAAGGTATAAAGGTACATAAAATTGAAAATGGCTCCAATATCTACTGGCTTACTAACACAGATTTTACCGTTATAGATGTTTTCTTTGACCACTAATCTTGACCCATATCATCCTAGAAGTGTTTAGTAGGCTATAATGGGGAGACACACTCCCCAGATACACCTTTGTACATCTCCTCGGACCTGGAGCTATGCACATGCCGACCTTCAACCACTACCACCACTACCACTACAGCTCAAGTTGCATGCTCCTTGGATTAGTGGGTTAATGTTGTCAAGTCTGCACTGCTGGGTGGGCCAGGTGAACACTTTTTGTCAGTTCCATTGCTCACCTTTTTTCCTTCATGAACCAGCATTGCAGTCTTCAGCCTACTGGCACTTCTGCTCAACCATCTCCTGCAACTCATCTCAATGAGTCCTTTGAGGTTATTAGGCAAGAATTTGATCTTCTTGCCCAAGAAGTCACTGCTTCAAGAAATCAACATGGCAATTGTGAAGCCAAAGGTGCATTCTCAGTTCTGATTTTTCTCCTGCTTGCTAAAAAAACCTGCCTTCCAGTCACTTCACAGGTCAATGAGCTCAATATCATTTGCCAATCAATTTATGAACTTAAAGCCCAACATGGAAAAGTTTGATAACAATATGAGAAATACTGAAATTACCTCCACCTTCATCTGGCACACTGCCGCTGTCTTCTGTATCTGGCCCACTGTTGGCCCAGGTCTTCCTCCTCCACTCTCCACTATGCCTACTCATAGTCTACCTGTACCATATCCACCAGCTGGCCCTAGTTTGGCTGCCATGTCGCCTATGACAGATGTTGTTACAAATTCTTTACTCTCACAGACTTTATTTTCCTTTTTTGTTACTTAAGCGCCCCATCATATGCTTCTTATTAACATCTGGACACATCCACATTCCTGGCTCCCATTTTAGTCTATATTATTTATTTCTTTCTTTTTCTATATGATTTCATTGATGACTTCATAGTTCTTTCAATTTCCATCAGATTCTATCTGCTAAAGATATCTTGCTCTGACCTACTATGTTGATACCCAAACGATGTATAACGAGTAGCTACAAAGTGTGTATAAGTAGATAGAAACTGGGTCAAGGCTCTTCAGCTTGACCTGGTTAATCCACTCTATATCTTGCAAGCCAACGACTGAACCTGTGATAACTAGCAGAAGGTTTTACCTACTGTTAAGTTGTCGAACTCGAACTTGAACCTTAATACTTGACGTCACTTCGCTTAGTGGTGTTGAGTAGTTGTCATTGCTGCACAAGTAATGTAACAGATGTTTATCATGCTTATACTCAATTGCTTCCACCAAGTCAAGCCTGCTTGGTGCATACTCTCATGTATGAAAGGTGCATTTGTTTGTCCTCATTGTGCATGTTTCATCATGGCCAGCATCTTTCTGGTTGCTTCTATTTATTTCTCTTTTCATTGATTTTGGACTTTATGGCAGTCATTCCCAGTCCAATTACCAGAACCACATGCTAAATCATTTGGTTGACAGTGTCATGTGTTGCGTTCACTTCTCTGCAGATGGCAAGTATCTTGCTACAGGCTGTAACAGGACAGCTCAATCTATGACACCAAGACTGGTCAAAAGACTTGGTATGTCAAATTATTATTGGTGCTTTGTTGGTTACTAACAGCAATTGCAGTGTTTTGGTTGATGAGGGTGCTGGCAAGGCTGGTGACCTTTACATTCAAAGTGTATGTTAGCTTGAAGCTGTAATAATGGTACTTATCATTTGTTTGGAGTATTTGTATAGTGTATTGTATGTATGTACATACTATCATGTAACTGTATTGTAGTGTGGTTCAATATAGGTTTTTGCATTTATATTTATGTGTGCTATATGTGTGAGTGATTCTGATAAGGATTTGGTACCTATTCACTGTCTAGTAGAGTTGTAATGTAGTTGTAACATTGTCTTTGGGTTGTAATGGTGTTGCAACTTATCATAATTATTATAGTATGTTACAACTACATTATAACTACATTACAACTAGGTTACTGTATCCAACTTGGCATATAACAGGGTCACTAATGATTATGTATCTTATAATGCATTATGGGGGTTATAACCCTATTATAATGTGGCATACTTTTTGCAGGTGGGCCTTCTGCCTAAATGGAGATTCCTCTCGACAAACTGCAGGATAGTATCCTTGATATTGGGCCAACTGCAACAAGGAAACACCTGCATATGATTGATTGCAACACATTCCTTGACAGCCAGATGTTGAGGATCTGCCAGTTCTGGGAGCACAGACCAACATCTTATTCAACAGTATTCTACATCTGGAGAAGCAATGGCCTTGGATGTTACGTTACTTGCACAGCAACGCTAACTCAACTACTCCAAGAGAAAGGCTTCTCTTGCTAGCAGTCTACAAGTTCAAGTTTGAGTTCGTTTAGCAGATGCTAAAGTTAAGAGTTCCTTCGACTATGGTGTTGACACAAGTATGAATTAACTAGGTCAAGCTGAAGACTTAGAGTCCTCGCTTGAGCGCTTAAATACGTACAACCAGGTCATGTAGTCTATGTAATACAACGTCCGATAACTACGATGATATGATAATAAATACCAACGAAGTCGGGATATGATACAAGCTTCAATAAGAAAATGGGGGCCAGGAAAGTGTAATAAGTCCGAGGAGAAGGGGAAGCATGGAGGTTATAAGAAAAAAGGGGCTGGGGAGGTGTAATAAGTCCGAATCAAAAGAGAAGCATAGAACAGGGTAAAGAAAATGTAACATTACCCTCCACTCAAGGCAAAAACTCCATGTTGCCACATCAAGACTCTCCGTCACTGTAAAGCTCCGTGTCGTAATCATACGATGTATCCGGCATTTCATCAACGCTGCGAAGCATCGGAGTACTTGGCACCTCCTGCATCAGCTGCCATCCCACATCCATCCGTGAGTATACTGACAACCCAACGTTGAACTGCTGTACCTTCTGCGGGTCTGCTCCTACGAACAGGAAATCCGCATCTCCGCTGCTGTTATGGATGGATTCCTCAGCACTCTCCTCTGAGATTTTCGTAAGGTTCATCATTATAATAGTGATCATCCGGCAAAGAGTCTGGACTCGAACCAGACTCTTGATGCGCAATTCGGCGAGACCTTCGTTGGTTAGGGCAGTGCGAAGATGTATGCCCAGGCTGAGTTGTGAAGCATCTGTGACACATGTACTGTGGGCAATTGCGGGCGAAATGGCGTTCCAATCCACACACAGGGCAGAGACACAGTCGATAAGCTGCGTTATTGGGGTCGGGATTGGAGTTGGAGGCCTCCAGTTCAGCGTCGGTGGGCCTTCTTCGTTTGAGGGGGTTCAGTTTTCCCTGTCCTCGTCCTCTTTGGACAGGGCCTCCCCACCAACCACCGGGATCACGTTGACCTCTTGGTGGAACTGATGCTTCAGGAGTCTGAAGACTTCGGGGGTCAGCGGCGGTCTGAGGTTCAAGATTTCGGGAGGGGGAGTGATCGGTCGGCTCGATCTTAGGTTTGACATCGGGATCGGGAGTGGGGTCAGGATAAAGGAGGGCATTGTCAACGGGGGGTTCAGTGGTCATACTGGGAGTGGCAGAGACTCTGGGCGAGAGTCGTTCTTCAAGGGTTCGGGGTTTGGAGGTGAGCTGTGTGAGGAGACTACAGGTGTCATTGACGTCGGGACAGGGGTAGCCATTTCCGTCAGTTCGTCATCCGAGTCGGTCGACGACGGAGAAGGAGAGGGGATCAGGGTATTCCGACAGTGCTTGGGGATCTGGAGGGGGAGGCATGGACAAGTGCGAATGATATGGAAACAGCGACAGTACCATAATGGGTCCTTCTAACCCGATGCAATAGTTGCAAGCATACATTACTTGATTTGCAATCTCGAGATTGCAGCTGTCAATGATTTTTTTGAATAGACGGCATTGGGACCGTAGGAAAAAGAGGCTTTTGATGACGGATTCCAATCTGTTGTGTTGATCACCGGCTGCTCGCAGCTGGTCGTCGTACTGTCCAGAATTAAAGAGGTGAAGGAGCTGGTAGGGGTTTGGGTGGAGCCCATTCTGGTAGGTGATGTTTTCTCCATACCGTCCTTCTTCTGACACAGTAGGAACCAGGCTCGGTCCTCCAGATGGCTGGCTGCTAGAAGTAGAAGAGGAAGAGGAGGAGGCAGTTGCATTGGACATGTCATTTAAGTTTCAAGGGGGATGGGGTCTCTGGGCTTCAGTTTATGCTTCTTTATATATCCCTTGTAGATGTCTAGGCAATTGATCATTCCTTCAGTCTTGATCCATCGATTATGTGATGAGTCGTACCCCGTGTATGACACAAGGAATTCTTGGGGTCGCTTTTTTGGTCTATGCCCCACGATTGCTTCGACTTCATATTCTTCGAACCCTTCTATTAGGTCAGGGGGGGGTTCCATAAAACTGGGTCCATGAGCCTTGGTCTCTTTAAACTGCGTAAGAAGAGCGGCATGAAAAACGGGGTGGATTTTCCATTGATGTGGTAATTTCAGCTGATACGTGACAGGTCCCAATACTTCAAGAATTTCAAAGGGTCCTTCTTGTTTCGGTGATAGTTTCTTTGAAGGGTATCCTATGGTCAGGTTCTTCCCTTCTAACCACACCTTCTGTCCAACGTTGTATGTTTCCAATTCTCTCTTTTCCCTTCGTATCATCTTCTGTCATGCTAGTTCTAATAATCCTGTGGTCTCTTCTCTGATTCTCTTCAGTTCTTGGAGCCATTCCTCCACAGAGGGAATACTGGTTCATTTGAATATCGTCGGAATCACTCTCGGATGATAACCCATCATTAGGAAGAAAGGGGAGTTTTTGAGTACGGAGTGAGTTCTATTGTTATGGGTGAATTCTGCTAAAAGGAGGTATTCCTTCCATCTCATCTGTTCTTTGGCACAGAATATTCGGAGGTAAACTTCGATTTCTTGATTTACCCATTCGGTTTCTCTGTCAGTCTGTGGATGGAAGGCAGTGCTCATGGAGTGTTTGATGGATAATCGTTTTCCCATTTCTTGGAATACTTCTGCTGTGAACCTGGGATCTTGATCTGATATGATGCGGTCAGGGAGACCGAATCTCCTGTACAAATGTTGAATTAATAACTCTGATATCTCTGTGGCGTCCGACTTCTTCGTGCATAGTATAAAAATTACCCCCTTCATAGAGGAATGGTCCACTATGACTAATATAGAATCCATCCTGTCGCATTTGGGGAGATCCATGATCAAATCCATTGTACATGTTTGAAAGGGGAAGGAGTTCAGCTCATGTTGAAGGGGTTGAATGGGGGTCTTTATCGGATGTGTGTTTATCTTGAATTGTTGACAAGGCACACATCTGTCTATGAAACTCCTGACAAATTTAGCCATTCCAGGCCACCAAAAATCCCTTTGAACCTGTTCTAGTGTGTTCCACTGTCCCAGATGTCCTACCCCCAGGGTTTCGTGTATCATCTGCACTACTTTTCTCCGTAGTTCCACATCATCTGGTATGTAAATGTGATCCTTAAAGAATAAATAGACCTTCGTGAATTTCCCAATCTGAGAGTGTGGACTTTATTGGCGGCATGCCTTGCTGCAACAGCTGTTCCAAGGCTGACTTATGAAAGTCGTCCAGGCCCAATCGTTCCACAATCTCAGTTCCCAGGTCCAGGTTGATTCCTTTAACAAATAGCTGGTCAGGTAAGAGGATGACATCCTCGTTATCGTCATCTCCTTCGCGTCCTTCATGATTTCTTCGTGACAATGCGTCAGCTTGCGCCATCGATTTTCCAGGCATATGGACAAGGCTAAGGTTGAATTCCGATAACAGAAGGCTCCACCATGCTTGTCTGTGGTTGAGCTTCTGTGCGACGCGGAAGTAGGTAAGGTTCTTATGATTGGATAGTACCACCACCTTGTACTTTCCTCCCATCAGATAATGTTGCTATTCCATCAGAGCCCTTGTGATAGCCAGCAGCTCACAGTTGTAGATCTCATAATTCCGTTCCATTGGGGAAAAGGACTTTGATAAGTATCTGCATGGGTGCCATTCCCCATTGGGTCCTTGTTGCCGAAGCACTGCTCCAGTTGCCCATTTCGAGGCATCTGCTTCGATGACAAAGGGTTTATCCGAGTCTGGCATCAGAAGGACAGGTTCTGAAAGGAATTTTCTCTTGAGAAGATCGAATGCAATTTGGCATGTTGGCATCCATTCGAACTTCTGTGATTTCCGTGTGAGATCGTGGAGTGGTCATGCTAATTGTGCATATTTCCCGATGAACTTCTGATAGAAATTTCCAAACCCTAAAAAGGCCCATACCCCTTTGACTGTCTTTGGCAGTTCCCATTCCGCTATTCCTGCCAGCTTCACCAGATCCATAGCAATGTAATTAGGCTGGATCACCATGCCTAGAAATATAACCTGTTGCACATTGAACTCACACTTCTCCAGCTTGAAATACAGATCGTGTTTCCTGATTCGACGCATCAACCGCTTGGTTCTCTCCCAATGTTCCTCTTGACTTTTTGAAAACAAGAGAATATCGTCCATATAGACGACACACCATCCTTCATCGATGAAGTCAGAGAGGATGTCGTTCATAAAGTTTTGGAACGTCGCAGGCGAGTTACTAAGCCCAAAAAACATAACTGTTGGTTCGAACAATCCTTGATTCGTTTTGAAAGCCGCTTTCCATTGGTCTCCGTCCTTAATCCACACATTATTGTAGCCATTCCTAAGATCTAGTTTCGTAAAGATCTCGGCACCTTTTAATTTGTCGAGGAGGTCCAATATCAGGGGGGAGGGTAGGCATTTTTTATCGTTCCTTTGTTCAATTCTCGATAATCCTGAGTGGGTCGTAACGCTCCTTTTTCTTTCTTTGCTACAAAGAAGAAGAGCGAGGCCATGGGAGATTTAGATTTCCAAATGTACCCTTTTCACAAGTTTTCTTCCAAGAATTTGTCCTGCTCTGTCTGTTCATGAGGACTGAGAGGGTATAGCTTGCAGTTCCTGGGTACAAAATCTGGTTTCAATTCGATTGCATGATCGTAAGATCAGGAGGGAGGGAATCATTCTGCCTTCTTCTTCTCAAACCGATCTCGATATCCTTGGAGGTAAGAAGGGATTAATTCGTCTATCTCCCTTCTAACTTCCTGTTGCTGATGGGCTAATTCTTGTGACGTGGTGATCCTTGCTCCGATTAACACCTCTGTTGAAGTATTGTCGAGAACACCTTTGAACCGCTTGATATGTATCTTCCTTCTTGGTGTGAATTTTACTTCTCCCGTTTCCCAATCAATCTTAGGATTGTGATATCGAAGCCAGGAGAGTCCTAGAATTATGCTCTCATCTCCAATTCCAGATATCATGAAATTCTCCTGGAACTCCTTTCCTGTGATGCTGAATTCAAGTTCCACCACATGAGATATCCATGCAGTTTTATTCGGAGTTCCGTCCATGTTGAACACTTTGATCTTCTTGGGGAGTGAAATCCATTTCTTCCCTAACTCCCTTGCTAAGGTTTTTCCTATAAACCTTCCTCCAGTTCCTGAGTCTAACAGAGCTTGCATTTCAATGATTTTGGTTCCCACTTTGTACTGAAGAGGAATGTGCATAGAATTCCGGTCCATCTTAGCTAGTACAAAGTGTGAAATTGTTACAGGCAGTGGAGACATTGTCCTCTTCCACTGCTTCAAAAACCCTCCAGTTCCATGAGGTCGATTAGGGAGTTCTTCTCTTCTTCTGGTTGATCATTTACCAACGCCTTAATTTTGGCATACCATTCTTCTCTGGTCAACTTCTTCGGCTCTTCCCTCTTCTTCTCATCCTTCTTTGGGCTGTCCAGGCAATCTTTGATCCAGTGCCCTCCTCGGCTGCATTGAAAACACAATCCTTTAGCCATATATTCCTTTTGATCAGCTTCCGAGATCTGCTGCTGTTTAATGGCTACCTCTTCCTTCTTCCTGAAGCTTCGTTTCGGTTTCCTTCCGTTGTCATCATCCCAAGTCTTCCCATATTCTATAGCCTGCTTGTAACTCTTGTTGAAGAGGATAGCGGCGTTCATCCAATCCTTAATATTGGTGGGTGCTCCTTTGGGTCATGTCATGATTTTCAGAGCCAGACTTCTGGGTAACCCTCTTTTGAACACCATGATTTGTGCGGCATCGTTGTATCTGGTCTGTTTCGCCAGATAGGCGAACTGGTAAGTGTATTCATCCGCTCTTTCCTTCATCTTCAGATCTCGAAGCTTCATCTGGGCTTCCAAAGCCGTATTGAGGGGTTCGAAGGATGTCTTGAAATCCTCCACAAAATCTAACCATGAGACCTTCTCTGCCTCGGGATCAAAGGCAAGTAACAGGTCCGTCTTATTGTTCTTCCAAAATTCTCCCAGACCATCGGTCATGTAGGATAGGAGGAAAAGCTTCTTTCACTACGTACAAGGTGTTCTTTTAACATAGTTTTCTCATTGAGAAAACACTTAATCTTCTTGCAAAGAGAATTTTTATAAAACCATATGTAAATTCTAAATTTCAATCATGTCCTTTTAACAAGAATATGCCTGGAGAATACTAAATTTTCAGCAGCAAAAGATATGGAATTTTCAAATTCTGAGAATTAAAAGATAATACAATATATTAGAATAATTTCCATACTGAGAAAACATTAAATTTTCTCTGGTTGAAGATGCTCAGAAAATGCTGATAAGATAAGATAAAAATTCCACATTTTCTATTGTGGGAAAGTCAGAGAAAACACTAGGAAAATAGTAGGAAAATTATATGAAAACACTATATTTTAAAGCAGTTCTTAGATAGTTTTCATTTAGTTTTCCTTTTGTATTTAACATGTTTCCTTAAATATAAAATTCAAAATCTTATATTTGTTTTCTAAATGTTTTCTCACTATTTTATAAGGCAGAAAATTTAGTATATCTGTAATTAGAAAATTAAAGGATAATTCTATAACTTCATTATTATAAAATGATCAAAAAACACTAACTCTTCTGGAAATTAAAATCCAGAGTATGCTTGCTGTTTTCACTATGTGATGATAACTTGAAACTAATAGAATTTTCTGAGTGTTGTCTGGAAGCAAATATATAGCAGTATTCTGAGTGTATTTCCTTTGTATTAATAGCATTAAAAGGACACCTCGTACGTAGTGTTTGATCAGTCCATAGTGAATGCTNTTTCGGGGGAGATGGTGGTCCAATTCGCACACAAGGCAGAGGTGTGATCCATCTACGTCTCTGCTGGCATTGGCGGCAGCAATCTGTCATTCTGTCAGTGGTCAGCAGGTATTTTGAGCATGGATAGGCATGGGGATTGAGAGGGCTTGTTCTTTTCTTCCTTCTCTCCTTCCCCAGCCACTATGCCTTCCTCTACGTGAGGAGTGAACTTGATCACTGGCATCATTGATAAGGGTGTCAAGCCCAGGGACTCTTCAGAGAGTGTGTTCGATCTTCAGTTTAACGTCAGGATCAGAAGTGGGTTCAGGATAAAGAAGGGCATAGTTGGGAGCAGGTTCGGTGGACATAACAGAGGGGGAGGCGAGTCTGTCCTGGAGGGACAGTTGGGGGTATCCGTTCCCATCGGTTCATCGTCCAAGTCTGTTGATAAGACTGAAAGTATTGGGGTCGGGATATTTGGAAGCTGCTCAGGGATCTGCAGGAGGGGGCATGGATAGGTGTGGGTGAGAGGAGAATGTAGACGGTACTGTAACAGATCCTTCTAGACCTATTCCATAGTTGCATGCAAATAAGACCTGATTAGCAATCTCCAGGTTGCAGCTCTCAGTGATTTTTTTGAGTAAGTTGCATTAGGCCCATAGGAAAAAGAGGCTTTTGACTGTGGGTTCCAGTCAGTTGTTGGGATTAGCTGCGTTTCAGAGTTGCTGGTCATACTGTCGGGAGTTGAAGAGGTGGAGGAGTTGATAGGGGTTTGGACAGAGGCCATGATGATAGGTAATGTTTTCACCATACCTTCCTTCTCCAGCCTCAGTAGGAGTAGAGCTCGGGAGTCCTTGTGTTTGGTGACTAGCAGAAGAGCTAGAAGCAGAAGTGGAAGTAGATGCATTGGTAGACATGTTATGAAGTAGGGATCACTACATACAAGGTGTTCTTTTAACATGGTTTTCTCATTGAGAAAACACTTAATCTTCTTGCAAAGAGAATTTTTATAAAACCATATATAAATTCTAAATTTCAATTGTGTCCTCTCAACAAGAATATGCCTGGAGAATACTAAATTTTCAGCAGCAAAAGATATGGAATTTTCAAATTCTGAGAATTAAAAGATAATACAATATATTAGAATAATTTCCATACTGAGAAAACATTAAATTTTCTCTGGTTGAAGATGCTCAGAAAATGCTGATAAGATAAGATAAAAATTCCACATTTTCTATTGTGGGAAAGTCAGAGAAAACACTAGGAAAATAGTAGGAAAATTATATGAAAACACTATATTTTAAAGCAGTTCTTAGATAGTTTTCATTTAGTTTTCCTTTTGTATTTAACATGTTTCCTTAAATATAAAATTCAAAATCTTATATTTGTTTTCTAAATGTTTTCTCACTATTTTATAAGGCAGAAAATTTAGTATATCTGTAATTAGAAAATTAAAGGATAATTCTATAACTTCATTATTATAAAATGATCAAAAAACACTAACTCTTCTGGAAATTAAAATCCAGAGTATGCTTGCTGTTTTCACTATGTGATGATAACTTGAAACTAATAGAATTTTCTGAGTGTTGTCTGGAAGCAAATATATAGCAGTATTCTGAGTGTATTTCCTTTGTATTAATAGCATTAAAAGGACACCTCGTACGTAGTGTTTGATCAGTCCATAGTGAATGCTTTAGGATTAAGAGCAATGTACAATAGGACTTCCCTGAGGAACTTCTTCGCATCTTTCCGATATCCTTCAAAGGCTCTCGGCAATGCCACCTTGATTTCCTTTTCTGCCGTTACCATTTGAACCGGTACTGTGGCACTGATTACGGCTTCTTCTGCTATTGGCTCCACTTTGGGCCTACTTCCCGAAGGTTTCTTGTCTTCCGACATTTCTTCAATCTGTGGTTGTCTGGTCGATTGGGGGCTATTCTTTAATGCATGTAACAGGCGTTGAAAGAGGTCTGACTCCTCTACTGAGGTCAAAGAGGTATTCAATGTATCTTGTTCAGGCTTCTTCGGTGTAGAAGGCAATGTGTCTCCTTCTAACTCGATCTCTTCTGATCCAATCGAAATGGATAATGGGGTCAAGGTTTTCTTTGTTTCAGGGTGTTCTCTTGGTGTCTCTTCCCGAGGTTGATTCGTTGGCAATGGCAGTGGCAAGGGGGTCAATAACTCCCTGCGAGATGCCCGGGTTAACGGTGGGATCACTCGTCCACCTGGATTCGATATGGATTGGGTTGGTAACCCATGCTGGTGCTCTTCCGCTTCCTCGATGTCTTTCTTGATCTGGGATTCCATCCATGGTGGCATCTTGGTTTCCTGGTGAGTGCCTAAACCTCGATAGGTCGGCAATTGATCAGCTTGACCTTGTGTTATGTTACTTGCGCAGCAACGCTAACTCAACTACTCCAAGAGAAAGGCTTCTCTCGCTAGCAGTCTACAAGTTCAAGTTTGAGTTCATTTAGCAGATGCTAAAGTTAAGAGTTCCTTCGACTATAGCATTGACACAAGTATGAATTAACTAGGTCAAGCTGAAGACTTAGAGTCCTCGCTTGAGCGCTTAAATACATACAACCAGGTCATGTAGTCTGTGTAATACAACGTCCGATAACTACGATGATATGATAATAAATACCAACGAAGTCGGAATATAATACAAGCTTCAATAAGAAAATGGGGGCCAGGAAAGTGTAATAAGTCCGAGGAGAAAGGAAAGCATGGAGGTTATAAGAAAAAAGGGGCTGGGGAGGTGTAATAAGTCCGAATCAAAAGAGAAGCATAGAACGGGGTAAAGAAAACGTAACATTGGATCCACTCCAGACCTTCAACCTAGATTATTCTTGGTAAAAGGCACAGAAGATGGTGACCTGATCTCTATAAATGCATTGAGAGACACCTGCCTTGTGTCAGTACACTTTGATGTGCCATACCTCTGGCTTGACCAACCCTGCATCATGCAAACAGACAAAGTTGACAAGAGCTGGCAGATTGTTCAGATGTCTCAGCTATACAAAGGCACTACAGTGTGCATTGTCTTGCCAGGTGGTCTGCAGTGCCTTGTCCCACTGGATGAAGAGACAGCATGGATGCACTGTGCCTGGACACTGCAAGAGGCACTCTTACCAAAAAAATGTTTGTTGCATTTCCTTGGCAGAGGGGAGAAGGCAAGGTATACAACCAGATTCTGATAGCTAACTCAGGTAATGAGGCCACACTACTTCAAATCATAGTGCCAGGTCAGCTTGCAGTAGCATTGCTGGTCTGCATTGCTGATGCATGCTTCTTTGGAAGGCTGTGCTTTATTGGTGTTGATAAGTGCTAAGAGACATACACAACCTGGTATGTGGTGAAAGGCAATGTGGAGAGCAACATTCCTGCCAACATCTTAGGGCACAGGTCACTGGGTTTAGCAACCCTTATCAGTGCACATGGAGTGATTGGCCATTGCTTCTTGCAGCACTCCTTTTCTGTTTATGCTGCATCTATGAGATGAATGAGTCCATGTATTCTGGGTCTTTGAGATTAATCCATCCAAGATTGGTACTGGTTTCATATTCAAGGTGAAAGAGGACATCTTGAATGATCTTCTTGAGACTTTACTTGTTGAGTTCAGCCATGCCTTTCATCTGTTGTGGAACAGCATGTGGAATGACAATAACTTGATAGGCAGCATCAATGAATGGTTGTAAGTGTTTAGCTTGAGTGAAATGAGTTAGAAAGGATTTATAGGCATTCAAGGACATCCATTTGGTAACTCAATGTGTCATGGGAAAGTAGATCTTGAGATGGTCTAGAACAGTCTGCGTGAGTAGAGAATTGTATGAGATGTAGAATTATATACTGCTTGCATATTGTTCTACACACTCAAACAGAGTCATCCTCCTGAATTCAAGATTGAACCTTTTTGCTTCATTTGTTCCTGCATAAATGGCCAGCTGTAACTCTAAAAAATAATTGGCTGTCCACCAAGTATGGCACTCTGAAATCAGAGTCACTAAGTCCTGTATCTGCTTCTGAGACATCATCTTTCCCAATGTATAAATGGCATTGAAAATTGTCTCAAGATCATCAAGATCATTAACACTAAAAAGCTCCCCTATGTCACCACCCCTGTTCTCCATGGCAGCACTGACTCTGTCAAACTTCTTTTTTCACTTGCTGAAAGAATGCTTGAATTTTTGCCAAGACCATTCACACATCTTCTGAGTGAGGTCAGCTTGAGGTTTTGCATCACAGTCCAGATCTAAATATGCAATCTCCTTGACAGTGGTGACAAGAGACTAAATGTAGTTTTCCACTTGAGTTGCAGATTGAGATGAAGATAGATGTGAGATATATATTACAATTCTGTGTTCAGTGGTAGACACTGCAACTGCTGCCTGACCCTGCTTGGTGTTGGAGATGATAACACATGAGATAACATTCAGAAGATTTTAGAGGCTTTTTGGAACCTGCTTGCATTCAGGGAGGTCATCCCAGAGCAGGCCCTTTTGACTGTGACATTTACATGTGTAATGCTGGTAGAATACTGTAAGCTGGTATCTGGTCAAAGCCTGGGAAAGGATAGCACAGTAGAATTCTGGGTCAGATGGTGAGAGTTGAGTTGACATGAGTTATTGGTATTAGAAGGCTCTGAAACATATACTGTTTTAGACTAGATACCTTTGTGGTGAATCCTTGCCCCAGTGAGTTGCTATTATTCAGGAAAATTAACAAGAAATGCTCTATTCAAATTCCAGCCTCAGCCTTGCACAAATTTGAAAGTATCCTATATAGTTTAACATAGCCATCAACACTCTCCCATATGGTAGGTTGCATTCAGAGTCATTAAATCAGTTGCCAGCAGCAGAAAGTCACTTTTAGAGATAATTATGCTACACAATGGGAAGAGGAATAGGCATGAATATGATGATGGACCAGGTCAATTTACAGAATGATTTACAGTACAGCACCACAAGAAAAACATAATGGAAAACCTTTCTCATCCTCACAGAATGCAATCAGACTTCTATCTCCAACTCTTCCAATTTCTGAACCAATATCTTGTCCTCAGACTCCAAGTACCCATTACTACCAGAGAAGTGTTCATGGGTGCTCTCAGGTTCATGGTCTCTTATGAAATCCTCAAAATTTTCAGCAGTACTGTACACTTGCACTTGGTCATCTTCATTATGATCTTCATCTCCAGAGTCATCAGATTCATATTTGTTTCTTTCCAATTTTGGAATTTCCTGTCCTTGAGCTTGACCTCCCAGTCTCGTCCCAGAGATGGCTTCATTACCCAGTGTCCCAGACTTTCCTCAGTTATCTGATAGCCAAAAGTGCTGACAGGTTCTCTGAAAAGAAGTAAAGCCTCTTCCAGAAACTCTTCAATATAACAAGAACCATCCTTGTTGCATCTATCTTCATCTAGATGTATTTCTCTCCAAGACAGACTTTCTAAGAAGAAATGACATTTTCCAAGTCCACTATATCAGGTCTAGCCCATTCATCAAATAAAGTGTCCTTTATTTTGAGCCAGATACTGCTGTTCTTGGCCATATGTGAGATAGAATGTCTCACACATTGTATGCATGGCCCCACAAGCTAGAAGGCACTAATATTCATTGATATGATCTTCATATTCAGAAGCAACAGTTTCAGAGCACAGATGACCTGAATCAATATCAAGCTGTAGTGTAGTTCCTTGCACTGTCAGCATTTGATAGCCCCTCTTTGCAACAGCATTTGTAGTCATATGCTTCTTCCTTCCAGTCCATCAAAAGCTCACCATTGGAATCTTCTTCACAAACCTGTCAAGCAGACCTATAAGAATTACAGCTTCAGCTTGGTAGAGGTATGCAACATACCCACTGACTATAATCTCTAGCACATCCCACACACTCCCTCTCAATGATTTCCCAGCTGCAGATTGAGCAACAATATAGCACCTCCACTTCAACCCACAGTGGTTTTGCATCTGGCTCCATATCTTCATCTTTGGATCCTTCTATTACCTCAGTATCAGTTTCTATCCCTGTCATTCTCACATAGTCATCTTGTTCTCCTTTTGTGTCTGAATTCTCTGTGAAAGCCTTGAGAGTTGCTTATAGTTGCTGCAGCTCCTCTTCCTGTGCTTGGATCCTCTATGCAACCTCTCCAAGTCAGGCATATTCCTTATTAAATCAGAGAATGTACCTCTTTCTGGCCTTCTACCATTACTTGTTGTGATTTAAAGAGGATTTTGAAGTCTGACATGGTTGGCTGCTGGAAGTCAAGAAGTAAGACTCTGAACATCCAGGAAAGACAAAACAGTAAGAAAAAGAGTCACACATGTTGCAAACAATCATGCAACCACATGCACATGTGACATGTCAGGTCCCAATCTGGGTTTGATGAGAACTTTGTAACATTAGTGTGTGGCATAGATAGCATATATAAATACTCCCCCATTAGATACAAGTAGTGCATAACCTTTCAGTCATATTCCAACCCATAGACCTCATCCTGAGAGTCCCAATCACTATTGAAGGAGTCTTCTTCACTCTCAGGTTTGTCATATTCTATATTCTTCTCACTATCACTCTATAAACCATTGGGCCCATACCTACCTTTACTGTTCCATCTCAATTGCACTCTGCCATCCTCATCATCTGATAGATTCCATTCTTTATCTTCACCCCCAGAACTCTCCAATTTGTAGTTGCTCTTGACCAAGCCTGAAATATGCTTCCCATCCCTCACAAGTATCAAGACTACCCCAAAAACTGGTAGCTGTATAAACTGGCTGAGCTACTTCATCTATAGACAACAGTATTGTGATCCAGTTTCCTGGAGCTTCTTTAATGGTCTGCCATGCCAGACTACTGCTAGTACAACCTCTGAAAAGTAATGCCTCTTCTAGGAATTCTTCAATATATTGTAGGCCATCTTCATCTGCTCCAGATTCATCTAAGTGAATCTCCCTCCTGAGACATATTTTCTATAAAAGACAACCAGATCTCAATTCTAAAAGGTTCGGCCTAGCCCATTTGTCAAACAAGTCATTCTTCATCTCAAGTCAGATGCCATCTTGGTAATTGAAGGTGAGGTAGAACATCTTGCACATTAATTGAGTAGCTCTGTGCACTAGCAGACTCTGATACTCATCCATATGGTTTTTGTATCCCTGTGCAATAGTGTCTGGTTGAAGACAAGTGACACTATGAAGTGGTGTATCAGCTTGAGTGCAGACATGTGATAGTCTTCATCTCTAAGACAATGGTGAAAGGCTATATCATTCCATTTCAAAAGTTTGTTATCAGGAGTTTTCTTGCAAACCTGTGGAATAGAAGATAAGATAATCTTCCAGCCTGCAAGTAGTCAGTGTGGCCACTTCTTACTTAAGCATCAGCTGTGCTTGCTTTCTCTTTTTGGTGACACTTCCCACCAGCCCAATCATGAAGTGAGTATCATTTGGGTGGAGCTAGGTTTAGGAGTTCAGGTTTGGAGTTAGAGATAGGTAGTGTGCTCAAGAGTAAGTTCCTTCACTTGCAAAGGACTTACCCTTAAGTGGTTAGGGCTTGAACCTAGGTTGAGATGGTTAGAGTGGGTTAGGTGTTGTTAGAGGTTTAGGTTAAGGGTTTGGAGGAGGGGGGGGGTGCAGAAGGGGAACACCCTATAAGAAAGTTAGGGATTAGAGGATATTTCAAGAGGGGGTGCAGGGGGGAAATGCCCCATGGTTAGGATTTAGGGTTAGAGGCTAGGTTTAGCTTTTTATACACTCAAATTTAATTATAGAAACATTTTTTTATCTATAAAACATACAGTTGCAGCAAAAATTATTGCAATGCCAAAAATGGGAATCTGTTCACACACACACCAAAATTCCTGCTATCTTTAGTAGTGGGTCTTATTCCAAAATCCCTCATTTTACTTAGACCTGTAACTGGACCTTCTAAGACGATGGCAAGCATGTGTAGAAGGACCTGCATATCTAAGTTTAAATTTGGCTGAGAGGTCCTTATGATCGAGATTCCCTTTTGCAGTTGACATGGGAACTTTCAAAAAGACCATATAAGAAAGGCAATCGGCATTCTATATCTCATCATAAGTGCTTTCGCCACTCTTGCCTTGCTCTTGCAGCAAAATTATTGACAAGCTATCCATCAGTCACTCTTGAGGACTCTTAATGGCCTGAGACTGCACGAATGGGCCAAATGGCAAGGATTTTCATGAGAACTGGCCTCAACAGCTCAATAAAAGCATAATGGCTGGCTCTACTATACTTGGAGCCACCTTTCGTTTGGGGAATCTTACTCATTACTTCTCGCTTACACTAAGAACAGCTGGAGCTTCATGCAAAGGCCACACAAGAGGTCAAAGGTGAGTTATTTGTCGTCAACGTACTTGGATTACTTGGGCACTTGGACTTGTCCCTGATCACTGGAACCCGATAGCTTCCTTATATGGTTTTTTTTTTGAGTTTTGAGTTCCCATGTCAACCTTTGATCATAAGGACCTCTCAGCCAAATTTAAACTCAGATGTGCAGGACTACATTTTACTAAGCAATGAAAAGTTCCCACATACTTTCACCTGTTTTCCTTTACTAAGCACACTACTAGGAATTCCCATGTACTCTTGCTCCACTTTCCTCTGTTCAATTACTAAGCACTTGACCAGGAATTCCCACATGCTTTCACTTACCTTTGCACTGCTCTGCCACAATTAAAATGTAGAATCCATATCCATTAGGACCTAGGTTCTGATTATCTCATATGCATGGCAAAACATGTCATTTCTTGCTCTGTCTGTTGATAGAAAGATAGCAGGTGCTGCCAGTACAGCCCCTACCCTGATTATTCACAGAGGTCCATTGAACACCCTTGACAAAATCTCTCTTTTCTCACATTTTTTGAGCCCAAAAAGTGAATCTTGACATTATCTACTTGGAACAGTAAAAAAATGAAGAAAAGAGAGCATTTAAGTAGGTGTTCTCCAATGTGTTCTGCATTTCCTATGCAGATGGGAATTTATTTCCAAAAATGGCATTGCAATAATTTTCGCTGCAACTGTAGGGTTGAGCTCAGAATCACTCGGAAAAGTGTCAGGGCGGGTTGTGTTGCCTTATTAGGGTGCTGACAGGGCGCAGGAAATGGCCTGATGGCTGACTAAGAAGTGTCCACACTGAGCACTCCCTGCCTGGTGACCCAAGTCACGTACCCAGTCGATATAGTTTCTACCGCATCCTTCGCATGCTCTTTCTGCGATTTCCCAGTCGCATACTGAGCATCAATATATCTCTTTGTTTTCAAACCAGACCGGTTCTCCGCGTGGCGAATTTGGGCTGCTGCTGTCCTCTCCTTCATCTTCTGATGAAGCATTCATTTCCTGCATGTTGATAGCAGCTAACTATGCCATTGTCACGTCACTATCTACATCTTGTGTTTTTTTGGGTCTTCTGTAAACACCCGTAGAGCTGTTCATAGCCTCCGGAGTTCCTGTGCTTGGGTTGCAATTATCTAAATCCAAGGACAACTTGAAATGAGTAGAAACCCACAAATAAATCAAAGCATGTACCCACTTCTGAGAGTCTACGGTTCTTTGTGACTCATACAGGGCTCTGAGCATTTCATGTTCAGTTGGCATGACGGACAGAGGCAATCCGAAAGAAATCCTATTCCAACATTCAAGTTACGTGTCGCGTCAATCTTGCGCATAATGAATAATAACGAGGTATACTTAAGTATCAATAACAAGGATTAGACAAACATGAGTACCATATACAAGATCTCACACAATGTACGATCTTGCCTCTTCGTAGACACTAGTCACGCCTCATCCCCATGTTCCTCGTCCTGAGAGTCCCAATCACTGTCGAAGGAGTCTCCCTCGCTGTCAGGTTCGTCGTCCATCAATTCATCCGAGTCTGACTTATTCTCCTCGTCACCCCGGGAGCCATCAGGGCCGTAACCGCCTTCGCCATCCCAGCCTAGTTGTGCTTTCCCATCTTGGTCGTCCGATAAAGGACACTCTTCATCTTCATCCCCAGGATTATCTGAATCATAGTCATTCTTTGCAACCTCTTTAATATCGGCCCAGTCTTCTTCCCAGCCAATGTACTCAAAACCAAGCATCCTGATACCAGTGTCATTGTGATATGGTTCGACAGCTTCGTCTGCGAATGGTTGGGTGACCCAATGACCTGGGATTTCCTCGATTGTACGCACGCCAAGATACCGGAGGTGCGCCCTCCGAAGAGTAAAGCTTCTTCCAGAAATTCTTCAATGTAATGAGACCCGTCTTGATCGCTCCCATCCCCGTCTAGGCGTATCTCTCGTCCAAGGCAAACTTTCCAAGACAGTAAACCCGAACCCGAGTTCAGCATTATTGGTCCAGCCCACTCATCCAATAGATCGTCCTTCATTTCAAGCCAGATACCACTGTCCTCTGAATATGTGAGGTAAAATGTCTCACACATCATCCGCGTCGCTCCACGGGCCAGGAGATTGCGGTACTCGTCAATACGGTCCACGTATTCATATGCAACGGTATCTGGACGGAGGCGAGCAGGGTCAAGATCAAGAAGCGGTGTGGAGCCTCGCGGTACAGAAGCTCGATAGTTTTCATCACTGCGGCGGTCGTGGTAGACATCATCGTTCCATTCGAGAAGTTCGCTGTCAGGATTCTCTTCGCAGACCTGGTAAATAATAAAATAACTCGTAGCTAGAGCTGAAGACAGCTTGACACGTACCCAACCGCTATAATCTCTATTACACCCTTCACACCGCCTCTCCACAATCTCCCAAATACAGACTGAACACCGATAAATTCCATCATCTCCATACCATATTGGCTCACCGACGATGTCTGGCATGTATTCAACCATCGGGACCATGCGCTCAGTATCCGAGTAGGCTTCCAACCCATTTGAGTTCTGTCCATCCATAGCTGTCTCTTCCATCTTTATGTCTCCATCCTCTTTTTTTCTGTCAGTTGGTTCTGTAGACTTGAGAGCTCGTAATTGCTGTAACTCTTTCTCAAGGGCCCCAATTCTCTGTGACTCTTGTTCAATCGAGCTGCTCAGAATTGAGATCGGAAGGCTCACCTGCTTCTGGAACTCCACGAGAGCTGTGAGGGACTCATGTTCGTTTGACATGATGCAATGATGGAAGAGAAGAGAAACGCGAACAGTCACAAGCACGAGCTGCACGCATATCACTGCGTCACGATTGAGGACTAGACTGCTTCTTGAAATATCAGAGATATATAGCAGTATAAGTGGATAACTATTCTGCACCTCCAAGGCACCGTCATGCTTCCGAACCCTCCAACCCAATGGAATTCGTATTGGGAACCCCAAACACTGTCAAATGAATCTGTTTCGTTCTCCCAGCCAGCTGCGTCATCGTGTCAGTGTCACTAGAGAATTTTCCGTTAGTGATCGATTAATGTTGACGTCTACTCTAGGTATATGCTAGCGATATATAAACGAAGACATCTATACAAGAAGTTCCTTGAGTGAAAGTCGTCCGGTTCTGCACACTACGCATCATCTAGGATCAGTTTGATGTCCCGTCCTCCTTCTTCATAGAGCCAAAAGTCCTTGACCAGATCTGGCATATCCTGCTCGTCCACGTCGTGCGACTCATCTTCCCCTTGACGGTCCTTGCCTATAAGATCCTTCAAGAAGACCTCTCTGATACCCCACTCTTTCGTCTCCTTCTCTTCTCTCTCTTTCGACTCGTACCAAACAACTCGCTCGACGATATGTCGAATCACTGCTCGCATGAACGAATACGTATGACTCGCCACCAAGCCCACCAAGAACGCCTTCATCAGCAGATCCGCGGTCGCTCTCGCGCTTTCCCTCCATAGCAACGGGATATCCAACCTCGCAGAAGGACTCGTCGCTTCGAACAGTTTCTTATGAACTCTCTCGAAAGCCGAAAGCCTCGCTGGTCCTTTGGTGAGACTACTTGCAGCACATGTTCCGCCGGTAGCGAAGTCGTCCGCGTCTCTCGGAAAGAACAGCCAGACGAGGACGGCGTTGGTGATACTTCCCAGCCAAACCAGCCATCCTAATACATCGAGCCATGCACCTATGCCCTCAACTCTACAAGGTACGGGGCGTCTAGAGTGTGTAGCGATCTTGAATGCGTCACTTCGTATCTCCAAGATATTGTTGATGAACGCCATCAGTGGTGCGAGGGGCCAGATTATTGACCATAGCGCAACGTACCCAAACTGAATGACCATCTCCCGATAGTCAAGGAATATGTCGTAAGGAGGCAGTGATAACTCGTGGAGTGCCATCGAGATCAGCTTTTGCTCAGAGGATGTAGGTGTGTGAGTGTGGAGATGAGCTTCGGAAAATGTGACTTTCTTCATAGGCGAAGACTTGACTGCTGGAGGCCTTGAGGCCTTGTCGTGGCAAGCCCCATTGGATTCACCATTGGCATGTGCAACAGGAGGGGACTTGTAACGTGAAACAAGCGAGTTGAACCTTCGTGTGATGAACGGCATACCAATCTCTTCAAAGTTATCGACGATCTGGTTTGTCACCGTGTATGCGAACATCTGGTCTTTGAGCAATGAAGGGTTCAACCGATTCTCCATGCTTATGTCCGACCAAATACCGCCTTCGCCGTCGTCGAGAACTCTTGCCACAACCCGCATGATGCCTTCCCCAAATGGAACGTAGACAAAAGCGCAGAGCGCTAGTCCCAGGTACGAGGTAAGTGCAGTGAAGATGAATGTCTTCAACGTCAGGGAGTCGTCATGTGTCGACTGATGTATATGGCCTTCCCAATCTGTGAACCATGTCGCACATATATGAAAGATTGACACTATTCGTGGCACGAGGATGATGAAGACGATCGTGGGCGCAAAAGACTGATACCGATGTTAGCGAGATAACAAGCGAGACTTATAAGGATCGTACGTACAGCAAGCTTTTGACCAGGTCCTGTGTACAACTCGGTGACGAAAGCCTCCCAGATGAACATGGCTGTCATCACTAAGCCTAGAATGACCGCGAATAGTACCATTGCTGGTACGCTGGCCAGCATCTTCAGCTCTCGCTTTCGCCATTCGGACTTATCCCTCTTCTTCCCGCTTCTCGGGTCTACGCCGTCCACTCCAATCCTTCTCTTTTCTACTTTGAAAGATCCTAACGTTCCGAAGCGAACAGAAAGCAGCTTCTCTTTTGCACGCCACCACTCAACGAACGTAATCGACCATATCACCAGTAACGCAGAGTAGACCGGAGAGTATGATGTATCATAGAGGTAGAACACGAGACCGACGAGCGAAGGGAAAGCGAGAAAGCGAGTATATGTATTGAGGAAGCCGAAATAGAAGGCTATCGATTCGCCAAACTGCTTGTGATTAATCAGACCCAGACGTCAAGCATGCGCAGATTTACAAACCTGTTGTCGGACTCTGTCTAACCCGATGGCGTTACCGAAACCCAATGCAACCCCGCCTCGGGTCCAAGCATATATCCATCGGTCATTGAACTCTCTATCATGAAGACAAAAAATGGCGTCGACGCAATTCCATGCTTGTGATTCTGGTGAGATTCCTAGCCCAGGCGAACAGGAAGTGATGAATTCATAGATTAGACGTAAACGTGCCGCCGGAGCGATAGGCTGAGTATTAGCTTGGGAAGTCGAGAGTGGCTTGACTGGCAGTCCATGAAGAAAATCTGTATCTCTTCGTAAATATGAGATATATTCTAATACGTTTCGATGACATGGATACATACCGTTCGGCTTTCCGCAATCTCCCCAGCAACTTGTCTGGGCACGACACAAAAATTAGAATATGACCCAACGTTTCACCACGTCGTCCCACTGCCCTGAATCCAGCGTTGATGAGTGTCCGAATAAGACACCTATACTGTTCAGCTGCTTTCCAGATATCCCCTGATTCCGTTCGCACTGGAGTGGTTCGGAAGGAAATCACGAGGTCGACATGGATGGGCATCATTTGCCCACCACGCTCAGAATAGAGAGAAGAGAACTTGGTGTACAAGCTTGTAAGATTCATGGTGGAAAGGTGCAGCTGAAAGCCAAGATTGCATCACGAAGGGGCTGCTGCGGAGATGGGCGGGTACAAGCCGGGCGGAGAACTCGAACCACGCCGGGGTTAATTTGACGCGCGTGCTAAACTTGGAGACAGCAAGAATAGAACGATGAACTGCCGACGTACTCTAGTCCTAAAAGGCGATTAGGCTTGTAAATGAAGAGAGAAATTCAGTGGATGCTATGACTCACCGCTGAATAGTGATCATCCAGAGCTCCGGAACAAAGCTTGTAAAGCCCGCCATGCTCCCCGGAATATTGCTCTGGATGCTGCGAGTGCTCCAAACAATTCACCTTTGCCCCGTGTCTTTCAAACGTTTAGCTCCTCCATTTAAGTTCGTCGAACCACAAACCAGTGAATCCGAAGTACGCTGTCGCTACTCCAAACGCACGCTTCACAGCACTGACGACGGCCGGCACTGCGGAGACTATCTATACAGACGCCAGATTCTTTTGCATGCTAGGTTGATGGTGAGCTTCAGCCATTGCAAACCGGTAAAAACCACGCGATCTAGCGGAGATAGGGGCCGCGCAAAGCATTGGTGGTGGTCGAAGGATCCCTATGAGACCCCGCAGTTTCGACGTTAATGAAGCAGGCACATAGCACTTTCTGAGTGGATTTGCAACTTCAACAGGCGCAAAATCAGACATGGGGAGAGGTGCAAGATGCAAATCCAAAAAGCTGTAGAGGTCGTGTTCCCAAAAAGGCTCGCACGTGGTTATCTTATCTCTAGTTACACTTGAATTTGATAACTTACTTGACACTCGACCACTATGGCCCATCTCACGAAGCCCAACCGATATGACATAAAGGATTCTAATATTGCTCTCCTTGGATCAGATGTACGCGTGGGTTAAATACCTCGTTTGATACTTTCACTGACTTCATGAAGTTAGCTTGAAAAACGCGTTCGAGAGCATGCAGGGGATACTGAGACCGCTTGGGAAGACGCTGGGAAAGAACCTGGTCTTCAAATCTGGCGGATTGAGGAATTTCATGTCGTACCTTGGCCGAAGGAACGCAAGGGCTCGTTCTATGACGGTGACTCGTACATCGTCCTTCATGTGAGCCTAATCTACTGCTATGACCTATTGTCGGTTAAAGCAAACTTAATTCCCTTGAAGACTTATAGGAAGACCCCGGAATCCGAAGCATTGGCATACGATCTGCACTTTTGGCTTGGGGAGGACACTACACAAGATGAGGCGGGAACAGCTGCTTATAAAACGGTGGAACTGGATGACCGTGAGTTGACCCCTCGTCTCATGTCAACTTTTCCGCTCATATGGCCGCTAGATCTACACGGCAAACCCATCCAGTACCGTGAGGTACAAGGTTCAGAATCGTCTCGCTTCCTATCCTACTTCCCAAAATTTCAATCCCTAAGAGGTGGAGTTGCATCAGGATTTCACCACGTCACTGATCCACCACCATTGGAGCTATTCAGGCTTTATCGCATTAGTTCTCCGAAGACTGGCTCGACTGTCATTCGTGAGGTTGCTGCAGAAGCATCGAGCTTGGTTAAGGGAGACGTCTACGTACTCGACAAGGGAAGCAAGGTTCTACAGCTCAACACGAAAGATAGTGTGGGTAAAGAGAAGTTTAAAGCAGCAGAGTTTGTGCAGAGCCTGGTGGAGGCTAGGCAAGGCCAATGTGATGTGACTGTGTATGGTGGGTGTCACTCTTTTGTTGAAGCCCTAGTGAGGTGCTTACGACGTAATCTCAGATGAAGGTCCTGGAGCGGGCGTGTTCCTCGCAGAATTTGGTTCCGAGTCTGAGATGCCAAGTCTGCAACCCACGGAAGACGAAGGCAACGAAACCGTGTTGATACGTCTATCCGACGCCAGCGGGCAAGTGACCTTTGAACGCGAAGCTCTCCCGCACGAGCTCTCTTCGGCGGATGCATACATTTTGGACAATTCACCGACAGCGATATACGTCTGGTTGGGGAATGGTTCTTCGTTGATCGAAAGAAGGCTCGCTCCACAGTATGCACAGAAATATCTGTACGAGACCAAGGAGGGCAGGAATGTCAAGGTTCCGATTGTGAGGCTACATGAAGGAGACGAAGACGAGGAATTCTTAAACCTTTTGAAATGATCGATCCATAGGGTGGAATGGACGGAAATGTGTGAATAATTTTTCGAGGTGAAGGTTGTATACATCATGTATTCGTGGAAGATATGTAGGAAACGTATTGTTGATAGCGGAGGGGTTCATAAATCGCGCGTCCGATATCCTCGACTTTACAGTACATGACTCAAATCATGTAACGATACAACGTGTCCCCCTCCCTTTACACCCTGTCGTCGTGCTCTACGCATTGAGGTCCTAAAAGGTTCATTATGTCGATGTTCAACAACGCCTCGCATTTCAATATAAACAACGGGCAGTTCACTACTATTAGTGGGGATCAGATCAATAACTATGTGGTAGATCGTGCGTTGCCTTTAACTCTTTTCGGTTAAAATTTGACTTTTTCGTTTCGATGCAGCCCTTCAAGTCATTGGACAAGAGTTGAAAGACGTGGGTGCAAGTCATGACTCTGAAATGCGTTATCCTGCGCCCCAATGCCACCCAGACACTCGCGAAAAGATTTTGGGTTTGCTCCTAGACTGGACTCGCGGAGCCTCGCACTCAGATCGTATATTCTGGCTTTATGGTCCAGCTGGGGCAGGCAAATCCGCGATTTCACAGACGATCGCCGAATCTTGCCAAAAGGAAAATATTCTAGTATCCAGTTTCTTCTTTTCGCGAGCCGATCCCAACCGAAACAACCCAAAATACATTTTCATTTCAATCGCATATGGGCTCGTACGTTTCATACCGGGACTGCGGAAGCCAATAGGAGAAGCTATCAGAGACCATCCTGGCCTTTTACAAGCAGGGCTTGAAGACCAGTTCAGAGAATTGATCCTTGAGCCCTGTCCCCGGTACCTGCAAAGGAATCTCCCTCACCGAGTAATCATCATCGATGGTCTCGACGAATGCGACGGCAGCCACGTGCAACAGCGCATTCTGTCCATTTTGGTGGCAGCTCTACCACTGGAGATACCACTGCGTTTCCTTGTGTGCAGCAGACCTGAGCCTTCCATTCGGGAAGTGTTCAACACTGATCACTTTCGCCCATATCTCCGTCGCGTCGTTCTGGACGGCACATTCAACCCAAGTCGCGATATCCAAGTATTTCTGGTTGCCAAGTTCAGGCAAATCCGCAACAATCCCCGGAACCACCACATACACTTCCCAGTTCTATGGCCTGCTCCCGGTATCATCGACGAGCTCGTGCAGAAGGCATCCGGCCAATTCATCTATGCTGCTACTGTTATCAAATTTATAGACAGCGACTATTCCGATCCATGCGAGCAGCTTAAGATAATTCTCTGCCCGGGGCCATATTCGGATTTGGGATTAGGGTCACCCTTTCATGATCCCGATGTACTTTACCTTCAGATCCTCTCGACCAACCCTCTGCGTTCGAAAGTTCGAGAAGTTATTCGGGCACTTTCAGCTATTCCCTATTCGTTGAACCGGTTACATCCCACACCACAATGTATTGAGGCGTTGCTGATATTGAAGGAGGGAGAAGTCATTTCGACCTTGCGTGGAATGCACTCGATCCTCGATATCAGTGGCCCCAATGACGATATTCGTAATTTCCATGCATCATTCGATGATTTTCTCCGTGATCCGACGCGATCTGGTTACTTTTTTGTGGGGGATGATCGGACTCAACATAGCTCTCTTGCGTGTTGGTACCTCCATGCTATCGACCACTACTTTGAAGTTTCCCAGGAAGATGAAAAGACATCATCCGTAGCGCAGTACGTTCCCGCCCGTTCTGAGTGTGACCATTGACTTACGATAAACATAGCTACGACATTTATAGAACAGCATGGGAGACTTGGGGATCCCAGTGTTCAGCAAGCAACCTTAACGATGAGGTTTTGAACGCTGTTCGGAACGCCAAACTCGCAAAGACGGTCGGCTTATATATAACGGACTATTTACACAATCCAACAGTGCCTTGGGAAACATCTGGCACCATGACCTGTGGCGCGTTGAAATACCTATATTCTTTTTGCAAGCCGAGACCCTATTACAACGCTTACAAGTACGCTGACTGCGATTCTGCGTCTCGAGATGTCAAGCTAATCTCAGCAACACTCAGTAGGCGGATCCTGAAGCATGGCTCGACGTAATACAACGCTTCTCTGATTATAGACGAGGGTTCCATGTCAAAGTGTCACGACCACACGTTCCCGATGCAGCGCTATTTCAAATCTTAGATGCTTCGGCCACTGCTTTGGGGTGGCTCCTCATTCGTAGTCCCTTGTTCCTCGCATGGGAGTATGACGTCTCTCCGCTGCGAAACTTTGAGGAGACAATGAAGAAAGCCGTGCAGCCCAAGCACTTTCAAGTAACCTCCATCGGAAACGATTGTGTTTGCACGCGAGCAAAGGATGCTTCGTACCGCTTATCTCTGCCATGCTCCAAAACGACTTTCGACGATGTGTATCATGTTCAGATTTCAGTTGCCATGAGGAATGCAGCTTGTGTTGGGATGTACAATGACAGAGAGTGGCGTCACGACCCTCGTACGCGCTGCCTTACTCGTTCCCCTGTGATGGGTAATCCGACATATTGTCTTTCCACACTCTTGGATATCTGCGGCCCCTGTCCAGAATTTCTGGGGCCACTCCTCCCGCTTTTCTTACGTATCGTCTGGAATGGATCGAGACGGAGTTTTGAAATGGCTTCAGGTAAATTTAATACTACCACTCAACTTGACGCGTCTCCTTACTGCTCGATACCGCAGTCATTTCCCCCGGAATACAGCTTTCGGACGTTTCCTCTCATTGAACGGCTTCGAACAATCGAATGCGAATCATTGGTCAAGAATACATAGAGCATATCCTTCACGGAAGCTCTAATCTCGAACTAGCGGCATCACGACTCGGAACTCATTGAAAATGTGAGCACTTCTTCTCAGCTTCATTCTGAACCGTCACTCAAGCTTACACATATCTAGATTCCTCTCATCGGCCACCACGTACCACTACCTGTTAGCACACGATAATATTTGAGAGTCAAGTGAGCTCTCTTATTCTGTCTCTGGGTCGTTTTGAGTGATTCATTACCTCGTCTCTTTCTGTAAGTTCGGCTCATGCCAGAAACCTCGCCGAAAGTATGAGAATGGTCCATAAAGTTATACTGACAACAGAAGTAGAGTATTACATGATAGAAGAATGTAGCCTACGTTACGTTTAAGAGTAATACGAAAGTAAAAAAAAGCCTGTTTCACAAATATCGTACCCAATACCTTTTCTACTCAAGCAGTCGACGTCAACTCCACCAGAATCTTCCTGGGGTCCCATGTATTGACCTCTTTCATCGTCAACTTCACCCAGCCATCAGCATCCGGTTCTCCCTCCTTGTGTCCCGGGGCATTAAAGATGGTCGTGAACCCAATTCGCTCATGGAGATCATCGGTAGCCTTCCTGGAGGCGGTCTGGATCCGTGTTGCACGAGGTTTTCGGATGCGTTCGTACATGGCAAGTCCATCCTTGACATTGTTGGTGAATTCGGGATGGTCCTTGGAAAAGACTAGGCCAAGAACAGCCGCGTCTTCAATGGCTTGGCATGCGCCTTGAGACTGGTGAGGCTACGAGAGGATTCGTTTAGTATCGAGGCTTGTTGACAGAGCAAAAGAACTGACCATCATAGGGTGAGCAGCGTCGCCGAGAAGACCGATCTTGCCTTTCACCCAGCGTGGGTAAGGCTTGTGCAAGTACAACCTCCACGGCATTCTCTCGATGGAGTTCTTCAAAAGTTCCTTTGCATCCTCGTGCAGGCAATCCTTGTATGCGCCAACTATAATCTCCTCGACAGGCACCTCCTTGAATTGGAATCCCTCCGAGACGTGCTGGAGAGCATATTCGGTTGGCATGAAGCAGTAGAAGGACGTGGTGGCACCACCCGAGACGGAGCACATGACAATCTTGAAGTACTTGTTGATGCTGACGATGAAGAAGCGTCAACAAGAAGCATCTAGTATAGATCCTAATAACATACTCAGGTACTTCAAAACCACCCCAGATTTGAATAGCCGGGTCCAAGCTATAGTCGACTAATCCCAGCTTATGGACATCCTCGGTACGAACGTTGCATCTAAAGCAAGTCTGAGGAGCCGAGACCATGTCAGGGATGATACCAAGGCCAGTACGGACTCGCGACTACCGGAATGTTTGCTTTAGCTCACCAAAGTAAGGGCAAGGACAGACGTACCCGGATACCATCAGCACCGATAATCATATCTGCCTTGATGGTCTCTCCATTCGCAAAAGTAGCAGTACCCTCTCCGGTGTTGACACGTTCGCAAACGTAGTCAACCTTGACCTCGACGGGTTCGCCTTCGCCTTCGGTGGAGGTAGCAGCGGTCAAAAGCATCTTGTGCAAGTCCTGGCGGTGGAACATGTTTGTTTCCTGTGAATCCAGGTTTAGCGATTATCATAGGAAGTCAAGTCACGATAAGACACACATATCCCCAGGTCTCCTTGTAATTTTCCATCTGATAGTTCGCAAGGATTTCACCAGTCTTCCAGTCTCTCATGAGAAGCTTCTGTTGCACTACAGGGTCCCCAACAGACATATCACAGCCCCACTCGTAGAGCCATTTTGTGCCGTTGGCAGCGCAAGTGATGGAGGCACCAACTTCAGTTGCGAAGCTTCGTCGTTCGTAGATAGTCACTGGAAGTAGTGGAGGTCAATCAACTGTTCCTTCCGCTCAAGAATAACACATACCTTTGTGACCGGCACGCCTGAGGGATAAAGAAGCAGCCAAACCACCTATTCCACCTCCAATGACAGCAACGTTGAGACTTTTGAACTGGGGAGTAGACATTTTTTGCTCGAGATGTAAGGACGATTGAAATTGGCATCTCTCTGAGTAGATAGGTATTTATCCTCGAGCAAAGAAGTCTAGATTGAGTCGTGTCTTCGGAGACAGATGCATGTTTTGGAAGAGCGAGTGGAGTGGTTTTGCGGTTCGCCGCGGCCGACTTCAACAAATGGCTGTCCGATGTCGTAGAGGTACATCACAAGAAAGTGATGGGAACATACCGAGAGCTTCCGTTGCGAGGCCCAGTCAGAGCGAGAACGCGCCCTTTATTCCGGTGCTAAGATAGCACACGGCCGGGACGGTCTTAGTCGTACGTGCGAAACGCCCACGTCGAAAGGTTGATCTACAAGGCAAAGTCAAAAGTCGGGCTAAATTTTTGGTGCTCCACAACTCGAACTTTATTCTCGTCCTGTGGTGAAGATATAATTTTCGATTCCCGTATTTTGGCGTCTTCGCTACACTCACACCTGTGGCTTGGTTGTAGGAGCACATTGGTACAAGTTTGAGAGAGAAAGATCACGAATTGAGAGAAATTGAGAGAGAGAGATGTGACTGTGAAAATGAAGGCTGTTGGCGCAGGATGGAGAAAAAAATACAGGCTCGGGCGTGGCATGATAATGCAAGTCAATAAGTCCACTATGTATACCGTACTCACCAGTCTGATGTGAGTAAATACCCCAAGATCTACCCCGGACCACTATCGACCAACATCTCGACACTGATCATTTTCAAACCCCACCTGTCCGCAAACTTTCTACGCTCATCTCGCCTCATCATACTGCCCGTCCTACGCTATCTTATATCGTCTCAATCTAGTACGAGTTCGCATAGCACAACGGCCTCCGTTATGTAGTCCCGTAAGTCGGCACAACTCGATGCCAGCTTCTGTATGGCCTCGACAGGCGAGTAAATCCGTCGCACTAGTAGTTGAGGAAGCGCGGAAGCGAGCAGTTAGTGCTCTATCATGTGCTACATCCCTGTGGTGGTACCTATGCGTTGAGGTGAATCACTTGTTGGTGAGTGGCAGTAGGGCAGCATGCCATGCTTGTAATCGACTGATACAGTGAATGCGGTTCGGTGTGGATCAGACTGAGCTCCTTCGCTGGCCATCATAGTTACCTGAAGCTCCTCCAGACGCTCGCTAGGGAGAGAAATGCATATAAAACCGCTGAGAGATATGGCGATGTGAATAATAGAAACTGTAGATGATGACAGCAACTTCATACCTCGTATACCGAGCCATCCAAGCCATCTTCTCCGTCGTGATATGGCTTGCAGCAATGATGAGGTCCCCTCTCCCTGCTCTCATCGTCCATCACAACGAGAAATTCGCCATTCTGGAATCCCAGCAGAGCCCCCTCGAGCCGATCAAATGAGGGAACGAAGATGTTATGCCGTTCATCAATCTCTTCATTGAACAAGGTAATTCGTCAAAGGCCTCCGAGCTGCAGCGTCTGAGTGGGACAGTGAGGAGTCTAACTGAGATTGTCGGTTCATCATGGCTGCCCGAATTGAAATTAGCCGTGAGTATAGTCTGGTGAAACAGATTGATGTGCCAAGTCCAAAATTTTGCACAACGAGCTGACCTTTCTCGAGCTTGTCCTTGTTGAAGTTCATCACACTCAGTCACGATAAGCCTCTGGCAAACCTGGTGCCGACTAAGACTGATAAGGTTCCGATTCATCATGATCTTATCTTATCGATTCTCTTGAAGTTCAACTTCCTCGTACACTGTCAGCAGAGACTCTCCCTGAAGCTGATTCTTATGGAGAATACATCCCCCATCACGTTAGTCTACAAAACGTGCAAAGGCACGCCAATGGAACTAGACATCTATCCTCCAACTCTGTCGACTCAACCATTTCGGAGCGCGGTGGTATACTTTCATGGTGGTGGTCTGACTGTAGGAACTCGTGAAAGCTGGTTTCCTGTCTGGTTGCTTAGTGAGTCAAGCATAACCATGGGGACCGTAACGCTGATCAACGATAGACAGGTTGAGGGAAGCGGGACATACTTTCATCTGTCCTGAGTACAGGTTGATTCCTTCTGGAGGAGTCACTGGACACGAAATCTTGGAAGACGTTAAAGACGTTTTTGCATTCCTGCTCGGGGCTGGACTACAGAAGGCTCTCGAGAACATACAACTAGACCCTGATAGCGAACCACGTCTCACTTTTCAATTCGATCCCAGCAGGATAGCAGTCGCTGGGACGAGTGCAGGTAGCACATGCGCATACCTTGCTGCAGTTCATGTTCAGCCCAGACCGAAAGCTGTGGTTTCGCTGTATGGTATGGGCGGTGACTTCTTGGTTCGTCCTTGTGTGGTCTCTCCCGGTCCCCGCTCAACCCATTTCCATTCAGACACCACACTATTATAACCCCAAAACGAAACCATTCCTTCGTGGCAGAGAAATCCTAGATCCTACCGAATTCTCTGAATTCCTCTATCCCTTTTCGTCCACCGACACGAGCCCAGTCCCCGGATCGCCCCTAGAGTATCACCCGCCTACTTATCGCATCCCTGGTTACCCTGCTAATCCTCGCATGTTACTTTCGCGACTCTATCTTCAGCTCGGGACTTTTCTGGATTATTATACAGGCCAGCACGAACCAAGCTTGAGCGCTTCCCTCAGGAAGGCTCAAGGAAAAACCAGCCTCGCAAAATGCATCAGTGATCGCGATGCGGCCATCTTCCCTAGTCTTTCTCTGGATGCCAATTGGCCACCGGCGCTATTCGTTCATGGATCCGAGGATACTGCAGTTCCGGTCCACGAATCGAAGCATATGCATTCCTTGCTTCAAGAAGTGGGTGCAAGTTCGGAGTTGATTATCGTAGAAGGAAAGGAACATTCTTTTGATTACGAGGCAGATTCTGAGGTTACCCATAAGGACTTGTTCGATCATGTAGCTCAGTTCCTCGACAAACACCTATTCTAGAATACCCACGGAATGATATCGATACCAACACTACAGATTTCCTGTTTTGTCTAATTGCTTTGTACATGCATACAGAGTTTTCGCTTTGCTTTCGATAGAGATTACTGATACAGTAGATTGTAGATTGTAAGATAGAACACGAATGCTTGACTTCGTACACCTCCCAGCCAATTTATCCGACTTCTCCACCTTATCCATCACCTCTTTTTCGAGGTCACTGCTCATAACCTCCGTGAGTTCGAACTCTCTAAGTGTTATCAACTTTACTACTAATTACAGGCTCTGTTCTCTGTCTACTTGCTTTTTTACGCAGGGCTTGAGCGTTGCCTTCGATGGAGATGTTGATAAAGTAGATTGTAAATTTAAGATAGATCATGAACGCTTGACTTCATACGCCTCCCAACCAACTTGATCCAATTTTTCCACCTTACCCATCACCTCCTTCTCCAAATCACTGAGATACTTGCTCATAGCCTCCGTGAGTTTAAAGTTACCTGCCGACAAGATGCGGATAGCCAACAAGCCAGCATTCATCCCATTATTGATCGCCACAGTGGCAACCGGGATACCTCGCTGATCATTTTCGTCAGTAAGACAATCAGTCAGACAGGTTACCAAAGGATACTCACAGGCATCTGCACAATACTATGTAAGGAATCAACACCATCCAGGGAACTTCCCTTCACAGGTACACCGATGACCGGCAATGGTGTGAGTGCCGCAACCATACCAGGCAGATGAGCGGCCCCGCCAGCACCTGCGACGATCACACGCAGACCTCTAGTGGCAGCAGATCGCGCATATTCGACCATTCGATCCGGTGTTCGATGTGCCGAGACGATGGTGAGCTCGTATGGGATATCAAATTTGTCGAGAATACGAGCTGCTGGAAGCATCACGGGCAGATCGGAGTCTGAGCCCATGATGATTCCGACCAAGGGGAACGAACTAGAATGTCCTGTTTCTGGGTGCTCGGGGGCGTAGAGGTCGATTTCTTCTTTGGTTGATCCTGGTAATGCTTTTAAGAGAGGGCGCAATCTCGAACGAAGCTCTGCATCCGAGGGAGCGACAATGGTGATATGTCCCATTTTACGACCTTTGCGGCACTCGGATTTGCCGTACAGGTGTGTAGATGCTCCAGGGACCGTGAGGGCTACGTCAATCACAGACTTGATTTCTGGGATGGATGACGAGAAACCAATAAGGTTAAGCATGACTGTCGAAGGAACTTTCAATGCGGTAGAACCTAGAGGAAGAGACAGGATGGCTCGGAGATGGTTCTCATATTGAGATGTTTCGCATGCTTCGATAGTATAGTGGCCTGAATTATGGGGTCGAGGAGCAATCTCGTTGATGTAAATTTCACCTAACGAAAACGTTCAGGAGCATAATGATGATGATGAATTTATACATACCGTCTTCCATGAGGAACATCTCCACGCCAAATACACCCGCGCCATCTAACGTTGCAATAGCGCGTTCAGCGATAGCCTGAGCCCTCGTAGACAATGTGGGATTCCTACTTCGCAAAGGAGCGAACACGAGATGGCAAATATTGTCCTTGTGAACGGTTTCGACTGTCGGATATGAGACTACTGTTCCGTTTGTGGATCTGACCACCATCACAGCGATCTCCTTCGAGAAAGAGACCCACTTCTCTGCGTACAATCCTCTGTTGCCCAATACCTCGATCGCCTCCTTCGCCCTCCCGATATCCTTCAACGCGTAATTCCCTCTACCATCATACGCAAGAGTCCTCGACTTGAGCATCAAGGGTAGTCCAAGCTTGCTGGCAGCCTCTTCAATCGACTCTACCGTGTTTTCCACCCTCACGAACTCGGACACGGGACATTGCTTTGCCTTCAGATGTTCTTTTTGCAGATACTTGTCTTGTATAAGACGAATTGTGGTGGGACTAGGGTGAATCTTGACCTGTGTAGACTGTTGCACTTCCTCTAACGCATCAACGTCAACATGCTCAATCTCCACCGTCAAAACATCTGAAAATGCCGCGAGCTCCTTAATCTTGGCCGGATCTTTGAAGGAACCATCGATATGGGCGACCTGGGAATCGGACGGTAGAGCGACGACTTGCTTAGCCGGTGCTGATTCTCCGACGTCAAGTACGGCAATCTTGATATTCAGGAGAGATGCTGAAGCCGCTAACATGCGGCCGAGTTGGCCTCCGCCTGCATGGATTTAAGGAATGGATGTTATATCGATTACAACGGATCTCTGCTAGCAAAATGTATCCTTGAGTATCAAGCTTGTTTGGTGGGTAAGGAGTTGAACATACGCTCACCAAGTATTCCAACAACCTTGTCAGTCATATTTGAGGTCAAAATGGCGTAAGCGCTCGGGATGGGTTACAGAACAAATTTTCGCCGGCAGGCACAGATTTGACGTCGGCATTCAGATATTCAAATTGGGCAAAGCCGCCTCTTGCAAGTTGCAACGTTCGCGGGCTCAGTGTTGAAAAAGTACATATTACATACATCATACAGTTACTGTTTATACATACTTGAAACGCATAATGATAACCCGCTGTGCATAAGCCGAGTGTCTAATGTCCTGACTCCTCACTAATCCCTACCTAGTAGTACATATATTAAAAAAGTAGAGTAACGATACTTTTTCTATCCTTGGTTTGGTCTATAATTCTAAATACTGTATGAATGTTCATGACGATGGCTCTTCAGTCCAGGAGTCCGTAACAAGCTTGATAGAAACATATGTTTGATGGTGCGTTAATGCTGATTGTCGAGGATCAGATGGGATGACAGTTAGCACAAGGAAGTCCTGTAGAATGGAATCAGCAAACGCCGCGGCGGATGTGAAATGGAGAAGGAAACGCCTACCTTTACGGCTAAATCACCCACATTGAAACTCGGGCATGAAATGTTCGTCGGTACCTCGACCTCACCTTCCCAGTCGAAGCTCTCTTCTCGGGAACCTGTCGGGTCGGTAATGGTACTCATCGGAGGCGGTATCGGCCGGATCTCTCCCGTTGCGAGGGTGCTGTTTCGCCATGCTTTTTGGCCGTCGATCTCGAGTGACGTTTGGCGAAGGAGATGGACACGCACAACGGGTGGTGAGGGGCCAGACTTTTCATTCTGCGAAAGGTCGCGCAAAGAGTTAAGTGGCCCACTGAGTTGTACATGGAAGGGTATTTTGTCTGAGAAAGAGAATATTTTGGATGAGGGGATGAAGAGCTAGAGAAGGAGGCGGTGAGTTGACCGGAAATACGGGCAAACGCCGAAATGGCAGCTCACATTGCAATTTATCCGGGGAACTTTTTCGGGTGAGCGAGAAGATATCGTGGACAATGATTGATGCCATTCCTCAGGAGAGATTTTGAGGTCTGAGAACAGGTCAGGATCAGCGAATATAGGTCGTGGCGGTCGAGTCCGGGGCAAGTATTTGATAGGAATTCGAATTCTTTGAAAGATGTGCGTCAGCCAAGGAGCTCAAGAAAGAGAGACTACACTTACTTTTTGACCTTGACCCAAAGTCCTATTCCACGATGTCGGCCTTTGACAATTTTGATTTGCAGACTGTAGTCAACAATAGCGACAACTCCAGAAGGTCCGAGGCAAGAAAGATCATAAGAAGGCGGAAGGTGATGCTTTACACCCTTGTCCTCGAAGGACAAAGGGAAATGGCATGAGAATGGGAGAGTACTAGGACAGATGGCATCTGGGTCTGAGATTGGGTTGTAGGTCCACAGCGAGTGACATTCGTTGACCAGTTCGACAGTTCGCGAACCTCCGCCAGGAATTAGAAGGCGCATCCGACCTTCAAGCTGTTCTGGGCGTTTCAGTGGTCGATTGAGAAGGTCAGATACGCGAAAACTCACTTTTACTTTCACGTCGGTCACGACTTCGCGATGTTCAAGGGATACGACGCCCTGAATCGGACTGTGTCGGCCAAACACAGGAATAGTCGCGTCATTTGGCTGCTCTGTGAGGACAACAGTCACTCTTCCCGACTGTTTTGTGAACGTTCCAGAGGGTCGTAACCTACAACGAGGCGTATGTTGGATGCATTGCTCACCGCATGCTAGGTTCGAGGAGTAGCATGGCGGTGGCGAAGAGACAGAGTACGAGGGTAGCGATTCTGCGTTAGCGTTAACGACTGGTGAGGTCATTCACTTTGATTGAGGGAAAGTGAGCGGTACTATCCATCAACCTGCGCTATTTAAAAGAGAATACCGTTCGCGAAAAATTAGGGTTCGTTTTCCTATGAGTCATAACATTAAACGGAGGCGCTCATCCACGGTAACGGTACGTACAAAACACTTGGGTGGTAAAAATAATCGAGCGCCGCACATACCGGGGTCGAGATCCGGTCCTGGAAATGAATCACTTACCGACGGCGGCTTTTTTCGGCCCCGCTGCATGTGTCGGACTTCGGGAATCTCCTCCCTTCAACACATGAATCTGGAACGAGGGAGAACCTGGAACGAAGGAGAACGACGTAGAAGACGTCAAGGAATGGAACGTGCGATTGTATGAAATACAGGGTATGTACATTACAGAAGGAGTATTCATTGTCCACATGTCGCAATTACACCAAAAGGCTCAAATGTCCAACTGGATGGCGAAATTCCTTTGATGAATAGAAAATTTCAGAATTTTGACATCAAATTGCGGCCATCTCACATACCGCACCGGTAAGGACCCCGTGGGCCGTCACCAAGTCGTCACTAGCCTCTGGATCTGGGCCTCTCCAACCTAGCAAGGGTTTCCTCCAATCGACGTGCACGATCGATGTCCTGTACTACTTCCCATTCCTCGTCCGTACTCCGGTAACTGACTGGTCTGTCATTCCTTGGCTGCGAATGTTCAGAAACCGGTCTCTGCGCTCGCAAGCTATCACGAAGAAAGCCTGTCAGGAGCAAGGTGCTTCCTCGAGTGTTGCCGTATGCTGGCGGTGGAGGCTGGGCAATCATGTGGTCCTCGACGTCACCCGTACCGACACCACTCTGTGCTAGGGCAGCAGCATATGTAGGAAGTGGCGGCCGGTTCCAAGGCGATAGACCAACATGCGGATCCATGTTCCGAAATCGCCTAGACGTTGGCAATATCTCTCCAGGGTGCAAATAAGCGTAGCGTTCTGCACGTATACGGAAAACTCGGCGTTCAAGGAACAGCAATTGCCCAAGCATCGCGATGGTGAATACGACATGGATGAAGATGGAAGAAGATACTGCCGCTTGTGTCATGGTATCGCCTCCTCCCGCTTGCTGCTGTGATTCCTTCTTCCTCTTGTCCAACATCAAGGTAGATACGACCCAAGCTGCTATGGTTCCTGCGATCATAATAATCTGAATCACGAAGGCCAAGAGTGTGCTCAGCAGTATTCCTCCGTATGAGATCTTCTTGGGTTTCAAAAACTTTTTGATCGAGTGCGTGGAGGTTGAAGCAGACTGGGAAGGAGTTGGAGAAGTAGACGTTGGTGTGGTCGTCGAAGGAGTGGCATTGTTTCCAGTTTCTGAAGATGTATTTTCCCTATCCGCGGGGTGACGAGCTGGTAGTTCTGGTCCAGGCGACGGCTCCTCCGCTACTGGTGCATGTAACTCTTCCCTGTACCCAATCTCCCCCCGCTTTAGCGGCAAGGGGCCTGCCTGCGGCCGCGATTCTTCGGGGGCGGTCGATGTTGAAGATGAAGCAGTCGACGAAGATGCACCAATCGACGCCATCCTCTGCCGTTACCTGAAAAACCCTAAAAAGAAGAAAAAATGCTTGCGCCAGGCAAGAGGACTGTAGAGGAGCTAGCCTGCAATGAAAGGAAAAGTGGAGAGGATCCCTGAATTGATATCAACCACCGCTGGCAATTCCTCGTCGTCATGCAAACAACAAACATAGCATTCGTGAGAAATCATTCCTTTTCTGTCAGGGACCACTGATGTGGATGCCTTGCGCTGGCAAAAAAAATTCTGGGGCAGATTGCCGCTGGATTGTGGGCACAGCAAAACATTAGGGCAAGTTACGTCTCTATAGGGTTAGAAGCAGAAACAGGGCACATGTAGGAACCATTCATATTCAATGCCAAAACACTGACATATCTACCGGGAATGCTTAGAAATCGCCGAGTTCAGGTCCTTCTTTTAGTACAGTAGCGCCCATATATGACTCGAAGACAGCTGTTGGCATTACCAATCCCATTGAAACCACTTTAGATGAGAGTACGAGGCTCCACTTTCCGACAAGGCAGGATCACCCGACTAGAGCGACCTAACAGTGAAGGTTAAATGACATCGCTTATCATCGATTCTGACTCGACAAAATGGCCCGCCCTCAGGTCTTGCAGTCACTTGCTGACCTATCACCATCAACCACAGCCAAAACGCCCTTGTTCCACATTCAATCAGAGAACATCGCCATCATCCAGCTTCCAAACCCGATATAGAGTCCACCCTGACTCAGCGTCCTCAAGGCCTAAAGAAAAGAAGGTACGGAGGAAACTGATTTCCACAGGCAAGATGTAGGAAGACATTTCTGAAGTTGGCGATCCGAGTATGCCGCCCTGCCCGAGCGGTGAGTTGGTAGAGATGGAGACATGAATAACTGCGGTGATTGTGGCGTTTGCTCGTGCGGGGGTTGTGTATCGACGAAGTGGAGAATGCCTCTTCTGGTTTGGAAGCTGTTTGCTCCATCGTGCACTTGTATTGCATCCGAAAAGAAACGAGACATTGGTGAAAAGAAGCGACAACGATTGCAGCCACAGCAGAGGCTTCAACAATCGCAAGCTATGTAGTGAACGGCATGGCCTTTCTACTACCACCGGTTGTCTAAATAACATCTCCGAGTTGAGTCCGCGTCGAGTATGACCGTGATCTCATCAGTTATGCCATCATCTCGTCCTCGATTCGCGGCGACTCGATCAGCTTCTGCACTTCGCATGAGGTGAGATCCTTAAATATCCATTGTAGTAGGAAAAGTCATCCGGATATTGCGGCATTGATGGTATCGTTGCTAACCCCGCCAAATAATCAGCCTCTCTATCTGAAGGACAATCTTCGGGGACGCACCAATTGTATGAGAAAAAAGTAAGATACCATGCTTCAAACACCTGGTTTTGCCCTTGGCATTCGACCGCATTGTCCGAGTCGGGGAGTATGAGGCGATCCTGTATACGTGGCATGTTATTTTCATAACATGTAGAATAAGCTAACGTCTAGGCGTACTTATTTTCCGCTCAAACATAACTTCGTCATCTGAGGGGACGAGCGGCCTAAGTTGAAAGAGTCCGAGATACGAGCGCGACGGCGACTTGCTGATCCAACACACTCGTCGAGGTTCCTTTTTCTCGGCTCCGAGGAGTTATCAACTCCTTCCACTGATAGTCTGCAATGTCTTCGCCCCCACCCCCCCTGTAAGGCTAAGATTGGAAGAGGGATAGTAGGATTGGAAGAGAGATGGGAGCGAAGAATGGGAGTGAGATAAGATAAGGGTTTTCCGCGATGAGCCTCGTGGTTCAGGTCATTTGTCTTCGCAAAAATTTCTTCATTTCTAGTTCCATTACGATTCTACTTGGAAGGAGGTATACACCATAATCTACGCCTTCTTGACAAGGCTCATCTTCAATGGCAGTTTAAGATGCACTTTCCCCTCCTCCCGGACAAACGGATTGGTGACGGGAGCGTACTGCCAGTGAACCTGCCTGCCTGACGGAGCGAACTCAAAAGTCTCCACAAAGTGTGCGAGTACGACCTCTATAGGCGAGTCAATGAATGACAAGATCGGGTAGGAACTAAAACTCACTCATTTCGAGTTGAGAAAACTTGAAACCGCTATCGATATTGTTAGAGAAATTTGGGGCCAAGTTCTGGAAAAAAACACGTACATGCACGAACGTCCACCGCCATTGAAGGTCATCCTATGTAACGTTATTAATCAAACCGAGTCAAGAACAATGGACAGGATACTCGCAAGTGAGAGTACACTCCCGGAATTCGAGCTTCGGATACCGTGTTTGGCAGAGGTTCCAACCATCTTTCAGGCTTCCATTCCAAAGCATCAGGACCCCAGAGAGCCGTATTTCGGTTTGAACCCAGGATAGAGATATGTACATTGGTATGGGCCGGAATCGGGATCTCCTTGATCAACGACCCATCTGTGCCAGTGACTGGCGTGGCGAGAGGAAGTACAGTGTCTTTGACCGCCCTTCAGATTTATAGTCGGTTAGTGCATGAAAATGAGTGACAGTCAGGATGTACTAACGTGCGCAGTAATCGCGGGACAGGCGGGTAGCTGGATTGCAAGACAATCAGCGGAACCACACAACGGAATTTGAAGATGTAGCTCACATGCGAAGAGTCTCTCTGCAAACGCAATCGAGGTAGGGTAGCGATACCAGTACATCGTAGCCGAGATCGTTTCCGTCGTTATTCTCACGAGCCCGTACAAGTTCTTCGCGAAGGCGGGTTTGCACAGACGGGTGTTCGGCAAGAAGCAGCAACGTTCGGGCGAGTGCATTCTAGGAAATCCAATTAGTTCATTGAAAGATTTGGGGGGATAGACCACTAACCGAGGTCGTATCCATTGCTGCAAATATGAGCGTTCTTAATGCGAGTAAGTAGCATTTTGGGGGATGGAAGATAGCACCTACGACATCTTCTCTAGTAGTCAGTTGCGCGTTCAGGAAGGGTCGAAGGAACGGATAACGCTCACCTGCCCAATGAGTTCGTCCTCGGAAAGTCGATCTTCATCTGAAGCTTTCATGTTTTCATTGACTGCACGCGGAATCAGCAGAACTTCCAACCGGCCTCTATGAATGACCCACTCAAAACGCTCAGAATGTCTTTGCCTTTGCCTATCTGTTCAACTACACCCTCGTCACCGCGTTTGAGCGCCCGAACCTTCTCCTGATATATTTCTGTAGATAACTGCCACATGTAGTCCGCTTGGTCCCTGCCTCGGTGAAGGTTTGCAGATGGCCAGTAGAACGATAACGTTCTCAAGACTTGCGGCGGAACAAATTCCATCAACCAAGGCAATACGTACGTCCGCGGCAGGAACGTTACCGCGGTCATTGTCCTGGAGAATACACCGTCAGTCATTGAAGGTGAAAACCCACGGCAATCCTTAACGCACAATAGACCTTTGAGCGCTTTTGTGTAAGGATGTGCATATTCCTCGTCTGTCAAGGTGTCAAAGGAATAACCGAGACCGGATTGACCAACTAGCTCAAGGGCGGTCCGGGACATCCAGGACAAAAGGTCGACCTATTGTATCAAACGCTCAATACACGGCACGAGGAGCAACTTCAATCTCACCCACTTCATGAGGTCCGTCCTGAACCTTTCTGGCAAGACTATCTCGGACCTAGAGTCGTGTCGCTGAACATGGTATTTACGAGAACGAGACGATGAGAAAACAAACCTTCAGCGCGATTTCATTGAAAGTTGGTACTACAGTCTCCTTGTGTTAGTGGTCGACCGCAATGCCAATAGTCGGGCACTCACGCATTTCCCGCATGTGAGCCACCGAGAACACTGGATTGAGCACTGTGATAGTTTCGTATTAGCCCTTGTTGCAGAGTAAAGAGTCGACTCACATTTTCTCTGCTTTCTGTGATGTTCTCCAAGCGTAGACAGCAAGCCGTCACCAAATAACAACTTGTTTGTTCTTGACAAGGGAAATTAGCAGCGGTAGATAATGAGATCTGGGACGACATCGTAACATACAGAATGAAGGCGGGTTGTTCCTCAAATGTATACTGGTCCTGGGAACGATAATTTTTCTGAGTACAATGAACGTCTGTGGTCGAGCTGACTGACCTTGATAAGGACATGATGCATGGCAGTAGGGTCGAAGGTGTAAATATATTTTTCCTGAGTAGAGCATAGGAGGTCAGTGTTGGCAGCTTTTCTGCTGATGAATTTCCTACTCCAAAAAGAGAACTAAATGTCGATGTTGGGCCATCTATGAAACGATCAAGATCAGAAGAAGTGTAGAAGGACGTCCATGGAAAATATACCCACACTTTTGCCTCATCATGTCGTGAAAGTCCCAACTATCCAGGGCGAAAACCTGAGAGAGGTGGCCTGTTCAAGAATAGACTGGTGAGCGAACGAGACAACATCAAACAAAAGAGCGCCGCCTTTACCTTTCAACCAAGACCTCGCCCTGGGACCTGGAATCTTGTTGATGATTGCATACGCTGATCTTCGCTTGAGGATATTCCAAGCAACGTAGGAGATGGCTACGCTGAGGACGACTTGCACGATGTTTGTGAACGGAAGCATGATACTGGTGACTTGAGCTATGAAATCGCGAGCTTTTAAAGCATCCTAAAGCATTGTTTACACAGAGAGGCACATGCTCTTGGGGATGATTAAAAATGAATGCCGCTATTGAGCCCTCCGAGTCGGAGAGTCATACCACCGCACAAAGTTACCAAAACCGCGCTGACATGGATGAGGACACTGGGAGCTATTCGAGTTCTGACTACAATCTAAGCGCAATTGACCTCGTTTCATCGGAGTGAATGTCGGAGTAAATATCGAATGTGTCCGACGCGGACTGCGTTTTCCAAAAAAGTTGGACCCAGGTAAAAACAGAAGCATAGATTGGTATAAATCGAGATGACGCATCGGACAATTTAGCTTTCAAGCCAACGCGAACCTCGCCTAATCGGAACAGTTCTGACTCAGATGAGTTGCAGATGAGCCTATATGGAGGGTGTAGGGAAACATACCTCGAGGCTCGGTGCTCGCATATGATTAGCTTGGTAAGGACAAGCTACGCATTTCCCAAAGATATCATCTCTAGTTATCCTCCCATTGAACGCTGAACGCAACAGTGACCGACGGCGAGGCACTTGATGACGGTGCGAGAGAAAAATATATCGAATCGGATAGATAGATTCACACACTGTGACGCGCCGACTCCGTCGTTACCCGCCACCCGTACCTACACCTTTACTACCCGCGCTCGTACCTAACCCGTTATCCGCCTATCCGCCAGTACCCGCAGTATATAAGTTAGAGCAGATAGAGTAGAGACCAGCAGCGGTTTTGAATCGACAGACTTATACCTGTTCTTTCGAGACCCTCTTCGTGTGACGAGCGTTCCCGCAAACGTCACATATCTTGAACAGAACAAGACTGTTCCCTGCTCTCTGCTTACTCTAACACTCTAATCTCGTCTTCTATCCTCGTCGTTGCTCTGGGACATCTCTGGCTGATCACCCGAGACCATACCGACTCGACTAGGACCATACCCACAACAACAACAATCACTATTTTTATCCATACCCATTCTATACCCACCTGACACTCCTACTATGATGGCCTCTACTGGCACATCTCGATACAACTTTCGCCGCAATAGCCGTCGCGTTAACACTACTACCATTGCTGTAACCCCCATTGTGGATGCTGGGACTATAGCCCAAGAGCAAAGTGAGTCGTCGTTAACTTCCGAAAGTGCTGACAATGTCTCTCCTAGTGACTATAATGCCCATGTCCCTCAGCAAGGTATTACCTATGCGGACGTTGCTACGCAGGCTCTCGCCGTAAGCCGGGCTTCCGAGGATGTTTCTAGTCCTCGTGTATCCGGTATCTCAGATGCCGAGACTGTTGGAAACAATGGTTCATTCGTAGTACAAGACCCTCGCGTCGAGTCTACTATTGGTAGTACTCCCGTAAGGGGAGATTATGCTACTTCTAATATATTGAATTCATTTGACTATGGTTGGACTACTGTTACAAGGCGTCGTGCTCGCAGCATGGAGGACCTCCATAAGAGAATCTCTAAGCCAAGTTTGAGGTTTGAGATACCTGAGGATTATCTGTCGGAGGAACAGACCCGAGTGATCCGGGAAGCGGAAAACTCACTTACTGGTACTCAGCGTGCTGCCATACACATGAGGAACGAAACGGTTTGCTATCGTGATGAGGATGACAGCTCCTCTGAGGAAGAACAACCTCCAAGTCCTGTGAATAAGAATACAGGAAAGGGCAAGAATGTTGATAGACATGCTCATGTTGAGGATGTTGAAGAAGAACAACCCGAAACTCCTGGTGGAGTATTGAGTGACCAAGAAGCTGAAAGATTCCTGATGGAAAGGAATGAGGATCCTGACATGGATCCTGAAGCTCAACATAGAGCACTTGAGACTTGGAATGCTGTCTGGGACGCCGGAATCCAAGTGAATGCTATAAGGACCATTCCAGTGGGTGTTGCCAGTGGAAGTGGATCTAACAACAGGAATGACGCTGTCAAGCATCCTGGAATTCCTATCAAGAATGATACAGAGGATAATCAATCATTCAATGATGAAAGACCTAAGAAGAAGAAGGAACGTACTTCTAGGTATTGTTCTAAATCCAGACATCGCTCCAGGTCCAGAGCCAAAGGCAAAAAGGCTAAAGAAAGGAAAAGATCTAAGTCTAGATCTAGATCCAAGAAGAGGAAAGACTTACTCAGACCAATGTCCTCTCACTATGAGAAGAAGCTTGAAGATGCTGTTCGAGGCAAGTCAGGTACTCCAAATACTCATCAAGGTGAGGAGTATGTTGCACAACCAGTAAACCAACTTCCTAAGAACAGTTTTCTGGCACAAGCCTTTGAGGCAGGACAAACCTCAAAGAAGAATAAGAAACATAAGAAGTTGTCCAAGAAGCGTAGAGTCTAAATGTAAGGCCTCTAGCTCCAGCTCTGATTCTCCATCATCAAGTGAAGAAGAGGACAATGGTGGGGGCAAACCACCTTCAAATGACCCTAGCCCAAGTGATGGAGATGACTCATCTTCATCTAGTGACAGTAACTCTAGTACTGGAACAGACTCCTATTCTTCAGATGGTTACTCTAGTTCAAGCTCTTCTAGCTCTAGTGCATCATCTGATAGTTATAGCTCCAAACGTAAAAAGCATAAATGGAAATCATACCGAGAAAGCTCGAGGGAGAAGAAGCGGGCTAAATGTATCATCAAGCTGATCCCGCCACCTACATATGATAGTGTTGCTGATGCTGAAAAGTATCATAATTGGTTGATGAGAATAAGCCAATACTGTGAAGAAGGGAATGTACCTGAGGATGAGCGAGTCATGCTAGCTTCACACTTCCTTCGGGGAAAAGCGCTATCTTACTTTATCCAGAAGGTTTCTCGGAATCACTCTTGATGGACACTTATTGATTTTGCCAAAGGAATTTTCAACTTTTGCTTCCCGTTGAACTACTGTAGTCAGCAGCAAACAAAGTTAAATGCCTGTGTACAAGGAAAACGATCTGTACTGGAATATGCATATGAATTTGAAATGCTAAATAATCTTGTTGGAACTTCAAGCGAATGAGAGATGGCTATCAAGTTCTGGGATGGTTTAAATGCCCATATTCGCCGAGAGTTGCATCGCGAGAAGAAAAACAAAGAGATTCATTCATACGAAGAGATACTACAAACTGCTGAACTCATCGAGATGGTGGATTTGGAGTTTGAGCCAGCACGGGGAAATGATAGATCCTATGATCGTAATGGCAGAAATTATCAGCCACATCACACAAGCAATGACAGGAATAATCACTGTTCAAATGGCAACCACAAGAGTCACAATAAGTCCTCTTACAAGTGGAATAATGACCGGAAACAGCACGACGACCGACGTTCATCTAGCTTCCGCCAAGGAAGCTCGCCTGGTCATTCCCGAACACCAGGAACCTCTAGATTTAATTCAACATCAGGAAATTACAGCCAAGATGGAGGGCGAGGCAAATCAGCCACACCTAAGCCAAATAGAGGAAAGACGCCACTTACAGATGCTGAAAAAGCCAACCTTGCAGCTGAGAACAAGTGTTTCAACTGTAAAGAAGTCAGTCACATGGCAAGAAATTGCCCTCGCAATAATACGTTCAAGGCGAACAGTAAGAAAGGCCCATCTGGCGTATCAACCAACAGCCTTAGGTACAGTTTGAAGGATGAAGATGTCACACTGTCAGAAACGACTCAGACGTCAGATCTTCTTTCTTTGAACTCATTATCATTCTCTGGACCCCTTATATCAGACGAAGAAATGGACGAGCTATTCAGTAACTTACTGCAAACACCAAGCACTCCTGTCTGGCTACCAGTTGCGGAGGAACTATCCAGAGATTTGTCCGAAGATGATTCATACACTGGAATGGACTCTGAGGATAGCATGCCGCCGTTACAGGAGGTGTCTGAAACAGAAAGTGACTGGAGTGATGATTCGGACTTGGATGAGTCGTTCACACCCCAAAGCTATGCCAACTCAATTTTCGAGCCTGAAAGTGATGAAGAATACTATACTTCTCACTCGTACGCTTCAGAAGACTCAGAAACGGAATCAATCCCTGATCAAGAACAGGAGGTAGACTCCCACACGCCTTGGATACCTGATGATGGAAAATACCACCCCCATTTATTCCCGTGTCAATATAATGAATATATTCAGGAATACAGAGAAGTCATTCCACCTGTGCCTGCTGTCATGAATCTGCCCCGGCCATTTAGTGTTTCGGACCTCTGTGAAACTAGATGGGACGGAAAGGGTAAGTATAGCTGGGCGAACATGGCGAAGGAAAAGTTTGGATACCCGGACTCACCATGGTCGGACTTCTTCCTTCATGGGGAGGTTGATGACTCCTGGCACCCAGCTTCATTGGGTGACCCTCTGTTAGAAGCGGCACAGTTTATCCTTCATGAATTCACACCATATCCAGGTGATGAGGATCGCTGGGGATCGACATCGGCATTCTGTATTGATGTCTTTAAGATTAACGAGAATTTCTATGAAATAAATGATTTTGAGTTGGAGTTTGCTCCAGTACGAGTACCCAGACACTTACTGGAGAATTCTGATTTCCAACTCGCTACTTGGTATGTGAAATACCTTGCGAAAGCCCGAGGAATATCCTATAGGCACACCAGATTCAAGGGTCTTGAAAACCATATCGGCGATGTCTACGAACAAGGATTAACATTAAATCTTACTATGGGGATTAGAACGTACCCTGAGCCTGATGAAAGTGCCCCTAACACGAGTGCCTGAGACCGATTCAATGTCTTTAGGAACCGGGAGGATGACACTTATGTCGTACAGGACCGTGTCGAGTTGATTTGCCGGTCGGTACCGAAGTTTCGTCTTCAAGATCCAACATTTGATGCAATTACCTGGTGGAGGAACACTATCATCGGAGAACATCTCAAGCGTGAGACTGAGGAAGAGGAAGAAGCGAAGCTTGTTGAAAAACAACTACTTGAGAAACAGAAACGTTGGAGAGAAAAAATTGAACACCGACGGGCATATGGCATGAAACGACAAGGTGATGTCGTTGCTAGAGCCCTCGAGAATCGTCTTGAGGAAAGTGGACCTTATCCGGGGGATTCTGAACCTCTGGAAGTGTCCTCACATTCTCGATTTGTGGCGTGGACATCATTGGACAATAAACGCTTCGTTCGAGTAGTCGATAAGGAGCGAAACCTCAGTGGGTTATTCCTGACTTCTTGGTTGATGAAACCTGGTTTTAAACCTGGTGAAATATGGGCCTCGCGTCTCGCTATGGAAGCCGGAGTTCCCGAGTTTAAGGAAATAGACTACCCTAGAATGGGAAAGATATTGGCGACATCGGCTCGCGAGACGTTAACAAAGTTCATACCTTATCCTTCGGACATCAACGTCCCTCGACAAGACTGGTATATGGTTTATCAGGACCCAAGGAAACATTCGGAATACATAATTGAAGACACTGTCCGAGACTTCATTGTGAGAGTCTCAGAAAAGCACCTCCGCAACCCACTCTTCAATCTTCCCGATTGGTACTTGATGCAAGTTAAACGCGCCGAAAAGGAATTAGAAGAACATCTCCGGGGACCCGTTGATTGTGAATTCTTACCTAGGTTCTTTGGAGAGCCACGGGACGATTACACAGAAAGCTTGGACAGAGAAGTTGACTTGTATGATAACTTCTTGCACCTATACATGGGAAACCTCAAATGGGAAGAGCGAGATTCAGGCTATGTTCACTTTCTCAGTATTGCAGGTATGAATATAGAACCAAAATCTTACCCTGGCCTCCAACGAACATCTTCGTTGGTCAAAGCTATTAATTGGATTGTACCAAAACCAATTGTCATAGTGGTTATGATTGATGGTAAACCGTGTCGAGCATTGATCGATACCGGCTCATTGGGGGACTTTATGTCTACTCAAGTCTCTGATCAGCTCGGAGTGCGTAAACAATATCTTGAAAAACCCTTACCGTTGCACATGGCGGTTCAAAAATCCCGTTCAAAGATCCACTGTGGAGCTACTGTGGACTTTCGCTATCAGAAGATCAAGTCAGCGCACTATTTTGACATAGTCAATCTTTCAGGGTATGACATTATTCTGGGTACACCTTGGTTGTTTTCCCATAAGGTTCGCATCGGATTAAATCCCTCTACAGTTGAGATTGGCAGTGATATGAAGCTTCCTATTCAAGGGGAGAATGTCAGTGAAATCCGGTCTCAGAATATCGTTATAGAGGAAGAAACGTTGGAAGCGACACGGCAGGAACTCAAGGAGTATGCCAAGCCTATCTGCAAGACAGCTGCAGATACGCCATTGCCTCCACTACATGTGATAAACCACACCATTCCACTTATCGATGAGGAGAAGGTCTACTCGTGGCGACCATCTAGGTGCCCACAAGCGTTTTGTTCCCAATGGGACCAAAAGCGTAAAGACTATACCGCATCCAGGCATTGGGAAGTCAAGACGGCCAGAAATACTATGCTGATGATGTTAATTCCCAAATCTCCCAAACAAAAGGACTTACTGTGGATCGTCATTGATCTCCGAGAGAGGAATGCGAACACGAAAAAAGTGGCGTCGCCACTCCCAAACATCGAGGACATAACTCATCAAGTGGCAAAGTACAAATTCCATAGTATTATAGACAGAAAAGATGCCTATGAACAGATTCGGGTCATTCCCGAGCATGTAGACCGCACCGCAGTATCTACCCCTGATGGGACCATGGTCAGTCATGTCATTCAACAGGGAGACTGTAATGCGGGGGCTACTTACCAGGCATTAATGAACCATATATTCGCACCATTTATTGGAGTCTTCATGGACGTGTACCTTGATGATATCATGATCTATTCAGATACCCTTGAGGACCATATATCCCATGTCAAACAAATTATTGATGTTCTGAAACGAGAAACGCTGTTTCTGAATGAAAAGAAGTTGAATTTCCTTGCAAAGGAGCTCACCCTACTTGGCCGCGTTATTGACGACAACGGAATTCGCATGGACCCTGCAAAAGTCGATGTGATTGTGAATTGGAAGGTTCCGTGTAGTTTCCTTAATCAGAGCCCAAAAGAGCCACGACATCCTAAGGAGCGCCTAAACTTACCTCGCATTCGAGCGCCTATGGGAATCCTACACTCGCTCACCACAAACGCAACACCATTTCGGTGGACTTTCACAGAACAACGAGCCTTTGATGAAATTAAGAAAATTGTTGAGCGACATCGTAATCATTGTCGGGTACCGTTAGATTACTCGCTGGGACACAGACCCATATGGCTTGTGACGGACGCTAGTTCTGCAAGTGTCGCCGGAGTTGTATCCCAAGGAGACCACTGGAAGACTGCTTGCGTATTGGCTTTTTACTCAGCAAAGTTGAGTTCGACGCAACAAAACTATGCTGTACATGAGTTAGAGATGCTGGCTGGTCTAGAAACAATGTTGCGGTATCGAGACATTCTTCAGGGTGTTAAGTTCACCTGGATCACAGATCATAAGGGACTAGTTCACTTGATGAAGCAAAAGAATATTACCAGACGACAGGCACGTTGGCTCGAGAAGATGTCCGAGTTCGATTTCGATGTTGTATACATTCCTGGTGAAGAGAACGTGTTATCAGATGCACTGTCAAGAATATACACTAATGATGCACCTGGTACCGTCTGATCCCGCTCCGAATACACCTATCATGATGATAACATTGAGAATGATCGACTGGAGACCTGCGGTATTTCGATGCCTCTATTCACAGGCCTCGAGGCACATGCTGTACGCTCAGCAACAGACGCGGGTTCGGGTCGCCCAGAAACATCAAAGGAATTCGCCAAGCGAATGAAGTCTTTTGTATGCATCAGTGGACCTAGACGCGCACAGGAGGGCGGGAGTGCCACTCACCAGACTGAAACTCAACAAAACTTGACTGAAATTCAACAGAACTTTGGGTCTAGTATGCCAGACCAACCGAAACCTTTGGATTCCTCAAGTCTTGAGACTTTACACAAGCAGGATGAAGGAAAAGAACGACTTTTTATAAGGATTCCCGGTCGTAGTGCTTTTAAAGGCACAGAAACACCACGAACAAGCACCACGGAAGCTGNGCAAAAGTCGATGTGATTGTGAATTGGAAGGTTCCCACATCAAAGGAATTAGTCTCGGGTTTTCTCGGTGCTGTAGGATTCCTCGCGGATAACTTACCTCGCATTCGAGCGCCTATGGGAATCCTACACTCGCTCACCACAAACGCAACACCATTTCGGTGGACTTTCACAGAACAACGAGCCTTTGATGAAATTAAGAAAATTGTTGAGCGACATCGTAATCATTGTCGGGTACCGTTAGATTACTCGCCGGGACACAGACCCATATGGCTTGTGACGGACGCTAGTTCTGCAAGTGTCGCCGGAGTTGTATCCCAAGGAGACCACTGGAAGACTGCTTGCGTATTGGCTTTTTACTCAGCAAAGTTGAGTTCGACGCAACAAAACTATGCTGTACATGAGTTAGAGATGCTGGCTGGTCTAGAAACAATGTTGCGGTATCGAGACATTCTTCAGGGTGTTAAGTTCACCTGGATCACAGATCATAAGGGACTAGTTCACTTGATGAAGCAAAAGAATATTACCAGACGACAGGCACGTTGGCTCGAGAAGATGTCCGAGTTCAATTTCGATGTTGTATACATTCCTGGTGAAGAGAACGTGTTATCAGATGCACTGTCAAGAATATACACTAATGATGCACCTGGTACCGTCTGATCCCGCTCCGAATACACCTATCATGATGATAACATTGAGAATGATCGACTGGAGACCTACGGTATTTCGATGCCTCTATTCACAGGCCTCGAGGCACATGCTGTACGCTCTGCAACAGACGCAGGTTCGGGTCACCCAGAAACGTCAAAGGAATTCGCCAAGCGAATGAAGTCTTTTGTATGCATCAGTGGTGGATCTGCGCGTGTCCTCCCGCCCTCACGGTGAGTGGTCTGACTTTGTCAACAAAACTTGACTGAAATTCAACAGAACTTTGGGTCTAGTATGCCAGACCAACCGAAACCTTTGGATTCCTCAAGTCTTGAGACTTTACACAAGCAGGATGAAGGAAAAGAACGACTTTTTATAAGGATTCCCAGTTGTAGTGCTTTTAAAGGCACAGAAACACCACGAACAAGCACCACGGAAGCTGTAAAGCCACCAGACAACATAAACGAACCAGCTGTACAGGACCCCAGCGACGGTTCACACAGTCCAGGGAACTCCGCGGGCATTGGTTCTAGCGCTAATAGTAATGCCAACACGTCTCCCTTGCTCGTTGATGTAGTCTCCAATGCCACAGGAGGCATCGACATCCGTTCTTTCATCAAGAACAAGTACACGAACAATGTTTTCTTCAAGAAAATACTCGGAAACCCAAAAGACTTTAAGAATTTTGAAGTAACACCGGATGGACTGGTATACCTGAAGCATTCGGAGTATTCGAAGGTATTGTGCATACCTCGAATCCTTATNAGACCAACCGAAACCTGAGACTTCACACAAGCAGGATGAAGGAAAAGAACGACTTTTTATAAGGATTCCCGGTCGTAGTGCTTTTAAAGGCACAGAAACACAGCGAACAAGCACCACGGAAGCTGTAAAGCCACCAGACAACGTAAACGAACCAGCTGTACAGGACCCCAGCGACGGTTCACACAGTCCGGGGAACTCCGTGGGCATTGGTTCTAGCGCTAATAGTAACGCCAACACGTCTCCCTCGCTCGTTGACGTAGTCTCCAATGCCACAGGAGGCATCGACATCTGTTCTTTCATCAAGAACAAGTACATGAACGATGTTTTCTTCAAGAAAATACTCGAAAACCCAAAAGACTTTAAGAATTTTGAAGTAACACCGGATGGACTGGTATACCTGAAGCATTCGGAGTATTCGAAGGTATTGTGCATACCTCGAATCCTTATNTTTAAATACCGATCCCTGTCCTTTCACACTCACCCCAACCCCTTCACTCTCACTACCATTATCTCCGACCTTATACCATCACCCACTACCGCCACTGTCACCTTCATCATCATCATTTATGTCGTCATCATCATCCTACACCATTGAGTATTCCAACATGGCCACTAGCTCCTCTGCTACGATGGACGTTGACGAGCTCTGTTTCGAATACCTTTCTGGACACAATTCCTCGTGTTGCATTATCCACCGATCTCCACAGGAATTTGAAATCCATGGGCAGAACATCCGTCACGTCTACAGTGCCTCGCATGTCTGGCTAATAATCAAACAAGCCAAGACTATCAAGATGACCGATGGCCAACCTCCCGAAGACGTTCCCGGTTACCTCACTTTCGCCCAGATCGCGAACCGCCACTGGCAAAACTATAAGATACCGGTGTATGATCCTAAACACAAGCTCATCGATAGACCTTACGCACTCACCGACAACGATNACTGGAGCTATTCCACTGCGAACCACATCAGTGCGTAGAGCAAGGGGAAGAGATCCTTCTCCCCGGATACACATCAGTTCCCATTGAGGATCACAAAACCATGACCAGTATCACGTTGAAGAAGGCTCTTCAGAACGAAAGGAAGGCCGAATGGCATTAGAAACACTGCCAAAACGGGTGCTTTAGGATACATTCGCCCTGTCAAGAAGGCCAAAATGGAGGAAACACATCGTCTTAAATCATCCAAATCTTGTGCTAAATGTGTCTGAACATTTCCTCTTCGACACCCATAAACAACGACCACTCTTCTTATCAAAAAACCATCACATTCCATATCCTTTCATTTCACAATGGCTGTAGCCTGATACCTTCCGCTCCTTCATCTATTTTGCACCCCAGAGAAACCCTAGTTTCCTCTTATACCACTATCTTTACTTGATCCTTTCTTATGCTTATACTATTTCACTTTATGTAGCCCATTACATGGACTAGGAGGGTGTATGTGATGCACCAACTCCGTTGTTACCCGCCACCCGTACCTACACCTTTACTACCTGCGCTCGTACCTAACCCGTTATCCGCCTATCTGCCAGTACCCGCAGTATATAAGTTAGAGCAGATAGAGTAGAGACCAGCAGCGGTTTTGAATCGACAGACTTATACCTGTTCTTTCGAGACCCTCTTCGTGTGACAAGCATTCCCGCAAACATCACATGAACCTTGCACTGAGAAATTACTCATGCCTCGGCTCTCTCGAAATACACATGTACCAGCACCCAGAATCTAATACACACCCCAGATATGCTCCTATTGACTGACAGCACAAAGCTAGGGTGGATCTACTTCAGACTAGGCTAGGATTTGGCATGATTAAAGCTAGGGGGTAACAAAACAAACACGAAGCAGACAGTGCATGAATTGGTTAATATCCTTCATTCTGATGAATTCATTCAGAATATTTAGCTTTCGGTGCTACTGCCCAACACACCGCTAGCCATGTGAAGACGCCTGGAGGAGTTTATATAAGTCTGGCTCGTGCACACCGCACGATACGTTTGTACTCCACCGAGAATACCCAGCCATGGCCTTCAACTGTGGTGGCCAAACAGCATCAAATTATTGCCAAACCAAGGGCCATCCGATCGGAACATCAACTGTCTATGCACCAGGGTCCAGGCTACATTCTAAAGCCCAAAACGTCCGAACCAGAGGGGAGGTGGGCCATGGTTCCGGAACACCAGGATGGTTGGTTGGTTGGCCAATGGCCGGCTTAAAAAAAATTTTGAGCCAATTTTTTTTCAAATTTTGAACACTTTCTCAGTAACCAAAGGTTCTTTTATGACCACCTTCATAGCAGAAAGACTCAAATTTGCTCCTATATGCCTTTTGGATGCTGGTCCAGATCAGTTTCCTGCCCACCCATGGTCCTTGAGGCTCACTCACAGGTATTTTAAGGGTTTGTGGTGGTTCGGCTGTATAGGACTGGGAGTTCTCCATAATAGGGTTACATTATATGCCTTCTTGAACCAACTTACACCCTGGATAAACATACTATCCTTAGATCTTAGCAGATATCAATCCCTAGAGATTTGCAGTTGCTTGCTTGGGTTCCTGTACCTAGAATATAATGTAGATGAACCTTACAAACAGTTTGAAACATTCTACTGCAGACTTCGGTATATTGTGCTCGCACTTCGCTGAACCTACCTAATGCGAAGGGGGAAGAGGACCAGCGCTAGTCAGGTGCTTGCTACTTAGCGCCGGTGATGTCATGTGAACTACCTTCCATATATGGTAGTCAGTGGTTGGTTGGTTCACTGCGACGGTCCTTAAAAAAAATTTGACCCCATGTACAAAAAAAAAAATTTCCCTCCCCCCTGGTCCAAACACTGGATGACTTCCCACAAGGTTTTGATTCTCATTTGTCGAGTCTGATGACTTTCTGAGGGAAATATCAAATTATTTTAATGAACAGTTAATTCACCATGGCGTTCCTGTAAGGCCCTCAGAGGATTCAACGAACGGCTAGGCTGGAGTTCCTGCGGGAAAACCTCGGATAATCCTTCTGAGACGATTAATTGCTCGATTTTAGGCGAAAAAACCTTACGGGAAGTCATTAATTGTCACAATGGCGGGTCAGTGCATGACAGGACGGCAAACCATGAGAGAAGCTAAACATTCTAGCACGCTAGAATGTCTTCCGTAGGTGGAGGCATTCACTTGACGACGATGTTGACCATACAGGAGTCAAACAGGGCCCTTGTTTCTGAATCGCTCTATTACTTGCGGTTCATTTTGCGCCGCACGCTTCACTGTACAAGGACCTGCAATAATAAGAATTCTCTTTGGCAGGTGGACAATCTTACTATGACAGTGTTCATTGCGGAGAATTCTCGCTGCCTAATGTAAATTGCAAAGATGATGGAATTCCACAGTGCCGAAATGCCCAACAGCTTGGAGGGATAAGTACCAAGGCAATTTCCAAGCAAAGCAAAGTGCTGTTACTATGCTTGTGCCCATTGGTTTTGTTTTTGCTGCTCTTGCACTCTCGATTGCCTCGGCCGTCGCTCAAGATTTCGTGAAGACTTCCGGGCGACGCTTCACCTTGAACGGCGCAAAGTTCACCGTTATTGGGTATGTATTCCACACTCTATCCAGTGCTCGCTCCTGATGAACATTGGTTATTCAGTTCCAACTCGTACTGGGTTGGCTTGTCAGGCCTCAGTACAACCGACATGAACAAAGCCTTTGCTGGTATCGCAAAGACCGGCGCAACCGTTGCAAGGTGCGTTCGGTCATCAGCTTCACGCATACCCACACAACCACCTTTCCTTACACTTATCGTGGCTCTAGAACTATGTAGGAGAATCTCTCTTCGCACTCGCATCGATTTGAAATGTCAGATATTCTCTATGATCCCAGGGGTTTCCACGAAATCACCAGTCTGCCCGGAGTCCCATACTACCAAAGTTGGTCCGGATCGACACAGACTATCAATACTGGTCCTGATGGACTACAAAACTTTGGTGATTTGCTGATGTGCTCATGTCCTAGATTCATTCACGTCAAGCTCATGATATACAGACAATGTAGTCGCTGCAGCAAAGGCTAACGGGATTCGGCTCATTGTGCCACTGTAAGGGCCGTTCTCTCATTCATTCCTCAATTACGACTTACCTCTTGAAAGCACAAATAACTGGAGTGACTATGGGTGAGAACATCAAACACTCGATCCTGGTGTTAGATTTACTGATCCAATCTTGTCACCTCTTCAGCGGAATGGACGTCTACATTAACTAGATTATTGGAAACGATCAACCCCATGATCTCTTCTACACGAACGCAAAAGTCATAGTAAGTATTGAATGCTCGTATGTCGCACAAGGTGTACCGACGGATCGATTTTGTTAGAGCGCTTACAAGAACTACATCAACGCCTTCGTTGGCCGATACAAGAATGAGCCTACGATCATGGTGCGTTAAGTTGAATTATCTTTCATCCTATACATACTGAACTCATGATCTCCTGATAGGCTTGGGAACTCGGTCTGTCTCTTCCTACTTACGATCAACATATTTGAAAGCCGATATATCCCATTAAGCGAACGAACCGAGGTGTAAGGGAACCACTGGGTATGTCTACAAACCCAAACCTCGGACGGTCTGTTCTCAATTGTCTTTTAAACCAGCAAAACATCGGGAACCTGCACTCCAGCTACTATAACAAAATGGGCTACCGATATTTCAGCGTACATCAAGTCCATCGACTCGAACCACCTTGTTGCTCTTGGAGATGAAGGTTTCTTCAACAGGCACGGAAGCTCGTCGTTCCTGTACCAGTGCGTGCAGTGTTACAAGGCCATATTACTATACTGATGAGCCCCCAGAGGTAGCGAAGGTATTGACTTTGACGCCAACTTGAAGATCAGCACGCTTGACTTTGGCACAACCCATGTAAGTCCAGTCACGCTCACCAAGCGATCCGATAGCTTAGAAGTGCCCCATAGTGCTACCCGGAAAACTGGGGCCAAAAGACCGACCCGACTGCCTGGGGTTCTCAGTGGATCAAAGATCACGCTGCTTCTCAAAAATCCGCCAACAAGCCTGTCATTCTTGAAGAATTTGGTGTTAAAAATTCGCAGAACTCTACTTACACTACTTGGTTGTCCACTGTTATAAGCTCTGGTCTTACGGGTAATCTTATATGGTGAGCTCTTGAAATTTTGGGATGCGCATTTACTTATTTCACTAATTACTTTTCTACAGGCAAGCTGGGAGTGTGTTGAGCAATGGGCAGAGGACACCTGATGATGGATATGCGATCTATCCAGATAACCCGGTTTACCTCACCTTGACTAGCCATGCTTCTGCATTGAAGGCGCGGGCTTGATAATTAAAGTTGGAAAACCGTCCGTTTTTGGTCGCTGCATTTGCTAGGGAAACATAAAACTACGTGTCGTGCAACTGGCGTGATTTCATGGAGCGTTACCAGGTTGGGGGTGGGGAAAAAGTTCATCTCTCTACTATTCGCCGTTTATAGTTTGTTTTCCCCGCCGAAGGCATCTGACGACGGTGACCTCCATGGCCTGAGTCTACTGGGTCGCCCGGGTCTCGACGTCCTCGGTGAACCGTGACTCCGACATCGGACTCTAACAGATCAGAGAGAGTTCTCAACTTAATGGACACACGAGGAACGCCATCCGCCAAGTGGTTATTCCATCAGTCCATCAGTGATTGGATTTTTACAAGTTGATGGTGGCGGTGATGCAAACCTGAAATTTGAAACCTGAGGTTTCCGCAGCCCGGCAATCTGCGAGGCTTTCGTAAATCACTACTCCAAATATTTGACGTTGAGCTAATCTCCCTCAGGCTGACTAGAATCGCTCGCAGGCTCGCTTGATATGAACGTCAAGCATGCAGCAACAATGGCGAGACAACCCGATAATCCGGCCATCAAAAGCTGACGTCAAATCAACGAATTCACCCAACAGCAAAAACTTCCTCCACTTTCCCAGATCCTCGAGTGTATTTCTGGTCAGTAATGATGGTCGTCAAGATATAACCGGCCTAACGGACGAGACACAAGCTCACTCGCCGCGCGAGCCATGTCCGAGTCGGTATAAAGCCAAGACTATATTTTTGGTCTTGCCCGCACCCTTCCTTCTTCCGGACTTTCAACTCCATGGTTTTCCTGCAAGGATCTTCAAAGTTCTCCATACAAAATAGTCAGCTCACAAATGTCGAAGGATCTCAGTACATAACCCAAATATATGGAAATAAGCCGCAACGTATGAACCAGGGGGATAGGAACTCAACGATATGGGATGACGTGCGTTCACTGTGGTCCGTATGAACTATTGAGGCTCGACCTAACGATTTCAACGTCCTACTATCAGTATAGGAAGATTCGAACGGGCGATGTGTATGTTACGAGGGTCGTCGGCGAAACAGCAATTAGAAGTTACAATGGGAGGAACCGACAGGAAGGAGTCGCCCATCGCACCATTAGCGTTGCTCATGTCCGTGGTGAAGACGGAGAAAAAGAATTTCTGTATGTTGGCTACAGTGGTCCAGACGCCTACACGGTCAGAAAGAGCATGTCCCAATTCTGCTGTATTTAACATCATAGACCGAACACAGATCTTCAAACAGGACTTTAAGCAGTTTTCCCGTATCAAGTAGGATGATCTTATTCTTCGGTTCAATGGAATCTGGATTAAAGACCATTCGTTATCGTTAGGAATCCGGGCGTTGTCCAACTCTTCGGCTACAACAACACTCTTCCTGCATTGATATTCTATGATGGTGCGGCCCGCTGACAATTCACGATTCCAACTTATGCCAAACCCAATCTTCTCATACAGCGCTGATTCTTTTAACACGAATTATCCTTGTGCAAGATCATATCTCCCCCATTCTCTATACGTATTTTGCATATCAAGTATGCTATGCTATCCTTACCTCGTTTGATCTTGGCTAATACCCCATTTCACAGTTCAACAAAAGGAGAATCACGGACGAAGGCGTTGTAAGACTTCCCCCCCCCTCGCCCGAGGTATATTCCTGTGCGAATGCTAAAATTATGTAGGATATAGGTGAACTCTGGATTGATCCGAGGACCGGCGCGCTGTGCAGAGGACCGTACATTTCATTCACATCAAATCGCACCTGGATGGTTACTGGCTTTGGCCATGAGCCACATTTAATGGGCCAGGGACGCTCCTCTTTACTGTCCGTTCAAACGTACAGCGACCTAAACGCCGTCGTTGACTATCTCACCGGAGCTCTCTCCATTCGCGCTATTCTGCGGGGAATCGGCTGGTCTAGCGGGGGCATTGGGGAACGGCTGACTGATGAAGCAGTTCACCAATTCTCCACCCTTGCAGGCACAATCTATAATACGCACCATCGGGAGAGCATCTATGAGTGGGCGGAGGCGAGAGAAAGATGGCATTACGGGTTGTGGAGAGTGGACGATATCCCTGAAGCAATGAGAAAGAGTCAAATGGTTATGGAAGACGGTTCGGTTCGGTATGTAGGAGTTTGACAAAATACCCGCTGCGAACTGACAATGAATATAGGTTTATGCTTACTCCAATGGATATTCAGCATGTCCGCCGGATAGTTCTGCGATACAGCTTGCTCCCTGGAGAGGACCTCGACACGTTGGGCGAATCATGGCTTGCTCAGGCATATGGCGTGTTCAGCCGACTTCAGATTGATGAAGGCAAATGGGATCAATATGGTGAACTCTAACTTTGGCTTGCGTGGTCATTCTTCTCATCCATACCAACAGCTATGAGCAATGGCTTCTGGCTTGGCTTCCACCGCAAAAAAGGGCATCAAATGTCAGAAGAAAATGCCGACATCATGCTCTCAGTGTACTTTTTCATTGGACCGATTCCTAGCCCTTCTGAGCACGAAACGAGCTGGAAATCATGGACTGAGGGAAGGAAGTACTTCTGGTCTTTTGACCCCTCCGGGCAGGAAAGGCTGTCGAAGGCTGCAGAAGCAGCATTGGGCCTTCCATCTTTCATGTCTAGTATAGAGAATGTCAATCTACATTGGCACCGCCACACATACGAGGCCGTTCACAGGCTCCATCTTCTTCAGGGATCCAATCCTGCGACAACGGATCTCGTTCGAAATATCGGTCTTCCGGTTCTAAGAGCCGTCAAAAACTGTGCTCCAGATTATTCTCTTGACTGGGAAGACTCAACCGACATATCCGATATACTAGGATTTTACGCTGACTTCGAGTTGGACAGTACGCGATAGTGTTGCCCTTGATGTCATGATGCTGATAGTCACTTTCTCTGCAGAGTGTTCTTCAACGCTGGAAAAGTCTGATTCTGACTCTGACATAGTGCTGTATCCACGGCAGGAATCGATAAAGTGACGCGAGTGTTCCTCGGCTTCACTGCAGTCGTGTTATACATACTACTACTCTGACTTTTCATTGCCTGAGCGTTTTCCGGAAGCCATACAGTTTCGAATAATTCACGTGGAATAGTCTTCGCTCGCATGTAGATAATTCTATTGCAAAGACGTTATATTTGATTTTGGAAAAAAAAAAAAGTCGCAGATGTAATGTTGATGTTAAGCATCCAGAGCGGAAAAGAAGCGCAAGAATACATCCTCAGCTCCTGCAGGCTCCCAAGTCGATCATCAGGCGACAGGTTTAGTACGTGACTTTTAGCCCAATGCTGGCTGACTCTGCCGCCTTGGCTTGAAGTTTGAAGGATCGAACCACTCATTCGCATGGGACCAGCAGGAGAATCACCCCTCAACGGTCTACCGTGTACGGGACCGGAAAGGATGCTCTAGCGAGGGAGTATAGTTAGATTTAAACGAGCCGCTGGCCAATGGCGATGATTGTTAGTGTAATAGTGACAGCAGTAGCGAAGGCGCTGAATCTTGAGCAATGGACGAAACCCAATTCAATATGGCCAAAGACGTGCGAATTCTGACTCTCACATGGAGCCAACCCTGGTAACACCTCATCATTTCCCGGTTGAGTCAGGGCCACAAACGTGGATGTGAATGAGCAGTCTTGCGCTCGATACTGTTGAGCCATAAGCTGAGCAAAAGTTGGACGAGAGCGCAGATAGGAGGTTCCGGCGGATCTACTTTGACGTTGACAATGTAATTATAAATTGCATTGCGAAGTAGTACCGCTACTATACTAAGTTCCAGAGCGCTTTGATCTTTACGAGTTCCCTTGAGCGATGATCTTTTCGAGTGGCACACCGAGGGTGTAAGAGTGACCGTGTTCTTTGACGTCTCGGACTCTTGATGGCGGAATGCTGTTACGTTATTGTCGGTAACAGAAAAGCCATACTTGCTAGTAAACCGTAGCTGCGTAATCCCAGAATTCTCCCTAGCCATCTGAGGGATTGCCAGGTAACTGCCCGAAATTCCTCTTCTATGGTACCCTCCACCCAGGTGCTCAAGAATATTGTCGGACGCGTTTGCTGGATATCCCAGTGAATCTTGAAGAACATACAGAATCCGTGAGTCCTGCAGCTGAATTTCGATCAAGGGATGTAGAATCCAGTGCAAGGCACCGCAGAGACGTCAAGGCAGTTCGTAGACGTCAGCACGGTACGTAAACGCGTACATGCTGATGAATCCTCTGTCAGCACTAGTCAGCACCAGGGCTGCAGGAAATCCCGATGGGAAGATTGGCACATCGAAATGACAACGTGATTTCCTGAAATGCTGCCGCATGACGCGGCCCTCGACGTCCACTGGAAAATCATTGGCATAAAGGGAACCATAGATCGACCGAGTTCAACTATTCCTCACCGACACCACCTCTCGAATTGTCTGCTGAACGATGCCCACCACTATAATTGTTCCAGATGGGTGAGTGTCTACACGAATTCAGAGCTATGGATTGTACTCACCTGAAGAATTCTAGCCTGCCTCTTGTTGGCGCATCTCTACTTTCCACCATCGTCCTTCTCATTGGTCAATCAGTTGTCGTAGGAAGACACAGAAAGGCCGCAAAGATTGCATATCCTCAACGTATGTCGCCATCCCGCCATTCAATCACGCAAACACGATTTTGATACTGATTTTGAAACCAAAGTTTACGCTGAAAAGGCACAAGAGGAGGCGTCGTTTGAGGCAAAGAAGTTCAACTGTGCTCAACGTACGCCTACACTGCACACTGCACTCCTGTTATCAGGCACTGACTTGCGCGTACTAGGTGCTCACCAAAACACCCTCGAAAACATCCACATCGTCTGGTTGACGTACGTTCTTTCGTCCATAAAAGCGGAAATACAGACTTAGACCGAGTCCTCTGTAGAACCTGTATCACAGCCATCAAATACCCGATCCTCGCAGCCTCTCTCACTGGTTTGTGGACCCTGTCAAGATACTTCTATACCCGTGGCTACGTGACTGGGGATCCTTCCAAGGTACACGTTACATTACCTATTACCGTCTTCGTTGACTGACACTGTTTCCCTGAAACAGCGTTCGGGGGGTGGACGTCTTGGTTCGGTTACTGTTCTTGGTACGTATATGTGTTTGTACTACCTTTCGATGACCTTAGTCTCACCGGGTTGATACAGGACTGTTGGGAAGCTCGTTCTACATCGTCGGGAAGGGCGTAATGGAGTATCTGGGATTCTAAAGTACATTAAAGCAAGTTTGATCATTTATTAATTAACATTATTTATCAACCTGGAATTCGGAAAGCCATGCCCCGAGGCAACAATCTGTGTCAGCCCGAGTGAAATGCACCTCATACATAGCTTGCAACTTAGAACAATCACTATAGGTCAACCCGTGCTGGTTCAGCGACTTCGACCTATGGCCTCTTGGACATGGTTTCTATTATTGTCGTCAAGAGATGCAAAATTGGATGGAATATTCAGGACGCGTTGTAAGTTTCTTCCAATGCGTATCAGCTCATTTTCAAGTTTCACTACAGCCTCAGGTAACAAGTACATAAATAACGCGGTCATTTCCAGGTGAACGACGCCGACGAAACCGGCATATCCTGTCTGCAACCCGGAGTTGTAAGAAATTTTCCTTGAGACGTCAGCTTTGGAGAACCTGATGGGCAGGGCTATGAAGCGTCGTGTCTCCATAACAAACATCTCACTTTTCGTCTAGTGCAACGGCGCCAGGACAGCTCTCTTTCCAATCCACGAACTACTCTAGTCATTCCCTCGAGTGATTCCCGCATCTCACGCCGTCGAAATTCCCACATCTCTTCCTTGCTCGCGGTCACTAGAGTACCTCAGTCCTATACCGCTGCATCTAGTGAGTTACCTGCTGGGGACATATTCATATTGAATGTGTTTTTGCGCTGTCGCATCCAATGCCAATGAAGACGGTCGAAAACGTTCATATTGTCACTATAATAGTATCAATGTTAATTGTGGATGTGCTATAGCGAGTTTCAGCTCACGTTCAAGCAACGCCTAAGGGTTGATACGCTCAAATTCATGCGGCTTGATACGTTGTTAGTCTGTTCAGTCATACACATGCATGTTGGTCAGAGAACAACCTACGTGTGCTCGAGCTCGGGTCAAGCTCGGGCTGCTGTCTTAGGGCAAAAACGCGTTGCGAGTGATCTTGTCGATGTAATCCCATTCTGTCAGCAATTTGGTCAGCACTAGTCAGCATCTCAGGGCTGCACTGCAGCAGGAAATCCCGACGGAATGATTGGCACACCGAAATGATACGTGGTCTTCTCGGATGTTCAACTTTATTGCCGAACGATGCGCATGACGCGGCCCTCGATGTCCAGTGGGAAAATAGCTGGCAATAAAAGGGAATTAGACATCGACCGAGTTTACTTAACCACTGATACCACCTCTCGATTCTCCTACTAAACGATGCCCACCACTATAATTGTTCCAGATGGGTGAGTGTCTACACCAATTCAGAGCTATGGATTGTACTCACCTAATTCTAGCCTGCCTCTCGTTGGCGCATCTCTACTTTCCACCGTCGTCCTTCTCATTGGTCAATCAATTGTCGTAGGAAGACACAGAAAGGCCGCAAAGATTGCATATCCTCAACGTATGTCGCCATCCCGCCATTCAATCACGCAAACACGATTTTGATACTGATTTTGAATCCAAAGTTTACGCCGAAAAGGCACAAGAGGAGGCGTCACTTGAGGCAAAAAAGTTCAACTGTGCTCAACGTACGCCTACAATGCATCTACGCTCCTGCTGCCGGACACTGACTTTTGTGCCTAGGTGCACACCAAAATACCCTCGAAAACATTCCCATCGTCTGGTTGACGTACGTTCTTTCGTCCCTAAAGCTACAGGTACCATAGATTCACAGCGAATACTCTGTAGAACCTGCATCGCAGCCGCCAAATATCCGATCCTCGCAGCCTCTCTCACTGGCCTATGGTCCCTGTCAAGGTACTTCTATACCCGTGGCTACGTGACTGGGGATCCTACCAAGGTACACGTTACTACCGCCACCGCTTTCGTTTACTGACAGTGTTTCCTTGGAACAGCGTCTGAGAGGTGGATACCTCGGTTCGCTTACTGTCCTTGGTACGTATATGTGTTTGTACTACCTTTCAATGACCTTGGTCTCACCGATTTGATACAGGACTGTTGGGAAGCTCGTTTTACATCGTCGGGAAGGGCGTAATGGAGTATCTGGGCTTCTAGAGTACCTGTCATTAAAGCAAGTATGGTCGCGTAATGAGTACATTATTGACTTTTCTTATCAATTTGGAATTTCGGCACAGCACGCACAGTTCTGTTATACCGCAATACATTTCCCTAGCGAGTACAGCGATCGAATACAAAGGGTATAGTGCATATTTACCCACTTATACCTCAAACCAATCAAGCTCGCGCCTTTAATGAAGAAGCATGACTCGTCAGTAAGGAGTAGACGGGGTCATCTGGGTAGATGGCATATCCATCATCGTTGGTCCTCTGGCCAGTGCTCAACATAGACCCAGCTTGCCTATAGAATGGAGAGTAAGTAAATGAGCCTACCCAAGTCATACTCACACACCATATAAGATCACCCGCCAGTCCAGAACTGACAACAGTAGACAACCAGGTGGTGTAAGTAGAGCTCTGCGAGTTCGTAACGCCAAATTCTTCAAGAATAACAGGCTTGTTGGCAGCTTTCTGGGAAGCAGCGTGGTCTGTGATCCACTGAGCACCCCAGTTGGTTGGGTTTGCGCTTTCACCCCAAGATTCTGGGTATGCCTATGGACTTGTGAGTTATTGAATGCGCTCTATTTTATGAGCGGAAGCAGACTTGCATGAGCGGTAGCAAAGTCGAGGGTGCTAATCTTCAAGTTGGCATCAAAGTCGATGCCTTCGCTACCTCTGAAGGCGAGTGTGTTAGCCAGCAGGATATGGCCTAGTCAAACTGAACACACTGGTATGGGTATGACGCGCTGCCGGGCTTGTTGAAGAAACCTTCGTCTCCGAGAGCAACGAGGTGGTTCGAGTCGATGGACTTGATGTAGGCCGAGATATCAGTAGCCCATTTGGTAATAGTGGCCGTAGTGCATGTTCCAGATGTCGTGCTGGGTGAGAGGCAATATTGAGAACGAGTCGGTTAGGTTGTAATAGGTCTAGACGTACCCAGTGGATCCCTTACACCTTGGTTCGTTTGCTTGATGGGATGTATCAGCTTTAGAACTCGTTACTTGTAGGAAGAAACAGACCGAGTTCCCAAGCCTATCGGAAAAACAGTAGTCCGGTATCGGATGAGAGGTGCTTCAGTTGAACGTACCATGATAGTTGGCTCGTTCTTGTATCGGCTGACAAAAGTATTAATATAATTCTTGAAAGCGCTCTAATGAAAAAGATTCATTGGTACGCCATCTACGTGGATGCATTCAACACGTACTATGACTTTTGCATTCGTGTAGAAGAGATCATGGGGTTGACCGTTTCCGACAATCTGGTTGACGTAGACGTCCATTCCGCTAAAGAGGCGGCGAGATTGAGTACAATGCTAACGTGAGTATGTATTTGGTAATCTCACCCATAGTCTGCCCAGTTGTTCGTTCTTTCAAAAGGTGAGTGTGTATCAAGGAAAGAACGAAAGAGAGGCCCTTACAGTGCTACAATGAGTCGAATCCCGTTGGCCTTGGCTGCAGCAACCACCTTGTCTGTATAACATAAGCGTAAGAACACAAGGTAAACACATCCAGAAACTTACCGAAGTTTTGCAGTCCATCAGCGCCAGTATTGACTGTCGGTGTTGATCCGGACCACCTTTGGTAGTAGGGAACTCCGGGTGAATTGGTAACTTCGTTGAAACCCCTGGATCACGGAGAATGTTTGGTATTTTACCTCAACGCGAATGCGAAAGAGAGATTTTCTTACCAAGTTCTGGAGCCATGATAAGCGTAAGAAAGGGTGATTGTGCGGATATCTATATAACGAAGCGTTACCTTACAACGGTTGCACCGGTCGCTGCGATATCAGCAAAGGCTTTGTTCATGTCGGTGGTGCTGAGACCTGACAAACCAACCCAGTACGAGTTGGAACTGAGGGTTCGTCAGGAGCGAGTACTGCATCTAGGGTGTAATATACATACCCAACGACCGTAAACTTCGAACCATTTAAGGTGAAGCGCTGTCCGGAAGTCTTCACGAAACCCGTAGAAGCAGGAGGGGCAGCAGTAGTACTAGGTCCAGCGGTAGTACTTGTTCCAGCTGTCGTAGACGGAGGAAGCGTTGTAGAGCTTGTGGCCGTTCCTTGGAGACACTGAGAATAGTAGTCATTCTGTTTCACACAGGTCCATCCAGATACACAAGCTAATCGCAGAAAAGAAAATCAGTCTCAAATCCCGCGACCAAGAGTAAAAGTATGGTTGCTTACTCGTGGGTCCATTGTATCCAATGCCGCCGCACTGGCCCCATGCTGGGACAGTTTGTTGAGCAGACACTGAGGCAATCGAGAGTGCAAGAGCAACAAAGCCAGCGAACGTGAGCATCGTGGTACCTGCTTCACCTTCGAACTCGTTGGTAGATACATTTATACACCGTCCAAGTTGTGGTCAAGTGATTTCAGACAGCGGAAAAATGTTCATCGTTGCAGCACTCCAAGGGAGCGAGAATTCTCCGCAACCGACGTTGTTGCAGCGAAGGGACGTATGGCGTGTCCACCTGGCATATAAATTGCTTATAACCATGCTTTGTTGCATGTCCTTTACGATGAAGCATGTGGAGCAAAATAAAGTACAAATAACAGCTCTGCCTTCGCAAGTCAAAAAAAAGGAGTGATCTAGGAACGAAAAACCCTGCGTACCTCGTATCAACCGCTCCGCTCGAGTATCAAATCGAAGTAAATCATTAAATCATTTACCCCTCGCTCGTTTAGCTCGACTACTGTCCCGACCCAGCCATCTGGCCTGAAGACGACCACTGCACCTTTTTGAATATCAACCCCGTATATCTCATGTGCCTTGACGTTCTCGTCGAAATAAACTTTGCCGATTGGTGTCATACCAAGGACCTCTTGACCACCGTTACCGGAAACTGACGTTATAGTGAACCACTTGAACGCCCGGGCCGGGAAGGACTGGATGAACGGGGGTAGAGCACCCGTGAAAACGGAATACGCTGAGCAGGTGTGGGATGGATTTCCTGCAAAAATGACGACGCTGGGAGTTTGGAATACGTGTGAGTTGATCGAAAAGTTGTTATGCTTGTCGAGACCTACGAGAATTTGGCATCGTTCTTGAGCACCTTTTGCAAACGTATCGGATCACCGGTTCTAGATTTCCGTTAGCCGGTAGCACACCAAAAGACAAGTTTGTTCCAACCCGATACTGGTTAGATAGACATCTGGACCTCGTTCACCCGGGTTTAGTGTTGCTCGAGATGGTCCGTTCACTTCACGATTGATGGCATTGGAAGCTATGATACTAATCCCTTAGCCGCCACGCAACACAGACCAAGAGTGACGCACGATACGATATTCCTACCCAATTTTATCTCGGACAGTGCGTTTATGACGAGGCCAAAGCCTACTCACCCAGTCCAAGAGTAAAAGCCTGCATATTCATGTCGTCAAACCATTCTGTCAGGATGTCGCTGTTGCGCGAGGTGAGCAACAACCTCGAGTTCCTTATGAGTAGGATCTCATACCGTATGCTTTCTGTTCTTCCTTGAAACCGCGGAGGATATTCTCCTGAAATAAGCGTGCTAATCGTCTTGTCATTGTCGATGACCTGATGGTACGTAGGTCAAAAGCGTACAGTCCGTGTGAAATGGATCCGACCTGTTGAACGACCGACCGACGCTCCTCATCATACGAAGCCAACAGAGACCCTTTGGCAATTCCATGAATACGAAGCTAGGGGCATCGTTTAACAATGATGAACATGAACGACCGTGACGCCTTACAGCGAGTTTCCATGCCAAGTTGACTGCACTACGAGTTCTTTTAGCCTATGAAAAACATGAGGAAATGGCCAGCACTTACTCGTGGATGCCGGTGTTTAGGCCTTGAGCAGATCCAGAGCTATGGGTGTGGCAAGCGTCTCCCGCAAGAAATACCCCATTTCCCACGTCAGAAAAGCTCCTCGCAATCCGTTGACCGATTCCCTGTGTCGGTCATTAGCACAACGCCACCCATGATCATGGTAAGACTTACATAAATTGTAAACCACTGCATATCCTCAAACTCCAATTCAAAAGGCTCAATCGCTTTCTTCGCTTCCTCCATTGCCACCTCCCGTGTGACTCCCTCAACTCCACCATACTTCTCCAACAAAGTCTGCGAGAATACATAACCAATCCTAGTCAGCCCGTTATCCGTGGGGCACCAAAGAATCTGGCCATGAGATCTACTGTCGATGCTATTAAGACATCGTGGATTAGGCATGTTGGTTTTCACTTTTGCGTCCATCCGAATCCAACGATTCTTGGTATATTCACCATCAAATGGAATCTTGGCAAGCTTGCGAACGGTAGATTTGCCTCCGTCCGCACCGATTAGGTATCGCCTAGAAAGAGGCAGGTAAGAATGAATCCTACGCGAAATGAAGTAGCTGACGTCTTGACTTGAACGACGTGGTCATGAGTTAGATCTTTGATTTGGACACGTATTGGGTATTCATCGATGGCGACTTCGTCCAGGGCGTATGATTCGATGGCGTGCCTCATGTGAAGATTGAAACCGTACTCTTGGAAAGCCGCGGTGAATTCGTCTTCCGTCAACTTTTGTCTGAGATGTAAGCTAGCAGGTGTTTGAGCGTGAGCTTTTCGTTAGTACTAGTAATAACGGCCACTCACGCAAATTTAAAGAAAGTATCACCTGCGGAAAAGAATTAGATTCGACGAGACGAAAGCATCGAGGCGTACCGAGCTTGTCCATCCGGCTACCATACATCAAGCCACCCTTTACGCGACGTCCCCTATCAAAGATGTTAATTAAGAATAAGGTATATAATGAGGAAGCCTGCAGACTCGTAAAAGTGTAAGCCTGTTCTGGTGACCACCCCAGTCTGCAATAAGCGTTCCGCGAGATCCAGCTGATCTAGAAGTTCAATTGTGCGCGGCCAGAGCGTACAGGCACGTCCATATGGATTTGAGAGGGTCTTGTCTTCTTGTTCTGGTTTGATCACCTAAGTAGACGGGATATGGAAATCCAGAGGCGTGCTCACCGATGAGAAGAGGCCGGCAGCCATACCTAGCGAGCTGATAAGCTATTAGTGCACCGACAGGGCCTGCACCTATGCTGCAGGACGTGCAAGAATTAGTGTCAAGGGGGCACTAATGAACAGCTGGTGAGCACTTGCATGACAACGTCTGCAGAGTTGGGTATTTCGGACATTCCTCTGGGTGAGTTTTCAATAAGGTCAGCGATAAAGAGTGGGTACCAAATGCGTAAGTATACTAGCGTGGAATTTCAATGCAAATTCTGTATAAATTCTCATCACTACACGAACGGTCAGGATGTAAGTAGAGAAACCCAATACCTTGATGGTGATGGGCGCTGATGCTGGATAGCCTCCTGAGCAATGCGTGATCTTCGGTGTGAATCCCATGGTCGCGCAGGCAACGAAAAAGGATGACGATGCAAGGTTTTCAGCCAGAGACGGGTGGCCCTGTGTCCCAAAGTCTAAGCAGATCCCTGCGTAGCCATAAATTTCCTTCGATCTTACTCAGAGAAGCGTCGAATGAGGCCACGGGAGCGAGATTACTAAATGAGATGTGATTGAATCGAATGAGAAACATGATAGGCAGTCAGGGTCGAATATTGCATAGCGGTGTTTGTTTGGCGGAAACAAACTAGATTTCTTACTCTCAACAACGACGACGAGAAGGTCAATGACGATGGCGACGCTGAGCAGGACGTCATCGTCGAACTCTTTCAACCAAGACCCTCATCAGCGACATAGCACGCTGAGTGCTGCGCCGTCATCATCCGCCGCTTCCTTTAGAACGGCTCCAATCTCAAACTCCTCAACTTCCTCCATCACCACCGTCAACAACGCCCCGGTTAATCCCATGCACGCATTGGCTCAACAGAGAGGGGAATTTCACATACTCAAAGTTACCGGCGATACTGTGCAAGTCGGCTCTGGACCCATGCCAGATACTTTCATGCAAAAGATGTCCAAGCACATAGCGACAACACTCGATACCGACACTCCTTCAACTTCTCATGTTCAGGCACCACCGTCACCCCCAGCGACCGACGAGGAAGAAGATGGGTTTAAACCAATTTTACCACAGAAGGAAGAGCCAGCCGTCGGGCTAAGCAGTACTCGAACAGTACCACAAATGTCGAAACCGTCACAGTCGGAACCTTTGACCACACCCTCCGTCGTTTTCGAGGAACCGGAGCCTATCAGGCGTATACGAACGTCGTCCGCGTCAACGCATCGCCAATTACCCGGCCGCTCCTCTACGTTAGCATCCGACCCTCGTATCGACGCCCGTCCTTCTACCGACACCACCAAGGCCTCGATGCGCACAGTCACAGCATCAGAATCTCATCCACCTTCGGCATCCAAAATACCGGCATCATTACAACCCTCACAAACCGACTATCTACAACCACCCTCGATATCACGTCCAACCCGCCGCAACACCACTGGTTCCGCATTTACTTCTCTTCCATCACGTTCACCAAATGCCGGTGTACGCACGTCTCTGTTGGCATCTCAACACGCACAGTATGGGTCTACACCAAGCCCCGGTCACACGAACCTATTCCCGTCCGATGACCCCAGTGATATGACAAACGATATTCAACTTCATGCCGAGAGAATTCGCCGAGAGCGCCAGGAAAAGCGAGCCAAAGCCGAGGCCGCCTTGACTCGTGAAACGAGTATCGCTCCCACACACAAAGACGATGACGTCCCATTAGTGGGAAACCTCATCGGGGAAGACCACGTCAACTATGTATTGATGTACAACATGCTCACTGGGATCCGGATAGGTGTTTCAAGGTGTCAGGCGAAGATCAAGCGGCCACTTACAGACGAGGATTTTACCGCACGACACAAGTACTCATTTGATATTGTCGGAAACGAACTTACTCCTAGTGCCAAGTATGATTTCAAGTTCAAGGACTACGCACCGTGGGTGTTTCGGAGTTTGAGGGAGGACTATTTCCATTTGGATCCCGCGGATTACTTGTTATCCTTAACGAGCAAGTATATCTTGAGCGAGTTGGGTTCACCTGGAAAGTCTGGGAGTTTCTTCTACTTTAGCAGAGACTACCGCTTCATCATCAAGACGATACATCACAAGGAGCACAAGTTCTTGTTGAAAGTGCTGCGAAGGTGCGTTACTCCAATGATTCCTTGCGAGTATATACTCACCACGTTTTTTATTTCAGGTATTACGATCATGTCAAGTCGAACCCGCACACCCTCATCAGTCGGTTCTACGGTTTACATCGTGTAAAGCTTCCCAGGGGGCGTAAGATCCACTTCGTCATCATGAACAACCTATTCCCACCCCACAAAGATATCCACGAGACGTACGACTTGAAGGGAAGCACGGTCGGAAGAGAGTGGATCGATAAGGAAAATGTCATTCATTCCGCTAACTCATACAATCCCACTCTTACCACGTCCTTCTTCTAGGGTCCCGAACCTTCAGAAAGCCAATTGTCGGAAAAGAATGATCCTTCACAACAAGCATCCTCGTCATCGTCGAAGAAGAAGAAGACGTCACCGGTCATGAAGGATTTGAATTGGATAAAGAAGGGTAACAGGCTGGAGTTGGGTCCAGAAAAGCGGGCACTACTAACTGAGCAGCTACGGTACGTCGTGTCACTTCTTGTCCGACCAACTCTCACTTAATAGCTTTCAGGCGGGACAAGGAGTTGCTCAAGGATATTCATGTAATGGATTACAGTCTGTTGGTCGGGATACATAACATGCAACGAGGAAACCGAGATAACGTTCGACGACGAACGCTCAAAGTCTTCGAGGTAAGGCTATTAGCATGCTCCTTTAGGATTGGGTATTGACAAAGAACCCAGCCTGATATTGCACTCCGGCGACATGCATCTCATTCTGCGCACAATCTGTCAATGTCGAGACCGAAGTCAACATCATACTACGGACATGGACACTCGCAAGACGCGATAGCTTTACGACGTGCAATGCGCGAGAGCGATCCAAAGCCGTTTGAAGAGCCCATGCAGAACGGCAATGCAGTTGGCTCCGGTCCGCATACTCCTGTTCATATCCGAGTAAACTCCGCGGGAAGCGCTAGAGCTGTGCGGACTAGCATGGGCGGTGGCGCAAAAGGAAAAGGAAAGGAGAAAGATGAAGATGGAAATGTGATTAGTGAAAAGGTGGAGCCGGCTGCTGGAGAACAGGAGCGTGCCGGTGAGAAGAATGAGAGCGATAACGAGGATTCCGTGTTGGGGCTAACGGCCATGGACGCACAAACGATGGATCGGGCACATTTTGTCTTCTATCAGGACGAAGGTGTAAGTTTGTTTCACCTCTGCTAGGTCCATCTGGACTAAAATCCGCTTAGGGTCTTCGAGCCACAGATGAGAATAACGAAAACATGGATATGATTTACTATCTAGGAGTTATTGATATCCTCACGCCATATAACGGCTTGAAGAAGGTCGAACACTTCTGGAAAGGCTTGAGTGCCGATCGGGTATGTTCTCCTGTCGGTCTCTTTGGGCCAAAGCTGATCATGAAATGCTTTTCTAGCACAAAATTAGTCCCGTTCCACCTGTGGAATACGCCGAGAGGTTCTTCAAGTTCATGAAGGCGATTATGCGTGGTGGTTCTGGTGGCGAGTCATTCGTTTGATCTCGTTTAGGACCTTTTTCCGATCTTCACCTTGTCGGGACATCCTTTCCCCAATGATCTTGTTCCCCGTTATTGCTCTCTTTCTAACTGCATCAAGCAATTTCGGACTTCATACATTCATAATTATAATTATTGCAACACAGCTTAATACATTCCTTCTACGTTCCCCAGCCCTTGCTCGCCTTTATTGTTTCAAAAGCATATTTTAACTCATCATATTGGCTCTCCTTTCATTATTTATACATCGCACATTTACCCTTTTCATCCGCTTTCATGTTATCTCGGGGGGGATCTTACCTTCATCTCAGGAAAGCCTGAAACATGGTGGTTCTCCGATCGAGGTACGGTTCCTAATATTGTTCGCATCTGCAATACTCAAGCCATGGTTTTGTAGTTTCGAAAAGGAACCTCCTATCGCGGATGCAGAAGCCATTCCGAACAAACGTCTACCTATCATAGCTGCTGCCACCGGGACACTCTATCACATCTACCCATCGCTCAATTTACTGTATCATATCGCTCTTTTTGATGGAGCCCCACACTCATTTGAACTAATCGCGTTTTAGCAACCCACGCTCGTTACATTCCTGTCTCTCATCAGATTATCCCGGTCACTCATTTGCTTTATCTCTTATCACTCATCTCCCACCACAGTCACTCGTTTCTACTCTTCTCTCTCGCAATTGTATTGTGCGCACATTCCAAGGACATTCACATACTTTCCCCCACATTCCTTTCCTCACTCTCCCAAACCCAGGCAGCAGCAAATGTAGGATATGGCGACGCGAGATCAAGTCAAGGCATCGAGTTGAAGGATCCAATGGTTGTTCTGTTGATATCGTCTTTATTCGTGCATGTTATTGTTGGTTGTACATAGCTAGGTAGTGTGTTTGTTTTCCCTTCTTTATAGTACTTTAGAGATTCCAAATCTAAACCATCCCTTCAGGATTCCCAAACGGTGGCATATTTGCAGAGACACCAATTGTGACGACGAGAACAAGCAAGATTTCGATTGAATAGAATCCCGGTACATTTGGGGCGACTACACTAAAGCGTAAGATCGCGGGCTAGAAGACCGCCAACTGCTGCGTCTCTTAGAACTATGACCTAGGTTCCCCCAGTGCCACCGGTGGGTCTCGTCTCAACATGTGATCCCAGATTTGGTACCTAGAGAAGTCTTCTTTATACACGATGTGGAATGGGCGAGAGTAGTCTGCTAACATTGTCAGCAAGATCTCAGCAAGAAAACTTACACAAAACACAGAATACTTACCGGGATATGCCTTCGTAGGTTTCGACACCCTGAAGTCCAAAATGACGAAGTCTGTGAGTTCGCCTCTGCTATCCAAGGATGATAAGCGCCTCCGCTATCCAGATAGTTCTTGATCCGATCGCTATCCCGGAGTAACTCGAACCCCCACTTTTTTGATGCCACGAAGAAATCAATTCGCCCTTGCTCCCTTTGCGTATACTGTCCATACTCGGGAGACACTGCCATTGCACCTTCTGTGAGAGCGTAGATAGAACGATAAAACTGGTTTTGGTACTGTGCTTCTACAAAGGATGCACCAGACTTTGCCACTTCCGCATGCGGTGGAGAGCGGAATGCAGCGGGAGAGAAGCGCCGCAAGACAGTTTGCCAAAAAGTCTCAAATGGCATTGATGCTAAATCGGGAGGAAGGGTCGTGTTTGCAAGTAGCTTGTTCGAGAACCATGATAAGTGAAGGGGAGATGGAAACCTTATAGCGGTGTCGTCATTCGGTGACTCGTACACATACATCCACCCCTGGGTCTTCATGAATTGAAGGGCTTCGGCTTGTTCGGGATCTGGTGATGAAAGCTCTGTTTTCGTCCATGCACTGCGCCGTGATCAGCTGTCGAAGAAGATGGGTACAGGTAGCAGGATACGTTGACATGTGCTCTGCAGGAAGGCCTCTGCAAAAATTATCCGCATCGTTCTTGATGGCTTGCATAAACCTGTCCTGGGATTCCCAGTAGACCATGAAGTTTACATATAGTCTTGGCAGATATTTGAATTTTGCATCCATCTAAAATGCTTGGCCGACTGAGTACTATGAACACAAGGGAATTCCACATGTAACATACCTTCGCAGTCGTTGCCATGTAGAATAAGGATGTTGTGACATCGATATGTCCCTTTGATATCTTGAAGAAATAGTCTTGGAGGTCTTCATCTAGTCGTGGCCAACGTTTCTCTGAAGACAGGCCTTTCTCTACTCGGCTTAAGAATGAGCTATATTCCGCCTCGGTAAAGAGGATCGAATGGGTCACCTGAGTCGTTGGAATAAGGCCAATGAGCGCTCGGCCAGGGATCCGGTGAGGTGTACCATATTGACATGTTTGGCTCTGGGAAGTGCTCTGTGGAGGACTATCATACAGGGCGAAGAGCACAATAAAGAGCCCTTCTGGCTTCCGGCTCTGCAACTTGAACGGAAGGCCCACAATTGTGAATCCCAATACGACGTCTGGGCTTCATCAAGGAATAGCCAGAGTCGCTTAGCGCTGCTGACTCTCTTCCGGACATACGACAAGAGTAACTCGCCATGAGAAGTCAGGCAGGGTAGTCGATCCCGGAATTGGGAAAAGGGTCCTCGTATGAAGTCATTTCCAAGCTCCTCAGAAAAGGGTTGTGTACAAACATGTGGTTTCACACTTGGGCATCCAAAAGGGGAGTTCCTCTATTATATCTCCAGGAAGACTTTTTTCGACATGGTATCGAAGAAGATAGAGCAGGGTAGTCTTCCCGGATGCTGGTGTACCCCTTACCTACACATAAAGGTGAGGATACAGAAAACCGAGATGTGTAAAGACGTACTAGAACGAAATGTTCCCTTAACACCTGCTGGAATAGAACCTCCACACATTTTCGTCTCGAGTACTTGCCGTCTGTAAAGGGGTTAGGAGCCCTATGAGAATGATTCCGATCGTCACTACATACCGAGCCAGGAGCTCTGCCGAACGTGTTGGTTGAATAGTGGATCTGAGAAGACGATCAGGAAAGTCAACAGTGAATGATAAAGGCCGGAATATTCACCGTAGTTGATGGCGACCACGATGGAAATAGTAGACTCGTCGTGCTGCACTGTGCACATTTAATACTTTCTCCGTTGCCGACAAAGGTTCGCCTATTTCCGCGTCCCTCATTCGTTCTGAAAGAGGAACAGCGGAACAGATTTCTATTGATTGGGACTGGTGGTAAGGATTAGGACAGCATATCTGCAGTTATAAAGCGTACATGCCAACGGCGGGAAGGTCACTGTTTCTCGCAGTCTCGCCGATGTTGACAAGTTGATTCATTATCTTCCGGCGGAAGTCGCCTAACTCTGGAGATATGCCCGCGAGGCCCTCCGTATTTGTTCGTATTTGCCTTCTACCAAAATCCTGTCCCAAGAGCTCCTCAGCTCAGAGCACAACGAAATATTCGTTTCATGAGTGGAATGCTGCAGGAATGAAATGAAGAACACCTTCTACTTATTAGATTTTGAATCTTGAGATTTTTCAATGATGTTATGTAGATTATCTGGAGACTGAAGGTCTAAATCGAGAAAGTAATAAGTAGAAGTTGTTCAGTGGCCTTCAAAACAGAAATGTCTCTCTTGGTTTGAGGCAGGGAGAGGTGTACGTGTGGGGACGAACATGCCGTCTTTGTCCAAACCTGGCACCGGCTTCCGCCTGCGGTGGGCCAACTTTTGTCCAAACTCCGTACGGGTGTCGGGCTCTCCGAGCCCAGTTCTTGTCCAAACCCTAGAATGGCATTGCCACCCACTTTGCAGGGTCCTAAATATGGGTTTCCTACTCCTATCGACATCGGTCACGTTCAGGTCACGTTTCATTTCAACAACCACGACGCGTATCCCTGCCGGGTACCACTTCCCCACATCTCGATCCTACAATGCCGTCTACTGCACCTACGAAACGACAAACCTCTCGCAAGGCTCCGCTGAAGCCTACTGTAAAAGTAGCCCCAGTTTCGACTGAACAGCTCGCCGAGAAGCTTGCAACACTTGTGGTGTCAAACTCAAAAGGAAAGCAGAAGGCCAAGGTTGGACTGTCAGCCGAAGAGGAAAGAGCGCAGTCCATGCATTGCGTCAACTCGGCCTCTCAACATTTGTCGAGCCTCGTCAAATCTGGGTGGAAGTCTTCGGAACCAAAGTCCACTATTTACAAGAGTGCAACAGAATCAGCCCTATCAGCAGCCAAACATTTAGAGATACTCAGGAAGCAGAGTCCGGATGATATAGATACTGAGAGAGCTGCTATCAGTGTATTAGGGAAGCTGGTGGCACTGGAATTGGTGAGTTGCTTAGGTTACATCCTTGCGAATTGGTTTCTAACATTTTGCATAGTACGACCATGCCTTCCAAGCACTGAAGGCCACACATCCCAGAATTAATGCCTTCGCAGGGTCTGCAGAACAGTCAGCCGCTACCTCAAATCATTTACTCTCTCTGCCTATCCCTACCGAACCGCCCACAGACCCCATTCTACTCAACTTAATATCTACTTACTTGATTAACGCCATCATCGTTATATCTCATCACTTCACGAACACTTCGCGATCCTCCGCCACCCAAGCTTCATTGACGTTGCAATCCTTTTGCTCGGCACTTACATCGACTCCTACACTCCTGGCTTGGATGCCAACTTTGTCCGCGCTCCCCGCGAAACATATCGACTCCCTTCTCACGAAGTCGTACACCGTTATCAACAAGCTTGCCCAATTCAACTCGAAAGAGAACCCAGAAACGGTGTTCCGAATCCGGATGTACGCCATAAAATGTTTAGCTTTTACTAGTCCAGGGATTATAGGCTCGGATTCCTTATGGAACCAAGCAATCAAGTTCACCTCGGAATACGCGAAATCCAAGATAGCAAGCGGTGCTCCCTCTGAAACGGAGTCAGCGAATGTCATTCTGACTTCGTACAACGAAATGGTCGCGATCACGGAGAAACGGGCTGATCGCGCCTCGTTTATGTCCGGAAAAGGTTTTCTCAACTTCTGCGAGTCTTGGACCAGTTTTGCAAATCGTGTATGGGTTACTTTTTCTTTACCTTCTCTTCTCGCTAAAGTCGCGTCTGCTCTTAGGCTGGAGATCTAGAATCCTTGGACAAGATTGGGGCATTCATACACTCTGTCTCGATGCTCTCTTCAGCAAGCCGTCAATCATCTGACACAAATCCCGTTCCGGCGACGAGTAATGGTCGACATTTGGACGTGGAGGCAGCTAACCTGTATACAACCCTCGCACAGGTAGCTTCTGTGCTCGGTCAGGAACAGGCAGCGATAGACGGTATTGTCGCTTCTCATGCTATCACGATGCGCACTGAACATCTGCTCCAGATACTGTCATCACCCGATTCAACGAGTGGACATCTACGGTTCAACAGTCACCCATCGTGGAGATATTGTCGCAATCAACAGAGAACAAGAATTTGGAGCGGATAGTGAGCAAAGTAGAAAGGGCGTTGGAGAAATGTAGACGTGGGGCGATCAAGATACTGGACCAAGGCGATAATGCCAGCGCATTCACAAATGTGACACGCAAGTTTGTCGATGTGGTCATCGGTGTGCTAGAGCAAACCTTACGAAGGGTGTGTTGGCATGTCGCTATCTTGGCGCTGGCTACTAAACTTCCATGCAGATGTTTCGTGTAGAATTTGTCCCTCAAGTCTTAGATGCTCTGTTTGTCGTTGCTCGAACGACACTCTCTGTATCTGATCCCAGGACATATACAGCTGCTTATGACTACCTGGATCGCGCAGTGGCTCTACTGAATGTAGATGGCGAACAAAGCGAGTCTCAGAATCTCGATAGTGCAAACTACGCTAGGTGTATTTCGGGCGCTTTTCATAACTTGGCAGGCACTTTGTACCAAGCCGGAAGATATGGATCCACAATACCATTCTTGAAGGAAGGCTGTCGATTAGGTGTCAAGGCTATGGAGCTTCGCACTCTTTGTGGCCAAGTAGAGTCTGGAGAACAGGGTGTTTCGAAAAAAGACCCTTGGAAACAGCTAGAAGAGCAATTGTGGAGGCGTTGGCAGCTGCTGGCCTTGTGTTATACGAAAATTGGGGACAGAAAGGTAAGCTACACCTAAACTGGTCTGCATCAGTCACTAACATGATTATAGCCCGCGTTTGATGCACTGCTGCGGTGTATTGAGGCGTTCCCGTATGTCGAGAGCATTTTTAGTGACCGTGTACATCGAGAGCCCATGAGCACGTTATTTGACTATTCACCAGCTGTCAAAGAGCTTGCAGGGATCGTGGACCGGGTCTCCTACATCGGTGCGTGCGAGCTTCTGCTGCCTGCGGAGAAATTTTCACTGCGATGTGTGGATATTGCCTCGGCTGGTGTGAAAGGTGCACTTGTTGAACGACAGTTGGAGAGTCTTGATGCACATCGTCATAAAGAGGGAATGACGGATATCATTCCTCGTTTGATGATGGATGCATTCAGCGAATACCAAGTGCTTAATATGCCGGTTCGATGCACAAGGGTGTGCGTGCGAGCTCTTTCTTTCGCTTACTACGCTGGCGTCGAAGCCATTAAGGCCTTCGGCACCCCGAGCGAAGTCGGAGAAAAAGTACAATCACTTCTTAACGAAGTACGTATATGAACCCGTTTCCGTGTCTGGTTCTGACCTTGACACCTTTAGGACTTAGGCCAAGATCAGCGGCTTTCCGGTTTTGTTCCCGAGTACCGGGCTGCAATTCACCTTTGGTTAGGGTTGCATGCCCACCGTCGTCAGGATCCCAGACAGTTTTCCCTATTGGAATCCCATTCTGAAGAGGCCTGTAAATACCTTCAGCATTTGGTTGATCCGCAGCCGCTAAGTCCCATCGCGAGTAAATCCGCCAAACCATCATCTGCCTCAAAGAAACCACCTACGCGGCGACTGAAGCCTCCGAAGACACGAGCAAAAGCCCCCGTGACACCAAAGCCACGAGCTCGAGCAGGTAAAGTGTCTTCATCACCACTTGTTATCAACCAAGACTGACCTGCACCGGTTGAAAGCTTCACAAGACATACCCGTCAACACAATCACCAATGCTGAAAAACCAGCAGCTGCGACACCTCTAACGCTCGATTCCTTGCAGAAGTTACTGGAGGCACTTCGTAAGCCCGAATCTTTTCCTGACGATGTGGATTCTCATCGGCTTTCTAGAATTGTGTGCTCATGTACTAGGGCTCATGGCGCTCAACCTTCGGAAGATCCGTGTCCTGGACATTGCCAGAAAACTCTCTAAACATTACGTCGGAATGACAGACGATGGTGTGTTCTTTCGCTCGTGCTTCACTGCATCCTCTGATAAGAATTAATGTCAAGGTTACATTGTTTCTTCGTCCCTACTCGCCCGCGAATACTTACTGCTCGGCAAATTCCACCGATCCAAGAAGATCTTTGAGCACGCCCAAGCGGCCATACAAAAGAATGTCTGTTCCGAACATACAGCCGTTACTTTCTTGCTGCATTTTGCGGAACTATGCGCCTTCAATGGTGATCTTCCTCATGGGTTCGTGTAGCGTTCTGTATCATACCATTGCTCCTCTGACAGTACCAAAGCTTAGAACTCTACGGTCAAGCTCAGAAAATTGCCAGTAAGGTCGTGGATGACGCGCAATCTTCTGTCCAAAAGATTCAGGCACGTGTCATGCGCATCGAAAGGATAGCAATGGCAGGCCATGTACTCGCGATGGTTTCTTCGATCCAGGTATGTGTAGTGACTCGCCAAGAGGATGGTGTTGAATTCGTGAATAGAATGACACAACTGCGTCACTGAAATGGCTGCTTCAATCTTTGCGGTTGTGGAACCGAGCGTGGGAATTCTTTTCGCGCCTCCAATCGACGCCGTCACGTGCAGCGAAATCAGCCGAGGATTTCAACCCGTTCGAGGATTCAAGCTTGCGGGATGCTCTTCCTGTCGTGACACCCCAGACTACCGAACCGAAAAAAATCTACGCACGCAAGTCGTCTATGTCAGGACTGGAGTGGAGAATCGGGCAAGGTCTTTTGCAGACAATGTCTACCCTCGCTCAGACATACTTTACCAGAGGATCCTCACGAGAAGCACAGTATTTCTCTGAACAGGCACGTGAACTGGCTGAAGCTCTGAATGCTCCTGCGTTTGTTTGTAGGGCAACAACGAGGGTTCAGGAAATTCAGATGTACGAAGGCCAGTTGATCGACCCAACCCGTCTGGAAGCATTGGACGCTCTTCTGGAACGCTCGACATGCGTGGATACTGCAGATGTTCGACGCCTGAGAGGCGATTTTGAGCAACGCGGTGCGAGGTTAGTAGACGCGCAACAGCATTACGAAGCGGCCCTACGTGCACTTGAGGAGTTTGACGGATTATTTGGTAAATTGGACGGTATTGAGTTCGGGTTTGACGTTTTTTTGATTACACGCTATGAGCTCTTATTTACGAAATTGTCTCAGACCTCGACATTCACTGGGCTCAAGTCACGGAACGGATTTACTCACACCAACATTGTTGATTCGTATACTCCGGGAACACAGTTAGTGTCACCTATTCATGAAAACGCGTGCTTAACTCATCATTTCCAGTCTGGCTTCTACGAGATGAAGATGATGACCGATTCGATGAGCTTCTGAATAGATTCCTTGCGATACCGTCTTCTCTACAATCTCAGGTAACCTTCAAATGCACTTTCATCGTGAACCATTATCTCACTTCCCTCTCCCAGGCTGAGAAAGACGCACTTATAGCAAAGCTCACGTTGCACGACGTATACAGAAGAAGCCGCATCGACATGTTCCTCAGTTCCATCGGTGAAACAAGTGAGTCATGTGCACACTGAAATTGTGCCTCCCACTCTAATATTGTCACAGCGGTAGCTCTTCCTATGGGTACATCTAGCACATTCGCGGCATCGCTATCTCCATCGCTCCAAGAGATTCTACGTAATCTAGAGGACGCCGAAAAGCTCTTCTGGTCTCAATTACTCGCGCTCGGCGACACTGGCTATGTACCTGATGTGAGATCAGCGATAGTATCTATAGCACTCATCCGAGCATTCCAAGCCTCGCTTGGTCGATCAGAATTAGAGAGCTCTCGACTTATGGCCGGCTTACTCGGTATGTGTTCCCATCGAATTGTTAGAATGATATTAACAATGAATACCCAGATGCCTCCGCAGCTATTACACTGCGCAGAGAAATGTTAGAGGTCATCAATCTCAAATTCCCGCTCCCCGTATCGCAGGATGATCTCTCTTGGCCAACTGTTGAATCTGACGATGTTCTCGTATATCGTCCCAGGCCTAGGCGGCAGCTCAGCCTCGAAAGTTCAGATGACGAGGAAGTCGACATGGATGAATCCTCACTGACAAAATACTGGGAGTCAGTCCGCCAGAGATACCGATCTTTCATGTTGGACGAAGAAACGTTATCGTCTCCAATTACCAATGAATTACCACCACACTGGACTGTCGTGCATATCACGATTACAGATGACCGGAAAACATTATTCATCTCACGCCAGCGAGGTGGCCGGGAAACCAAAGATCGTCCTCTTATGTTCTGCATCCCTCTTCAAGGCAGGCGCGAGAGTCCCGATGACGATTCAGAACATCAGTTGACTTTCGAGGACGCCATTGAGGAGTTTAGCGACATCATTCGGCTGAGCAATGAAACGACGAAAGTTGCAGCCTCTATACGGAACGATCAGGCAGCTCGAGCCAAATGGTGGAAAGAGCGAGGAACCTTGGATACTCGACTGCAGGAACTGCTGGAGAACATCGAGTTCTGTTGGCTGGGTGCATTCAAGGTGAGAGACCACCCTTCTATGTCTGCTTCTGCGTCATTAATGTGATGATCAGACCATTCTGAGCAAAAACACGTACTTGTCCCAAGAGGGTATTGCGAACTTGCGAATCCAATTCGACCGTGTTTTTCAGCAGGGCCTGCGACTCCAGGATAGGAAGACGAAGGAAAAGGCTCTTGGGCACGGTAAAGCACCTTCAGAGAGCTGGGGTCCCAACCGTGTCACTCTGGATGATGCACTCGTCGAATGTTTTTCTACACTATCTCCAGAGTGTCGAAACGAGGAGCTGGAGGATCTGGTCTACCTTGTGCTAGACCTTTACCAGTTCCATGGTGTACCTGTTGCTATTGCGGAAATCGACGTCGATCAAGTTGTAGTTGATCTTAGGACTGTCCTTCAAGAACATGCAGCTAAGTCAAAACCGACTAGCCAACCTCGACGTCCGGGCGCGTTTGGACACCAGAGCTCTTTGTCCACGACAATGGTGAACGAAGATGAGCATTTGTTCTTGGTGCTCGACAAGAACATCCAAGGTCTTCCCTGGGAAAGCATACCGGCACTTCGAGGCAGGAGCGTCAGCCGTATCCCTTGCACGTCCTTCCTGATTGACAGGCTACATTTCACTCAATGGAGACGGGAGCACGAACCGTCTGGTTCAGTCAAAGGAAAGTTGAGCGTCTCGGCATCAACAATGATAGATCGTGCTCTCGTAGATCCCCGTCAAGGTTATTATATCATGAACCCCAGTGGAGATCTTCGTCGGACTGAGGAGCGCTTCAAGCCTTGGATCAAAGAGATGGAGAATATCGGGTGGCAAGGCGTCTCTGGGCGTGCGCCTAGTGAACTGGAGGTACTGAGGGCGTTGGAACAGAATGATTTGGTAGTGTAAGTTTCTCTGTTACCGTTTGAGAACTCCATTTACTCTGAACCAGGTATTTTGGGCATGGAGGAGCAGAGCAGTACGTTCGTTCACACAAGATTCGTCATTTGAGGCGTTGTGCGGCTGTTATGCTCTGGGGATGTTCATCCGGTTTCCTGAAGGATATGGGTGATTTCGACCGTATTGGTACTCCACTGAACTATATGTTGGCTGGCTGGTAAGCTATTCCATGTTTGTCCACAATACAAGAGATAGCTAGCTAATCTGCGATTGGTAGTCCGACGCTGGTCGCCAATTTATGGGACGTTACCGACAAGGATATCGATGCATTCTCGCAATCCGTCTTTGATAAACTCCAACTGAATGCAAATTCCATACGTGTGAAACGAAAAGGGACGACGGAAGCACCTCTGAAAGAGACATCCGTTGTGGAAGCTGTTGCAAGATCGAGAGAAGTCTGCAAACTAAAATACCTCACAGGAGCCGCACCTGTGGTTTATGGCATTCCGTATTATCTATAATCAACTATCTACATAATACCTATGTTATGCTTTTTGCAAGCCATGTAACTTTATGCATATGCAAATGCGGATTTATCGGAATTATCTTGGCGGAAATTGTCGGAAAATCGGAAAACGTCAGTCATCGAAAAGTCTGCATATTCAGTAAGGGGATTGTTACAGTGAGAATAGTAAGAGCCCAAGTGCCAGGCCTGTGTTAGATGATTGATTAGCACGTCTGATTCGTGGGCGAGTGTCTCCGCCTTCGTCACTACTTGCCCGGCGGGTACTTGTATTTTGAATGTCAGGACGCAGTGGCCGTAAGCGGAAGAATGTAGAGCAACTCACTCACTTCCATCGCACACGAGTTGAAGGCGGGGGTCACCGCCGTTCTCGATTGAACGCTGTTTGCGGTAGCTATTGACACACCCTGCCTTTGCGATGCTTTCGTCTTTGGGCATTCTCGGCCTCTCCCGTGTGTTGGCTTGGTCCAGAATAAGTAAGTCAAAATTTCAGTGTTCTTGCTCGGCATTCCTATTCAGCATACCAGAAGAAAGATGATGGTCACAGTGTAACGTTGCACATGTTTCACAGCAACTACAAGACTGATCGTTAATCTTGATAACGAAACCGTCAAGAACTAAACTTACATATCCATTTTTCTCTTCATCGGGTACAAAACGGACCGTTCTGTTTTGTAAGTTTGAAATAGTACATTGAGGGTGAATCCTGGCTTAATATTGGAAATACAAGTATTGCGCTGGTGATTTATTAGTGATACTTTGACACGATCACTGTAATTTCAACAAAGTAGCAAAATAATGTCCACATGATACGATCGAAGCGGGATACGTGGACGCGTATGACGCGTATGATATACGAGAGAACAAGAATTCGAGTGGGAGGAGCGTAAGTTATAACAAAGTGGACATGGGGCCACGACCAAAAAAAAACGCAACAGTCCATTACCAAACAGTCTATAGCGAGGAAAAGTCTAAAGGTCTAGAAGAAAAACAATGATGAACACGTGTGAATGCCGCAGAGGTAGTGATACTCACACACACACACGTTCATGAATCTATGACGAGTGTGCGTTCTGACTCTCTTTAACCTGAACCGGATCTCCCGATACCTGGCCGACTGACTTTGCCTTTTCCAAGAGGTCCAGAATGTTCTGTTTCATCGTCTCTAAAAGAGGGTCGACATGTTCCTTCACCTCTTTCGTAACGCGAGCAGCCTTTTCCTGCAAGGGAACATCTCTGGCGACCACAATCTCGTGCAATTCCGAAGAAAGCTCGCGAAGCTTCTTTTGGAGCTCGGGAATTTGCTGAGAAGAGTTGTGGTAGGCGGCGGCAGCGGACGATTGGAGGGAACCGGATAGTTCGTGCAATTGACCCTGCAGTTTGTGGATCTGGGATATCATGGTGTCAGAAAGCGCCTGGACACGAGCCTGAGCCTGAACGACGGAGGAGTTGGCAGCTGATACAAGCGAATGTGCAGTTTCGGTTGCGCGATGTCTAAGATGGAAATTAGCGGAATCCAGGGTCTTTTGACGTCAAGGGTACTTACACTAGTGCCGAGTGGTTCTGCAACTCTTTGAGCTGCTCATTAGAGTAGACCTGAAGTTCGTTTCGAAGGACTTTCGAAAGGTCATAGACACGCTGGTACTGGTACTTGACTTGCGAATCGCTGCCAGACTCGGATGAAGGGGTGTTTGGGTTTGAATTGAGTTTGTTGACGGCTTCTTCAAAGACGTTAACGATAGGGGCAAAACTCTATTTGAATGAATTCATGAGAATCTCAACGAGCATCGAGCGATAAGAAACGGCCGACCTTATCGATACCCTGAGCAACGTGTAAAGCGGGATTTTTCACCCGTTCGTCGATGGTACGATGGGCATAGTTTGTGTATGACTGCTGAATTTCGTGGATCGAGTTGTAGACGTCCTGTGGGGTGGCCTTGAAAGGGTACGGGTAACGCGCCTCGATCAAGTCAACCGCCTTGTTGGCATACTCGTCTGCACGTGTGATGATGGGAGCGAGTCGAAGCTGAACAGGTTCCGAGAGTTTGTACGCAGCCTCGGACAGACCAAGGGCAGTTGAATATGGAGAACGCGTATAGGGATTGGTGGACAGAGTGCCATTGAGGGACTCGATTGAGCTGTGGACGAGAGGAATGGCTGCTACACGACTTATGATGGTGATTTCTCTCTTTTGGGAGTCAGTGGTAGTGGTAGTCGTGGCGGACATGATGGTGGTGGATGAGAGACAAGAAGGAATCGCATGAATTGGGGTCAGAAAGCAAAACTTTCATGTGATTCTCTACCACGTGCAAGATAAGATAAAAAAAAATTGAAAAATTCTCATCCGACGCAGCTGTTCGATTCTCGACTTTGGACAATCACATGCATTCGCAGTGGGACCAGCGAACAGCTTTTACTGTCCACGACTTGACACAATCAGCCTCCGCCAGTCTTTCCAAGCCTTCATCAATGTCTGGAGGACTTGATCAGTGTTGTTCTGGAGGACTTGATCAGTGTTGTTTTCCATATGCTCGTACAGCTCTGGTCCAGGTGGAGGATCGCGTCATAAGAACCGTTTTCTCGGTTGAAAACCTTTTTTTGACCATCCGCCTCGATGGGGTCTGAAAAGGCTAGATTGCACTCAAAGAGGCAAGCTGTCCCATACCCGTTCACGGCCATTTGAAATGTCCACTCACCAGGATGAAATCCTATTAGCCCAAATCCAATGCCCAAGTCGCAACGCGTCCCGGGAGAGCACATTCCTCCCTATCTTCCCTATCTCGACAATTGCCGCTGTTAATTGCAAAAGATCTATTTTTACTCAGGGGTTGTCAATCAAAGTGATGCCATTCACCATACGCACACACACACCTTCCACCCGAATCTGTACAACTTCATAGATCCAACACACAAAGGCGGGTACCGTATCATACCAGAAGAATCGCATCTCTTCGTCGAAAAATGCATCAAAACTATCCTCCCCACTGGTCATTCGCTCAATAGTGCCTGTCGCCTGTCGTTTTTGCCTCCGAAGCTGATTTCAATTCACTTTCGGGTTGTCCCTTGTGGCTCAACACTTCTTTCTTTTTCGGATCCAATTGCGTTGTATTGTGCGAATATGAGCCATTCTTGTGAGGCTGATGGCAAAAGGGAAGAATAGATAAACCCAATCCGACTGATAGCAGAAGACTTCTGGGCTCCCTTGGCGGCATGAGTACAGCTACTCCCCTAACCTCAATCTCTGAGAAGGTCGACGGGCTTCCTACTTTGGACCACAAACCCGACGACGGGAAGAATAACCAAGACTTTGAAAAAGTCGATTCAGATTCTGAAGGACATGAAACATACAAAGGAGAACCCATCATCACAAACGGTGTCGATGTTTCAAAATTCATCGTGGACTTGCGGGACGACGGAGACGATGCAGTGACGATTCGATCTCTTGTACTGGGAACGATTATTGCCGGGTTGGGAGCGGCGTTAGTCCAGGTGCGATCTTGACGTCGTTCTTCGTGGCCATGCTTATTGGAGCTTGACTTTAGATCTACTATTTCAAACCAGTAGTTGTCTCGGTATCAACGGTCTTTCTTCTTTTGGTCGCGTACACCATCGGAGAAGCTATGGCAAACATTCTTCCCCGACGTTCGACAGTTGAAGGAACGAGGTTCCAGTTTTTAGGGCCAGTTGTACATGCCATAAACCCTGGTCCATTTGGATTGAAGGAGGTATGTATATTCTTTTCCAGCCCGAAAATCATCCAGAAGAGTCTAACTTGTGGGACTCATCAGCATGTTGTGGCCACCCTAATCGCTTCAACAGCAGCATACGGAAGCGCTGCAGTGAACAACTTTGCAGTTCAGAGGGTGAGAGCTGGCAGAATCATGAATCCGTTATCACAGTACTCATACTCACTACTTTTCTACCAGCTATTCTACGACACCAATGTGAGCTCACTGACTGCGATCCTCGGTACTTTTTCTACTGCGTGCTTCGGGTACGGACTCTCCTACAGTTCCCTTGTGGTAAATTGATCAACAACTAACCCTCTTATCTTGGCAGAATGGGGTTGGTGGGTATCTTGCGTCCTCTGACGGTGTACCCTTCTGAGATGGTGTACTGGGGAGTAAGTGATCTGTGATCAAACGTCGACCGTACCCTCGTCTAATCACTTGGTTCGGCCATCATTCAGAGCCTTCCGACTGTGTCTGTCTTCCAAGGTAGGTAACAAACCCTTCTCCTCTCCACCTCTTCCCGCTTTTCCAAAGCTCACAGAACGCACCTTTCAAGCTCTGCACTTTGACACGGTAGGAAATGCCAAGCGTAAGAAGCTTTTCTGGGGAGCATTCACCGGCATGTTTGTCTGGGAGCTCATCCCGGCATACATCTTTCCTCTTCTTAATGGATTTAGCGTGTTTTGTCTGGCAAGTCAACGCGCATCGAGAAAGGCTAGAGACGTGTTTACGAATGTATTTGGAGGTGCGGAAGGGAACGAGGGGTTGGGCTTGCTTTCTATTTCGCTTGATTGGCAGTGAGTGATTATTTTCCCTTTCTCTTGAGGTGGCTGATTGTGTTGTACGAAAGGTATATTGGATCGATGTGACAAACTTTATTGTAGAGCTATCGTTTACACCGCTAACTCTTGTGTTAGGTATATGAGTTTGCCTCTGATCCAGCAAGGTAAGTAGTTTTTATACGCTTGATGCGAGTCGATACTGATCTCTCCCAGCAAACTCCTGGGTCGGGTATTTCATCTGTTATATCGCTGTCCTGGCTATCTACTACTCCGACACTTGGAACGTGAGTTTGACGAATATCACTCTTCCACCACTCTTGCTAACCCCCTCAGTCTAGTCCCGAGCATTCCCCATGCTTTCCACGTCCATCTTCAACTCGAACGGAACCAGATACCAACAAGCCGCCGTCTTTGGAGACCATTTCGTCTTGAACCAGACCGCCTTGGAACAATATGGTCTACCCGCCTTGACCGGATCCAACGCCTGGTCACATTTGGTGAATAACCTCGGCATTGGAGGTCTCATTGCACACGTCGTATTATTCTGGGGAGGCGAGGTCCGCGATGCTATCAAGCAGGGAAGAGAGCGTACACAACCGGATCCTCATTATCAGGCAATGTTAAAGTACAAAGAGGTTCCTTGGTGGTGGTACCAGATGCTTCTTTTCTTATCGTTTTTTGCTGGTAAGATCCAGTTCGCCTACGAGGGACTTCAAGTGTACCCTAACACGCGCTTACAACTGCAGGTCTCATCGTCGTTATTAAAGGCCAAACTACTCTCCCGTGGTGGTCATATATAATCGCACTTTTGGTGGGCATGTTCATTACGGTCGGTCGAATTTTTTTTTTTTTTTTTTCCTTTTGGTTTCACTCTGAATCTTGACGATGTTTATTGGAAAGCCCTTCTCGACTATTCTTTATGGACGTATGGGAAACGGTGTCGCTACAAATCAGGTCATGAAGATGGTTGCTGGTGCAATCAATCCCGGTCGTCCTGTTGCTAATCTCTATGTAAGCCACCATCTTGAAAATTCGCGGCATCGAAAAATTCTAACCGGTACATCTTTTTTCAAGTTCTCGATGTGGAGTCACGACGTTGTATCAACTTCAATAGGGCTCGCAGGAGATTTGAAGATTGGACAATACCTCAAGGTGCCTCCTCGCGTCATGTTTCTGACGCAGCTTTGGGGAACGATTCTCGGTGAGTTTTCAAAGTTTTGCGGGAAGACCATTGTAACTAATGCTATCAATTAGGTGTCGCCGTAAATTATAGTAAGATGGCTCTGCTTACTCTTCGCCTGAATCAGCACATCTGACGTACGGGTGTCAGTCGTTATGATTACTGTTGTCGATTCGCAGCGAGAGACACTCTTGGATCCCCAGGGAACCAATGTGTGGAGTGGTCAGACAATGCAAAACTTGAATAGCGCCGCGGTTACCTGGTCACTGGCAAAGGAACTGTATGGCCCTGACGGACCCTACTTTGTAATCCCGATGGTAGGCTTTCTCGTGTCACATTTTGATGAATGGTAAGATACTGACGGGCAACGATTGGATTAGGGTCTTCTCCTTGGTGCGGTACCGACAATCATCCAATGGCTTATATCTAAGCGATGGCCCGTAATTGGTGGTGTAAGAGTTGACAGCCTTATACTTCCAATTGTATGGAACGTACGTACATCACTCTTGACTTGTCTTGGGTTTACCAAAACGGTGCTTTACAGTTTGCAAACTGGATGACAACGGGTGTTACTTCGGTTATGACATCGATTATAGCTGTCGGCCTTGTTTCCCAGTTATGGCTTCGTCGATATCATCCCGGTTGGTACAAGAAGTATAATTACATATTAGGTGGAGCATTGGATGGCGGAGCACAAGTTATGATCTTTGTGCTTGCGTTCGCTGTCTTTGGTGCGTCTGGCGTCGAGAGACCATTCCCTGCCGTAAGTGTGCTTTTGGAGCGATGTGTGTATGCTTACATTTAACCCTTCTCTCTCTCTCTCTGGCAGTGGGCGGGTAATCCTGCAAAAGGGAACGTGGACTACTGTAACGGGAACGGGGCACTCGACGACTGATGTATGGGATGTAGTGAAGCTACCATGTAGTAATTTACGAATAATTCCACTTACATAGCATTTTGAATTGGGAGTACTGCCAGCATCGTACGGATACTACTGTAGGTGGTATTTTTGTTTGGTTCGGAGCAAAAGTTGGTTACGATATGCGAAGTACGTTCTTGTTCCGAGGTTAACCTGGTACCGGGTACTTGGGTGGGTGTGATCGTGTAGTGAAAGAGGGAGACTTGTGCCCGACATAAGTACTTCACGTTGAAACGTGTATTTGCGTATATAGTCTTCGCGAATCTTTGTATGTAGTTGCTAGGCTCCTCATTCATCGTATTTTTACCTTTACTGGTCGCGGGTCAGTGTAGAAAAATGTGGATTATACCTTTAACTACTCACTAGTGTGGCACTGAGCACTTCAGTTTGAGCTAGGCCCGGATAGTCTCGTCGGGACGGGCAGCAACATTTTCTTCCCCATCTGCAGCTTCCTGTACTGTATCGGGAGGTACAAACATCGCAAAGTGGACACTCCATTTGTACCTTGTTCCATCTACTGTCTAGCTTCTAGTTTCAGATCGTAGTGCCATATCATAGAAGGGTGCAACGATACATATATACTACGATACATCTCCTTCCTGTGTAATGTACAATCGTCATTGACCAGAATAAGTGAAGAAGATAAATACTTGAAGATAGCAAACGCACGGGAATAGGGCAGGCTCTACAGAAAATAGAGTACAGTAGCTCAAGCATCAGAATATCCTCCAAATTCATCACCGGAATCATCATCTAACATGACTGGCTGTGCATTACGGTCGCCCTGAACGCTCCGTTCCCTCGCTTTCACTGGGGTCTTTCTCTTGTATCTTCTGAGAGCGAGTGCTGCGAGTACTTCGACGAGACGGCGCTTTCGTGGTGGCTTGTTTCTTAGGCGCTAACTGTCTTTTGGTCTTGGTTGTCACCCTAAGGATCACCGTGAGAAGACTGCTCTGCTGTAGCAAGAGATTATGGTGCACTCACTTTGCTGTCTGTCCGCGCTTCTTTCTGACAGGAGAAACAGGTGCTTGTTTCGTCGGAGAGGGACGAGACATTCGCCTGCGGAGAGTCAGACTTAAGGTGAAAGCATACCAAATGGAACTTACTTGGTCGCTCTTTTCATTGGGGTCATCGGAGCGGAATTGGAATTTGATGATATAGGTTGACTATGCGGAGTAGAGTACACACTTTAATCTTTGCTTGACTGGAGGAAGAACGGCCACTTACTCTTGTTCATCATGCGGAGATTCCGGCTGCTGGTCATTGAGACCAGTTCCAGTAGAAGACGGCCTGAAAGCAATTAGTATAGGACACGAAACAATGCCTGACCGAGAAGGCTCACTTTGCACTGGCAGGAGTATCTCCAGGGATATTGAGTTCCCTATGTACATTCAGTGCCAAGTCACTTTTCGAGATGTCGAATGCTTACCGCTCCTTCAGCACAGGTGTTGACGGTGGAACGTCTTGTGTTCGCTGATCTTCGGATGGCAGTGGCTCTGGAGCGCTGGCACCGATAGAATCATAAAACTCTTGGAAATCAATATCAGTGTATTGCCGAGGGTCGATTTCCTCGAGCTGCTTGCTATATGCCTTCGAGAATTTGTCTTTGAAACGGTTGAAAATCCGGTCCAGCGCAGCATTATCCAGTGGACATTGCTATTCGAAACCCAAACATTAATCAGAGCAGAGAATACGTAGTCAGGAAACATACATCCTGCAGTTTATCCAGCAGAATGTGGAGTTTCAATACAGTTCGCGGATTCAAAGTGCTTCCAATGAAGTTCAACTGCCCTAGCAATTGACAGAAGACCTTGCGATTGTCATCTGTGGTTTGGGTGTCAGTAGATTCCGACAGTCTTCGTCAGAAACACTACCTGTACGGTCGGAATCATATAGCGCAAGCAAGATACTGATAGCAAGGTCTGGGTGCACATTCTGATCATTGGCGTCCTTGGGAGGTCTGCCGAATCATGAGTAAAATAACAACAAGTCAAGAGGTCGTAACTTACGCATTCAGCAGTTTGGTAGGATCAGTCCAATCCACGAAAAGTAAACCGAACTGATGAAGAGATATCATCTCCTGGTCTTCTTCTAGCTCCTCATGGACGCGCGAGGCGAGGTCGAACGCAGATATGAATATCTGCGATAATGTTATTAGAAACTGGAGGCTGGTGAAGAGCAGACGGACACTCACCGACTGCATTCGTCGCTGATTCTCGAGTGCAGAATAGCAGTACAGAGGGAAGAAATACGACAGGCATTGTCTCAGCTCCGCGTTATCGGCCGTGGCAGGAGAAACGTATGTCAAGATTAGACTCGCGAGTACGCGTGTGTCAGTGACCTGGCCGGAAAGAAGGAGCTTGCATATCCCCACGCAAAGCACCGATTGAACTTGACTGGATTCTTCTGTTTCTAACATTTGCAGAACGAAGGTCACAATCTGCTGAGACTGGAAGCCATGATAGGATAAATCCTTGGGTGCGTAAGCATATGAGAGGACTCACAACTTCTGCAGACCGCCCAAGGAATTCTCGGTCATACATGACCAACAAGTCAAAGATAATCTTGAGAACTTTGAGCTTCAGTTCCTCATGCGCACTTTGCACTTGACTAAGGAAAAGCTGAAAAGAGTTGATTGCCATGCTCTAGACAAACGTTCGTCAATAACAACGCGCTAGAAAGTATGAGATTATTTGAACCTTTGCAATCAAGCAACACAATCCCAAACTAATGAGGCCCTTCTCCCTCAGCACCGACTCTTTCCGCTTCACCGCTGGAACAATCAAATCACCCAAAATGCCCTCGAGAGTTGAATTATCCTCGAAGCTCTGTATAACCCTGTCAGCCGCGGACTTGAGCACAGGCAGTGCAATCATACCTCATCGACCCGCTCGAGCATTCCAATGCAGAGTGTCAAGCACCGTAAATCCGTCAGATCAGCTTGGTGTTTCTCTTCTGGAGTCATACTCTGCACGTCTTTCGTTCTTCGGAGTGACTTCTCCTTTCTGGTAGTACTCTGAGATGTGTCCGACCGGGCGCCGTCGTGCTAGGTGAGCGTGAGCAAAGCAACATCAGCGGAAAGTGAAAATCATACGTCGTCCTCTGTATCCGCTATAGGGTCATCACTGTCCCGGAGTTCCACAATAATCTCGACCACTATTCGGATAAGTTCTCTCTCCGATGGAACCACTTTCCGAAGGACATCTAAGCATTTTTCAATAAGCCCAGGCGGTAAGTGAGGATGTGCGAGCGTATCCTCTGAACGACATTGAGTAAGCCAACGTATCGGGATGGGAAGGATGATGACTTACTGACGACGGAAAAGAGCTTTCGCCTGCCGATCTCATCCATGAAATCTAGTTTCATAGACACTCTCAACAGCTCGCCTAGGATCATCTCCTTGCTCGCCAGCTCTTCTTCTCTTACCTCTGCTTCCGCATCATCTTCAGCATCCAATAGCTCGGCTTCGTGGAGTGTGGAAAGGAAGGTATTGTACGCTTCCTGGATATAGAAAGCCATCGCTGTGAGGACTGGCATTGACGCCGCTTCAAGTCGTTCCTCGGGTGCGGATTCGATGCAATGCTCAACGAAAATTCGCGCTAGAATGGCGAGTTCCGGTGTCAGCTCCTTCCAGATTTCCTCTAAGTCGTGGTCTAAGTAAAATCATGAGGAAAGCTGGCACTCAGACTTACCGGGGAACACGAAAACATTGGAAAGATTAGGCTTCATCGTAAAGATTGCCAGTACTGCATCAACAGCCACAGCCGCTCCAGGACCAACAACATCGAAGAGTTGTAGAAATTTGACGAGACCCTTCATCACTCCACCGTCGTCACCGGTCCACGTACTAGTTGCTTGATTGTCCGGTTCGCTTGAGACTAGTTCGAACCAGCCTGTGACAAGTTTGCCAGCCGCAGCTCGAACAGCAGCTTCTCGGTCTCCAAGACCGGCCTTGACAATCTCTTCACGTTGTGCAATAGTCAAGCGCCTAGGGTGCTCTAGCTTCGCCTTCAACACGGCTGAAAATACCAGTTTTCGCGTGATCGAATCCGTATCTCTCATCCGTGTCATAATCACAGGGAGGGTTTGTGGGGTTAACGGAATGTTCAACAGTGCAGCACGCCGAACTTCACTGTAGTATTGATTAGCACCTTGGATTCCTATAAGCAATGTGGATACCTACGGAGCAGAGTCATAGCATAGGGCATCCAACAACAGTTCCTCAACAGTGCTCTCCCCATCTTCTAGCTCGTCTGAATCTTCAGTCCCAATGAGCTTTGACAGCGCCACAACGGAATGGGCTCGTATTAATCCCTCCTTGTCGTTTAGTCGTTGAATTAGATTTTCTCGGATGAGGTTATACGTTTCCTCACTGAAGAACATGAATCAACCATTAGTGGTTTGTGGGGAATGAGGCAACTAACGCACTCTATCTCTCCAATATTGGTCATCATTTCCGAGACGACCTGAACTGAGCGTTGGCGAACGACCTTATTCTTTGCCTTGAAGCCTTGAAATAGATGCTTAAGGACCCTTGAAACGAAACGAAAGGCATATGTATCTTCATCGTCCCGGGATTGCATGGCTGCCGACGCAGATGTTCCTTCATCTTGTTTCGACTTTTCTTCTTGCGCTAGGTAAAAGCAGGTATAATGAGAAGAGCAATTAAGCGAAATGAGATAAAAAAAACGCACCTTTCTCGTTTACAAACTTCACATAAGACCCCACGAATCTCACCACCCGATCCGCACATGGTCCTTTCTTGACATCTAATATCCGATTTATCATGTCGATGAACGCATCTTGGAAGGCTGCCTCGCCTGCGAGTTCCATTTGTTTGCCTTGCTTGCTGGTATGAATAATTCGTGATGCTTGACTATGAACTTTATGAAGGGCGACGCAATTTTTGCGGTGATTAGCGGTCGTCGATTGAGCCTCTTCAAATTTCCCGGAAATCGAGACAGCTATCTCCTCCAGAGTAATGTTGGACCGAAGAGCCATTGTACAAGGGAAATAAAACAGACCAAACGATGCCGGAGAAGAGGTGAGAGGTTGCGCGTGGAATCAACAAACCCTGATCACATGTTTGGGACGCGTTATTTGGAGAACAAACACACATGGTCAATTATCTTATCTCGAGTTACTTTATCTACACACACAGCCACGGAACAACATCATAGCAAGGCCTCGCCAAAACCAAGCCAAAACGGCGAAGAGCATAGTGGTAGGTATGTACAGTACGAAAGGATGTGATAGCACGAAAGGGTAGCATCATCGGAACGCAAACGTGTCCTTGCATATATGTAGCAGAGCATTGAGGTTGACGGGAAAGGGTAGAACGTTTGGAAAACAGCACATTTGGGAACAATGGGGTTGTCGTATTGGGGAGCGATATTGGGTGGGATATCGGAGGGATTGAGAGTCAAGGCATAGACAACGGCGTCGTATTTCACGACGGAATAGATAGAGCTGAGATTTGGAAAGCTGTCGAGGAGAGCCGAAGGCAGACATTGCAACGAACCATGAGCCAGTCGTGGACCTATGAGGCAAAGATTACGATGCTGTCCTGGTGGATCTTCAAGCTCTCAGCTCAACGATAAATACACTGGTCCTTTTGACCAGATATGGAGATAATACGGCTCCTAGGGAGCACTGGCGTATCAGGGAAATGCACAGGTTCACTGGTGTGTGTGCATTATTAGTCGGGAGGGACGGAGTGGGAACGCCGTAGCTGGTGTCGGTTGTCATGCGGAGTGTCAACCAAGGGCAAATGTTGCCTCCCGTCCATGAGAAACACTGGCGATGACGACGCCAGAGATATATCACTCTGGGCCCGCCTCCTTATCCGTCGGTCGTCATCGTCGGGGGCCAGTGACCGTGGGCGCTTATGGGGTGATGAGGAGTCATAACTATCGTGGTCATGGTTCTCCTCAACCGGTGGATAGGTTGCCAGCTCAGCAGCGGTTGGGCTGTGGGAAAACACCTCTTCTCTCCAAATTTCAATGGATAACCTCGTATCGTGTGGTGGGAGAAGGGATAGGAACAGGGTATTGACTCGTGGTATAGGCTCCCCATATTCATTGGTAGACGCAGCCGGAATAGAGTCGAAACTCCCTTTCCCTGTTCCTTCTGTGAAAGAATCTAAATCCTTCCAGCGGGGCGCACCGGGTGCTTCATCGCCCATAATTCGCACCAGTGACTCAGTCGATGGGATAACGCTATGACGAGCGTTAACGACAAAAAGACCGGAAGATGATTGTAACGCACTCATTAAGCCCATCTACCACTTCAGAATAGTAAAGACCCGCTTTTGGTGTAGGAAGGGAGGTGACGAAGGTTGTAGGTGTATTGTCACTTGGAAGGATATTAGCTGTTAATGAGATGACGACGACGAGGCTATTCACATTTCTTGGAATCCCTTCAGCGGTAAATCTTCGAGCTCGTCCAATATGAGCCTTCTTTCATCTTGAATGCTGTAATTCGTTGGACTCCCCATGGATGAAGCTGTTTATGGAACAACGATCGGTGGTCGAGGAAGGAGAAAAGAAAAGGAATGTTCAGCTTTTAGCCTGCCAAATAGGCAAACTATCGAAAAAGGTCATAGAAGGTGATGGAACTCACCAGTGACGTGGTGGGGTGGATTGTCGTGGGGGTACTGGAAGGACGTAGAATGTGGTGGTATGGGGACGGGTCCTAAATTGGGAGGGAAAGAAACGCGAGCGCTCTAATTAACTCCGCTTTTATTTCGCCGGCATGTGCCGTTCTGCCGCATAGTCCATCTTCCCACGAAGCTAACAGCTTCAGCTTCAGCTATTGCATTGATTTCCCGGGAATCGAGCGCAGAGAGGAGGAAGCGCAATGGGTTTTGTGAATAGCAAGCCGATATTTCGGAGGACAGCGAAGGTGAACCTTTTTGAATTGTCCGAATTCAAACGTTCGCAGGGCGGCGTTGGAGAAATAGATAAGGCTCAAGGGCGCTGCTGAGATGGACAATCTCTATGCATCTCCAGCGACCTTGAGTAGATGTTTGCAGATGCCTCCGGTTTCCTCGTTATCCACTTGGTGCCAGTAAAGCAGTAATGATACCATTCTGATCGTCCGGGGCCAGACTGTCACTGCGGATAAGTCGAAATCTCTGCGGGCACGGTAGAGACGGGTGGAGAGACGAGGGCCAAAAACGGGTCGACAACAGAATAACGCGGTAAAAGGAAACGGGACCAGGGGATAGAGATGGATGTGGAAATAGGCAAGTTACATATGACGCTGCGCTTGCCTAGCGGAAGCTGCGCGTGGTGGCTGCGGACGACAGCGACGGGCCAGCCTTATGTCTCTCACATTTGGTCAAACTATTCTGGATTTAGAATAAACCCTGGAAACAGCATTAAATGAGACAGATCACAGAACAGCAAATACTCACCCACGAGATAAGGGTGATTATAGTCACATGATCGTGCTGCGCAGCGACGCGTCAACGCGTCGAGCAAAGACCTGGAAGCTATCTGGACATTGTCTACGATTGGCACTGCAAGATTCTGTGAATATTTCGCTTGCTTGAGCCATGTGTTCATGTCGAAATGTTACTATAACTTACGGATCCGGAAGACGTACTGGAGTCATTCCGCACTAGGACCGGTTCCGAGGCCAACCTGCGTCAGAAGGAAAACCTCAAGGTGTGCAGGCGTTTGCCGAACGCCACCTCTGCAACAAGGCTTCGAGCAATGACATGTATCAGGACTCGGAGTGTTTCTTCAGATAGTGATGATGCGAAGAAGATTCCGATATTTAAGTCTATTCTTTCAAGTAGTATTGACCGTCGCAGCTACTAGAAGGCTCACGATTAGCTTCAGACGTCGTCGATTAAGTAGGATGACCTGCCACTTACTTGCACGCCCATTGAAGACATCACTTTTGCCCTGAAACCGACTGTAATGCGACAGATATGAATAAGCCTGCTCCTGACGTTGAGCTGGCGATATTGGATGTGGTCAACTTGAGGATCGAGCTGCTCAGAGAACTCAGGGTCTGTTGGAAGTTCAAGAAAACGAGTTCATGGGATGTGTGGGGTCTCCATGGGTATTTTAGGGAGACAAAAATACGACTTTTGACTCGTGCTGACGAAGAACGAGGACGTGCGTCGGCCGACTCTGAGCGACTCAGTCGGATACCTTACGTAACGCAGTGGGACATTCATGATAACCTGCTCAAAGGCCTCCAACATTTGTTTTGAAAGAGTATATGTATATAAAGTGAACTCAATCTATCCTACTTAATCCAACATGAATGTATACGAAAACTTTTGTCAGCCGACTCAATTCGTCTGCGCACCCACAGCCAGCCTTTTCAAGTACTCCATGAAGACTTGCAGGCTCACATCGTCCGTAAAGATCGCTTGTCCACCTGCAGCACTCGGTCCGTATATGCTGTTGCTCATATGAGTCGTCGAGGGGTTGAGTTTGGACAGCAAGAACCGGGCTTGCGAACCACCTTGATCACAGACGATATACCGCGGAATTGGGAACCGGTCGACTAGCAGATCCTGCAAACAACTGTCAGTCGTGGAATTGTGAAGAAGAGCATAGAAGCTTACTTGAGCATCTTGAACTGGCGCCTCCAATAACTCTTTGAAGTTTTCATAGCCTTCTTGATCTTGATATCCTTGCTTCCTCCATTGAGCGACAACCTCTCCGTGCCATATCAAAATATGGAAGAAGGTATCGAGTAGTAAGATGACATCTCCCTTGATAGAGACACTATCAAGCAATACCGGCTGAGACGGTGTGTCGAAGGTATACGACATAAGTGTCGGTTGAATCATAATGAGCGAATTGTTGACGTCTTCTTCGTTGAGTACATGTCTAGCGGGTATAAGTCAACACCGCAAGTCAAAAAAAGGGGCGAGGAAGTTGCTCACCTGTAAAACGCAGTTTCATCGGGACTGTTGTTAAACACCTGCAAGAATTGACTTCTTCGCAAGTGGAACATGAATTGCGGATAGATACTGAAGTTGTCCGTCAGTCTGAAACTCGTGGGATCCTCCTTCCTGTAATCCGCAAACTTCTGGCACAACCTGATCAACATCCTATCAACCCATCTTAGTACATCGGGACTCTCATCAACTTCCGCCTTGAAGACTGCCACCCTTGCCATCAACACCGCCGCAGTCTCCTGATCGAAGGACGCCGCAATGCTAGGAGAGCCAGCTTCAGCGAAGTTGCGGGCTATAGTGGTCACACGTAACCGCTGTTGACCCGACGAGTGTTGATAGTGTGTAACGAACTGAATCAGGCCTCGGGAGCCTGGCTGCAGAGGCTGTCCAGCAGGGGTGACAACCTCGAAATAAACACCGGTCGAGGTTCGTGGAGTGATGACATTGATCTTCCAAGCAGATGTTTGACCGATACCAATTTCAGTTTCACCAACACAGGCCGATTTCTTGCCCGCGGAGATGGCATGGCCAATGAGACCGGAAACTTTGAGCTCCTTGGTGGTCTAGAATAAAACTACTGAGTAACATTATCGGAAAGTGTATAAGGTTAAACCACTCACCTGCACATCAAAGGTTGCGTTGAAACCCATTTGAAGATGTCCCTGCTCGTCCTTATTGAATATACGAAGGAAACTTTGCTTGAAGATAGACGTCGCAAAAGAATCGGAAAGGACGATGACACCGTTTGTGGAGTTTGGCATCGACTTCATCTCCAGCAAGCCCACCTGGTCGAGGCAGCCAGCGAAAAGATCTATCACATGTCCGTTGTTGGATGCACGCTTAGCGAGACCTTCGTAGAACTGATGCAGGAATTAGTAATGGCTGGAAAAATGACACTATGTGACTGACTTTGGTTGCCCGCTTGTAGTGCTTTGCGCTATCTCTGTCAATATCGTGGTGTGATCGTATGGGTTCCTTCAACTCATTGCTCACGACCATGCCGGGTCCCTCAGTTGCTGGTCCTCCAGAGAACAGCATAATCCTTGCGCCAGTATTCGGATAAGTCGTTTCCAACAGTCCGACGGCGACGCTTAGCGCGACACCTGTGCAGCGCAAAGCACGCTTATCGTTTGCGACAGGCCAAGGATCGCGTGTGAGTGACTCCAGAATACCAGTTAGCTGGAACTCGCACTGCTGAGCGGGCATGAGGAATCGAGCAGCGCCAAAGGACTGAGGAGGTAAGGGCTGTCCAGGACGTGGCGCGGCGCGGTTAGTGGAGGAAAGGCCGAGCATGTCTTGGATCTGTTTGGGTTGGTATTCCTTGCCACCACGGAAAACGTAAGATTTGCTGCATTCAGCGTAACCGATTTCGTGAACTTGGGTCTAAAGGTTGATTGAGCGAGACACTTTTTTGCGTTGAGGAAAAACTCACCATAGTGCCGAAGGTAATAAGACCAACGAGAGCATATGGTGGAATTAAACTGAGACTAACTACAATAGCATCGCGCAGGGCTTTCAAATCTTCTTCGTCCAGGCATGTATCAACCACGAAAAGGAAAATGGGTGGAACGGGGGCTGGGCGTGCAAGTGTGTACTCGATCGTGGTGTATTTTGGCAGCAATTCGGCAGGAAGATTCGTGTTTGAGATGTCCTTGTAATGCGGTGGAAATGCATTGCGAGAGAGACAAAATGGACAGATCCAGAGCTTTCCTCTGATATCTATTTGACTTGGGAAGAGTGGTCAGCTGGTAGTTCCACCATGAGTCATGACAGCGTACCAGTAAGGGTTGAGAATAGCCCGACACGGAGGTTTACATGCAACAGGCTCGTACAGGACGGGGGGTAGATCGTCTCTGACTTTGAGAGGAGTGTAGAGGGCAGATATGGGAACGACTGTACGGGTCGCCTCTATCCTTGAAGATGGCCAGACATTCCAGGATAGTCGCACTCCGTCGCGTTCTTCGACATCTTCAAAGTTGAGCATGTTAGGTTGGGCGTCGTCCTCGCCGTCGGGGAATAAGTTCTGCAAGTCCAATCAGACACGTATTGATAAACACATCAACACAGACATGCTCAGCCACCGAACCACGTCGACTGGCGTCATCTCAAGATATACACGCCATTTACATGAGCTATTTGGCACCCACTGTGCTTTGCCCTTTGAGTACAAGTGCTACACTGACTTTACGTCGGACTTTTCTGAAGCCATGGTTCGCAGCGTTTTAGGCTACTTCCGAACTTATACTTTCAAATTCTCACCCTTCCGAGAAGGGTACATATCTCAACAACAGATACGGGTGTGCTTCGGCCTTCCAGACTATCTTTCCAAGAGCCCTGTTTCCATTACAACGATTGGCGTTTCTTTGGGCAGGATTACCCGCCCGCTAGACGTGTTCGTCTGACACTGTGACAGGCTGCATAGCTATATTCATAACGGAAAACTCACTGATAGGAAGGGTTTCCCAGCACCAGAGGCACCTGACACCGTAAATGAAAGGATGTACATCATTATCTGTGCTCTACCATCCAGGCCACCACCTACAGTGACGGCGAAAACTGATGATACTATTCAAAAATGGCAAGTGCTCTGAAAAGTGCACCAGGCGCACGAGCGACCTTCCCCGGCTAAGCATTAAGGCCACTCCTGCTGCAAATCCTCAATTCCTCCCAGGTTTGGGCATTAACGTATTCTTAGGCCACTTCGCTCCTACATGCAAGAAAAGATGGATCCGTGACCATTCAGGGTATATTTCCGTTTTTGGGTAGTATCATGAGTTTTCGCCGTCACTGTAGGACGTAGTATTTCTTATACAAACGCGGATGGTATCGTCTCAGTCAGAGCTGGGAAACAAGACTAACGATAATAAATAATATGTAAACGGACGTAACACCAGATGTGGTCGCGTTGGAAAACTAGATGGGGATTGAGATATTAGTCCCGGGAGAGAGTTAAGTTACATCCAGATAATGGGGAGGATGGTACTCCCTGCCTTCACTCCAGTAATGACGGGCCAACGGTTAGATATGGGCCACTGTATGAAGGTCGGTACCATGCCAATAACAAGTCCCTGTCACGAAAATCAGTATGTCTTGGCAAACGACAAAACACACATATGTACCGAGGGTATCACGAAGTAGGGATCATAAATTCTTTCGGCAGCGACCAGGTAACGGCAGCACCATTCAAGCTCTGGACAGCCTGTCCACTCCGAGCGTTTGTGCCTCTCGGATCCAAAAGATTTCCCTTTGTGAATTAACGAGAGTAATCATAACGACTGGTTCAAGATTCAGCCAACATCTGCAACAAGTGGAATGCACAGATATTCACTATAGTTCACCGCCACACCTTTGGAAGTTGTCATATTCACGTTACGCGCGGATGTCAAGGGCGTGCTCACCGAGAATTAGTGCCCCAAAGCTGCGTAAGAAACACGACCCGGGGAGGTACTCTGAGGTATTGCCCGATCTTCAAGGCCAATCGACGCCGAAACCACGCCGTAGCTCCACGTGGACAACTTGGTGTAGCGTAAGCCAGACGAATCTGCGGGACCAAGGAGGAGACATACATAAAGATTCGCTATGGGGCGACCGGGATTCACCGTGCCAGGGGTCATATTCATCGATTGATTCGTGGGTAAACCGGTCCCCGTTCGTCCATACAGATTCGTTGAGAAGGGCTTTGACGTATTTATCAGAATGTATACTAACGGCAGATAAAAGTATCATTGCCGTTATGAATGTTCCGACGATGAGTGCAAGCAGACTACCAGGGAAGAGTTGTTTGTCCCTTCATATACAACGATAAGACTTTTCACTTGGGTGAGCTTCAAACTCGAAACAATATACAGGGAGCACTTGCCAGTAACGAACGACAGAATTGAAAGCAGCTGGCACCACCACCATGGGACTTCTTTGTACTTCAATATAGCCTAGCAAGACGTTGAAATGATTGATGCTGGCCGAAAAGAGAACGAAATATTACCTGAAAGTATATATCCGGCTGTGTTCTGCCCCTTGCCAGCATACCATGTAGTACTTTATTCATTCTCCCCAGCTTTGCAACCCCGACGCGTTATAATGTTCCCGCTATGTTGTAAGGCCTTGATGAATGATAATTGCTCTCATCCTTTTTTGCAAGCCTGCCTTGGAACAAATAATAATTCGCCCTGGGTGCGAATAATAAGTGGGAAACACCAGCAATGCCAAATTCGGCAGTCGCATTACAGATGTTTTCCACGGTTGGATCCTTACTTCCTCCTTTCATGTTCCTTCCTCTGTCATGCAGTGTAGTGTTCTATGGCTGTGGTGCGTATTCCTGTCATCTCAATGTCTCCCGCATTCTGTGCTTACACTTTATCACAGCACCATCAAATATTACCCCTATGCCACATTATCATTCGTCCAGTGGCGCCCAGCAGTCCCTCATCATTGTTCTCGACACCGTCACCTGTGCGTGTACCATTTATAATCTGTCAATATTCACACTCAATTCCATTCTCTCTCCTGCTAGTTCCCATTATCATCTTCCCGGCCCTCCGTGAACTTTAACTCTCTTCGGACTGTACAGTTCTTGGCTCGGCTCGGAATCATCCGAGTCTATATTTCAAGGAGCCCCCTGAAGCACCCTTTTTGATGTTTTCCCCATCCCGTGGGAGGCTAGTCGGTACCGTCACTTGGGCAGGCAACAAGGAGGTAACAGTGTTGATTGGAAGGTCCGTTTCATATCCTTTCATTGAATTGACAGTTATTACCTAGCGTAGTACTGATCCCGCCGGAACCTGAAGGCACCGAAGACATATATACCCCGCCATAATGCTACCTTACGAAGATTCTGACCCAGACTACATACATATCCCTCACTCTTACTATACTTTACGCTTTACTCATGGCTACTCAACATAACATCTCATAATATAAACTATTTTGGGTATGGAAAAGTTCCCCTGAAGTCTCGAGGCAATATGAGCCTCATTAGCGCGCTATCGTTCACCGACACTCCAAATATAGCAGCCTCTACTACTGAGCACTCAGTAAACATTGGCCAAACGGAACAACATCAGACTACTAGGCTACAGTTCGGTCTCTCAGCAAAGATCGACGAGCATTGCATAGTGTTGTCAAATTTAGAAATATTAATTGCCTTTTTTGGAAGATTCTTACCTGTTATGGCAAGAATTTTAGAGAGATCATCGGCTGCATTTTCAAATATCCTATTGTACCATAAACGTCCGCAGGGTTTAGTATGGGCTGCAGGTATGTATTGAAACANTGGTAGGGTGCGCTTTATAACGTGTCGGGGTTGCATTGCTGGGGAGAATTACATTATTTCTACATGGACTGCTCGTATACAGCCATCAACACTCAAATCTCTTAACATTCAACTCCAACCCTGTGCACTCATTGTCAGCAAAGAACAGTCTGTAATCCAACATTCTGTGTACAATCTAATCTTCCTACCTCTGATAGCAGCAGACTCTTCCCTGCCAGACCCTACCCCTGTTGTTAGGATTTTCAGACCCTACTCAGACCCTACGAAGTCCTAATAACCCCTATACACACCCCTAACCCCTAACCCCTAAGGGTTTAGTATGGGCTGCAGGTATGTATTGAAACAAATTCTGATGCCTTTGAGATGATATTCAGTTGATTTTCTGTTGTTGGTGTGGGGGGATATTTTTTGTGGCCGTCGAGAGATATAATTTATAAGTAAAGTGTGAACGAAAGCCATTCTGAGCTTGTGTGTCGCTTGACTTTTTCATTTGAGGATCTAATAGCGCTGGGAGCACTCAGTTTGGCCTTTTCTATGCTCCGACTCAAGTGGTAATATCTACCAGGTCTGCAAATGATGTGGTGGATATGTATGAGAAAAGTTCTTCCCTGAACACTAGTTCCGACGAGCCGGACGTAGTTCAATTCCAAGCGTCTATTCAGCGCTTGTGGAATCTTGACGTTACATAAAAGGTAAATAGGTAAAGACTACTCAGTAAATTACCTCATAAAGACTCAGGAATGGCAGCGAGCATGTAGAAGGATCAGGGTAAGTAGAAATGCTGAATGATAATGAGACTGAGTCCATGAAAACAGGCAACAATGCATACCTAAGATATCAAGAAGTGAGGTTTGATGAAATAAGGAAGTTTTGCTTGTGATCGTGAGGCTTAGGATGCCGGGGAAAAAATTCATGAGAGAGCGTGCGCAAAGAGTTCCAGGATTGTCGTATCAGCTGAGGTCGAATGATTATTTGACAGGTATCCGGGACAGGGTACTGTATGTGAATGCTAATAATTCCGTGTCATTCAAAAATAACTTGTACACAACATATCTGAAATCCGAGGAAGCATGAGGTCGAATTATAATTTGCCAAAGTGGTCGGGATAGAAATGTTCGGGGAGAATGATAATTCGATGCGAGCCTGAGAGGCAGGTGGTATCCAGGAGGTAGCCGAGGGACAATTATTAATAGCTCGAGCTGAGCCAAATAATAAAGGTGCGCACCTAGCGGATCAGATCAACACAAAGTGGGGGAGAATGATAATTCTGTATGAGAGGCAGGTATCCGGGAGGTAGCTGAGGGATAATTATTATTATCTCAAGCTCAGCCAAATGATAAACATACGCACCTATGAGCAAAGAGCAGTGAAACCACAGAGGCAGAATGACAATTCAGCAGTGTGTTGTAGATTAATAAATATGGTCAAGGAATGGGAAGGGGGAAATGATAAAGGTACTGGTGGGAATAATAAAGGTACCGAATTTGGTCATGACGTGCAGTTGGCAGGGTCCGCTTTATAACGTGTCGGGGTTGCATTGCTGGGGAGAATTACATTATTTCTACATGGACTGCTCCCGGTATACCGTTCAGGGTAGCCTGCCCATGGACATCATTCATTCTCTGCTTCTTCCTTCCTCGGAGCATCAGCAAATCGAGCACCTAATGAGCATGTAGAATGATAAGCCAAAATAGAATATAATGACCAAAACACATTACCGTCCATTTTGACCTTGAAAATGGCCAAAAATAGACCCCGCCTAGTGACGATGGATGATGATAGACCCTTCATCGTCCTCGTCTTCGAGAATGTCGATAGTAATGATGCATTCTATCCCGTTGTCCTTGAGTCGCTGCAACCTATTGGACAAATCCTCAGATAGCCGTGGCTGTACAGCAGGAGCCCGGAGGAGATGGTCGCTCAGGTAGCAATCGTGCAAATCGCAAAAGAAGACACGGACATCTACAAGCGGACGTAGTTGAGACGAAGCCGACTGGGTTCTGGATTCCAGCATGGCTATGACACTCTCCGGAGCGTCACAGTTGGGAGGTAATGATATTCGCTCATGAACAAAGAGCTCTTGTAAATGAGGGGTGAGAGTAGTGTCCGAGGTTAGTTTATTGCAAATCTCCGCGATTGCCGAAGAATGGTGACCGGAGTACGAAACGTAGTCGAGCTCGATGTGGCTGGCATTGGGAGATGTTCGGAATATATCCAGTAAAGAGGTAGCAGATACACAGACAGCGGGGTGGTGTAATGAGAGCGTGCTAAGTGTGCACGAAGAGCGTTCCAGAAGAAGGTTAAACGACGAAGGATTCCACTGCCATGTGTGGAAGTTGTACCCACTGTGACTACGAAACTCGATGCAGGACAGTGATGGAACTGTCAGTGCATCGAAGAGTGAGTTGGTACGATCTGGATGAAATCCGGTAGTGACAGCGAGACGCTGCAGGGAATGTAAGGAGGCCGGAGCAGGATCCTCGTCGGGATACATATAATCTTCTAGCCTCAACTCCTCCAGATCAACGCTGGCAGAAGAGAGGTTTCGGAAAAGAGAAGGATAGTCATGGGCCATTCCGACAATCAACGACTTCAGTTGACTATAAGGATATGGAACCTCGGCAGAATAACCACTGACTTCCACATGGGTCAGGTTTGGCGCTCGTCGGATGGATTCCCAGTACCAGCAAGCTCTAGGGCTCAGCGTGCTGGTATACGATTGGTCTTGAAAGGATGAGAGGACAGGGAACGTGATAGTGGTGGTATCAAATTGAACGTCTAATGACGCGATCAGGCTGTCACCATAGGTGTCCATCCGTAACTCCTCGCATCGTGGTAGCTGTTGCATCAACAGCCACAAAAGATTGAAACCGGTCTGCCCAAGGTATGTTATCGCGAAGCTCGGGTCATCCTCAGACGGAGGTTCACCGCATGAGTCTGTGATTTTGAGCTTCAAGGGTCTACCATTTGAACGCTCAATGAAGAGTTCGATGAGAGAGTGATGGTGTGACTTGGCTTGGAACACGTCGACACTAAGTGAGCTCCACAAATAGGGAGTACCGGTGACAATAGTCCTCCAATGAGAGGATACATGTGACAGGTGAAGTGGGGCTGCCTGTGTCTGATCTTCATAGTGGATATCGAGGGAGTAGCCTCCTTCCGACAGCAACGCAAGGGCCATAATTTCTGTCAGGATCTCGACAGGGAGTTTTCTAACAGGAGAAAACCAGCTGCGTCTGTCTCTTATCCGTCGTTCCAAATCTTTCCTTTCCTCCTGCATCACAGATAGTGACTGAAGAAGGTGGCTGATTTCTCGGTCATATTGCTCCATTTGATGTTCCTCAGCCTCCAAGACGGCCTTCATTTGAGCTATTTCGGCCTCAGATGGATATTCATTGGATCGGAGAACGTCCATATCGATCGGTGGGTGCACTAACTCCGAAAGAAGCTCGCACTCATTCATACACCGGTTGCAGAGATAGAATCTGCGGCTGGACCTCGATTCGGTCATTTCCTAGTTGAATTGCAAAGTATATCTGTGCAGAAACAAATGTAGCTCGTTAACATGTACCGGAAGAAGAGGCAAAAATGCCTTACTGTGACAGGTGATGGAGGTGGATAGTCGGAGGAGGGGTACATCCTGGGCGCTTGAGCAACGTGAACTACAACCACCACCACACCATCAGGTTTCCGAGATTCAAATTTGTGAAGCTATCAATATCTTATTTCATCCATCACAAAATGCTGTTCACGAGATGAAGACGGGTAAAGGAAAAATCAAACTTGAAGGGGGTTTGGGGCAAGACAGGCGAATTCGGAGGAATGGCTGCAAGTTGTAGGTGAGTTATGAGAAACAGTATATTTTCTCTAATGGATGCCAGTATGCCGCTGCGGAGCCCTAATACAGCTGGAATTCGACCTACGCCTCGACTCTCACACTTCGGGACAGTGTTACCCCTATTTCCATGGTCTGAGGTCGAGAGGAGGGCTTGAGATTATGACGTGGATGGTCCTCGGGAAGGATTTGCCCTGAAGAGGGAAAGTGAGAAGGTGGCAGACATACTGGGTGAGTTTTCGCAAGAAGTTTGTGATTGATGGCGTTTTTTTCTCAAGTGTTTTACTCATACACGAAGCACGAAAATGGAGTCTATCGGGCCCAAATATTTCATTCATCTTTCAAGAACAACCCCAATTCCTCCATACATCGCTCTCGTTCTTCATGGTGGGCCATATGGCTCTTAAACCTTGTCAGGCCTTCGTTTCACGGCTTGCACGTAAAGCCACTCACCGACTCGGCGAACTTGACCCATTTGACACGGTTTATCTTCTCGAAGAATGGTCGCATAGTCTCATCCTGCGCCTCGTCGAGCCGTCCATTCGTCAGGAGCGTTGGCACGGACATCTTACTTCGTCGACAATGCTCCAGTTTGCTAATAGTCCGGTGATATGGAATTCGGAAGGCCCGTTCCTTCATATCAGTCAGTCAACATTTCGAAGTAGCTAGAGCTGTCGTACATCGTCAAGTAAACCGTAGGGTCCTTCTCTATCTCTGCGAAGCCTGCGGTGACTTCTGCTGGCATAGGATCCATAATACACAGATATCGGGCATAGAAAACCCCCACAGCTTCTTGATATTCCGCCGAGTCGGTAGTGCCCTCTTTCTCGTGCTTGGTGAGGACCTCCTGGACCTCTTTGGGAAGCAGACTACGGAGCCGGTCCTGCGCAGTGACCCAGAGCTTCATGTCTGCCGGTGCAGACATCAAAATGAGCTTCTTCAACCCTTTTGGTTGTCGAACAGCATGCCGAGCCGCGAGCATGCCTCCCCAACTATGGCCACATAGGATGTACCCATCCGAAATACCAAGATTGTTGATCAAGTTGTCGAGTTCCCTCACAAACAATTCCTCTGTCCAGAAGGCGACATCGCCCATTTTATTGGGATAATGCGTAGATCTCCCCGTACCTATCTGGTCATAGACGACGAGGGGAATCTGCAGCATTTTTGTGAGATCGGAGAGTACTAAGAGGTACTCATGGTTGACGCCAGGTCCACCATGTAGTGCGATGAGAAGTGTCTTCCCATTGTGCAACTCCCCGACCACCTTATAGTAGGTGAAGCATGGGGGTACGTCGTCCGCGATTTTGAATTCTATTTGGCCTTCGGTGACTGGTAATGATTCCATATCTTGGGTGGTGGAGATGGTTGCCGAATTGCTCAGGTACGAGTTGCGTTATATATGTACAGCTCCTATCTGCACAATGTGGTTCTGGCCATGTCTAGTGTGGGAATATCACCAGAGATATCAGGGGCCATAACCATATGGCCTTCTCAGATGCATACCGGAGATTCAAAAAGGATTTAAACTTTACTTTGTACTGAATAAAATATGACCAAGGCCCGGTTCGATCAAGATCTTACATAATTTACTACGATTTATTAGTATGTGAGAAGGTGTCTTTGCTGCTGGAAGTTCTGAAGGGATTGTACAAATTGTGTTGCAACTTACAAGCACCATTTTGACACTCTGGAGTCTCCTCCCTTAATTCAAGGAACTTGCCATCACAGCAGTACAAGGCCTCATTTATGTGCTCAGGGAACCCTGCTGGAAGATTTGTTGAGCAGAAGCTAGAGGAATACTTAAACTGTGCTTACAATGACTCCACAAAGTGTTGTTTTACTACAAACATACATTAGTCACAACCTCATAATTGAAGACTTCATTCAACAAGTGCTTACTGAAATTCTTGTTGACTGAGGGAAGGGCTGCTACAAGCAGAGATAAAGTGATAGAGAATAAAATGAACACAGAAAACAGATGCTACATCATGGTATGTAGGAAGTGAAGTGGGAATGGAAAAGGAAGTATCATGGCTCAGCTTCTTATAAACAGAATACTTAGACTGTGGGATGATGGAAAACCATACTGTGTAAGTCACAGCACAGAAAACACCAAGGAGAAGTGTGAGGGGAGAAGATGAGAAGGAAAAGGCGAGCTCACACAAAGACAATGACTAGTGAAGGGTATGTATTCAATGTGGAGTGGGGATCATGAGCTATATAGTGGTACAGGTGAAAGAGGATCAATAAGATATGATATACATCTCTGTGGCTGTAATGGTCTGGTGTGAATGATGTAAGCTATGCTTACACTCTCCCCCATCCTGAAAAGAAGGCTGTCAAATGGAAGGGTAAGAGTATTTAGTGGGGATGTTTTTCAAGCCAGATATCCAGAGCAGCACATTCATCAAGCTCTTTGCCAGGCAACCATTCATCATCCTCTGGCCCAAACCCAACCCATCAGACTAAATATTGGTAACTATAGCCCCATTTATGCTCATCAATGATAGAGTTGATGAAGTACTCTTCGATGCCATCTTCAGTCACAATTGAGCTGGGCTATTGGTGCTGGCATTGAGGGAAAAGCTCATTGTCATTAGAGGTCCAAGGCTTCAGGTGGGAGGCATGGAAAGTAAGGCAAGCATTCTTGTGAGCATTAGGTGTGTGGAGCATGTAAGTAGATAATTTGGGGTGTACTGAGGTGATGAAGTAAGGGCCATCAAAATGTGGCATGAATTTTGCTATATGGTCTTTCTTTTTCTATAGGTAGTCCCAGCAATGGTTCTTTGTCAAAAGCCAGACCTTATCCTCTACTGCAAAGGCAGGATCCAGGGAGCAGTGCTTGTTAATATGGTGGGCCTGGTAACCTTAGCCTTTATGAGTGAGTCCTGTGCCTCCATTGTATCAATACACAAAGATTCAATGATATCAAGAGCAGTCTGTCCCTTGAGGGAGAAACCTGAGCTATCTTTAAGCAAAGCAAGAATAACACAAGGTGTGTGGCCAAGACACAGCTGGAAGCCAGAGAAGCTGGTGGAGGAGTTAACTGTGCTCATCATGGTGAACCTGATACAAGGAAGAACCTGAGCCCATCCATGTTGAGCATGTTCAACATAGAAGTGAATAGATTGAACAAGGGTCTTGTTAGAATACTTGGAAGAGCCATCAGTCTTGGGGTGGAATGAGGATGAGAGTGCAAGGTGAATGCCAGAGAGGTGTTGAAGTGTTCTCCAAAAGGTGCTAATTCAAAGTTTGTCCTGGTCAGCAACTATTTTGTCAGGTAAGCCATTTTCACAGTACCAATGATCAAAGAAGAAGGCAGCAGCCTCTTCTGCAGTGATATTAGTTCAACAAGAGACAAGGCAGATATCAGAGCCAAGTCTGCAAGTCATGGACAACACACAGTTAAACCCAGATTCCTCAGGCAGTGGTCCAACAAAATCCAGGGCAACAGATCTACCATGGCTATTAGGGATGGGCAACAGGTGTGCAGGGCCACAGGGCTTCTGAGTAGAAGATTTATTGCAAGCACACAGCTCACAACTAGAGATGTAAAAGCATTGAAGGTCACATTACATGTTAGGCCAGTAAAAGGAATCACATAAGATCTTATAGGCCTTATCAGGGCCAGAATGATTGAACACATCATGGGCCAGGTGGAAAAGGTCTTCTCTGATGCTTGACATACAGGGAGCCAGCAATCTGGAGCCAATAAATCATAAGCCATTTTCCTCATGTACAGAGGGCAAGATGCACTGGCCAGACACAAATTTCTTGCAAAATTTGTCATTCAAGTATCCCTTATGGATCACACTCAGTAGGAATGAGTCTGCATGTATTAATGCTCAATTTATAGCAGCAGAAGTGCCATGTAGCAACCAGGCTTGCCAATTACAAACTTCAGAGTCATCACAGTTGGTTACTCTCTCTGATTCATCAGGAGGAAGACATGAGAGGGCATCTGCAACAGTATTATCTTTCCCTTTAATGTGACAAATTGTCATGTCAAACTGTGAGAGCTCCTTAAGCCATTGGGCTTGACATCAAGAGAGTGACTTCTGTGTTGTGAAATTTTCCAGAGTGTGGTGGTCAGTGTAGATAGTAAATTGTTCACCCAGTAAATCAGCTTTAAATTTCTTCAAGGCATGGACAATAGCAAGGAGTTCCTTTTCATATACAGGGTAATGGAGCTGAGCTCCCTTCAGCTGCATGGAATCAAAGGCAACTGGCCTGGCAGACTCCCATGTGGGGCCCCACAAGAGCACTGCACCAGTACACCAATTAGATGCATCTGTAGTAACCCAGATCTTGTTGTCTGTGGGGTTGTCATGGTCAATGACAGTGAGGCATTCAGCAGAGGCAACCAAGTCTTTAATGTTGTTGAATGCAAGAGAGAACTCCTTATTCCAACCAGGCCATTCATCTTCATTACTGTCTATTCAAACAAGCCTAGAGGAGTAGTAGTAGCTGTCAAGGGGATACTGTCATTGTCCATCTTAGTGTGGGAGAAGGTATCAATCATGTCAAGTTTAGACCAAATTTTCTCTTTGCTGGCATCAGCAAGAATGTCTTTGACATAGGGCAAGGGGTACTTATCAGTCTCAATCTTAGAATTCAATTCACGGTAGTCATCAACCCAGTGAGAGAGAGCTGCAGGGTCTGATTTAGACACCAAGAAGGCAGGAGACATATAAGGAAAAGAGAAAGGCTGAATATGCCCAGTGTCCAGATGAGATTGGACAAGGGTGCATCAAGCATCCATGTACTTTCAGGGGGATGGATAATTGCAATGTGCAATCACAGCATTAGCAGATTTGAGCTTGATAGAGCAACATATGTCTTCTAGCATGAGGTTGACATGAGGTAGAGGCTTAAAAATCTCTGCAAACTCAGTTTTTAGTTCAGATGCTCATTGTTGACAACATTTGAGCAGTGCAAGTTCCTCAATATGGGAGCATAAAACTGCAGCCACATAATGTTCCTTGCCAATCTCTATGAGGCTGTACACTTTGTCAGAGATTTCAATTCCAGCTTATCAGGACCTGGTAATCATAATCACATGATAATCCTCTTATCAGCTGTAGGGCTGATAATATGGCAAACCTAGAAAAGACCCACTTTTATTTATTTTACATTACTTTGGATTTGGAACACTTTAATATGATGCAAGATAACAGGTAATAAGGACTAGAGTGAGCCCAGTCTGCTAGTCATTGCCTTAGAGAAGCTATAGTACCTTGGAAAGTACAAAGAGCTATATGATACACTATACAGAGGTGTCTAAGCTGTACTTTCTGACTTATCTATGTATCAGATTCAAAGTGGATCACTCCTGAAACCTGTAGGGAACCTAACTATGGCCCAATGAATGCATTAGCTAGTTAACCAAGCTCTCAAAGTGCTATCAATGGGGTTTTAATTTCTATTTTACCTTTCTATGACATCTGCAAGGTGCAACATGCAGTCAAACAGTACAGAGGTACTTAGAGGAGACATCAAAACAGAAAGACGACATAGAACAGGAATGATCACAGAACAATCCTCCTCCAAAGTCAATATATAGATCAAAGTCAAAGTGGGCAATCTTTTAATAAAGAGTTCACCAGTGGCTAAAGAATATGAGATAAACTAACTAGGTACAAAGTCCTCTCAGAAGGAAGGAAATCACTTCTGAAGGACATCCACTACCTACAGACAGATACAACGAGACATAAGAAAAATATCTAACACATAAAGAAGTCCTAAATAAGACTGAACATGCATTGTTGAAGGAGATAGGAACAGTAACAGCATGTTCCAACCTTGGAAACTTTGGCATCTANCAAAATATTCTCTATTTTGCATGCAAAATAAAAGGTAAAAGTTATGCATATCAGCAGATCACTCCCAAAACTTGTAGGAAACCTAACTATGGCCCAATGAACACATTGGCTAGTTAACCAAGCTCTCAAAGTGCTATCAATGGGATTTTAATTTCTATTTTACCTTTCTATAACATCTGCAAAGTGCAACATGCAGTCAAACAGTACAGAGGTACTTAGAGGAAACATTAAAACAGAAAGACGATATAGAATAGGAACAATCACAGAACGATCCTCCTCTGAAGTCAATATGCAGATCAAAGTCAAAGCAAGCAATCTCTTAATAAAGAGTTCACTGGTGGCTAAACAATACAAGATAAACTAACTAGGTACAAAGTCCTCTCAGAAGGAAGGAAATCACTTCTGAAGGACCCCCACTACCTACAGACAGATACAACGAGACATAAGAAAAATATCTAATGCATAAAGAAGTCCTAAATAAGACTGAACATGCATTGTTGAAGGAGATAGGAACAGTAACAGCATGTTCCAACCTTGGAAGCTTTGGCATCTAGACCTCTGCCAATGTGCAGATACTAGAAAGGGAAATGCTGTAAAGAAACAGGACAGCTACAGCCATCCGCTCATAGATACCCGACTTAGAAAAGAGAAAATACAAATTATAGAGTCCAGAACACCTGGAAATGTAGATACCTGCACAGATATGGTCGGATACCCTAGTGGCCAGGCTCCATGACATCTGAATATTCCCTCTTTTAGTATCTCAGTCACTCATTTATCATTTCCTGAATTATCAGACATTATTTGTATTTCTTCTGTAGATATATTCCATGGACCATATATAAGGACAGCTAGATATTTGTACATACTCAAGTAACTCTGCCCCCTCTGATTGTGAATACATGAAGAGTTTGTTTGGTGTATAATTGTGTGTGCCATTCCAGTTTTGCTTCTTCACTTCAGGCCCTGGAGATTGGTCCTGAGTGACTCCAGAGAGATAGAAATCTGATAATGAACTTGCATTATAAGAGATAAGAGTAACATCTTGAGTGCGTCATAGCACTTTTCTAAGAGACACTTTACACTAAGAAGGAGCCTTGGGCACTTGGAGTGTGGCCTGTGTTGGGTATCAGGTTTTGACACACTTAGAGTCTTAGCAAGAGGTGTGCCTGCACTGAACTCTTTGTAGAAATTGGTCTAGGACCTTTTCCAGTACACTGTGTGCTGTAGTTGTCTTAAAGAAGTCTTGAGCTCCATAGGGTCAGACTATATTGGCTATTGAGTCTTTGTACAGGACTGTAGCTCTTGTGTTTGTGCTTTGTGCACTGTGTTTTTGTGTTTTGTGTGTGTGTGTTTGTGAAATAAACCCTTTTAAAACCCATCTATACTCCTCTGGAGGTGAACACTTTGAAGTAGATTGCTTCAATAAGAGAGAATCAATCTAGCTAAGAGCTTTGTTGGCATTCTAAGTGCAGCAACTCTGATCACACCAATCTACACTTGCACAACAACCTGAGTTAGACTTTTGGAGGTTATCTTTTGGGTAGTTTTTGTTATGTTACTTGCGCAGCAACGACAACAACTCAACAACCACTATGACGTAGCGGCGCTAAGTTGACAAAAGGAGCAAGTTCAAGGAAGGGTTCTCTAGCTTTCGCTAAAGTTCTCAGAGTTCGGTCGAGATGAGCAAGATGTTTGAAGGATTAACTAGGTCAAGCTGAGGTAGCTTAGACCTTCAAACTATCTACTTATACAATGATTGTAGTCTACTAGTTGTACACAAATTGCTAGTGCGACATTGTTTGTTTAGTAAATAGAGTGTACCTTTGACGACATGATAAATAGGAAAATGACATCAGAAGTGATGTCGAGGAAACGAAAATAAATATAATGATACAATAAGCAACGTCAGAAATGACATTGCATCATAAATAGAAGGGAATAGAATCGAAGAGAATAATGACGTTAACTTGATGTCGTGATTGACATAATGATGATGTCTTAAATACTGGGATAGGCATATGATTGGAAAAGGGAACTGGGAATGTGGATGTGTCCAGATGTTAATAAGAAGCATAGGTGAAAAGAGGAAAATAGCGCCTAAGAGCGCTAAAGTGTCCAAGCAATGAATAAGAAAAGAAAGAATGAAAGAAAAAGAGAGTCTGCGAGTGTACAAGTGTAACAGTTTTCCATTAGTCTTATTCTTAGACAAATTACCAGGGCTATCAATTCAATTCTGCTGCAAAGGTCTGTTAAAGTCATCAAACATGCAGGACCTGAATCAACTAACAAATTTGAACAGAGAGGAGGAACTTGGGTTTGCAGCCGTATATCTTGCTTCTAATGCAGGGTCATATACAAATGGCACTCATTTATGCATGGATGGGGGTCATTACCTGGTCAATCCATAGCAGTGTTGTGCCAGCCATTGACTAGTCAACTGCAGTCATGACTCGACCAAATTTGAGTTAAACCAGGTTATTTCAACATTTGACTCATCCCCATTTGGAAATACTCTTGACCGAGCCTGACCAGTGCTTGACTCTGCCCACCTATGGTGCCCGAGAAATACCACGGGTTTGATGGCAAGCTACGCCTATCTCGGCATCAAATATGAAGAGTTTTTGGGCTGAGAGGGTGCCCATCGTTAAAACCCATCATTAATTCTGGTAATTTGAATTTTGCACCAAGAGCTCACTCCAAGGTCAAAATTCTCGCTGAACTTCCTGACCTCTCAGTCCGGCATTTCCTGTTCTATCGATATCATCATCATTTCCTTTTCGTCGCTGTCGCCATCACCGCATGTTCCTGTCACCGAGTCCTGACCATTAATTGCATAAATATAGATCAACATCTGCCTCTTGACATCAAACTGCCATGATGCCGCCACCTTGGGCCCATGATGCCCATCCAGTGTCCCCTCCCCTTTCTGGATTTATCGCTGAGGTGTTAGGTGGAATGTCCATGTACTGTCTGGACTAGAAGTGAGTCCCTCAAGTGCTGTTCTAAAGCAACTATCAAATAGAATACTCTTAAGCTTATCTTCTGATTGGACTAATACTGTTTCAGCTGGGAATAGATGCCAAGCATAACAAGAGGTGGATCAAGCCGTTTCCTAGGGCCATCTGAAGACTGGAACGTATATAGTATGTATCCAGATAGCTGTTTCGTCTCCTCATCTTGAAATCTTACCATTAAGTATGCCAGACTCCTCTAGGGCATTGATCCCAGGTCAATTTCTATGATGTCATGGATACGCACTCGTGTTCTCGCTCAGAGAATCCTCCCTCAGTGAGTTTGACCATATGCTGTGATAGAGAATGGTAGGTGTTTTTTTTTTCCTGATTTCCGATCTTTTCGTAGTTCTAGTTCTCATTTATGGCAACATCTCTGTCAGGACTGCTGGCCACAGTTTTGGGCATGGTAAATTATTCCGTGTCTCTGCGATAGTACTTCACATCCTATATGTAGGTTGTATATGTTCACAATGTACATTTCGCTTTGGATCCAAATGACTGTTATCCAGCATAGCGAGTTGATTGCCTTGATTTCCAGATTGTTTTTTGATAGCACTTTCTGTATTTAAAGTTGTATGAACAAACACGAAGCTTTTACTCAATCTCCGTGAATCTACCTTTAAATATCACAACTAGTCTATATTCATCAATGCTGTTAATACAATTTGAAGAGCCTTGTGATTTCTTTAAGTGTTTAGGATAGCACGTTGATGGAACAAAGTAGGAGAAACTTTTCTAGATGATCACCACACTGTGATCACCACACATCACCATGGTCGACAACTTACCAATTACTCACCCCACATCCTTTGGGATGGGGCTGAACTGCTTCATAAAGCCACTATGACCAGTATCTGATAGTTCTTATCACTTTTGTCCACCTCAAATTTATTTCAGTTGAATGGTAAGTAAGACACCTTATTGCCGGACGTTGATCTGCTAACGTAGCTGCCCATCTATAGTGCCAAAAATTCTCACCTTTTCGGTCAGCAAGATGTTATTGTTAAATAATTGTTGGCACTCACTGAGCTTATATTCACAGTTTGAAGATGTTGCAATGAAAACAAGACAGTACGTGAATACTTCTTTGGGTCTTGAGTGTGATCCCAAGATGTCCGAGGCAATGGTCTGCAGCGCTTTCTCAGTAATCCCTCGCTCAACGAGGCTTAAGTTAGGAAGATACACACCTTCAGTAATGGCATTTATGATTTTCTCTACCATTATCATATATCTGTTATTCTTATGGTCGATATTGGCGCTCAACTCAACACCTCCACAGCTATCTTCGTTATGAATATCTGAGTACACTGGAACACATCACGAGCTCCCATGTCTAGGAATTAAATGTCAGCTAGCAGGTTACAGTTGCTCAGGCGGGTGTCTGTACAAGGTATCACTAATTATGGNAGTAAGATGTCCTTTACGGGACCCATCCAACTGCTATCTGCCTAACGGAAGCTACGATGAAAGTGGAGTTGTAATGGTGTGGCATGCCTCCTGAATGAGACGTGTGAAAGAAAATAAGGGTCAGTAGATAGAGAAATGACTTACCTAGGACAAAATATATGGCACATTTGATACTTCGGCGATAAATCTGGAAAGGGAAGGGGACACTGGATGGGCATCATGGGCCCGAGGCGGCGGCATCATGGCGGTTTGATGTCAAGAGGCAGATGTTGATCTATATTTATGCAATTAATGGTCGGGACTCGGCGACGGGAACATGCGGTGATGGCGACGGCGACAAAAAGGAAATGATGACGATATCGATAGAACGGGAAGTGCCGGACTGAGAGGTCAGGAAGTTCAGCGAGAATTTCGACCTTGGAGTGAGCTCTCGGTGCAAAATTCAAATTACCAGAATTAATGATGGGTTTTAACGACGGGCGCCCTCTCAGCCCAAAAACTCTTCATATTTGATGCCGAGATAGGCGTAGCTTGCCATCAAACCCGTGGTATTTCTCGGGCACCATAGGTGCTCTGCCAGTGTAAAATAACGCATATTGAGTATGATGTTGTCTGATTTCAAGCTGTACCATAATGATTGTACAAGTAATCAAAGTAATTAACCTACCCAAGCTGTTTCTGCCATATGATCAACCTTGAAGAGCTCATCATCTAATGAAATTGGCTGAAAACTCCAGAACATTTGCACCCATACTTCATTTTGATGATCGAAAAGGTCAGCTAGTGACTTCTTCGTATGAAGTGATATGCTGATGGACTCTTGCCTAGCAGTACCATCCATGTCCCTGTCCTCGTCTTCATCGACTGCCTGCATACTGTGCTCTGCATATTCTCGGAATGGACTTGGAACATGTAGGTTAGAACGCTGACTCAGAGCATCTGGATTATCTATAAGATTCTCAGTGTGCAGTCATCAAAAGTAGAAACATAGTCTAAATACCACTCAACGTATTCTCAATCGGCGAAGCAGTCGGCGTATTCCCAGTGAGTGAAAGCAGTTGAAAGCAGTTGACATATTCCCAGTTGGTGTAGCAGTATAAAGTTTTCAGGTCGGATACTTGATTTCACGCGATATCGGTGCTAGGAAAAGCTCGAATAGATAGATACATCAGGTCGGGTTAACCGGCCATAGGCGTGGGAGAGTCATTATGACTCGTAACTGTTGACTGTGCCTGACTAGTCATTGACCGGTCAATAACTCGACCGCGGGGTTTGGTCAATGACTGTCCAACACTGATCCATAGAGTTCATAAGCCATAATTTTAGAAGAGATCCATCTAATCGGATTCAAATGTATGCTTAGCTCATTTGATAACATAGATAAACTACGCTTGTAGTGATAGTATTGTTCCTCAGGGATGCAAGTTGAGGTAGCAAGGGTCTCAAGCTGAGTCTGCGTGATGTGAGATGGCCGTTGAGGATGAGGACGAGATGCGTGCCGGGCACGTGGAGTGCGTTACATTGCGTTCCCGACTCCATTGTTCATGGGCACGTCAATACACATTTGTGAATATTACTCTGCGGCTCACCCTTATGGACCCTATGTTTCCTTCCGTTCACCTTTCAAATCAAAAACCCGGGCTGCAGAAGTTCCCTTAAATTATCGTCGAGAACCACCGTGTAAGGTCGAAGAAACTATTGGGACAAAAGCAGAGCAACCGCTGAGCAGGGTACGTTTTCCGAACTAGTGTCGGATATTGATGCTTCAAATTCTCTTGCCAGCGTCATCCGCAAGCCCGTTTATCACCGTACTGTGTCCCTTTTCGAGTGTCCGAATCCTTCCGGTCGGATTAGAGTTACGAATGGGCTGATTCGGAGTATGGCCTTCTGATTGTAGATTGTATGGGACCCTGGCATCCAAAATATGAACACAAAGACACGAATATCCTTCCACTCCATCTACACGGATGAGATCGGCTGGATCAAAGCAGGAAAGCCAGTATAAAAGGTCTTCAGGAAATGTCGTTCAGCATCGCAACTCGAACTCGTCTGCACTTCCTTTGCTTCACACTCTCCTACGCATCAACAACTCCTAGATCATCATGAAGGTTCTCGCTATCCTATATAACGGTTTCAAAGCTGCTCAACAGGAGCCTCGTCTGCTTGGAACAGTGGAAAACAAGGCACGTTGCTCACCGGATGACCACTAGTATCTGTGCTGAAACAGAATTTACAGCTCGGCTTGTCTGCATGGTTAAAAGCTCGGGGACACGAATTCATTGGTACGCACTAAGTTCGTCACTTTTCATGCTGGTTACTAACGCGGGATTTCTGTAGTGTCCAGCAGCAAGGAAGGGCCCGACAGTGATTTCCAGAAACATATTGAAGATGCTGAAGTGTTGATCACAACACCGTTTCATCCCGGCTACCTTACTCGAGATTTGATTCAGAAGGTACGACTTGGACATGCCTAAATCGTCTTCTTTCGCTCATACCTCAATCCGCACAGGCAAAGAACCTCAAGATCTGTATTACTGCTGGTGTTGGCTCTGATCACATCGACCTGGATGCTGCCGTCGACCACAACATTCAAGTACTCGAAGTTTCTGGCTCAAATGTTACTTCAGTTGCTGAACACGCTGTTATGAGCATGTTGCTCTTAGTTCGCAACTTTGTGCCAGCTCATGAAGTGAGAACGCCCATCCAATGTCGGTGTATTCATGCTAATAGCACACTTAGATGATTCAACGTGGCGAATGGCAAGTCTCGGACATTGCTCGTCAGGCATATGATTTAGAGGGCAAGGTTGTCGGTACGATTGGGGCTGGACGAATTGGTCGTCGGATCCTGGAAAGATTGGTGCCTTTCAACACAAAGGAGCACCTGTATTACGATTATACCTCTCTCCCGGCTGAAACTGAAAAGTCACTAAACGCGCGTCGGGTTGAGGATCTTGAGGTATGTTGTGCTTTCGCTGCTCACACATCAGTACCGGTTGACATCATACGATTTAGGAATTCGTATCCCAATGCGATGTCGTCACTGTGAACGCGCCTCTACACGAAGGTACTCGGGGATTGATCAATGACAAGCTGTTGTCCAAGTTCAAGCCCGGTGCATGACACTGCTCGCGGTGCGATCTGCGATAAAGATGCTATTGCTCGTGCGCTTGCTAGTGGACAGATTTCGGGATATGCTGGTACGTGCTCATGGCCATTTTCCGTGAAGGATTCTCACTGACATTGGCTACGATGATAGGTGATGTATGGGATGTCCAACCGGCTCCCAAGGACCACGTTTGGCGTACAATGAAGAACCCTCTTGGTGGTGGTAATGGAATGGTACCCCATTACTCGGGCACAACTCTTGATGCGCAAGCGCGGTATGCGGCTGGAACGAAGACCATTCTCGAGAACTACCTTGATGGCAAGCCGCAAGAGCCGCAGAACGTCATTGTCGGATTGGGTAAGTTGCTTTGATGTGATGAATGATGAACCGGGACTGATGGACTTTGATGAACAGGCAAATACGAGACGAAGGCGTATGGACAGCGGTAGAGGTTATACATCAGGGCATGGCAATAGATTCGTTTGTACAATAGATTCTTCATAATATTCCAAAATGAAGTAGAGATTACGCCGGCCGAGCCTTAAGGCCAGCTAGAGTCATTGGGACGCAACTTAATACTCGTGGGGCCTCTGGGACAGTAGTCGGGGAGGAATCGATGACAGTACAGTTACAGTTACATTGTGAGGCGTCAAAGACAGCCTGAGCACGGAACATCGACGTCGAGCACTTGTTATCCCCACTACTGATTCCGGCAATGACAAGGATTGGCGCGATGTTCCGGAGAAGTCGCGCCATTACCGCCATTATAACCCCTGGCCATAGGTTCCCAGTATGTCGGAAGAAATTTCTGGGGGTAGTATCGGGTTGCCCATCGGTCGCCCTTTGCAGTGTCCCGTATTCCAATGCCCAGTGACCTATCTGGGCACTTTGCATAGCGCGGCCGACGAACTTGGAGTAAGCGTGTGCGGATATAGAAGGGATGACAGCGACCGCGATAATGTCCCAGTCACGATTGACGTCGGACCTAGTGTGACTAGGCGTGCAACTGTAAAACGACGACATTACGGGAAGCGGAATCAGATACCTCAGCTCATCACTCTGCATGTTAAAGGCATCACGAAGCGGCAGTGCTGTACCGACGCCCAAGTAGATGTGATAAAAGGCTCCCCTCCCTCGGAACTCGCCTTTACGCCGACCTTCATCGCTATTCTGTTGTGGCATGGCGAAGAATGCTGATGATCCGGCAGCGTCTCCAGCTTCTCTGCATTCCATCGGCTGACGAAGGTACCCGTCTATCTGAACGGTACGGGGTCTTTGTTGAGGATCATCTCCCACAACACAGCTCGACCAAATTCCATATATGGTCAGGACACCATCCATCCGTTGGTCGCTCCGGTCTTGCTTTGTTTAGGACTTGAAAGATGACCGCAGGCTCAATCGTCCCTGTGAATGGTACCCGACCTGTCATGATCTGTTGTTGACATCCGTAAGTTTGAGTGCAGATACGAGAACAAAGAACGGATAAGCGCACCTCAAAGATCGTACAGGCAAAAGCATACACGTCGCGAGGTGACTTGTCTGCGTTAACGCCATTGCTATAGGTTTGGGGTCCCATGCTCAGGTACATCTCAGGAGCCATCCGTCGCATGGAGCCCTTTGTCGCACTGCTTGACGTATTGTTCATGATTTGAGTCTCGCCTAATGTCGCAGCCAGACCGAAATCTGCTAAACGGCAGTTGAGATGGTCGTCGACAAGGATGTTGGCCTGAACAAAGGGAAGTCAGATACGGACTATAATCAGGTAAGGCTCGGCGAGGAAATGGATACGCATGCCTTTGATGTCGCCGTGGGTGATCATCGGAGTGCCAGCCCCGAAGCTCTTTCGAATATCTATACAGTCGATGAGAATGGATATAATGGCATGGTTGACTTGACGCACCGATTTCAACCGGTCATGGTCAGGATTGTGAGCCAAATAGGACAGATATCACCATTGACCATCCAAGGCGAGATAAGACATAGGTCGGGAGCGAACAGTTCGGCGTTGACGCCTAGGAGAGGGTGCACATTAGGATGATTCAGTTGCGCCCATAATATAGCTTCCTGGCAGAAATCCTAGGGATTGCTTGAGAAACTTGCAGTTACTGTCGTTTATAGCTAATACGTACTGCAACTGCCTTGTCTCTCTTCCGTTCATCCACCTCAACATCAGCAAAATGGACACCTAAATATAATAAATTATAATGTATTTTGCTGATTTTAGTCCATTGTAATAGATTAAAATCAAGCAATGATATTACAATACATTAAAATGAGACTGGTGTTATTATAATCCATTAAAATACAATAAAATGGGATGGTATTATTATAGTACATTAAAATGCAATAAAATGGGATGGTATTATTATAGTGTATTAAAATGCAATAAAATGAGACAGAGTTATTATAATGTAGTAAAATAGATTGTAACAGAGGCAATCAAAACAGTGCATTTTTATGCCTTCCAGAGGACAGGGAGAGGACTCTATAAAGTGAAGGGAAGCTTTTGGTTGGGGATTTGATCAATAGAAACAGCAAGGGGGTGGAGATAGGTCTTTTGAGTAAGAGGATATATTGCACTATGTGTGGTGGTAAGTATATGGCACTGTGGTACAGTGGTCTTGAGCACACCTTGAGGTCGAGGGTTCGACTCACGGAGGTTGCAACAAATAAATATTATTTCTTTTTGTCCCCGACCCCCAGGTGGGGCCAATGCATTATAATGGCTGAAATACATTATAATAGCCAAAATACATTATAATAGCCAGAATACATTATAACCATTTTGCTTCATTTTAATCTATTAAAATAAAGGAACAACAATTATATTACATTAAAATACACCATAATGATTATAATGTATTTTGGCCATTATAACATATTTCACTCATTTTATTCCAATATATTTAGGTGTCCATTTCACTGATGAACATACACACGTAGAACCTTTAGGCAGACAGGCTTATCGTGAGCATATCCTTTGTATATATCCTGCATCAAGAGAGTAAGTGACAATGTTGGATTCCATGTGTAACCTTAGCTTACAGCGAACCCTCCTCCTCGTAGCGGATGTGTGCCATGCCGAGTGACGTCGTTCAAGAACAGGGATTGCGGTAGGAGCTGGTGCTTCAACACAAGGACACGAAGACATTTCATACAAAGATTTCGATAATCGTTGTCGTTCATTGACGTCTGTGCTTGTGCTTCCTATGGTAATACTATCAATAAACGCCGTGCGTCCTTGAAAGAAGAGTATTGGATGCGCACAGATCGAAGTAGCTCTATGATTCCAGGTACCCATGCTGAACCTAAAGAATAAAGCATGTCCAAACCGTCTAGTAGCTCCAGTATCGTCCGAAGACACCTCGAATCCAAAATCTCGATCTGAATCGACTCCATGAGGTTTTGCGGGGATTCCGATGTCACGGAAACTTTATCATCTCCCAATGTCGGGGTGTCATCGTCGTCAAAATTAGGCCAAGTCGTACTTGTGGACCGCCGCCTTCTCAGGCTCTTCAAGGTTTGAGTTTCGGAGTGAGGCGTGAGTTCGACCTTGCCGAATCGGAACGACATGGACTCAGGAAGTATTATTGGACCCGAAGGCCGACGTAGGACATTTTGGGATGCTCTACGGAAACGATCTGTCATACACTTGGTCTGGTGAATGAGGCGGCTATTGATGAGAGATGCTTGCTTTGAGGAGCGTTCGAACTCTTTTGAATCTGGCTCAACTCATCCAAGAAAAACGCCTTGACTGAACTGCCTATTAGCTTCTGGCGCTTTTGAAGCGCGAACAGTGCATTATTGAGTGCCCTGCAAGAATCGTTCAGTGAGAATTTACTCTATTGAAAGGACTATGAATGTACAACTGTAACAACTGAATATCTTTCCTAATCCCAGCCGAAACTTCGACCGATAGGTTCCTGGCACCGTCGAGGTTCTCGGGAAGCTGTTTTACCATGTTCTGAGCGTGTTTGCGCCTCGTGCTTATTGAGTTTGGAAGTCTACCGAATGTTGAGTCAAGAAAAGGTTCAGGAACGGAGACAAGCTCAGTGATCCCGACTGAAGAGATAGATAAGGCTTCGAGAAGCGTCATCCCTGATACGGCTTCACAAACGATTGTCGAGGTAGTGAACACTGCGCTCGCCCTGGGTAGACGGTATTCTCGCACTGGAGGAATGACGGAAAGTTGGACACGTTAATTGGCAAAGACAGGTCATTCTTAGCCTGGGAACGGAGTAAATCTGGAGTCAATTGTCGATAACAGGTTTGACACATACCGAGAATGCACGCCAAGCATCGTCCAACTTCTTTTGAAGCTGGCCCCAACTCATTCTTGCAGCCTTTTGCGAACAGAAACGCCTTGACATGATTACACGTTAGTTCTTGTAGCTGTTTGAGAGCAGACCGTATATCATCAAGAACCCTATAGGTATCGGTTCAACGGTGAAAATGAAGATGTGATCCAAAAGTCGTGAACGTACGACTGTAAGAGTTGGATATCTTTCTCAATCTCAGCAAAAGCTTCAGACGATTGGTTTTTGGCACCACTTGAACTCTTGAAAAGCCGTTGCATCACGCTGAGCCTAAGTGCCTTGTCCTTGTGAGCTTGTGCAGTCTACCAAATCGTGAGGGAAGGAAAGAAGCAGAGAGGAATACGAACTTCGACTAGTTCACTAGAGCAACAGCTACTTGACACACCAATCCTTCGAGACGAACACAAACTTGCAGAGAATCATTGTTGCTCGCTTGCATAACCATGATGGGAGTGTTCGGAAGAGACACGAGGACGATGTCGTGATGGAGGCTAGCAAACGGTTCTGGAGGAATACAATTCCTGGTCCTGGGGGCAATGTTTTCTTTCGGGCGTCGAGAAGCTGATGGCGTGAGGTATCAGATTGAGCTATATATATATGGACTTGCGAAAGGTATTTCTCTTCTATGGGACTCCGGGACATGAGAAATTGGTGTGAGTGATGAACTTGAGATGACGGCGAACTCTTCTTTTTTTTCCTTTGGCTTGTAGTCTGGATTGAATTCCATATGCCTGCAAGCTTTGCCTCTTTTGAGAGAGGCAGTATCCTATAGCTAGCACTCATGTCGGTTGTGGTATCATCCTCGGTGCGAAGAGAGAACGGAGTCGAGCGTGGAAATCGGTCGACGGTCGCGTCACGGTCATTGGTCAATGTCACGACTCTCATCTCTTCCGAATCCAATCAACGGGCTGACCTCTATTCATAGGAGACGTAGTGAGGACAAGATGGAAATAGAAAAACGACGTGAAAGGTGGCTAGGGTGAGTAGTCATTTCTGCAAAATTTACATGGAGAGAGCTGACCATATTTCAGCTGTTCGTAGGATTATACCGCTACCATGGACAAACTACGTGAACAGAGAACCACTCAAATGTCTTGATGAGGGGATATCAAGTACCAGCAGGCCCTGGAGTTTTCCGTCGTTGGTCCGGGTGTAAGCCACGACAAGACCTGTGCTTGCCGCTTCTACCTTGATCCTTGAGCTCGAGCTGAATTCTTAATACTTGGTCTGATCGGCGACCGTATGATTATCCCATCATGCAATTAGCAATCTTTACATCTCGGATTCCCAAGTCAATCCATGTTCCACATCTAAATGTTTATATAGCCGCACAGGTACCTACAAACTCAGACTAGTCGCCCCGAGTCAAGGAATGGTGTCTACTGTATTTGCTCATCACCATCTTTCATAAGCAGCTGGCAGGATCCTCTGAACCACGGCGGAGATCATCATGGACGCTGCGCAGGAAGTACGATAGCAAAAAGGCGCATGACAGCGAGCGTCTATTTGGTCTCTTCCGTGACTTAAATCTCTAACATTAAACTTATGAATGTCTATCTATTCTTCCCCTCTTGCACGTACTTGTATTGAGCGTTGAAAGCTGGGACACTGTTATAATCTCGTACCTTCACCTTATAAGCTCTGAATGGTGGAATGTGACTCTTGATTTCACAACAACTTGTAGTATGTACATTTGAGCTCTATTACTATTATCGAGTTGGCGCATACGGTCGGCACACGTCCTTGCAATTGTTTTTTTTTGGGAATTGGAACAACCGGATATTATTGAATACGAAGGAGGGGCGGATGCACATGAAGAAGAAAAAAGCCGACGAGAGTTGTGCTGTAGATAACGGAAACAAGGGCTTTTGGTAGCAAAGAAGGCATGTGCAGCATCCTAGCAGTCAATCAGACGTCGACTAGGGTTATCTCGAATTCAAAAAAAAAAAAAAGTGTGAAGCGATCCCGTATGTAAGTAACCCAAGATGGGGATCGAACCCACAACCTTTGCCTTGCTATAGAACCCACCGGTGATAGGAAAGCAACGCACTACCATTGTGCTACTTGGGCATCAAAGTATTGGGTACTTTCTGTCTTGTTGACGGTAATGAGCGCAAAAAGAAGATACTTTTTTCGGTACATCGTCTATCAAAAAAAATCAAGAGGAAATGACAACACAAATGTCCTCTATCTACGTCAACAACCTCTCCCTCGCCCAAATAACAAAATCATCAATCGTACTCGGCCAGGCTTCTTCCGTGTCATAGTTTGAAAACATCGAGTCTGTTGAGAGGACAAAGTCTAGAAACTGCGCGGGGGGTGGGGGGACAGTCAGCACACAGGAGCATAAATACAAGACCGCACACACACACGCACCATCCCCCAAGTATCCTTACTAACCCCCCTGACCTTCTTCACACTCAAAAACTCGGTCCACAATTCCGTATGTCTATCTGTCCACCCACCACCAGACCCACTCATGTCCATATCACCATCTTTATCAACACGTTTCAAAGCTCCACCATGTAATCCGACAGGTAAAAGAAGATTCCAAAACGCCAATGCAGTATCGATGGGAAGCGATCTCTGACCCTCTGACAGACCAAACGAAAACGTGTGTGTGTATATTTTGCGAAAGTAGTCGGGGGAGCTGGATAGTTTTTGACGGAGAGTAGGGAGAGTTTGCGTTAGAGCTGGTATAGAGTCGACGCTTTTACACGCTTGCGTTGGCAGCAGCAACAAGGGGAAAAAAGCAAGGGATATACACACCCAAGGGCTTTCAACCCATCCACCCACCCTTTCCTCTCCCACTCTGCCATCCTAGGACTCTTTAGCTCGTACGCAACAGCCAATAAAACGACATCCTCTGGATCCACGCCCAAATCGTTACATAGCTTGATGGTACCATCCGTTCCAATGAGGTTTTTATTCTCCGAATCGGCGTATGTATCGAATAAAGTGTTGAGTTTACTTGTACTTGGTGCGCGGGAAGGCGTGGAAGGTGTTGGAGTGGATGAGGGGGGAGTTGGGTCGTTGAAATATGCATTGATGGCAATGTCGAGACGTTTATGGTGTGTGAGGAATTTTTTGGCTGTTTGTGGGCTGGAGTGGGGGTTATCAATTGTGGAGGATTGAAGAGAAAGGGGGCAAAGGAGAGAACACGCACGTAACACCTGTAACGGCGACGAATTGTGCAATGTTGGAGTCCATTGACTATATTTAGGTTATTTAGCCGGGTTATGTATGAAAGAGACGGGACATACGATGAATTTGTGCCTAAATTTGGAGTTGAAGATGAAGATGAGGAAAGTGGATAGGATGAGGATGAGGGGCGTGGAGGAAGCCAGTATGTGAGAGGAGAGATGGTTGATAGATAACGAATGGATGACTCATGCAGTCAAGGTGCGAATAGGGCATTGATGGGAAAAACGTGTGCTTGGCCGACATGTGTAAGAGGCGTGGAGATGACAAGGCCCAAGTAGCACAATGGTAGTGCGTTGCTTTCCTATCCCCGTTGGGTTCTATAACAAGGCAAAGGTTGTGGGTTCGATCCCCATCTTGGGTTTTATTTACTCTTTGAATCTTTTTTATTTTCTGCCATCGTCGCGTGTATTACACCACCAACAAAGACCCCGCAGCCTCATGTCCCTCATCCATCTCCTTCATTCTCTCGTTCTCTCTCTCTCTCATGTCCCTCCCAGTACCCCTCTTTTCAGCCTCCCACGCGACACGTATCATTCAAAACAGTGACGACTCTCACTCTCACGATCCCGGTCACGAGTTTGCAAGAGTTTGGCAAGAGTTGGCAGAGTTGCGTAGAGGAGAAGATACAAAGGCAAACGCACAAAGCAAGACGTTGAGGTTTAGTGCGAGCGTAGAGACAGCAGAAACCATTGTCGACGAGGACCAATTCCTAGGCCTACCGCCGCCGAGATCCCCGAATAGCGGCAAGTGACATCCCTTTCCGTTGCCGAATACCCGCGCCTGATCCTTCGTGATTTTTCTTTCCCACCCGTTCCCTTTACTTCCCTTCCTTCACAACCACCATCAGATATGCCAGCAAACTCAAACGCAAACGGCACCTCCTCCTCCAAATCCACCACTGCCTCTCCTCCAACGCAACCAAAAACTTACTCATGGATCACCCTCTGGTTCTCCATCACCTTTTTCGTCGTTCTTTGGGACGCAGGGTACTGTTTCATGAGACCACGGAGTATGTTGGGTGGGGATTTACATTGGATTTGGAAGCCTTATCGGATTTATCAAGAGGTGCGCATTGCGTCTCTTCCCTTCTTCCTTCCTTCCACACCAACTAACGAATACAACAAAACACATACACACAGGTTGACCTCGTATACGGCGTAAAAACCTTCCAAGAAGGCGGAGGCTTCACAAACGCACAAAGTCTCCTCAATCTAGTCGAAACGTTCCTTAATGCGTACTATTTGTATGCTGCACATGTGCTCAAGTGGGCTCCAGCCACGCTCGTTGGGTTTACAAGTGCGAGTTTGACGTTGGCAAAGACGGTTTTGTATTGGGCTCAGGTGCGTTTCCCGTCCCCTTTCTTCTTTTTTAAGATGCTTATGAGTACACGTTTGGTGTTTAGGAATACTACTGTTCATACTGTGCTGTAGGCCACAATACCGTCAAAACCTTGATTCTGTTCTGGATTATACCAAATGGATTGTGGATTGTCTTCCCGAGTCTTATCGTTTATACGTTGGGAAGGGATTTAATTGGTGTTTTGGAGTGGGCTGGTGAGGAACGTGCCAAGAGGTTGAATGGGGTGAAGAGGGAGTGAGCGGGGGCGGTACTGTACTAACTTGTTTATACCCTGAATCTTTAACCTTGAATCGAACTGGAACTCGAACAAACCTAGCATGTATATGTACAAAGAAATATTAGCTGGCTTATTTACTTGAATACTTATGTATGTATGTATGTATGGAAAAACAGAGACTCTACCCCAATATTCAGGCGAGAACAGAGCACGGCGCTTTTTTTCTATGACCATGATGTCCCATCAGCGCATCGTACGATTTATCGAGGGGCGGTCTCCGAATCAACAAAGTAGGATTGGGGTTAATCGTTCAGAGTAGAATTTGGAACACGCTCTTTGGTTCTCGGGGCGCCTGACTGAAGAATGGGAACTCTAGAGACGTCTGGACGTCACTTAGTCTGTAGCTGGGAGAGAGAGACGATATGTGTTGGCGCCGGCTCTCTCGCCATCCCCGCTCGCCAGTATTGGCGCAAGCCGACCTCTACGTTGGAGACGAACTCTTGAATGAGCTCATGCATATGCCCGGTGAGAAACTCGCTGATGATATCCGACGACATCCGATGGAATACGACGCCCTCAAAATCCATCGGATACCATCGACTTTCTGACAGTACCTGATGGATTTGGGTAGGGCATGTCCTCCTTCCTTGGGGATCTGGGTCTGGGTCTGCCTTTTCATTGGATATCATTGTATAGAATCAGAAATATCCAATGTATTCTGGCTAGTTACACCTTATGTACATGATCTTGCACAAAAATGTCTCCGTGTCACGCCACCAACAACCAACGAACCCTTGCTCCAAGCCCCATAACCCTCCTCTCTGCCCCACCACTCGACAAACCTCCCTAATCCTTCTCTGCTGCTGTCCCGCAACCCTCCGCTCATGATGATTAAAGTACTTCCATCCACGGTTGATTCGATATCTGCTAATATTTACAGTACGCGTCAGTCACATCAGACCACATTACTCACCAAGACGCGTCAGAAAAACCCCAGTTCACGTTCCTCTACGTTGGCTTTGGGCTTTGGGCTTGAGGTAAAGTTCGAAACGGTAAGGCGCAAGTCTGATAGAAACTGGAAGGTGCACTGGAAGGAAGGTATACGAGTAGGGCTCGGGCTTAGGGTGTTGAGACATTGGGGATGATGATGATCGGGAAGAAAGAAGTGCTCGGTGTCATGGGATGAAACGATGGGAAGGAAAGTCATAAATAAGATCAAAGTTTGCGCTCGGGCCCTTCGACGACGACGACCGGAACTTCGATGATGACTTGACTTGTGCTTTTTTCATTTTTTATCAAGTTGAAAAGATGGCGGGAGACGACATGGGACCTTCTCGTCGGAAGAGCATCGGATAGCGTCAAAAAGTCAGCGGGCCATGAGAAAAACATAGGAATACGTCGGAAGGCGTCGGAAATCGTCAGAGCATTCCTCACTGGGAGATCTCATGGGATCCCATAGGGCGACGACTCAAGAAGCCTTGGAAGGTAGTGGTCTGTTTGATCGAGGGTGAGTATCACATTCTACTTTAAGCTCAACTTGCATATCTTCTGATGTTGTTCTCTGTAGCTACGATAGTGTCTATAGTGACCATACAAGGGCGAAAAATAGAGTATGTACGTGTATGTGCTCTAGCTCCGCCTTTCGTGTCGGAAAGTGGCAGGGTCCGTGGTGAAATCCTGATCAACGGCCCCTCGACCGAGAAAGAGTACGTTTCACTTTTCCGAATGTCTCATGCCCTTACATATTGCCTGTCGCGTAGGGTTTCAGCTTTTTTCACCAATTATCTGGTGGGTCGAAAACCAACGTCAAGTCAAATATTCAACATGGAGAACAAAGCTACCAGATTCGGGCTCGAAACATCAAAATGCCGCGGCGAAGAAATGCAAGTTGGATTCAAGCTTGCCGCTCACTCGACCTTGCATTCACGTTGAAGTATCACTATTCACCGGTTTGCCTGGCTCAGTAGTTCCAAGTATCTGCATGTGTTCAGTTCTATTTCAAGCTTCAGATTCCACGTCGTTCGGTCATGCTCAGGCTGGCAGGCCTTGTGTCTGTCGTTGTTATCCCCCGAAACCAAATGTGTACGCTCTTTCATTTCGAAGCTTCTTTTTTCTCTCGATTCTTCGCGCGCCGGGTGCCAACTACGTCCAATATAGGCCAAAGTGGAGAACCCTTCAAGTTTTTCCCGATAATCAGTAGTACCTCGTAGACAAAAAGGTATGTTCATTTTTTCTCTCTCTGTGTCAGTTCCTGGTTCGAATTCGGAATTCCATGATGCGTCAGACGTGGTGCTTACCCCAAAGACAGTACTCGGCGACGAGCGTGCGGGCAGCAACATCGATCCCGTCCTCCCATGGCCCTGGATCTCGGCTTTGAGTTGATTGGCAACCATAGTGTTCTGGCTATTGGCAAGAGACTCTCTCGACGTATAAGGTTCAGGTCCCGGCTAGCGGGTAATACATCAGTACTTATACAAGTACATGCTGCATTGTGATCGTCACAATGGGTATAAATAATAAATCCGGGGTGGAAAGCCAGGTCCTAGGTACAAGTTGGATGCAAATCATAACTATGATGCAGTTGGCATAAATGAGTCCGATTACGAAGAAGGAAAGGAGCAGAGAGGGGGACGGTAAAAACAAAAAAAGTCCAAGATTCGAGAGGCAGGTCGTATGATAAATTGGTCTGTATCATGATGGTATCAACGGGGCGAACGAACGGGCTGTCAAGCGGGTTGATAGGACTCGGGAAATGACTCGAAGATTGGGCTGGTCTGATTGACGCTGACCACAGTCGTGGCCGACAGTTGTCGGTAGGTCCCACACTTTCTCTGATGCCTTCTCAAGACATGCTTGGTACCAAAGGAACGTTTACAACCCATGCATTGGAAGGGACGGACACCGTTGTGGGAGTTTACATGATCTAACATAGGTATCCACTGTCAGTGCATATCCAAGGTAGAGTCCAGCTGACTTACTCTGAAGGTTATGCTTTGCAGTAAATGAGGCATCACATAAGGCACTATAGGGGCAAAAGTACAGTGGTCCTTTCCTGTGTCGGCGTCGGCGAGTGGACGTGTGGTAGATGGCAGCGCTGCCCACTGGACGAAATGTTCCATCAAGTTCCGGCATAGATGATCCTGGATATTGATGGTGCTTCGAAAGTTCGGACATCATCCGTCTCTCTACCGACTGTGTCAGAACTGCCCCCGTGTCCCAGCTTGAGCTAGCCATTTCATTACGCATAACCTCGTACCCGATCCAAAACTGATCCTGACTAGTCGTTTCTGCACCGTTGTAGGTACGGAGCTGGTCCATGTTGCCAGAATGATAGATGAAATTGGCGGGAAGAAGGTAGGTCAAGGGGGCAACTGGTGGTCACCTAGAAAAAAAGACTCGACATGTTTTTTTGCGTCGGGTCTGTCCACATACCTTTATACTACGGCCACGGTAGCCATATCGAGTCAATTGGACCGAATAGTCAATGCGAGGAGTTTGAGGCAGAATATAACTCTATTCACTCAACAGCCAGATTTTTCAGGCTCCTGGACTCACCGAAGATTCCGAAGTGTTCCAGCTATTCAAGAAATCATAGGCCGGATTCTTTCACGCCGCCCTCAGGATTACAAAACCCCACTTAGCGCTCGAGCCGCCCGTCAGACCGGTGGTGCCGTCAGCGCATTCTCAAACGTCGACTGGAAAATGAGCAGTTCTTTTCGAACTATCGCCCTCCCACTCTGTTCTTGTCGTCTGACACTAGAATCAACCGACGTGAAACTTCAGCGAGGGCACTAGCTGGGGTGGAGGTTGTGGGAAGAATGACATCATTTTGTTTGGACATAAACGAAAATCCTGAGGGTCGCGTGAAAGAATCCGGCCTACGATTTCTTGAATAGCTGTCAGACGAACGGATCCCTACTCCACTGTATGCAACAGCATGACACAGCGCAGCACCTTTGCCTGCTAGTGGCGCGGGTCAGTATAGCCATATAGCCGGATGCCAGCAGCTGGAAGGTCCAAAGGACACCTGCCACAGTGGGTCATCGATCATCGGGTACGACGGCAATTTGCGAGCCCATTTCTGGTGCTGTGATTTGCGAGTTTTGCTGGGGCGAGTGATGAAATGAATCACTGCAAACAAAACGATCTATCGACGTCTATCAGACCATAGCTTTCCCACCCATTCATACCTCCCGTATAAGGAAAAATTAGCAGAAGACGACGAATCCTCGTGAAATCGGACTCGTAACCAGTCGTCAATATCACATCAACTTGAATGTTGCCTCTTGGTCGTCTCAAAAATATATAGAATGAACAGCAATTTATGTACTGCGCTCTCAACTGCGGGATACCCGGAGAAGAAAAGATTCAAAAGAATTTATTGCTATTTTCATAATTGTTGAGACTCATCGAAAATAAGAAAAAGTTTCCTGATTCTAGTAATTCGCCCTAAGGTATCGTTGCCAACATACAGATGGAATGGTACCTAAAACTTTTTATTTTTTGCCGAGTCTCAACAATCATGAAAATAGCAATAAAGAAAAGACGCTCGACAAACTTTTACCTGTTGCACCACGGGACTTGCTCCCACTCCATGCATCGCCGAAACATGATCAGTCTACCGATGGTCTTGAGGGCTAGCGTTGCCAATTACAAGCGCGTTTTCGCGCCAAGTCCGGCAGAATGAAATACAACAGCCAAAACTAAGAGGCTACGCCACCAATAACGGGATTCTGTCAATCTTGACACCAAAGCTATCATTACCATAAGCAAATATGATTCAAACAGCTTGCGTTGAAAATCAGGTTACGTCCCCCACATCTCCAGTCGACATGGGGGCTCAGCATACCGCGTACTACTTACACTGACAACGTGCCGTGGTTCATCAGAACTATTCTGAGTCGGAGTCACGTTTAGAATAAGCTGTATATATTAATAAGTACTTGAACCACGCAGGCGAACCTTAATAGTATACATTTTATTGAGGCTCCTTCGCGATTACCGCTCCCCAAACCGCATTTTCGCATGTGCCCGTGAATTTGTTGGGTAGTTTGCATATATCCCCGTCTGATCGAAGTCGATAGCTCCTGTGAACTCGATATTACTCGCTCCGAGTGACAAAGTACCAGTTTGAGTCATTGACGCGAAGCATAACCTCGAAGCGAGTTGTCCAGATGCCCTACAAGCACAACGTCTCTTCTGATATGAAGCATCATTCGGCTGGTGAGTATGGAATGTAACTTGCCGGCATCTGAGTCAGATCCCGGTGGAAATAGGAATGGAAGATACCCGTACGTCAGAGCTTGTGACCATCCGAAGTAATCGAAGTACCCCAGTATCGATTCTGTTTTGAATCATACCAAATGGATTGTGGATTGTCTTCCCGGGCCTTATCGTTTACTTATACATTGGGAAGGAATTTCTTTGGTGTTTTGGAGTGGGCTGGTGCGAGGGCTGAGCGCTGAGCGCTGAGGCCTCCCAGCGGGATCTTGATCAACTGTTGGGATGACGGGTGCAATTGCCCACCTCACCGTTGCGGTACACATTGCGATTTCTCGCACGTTTGTGAGGGACCCTGTTCACACCCAGATAGCGTCGAAGACACCGCTATCTTAACATCGATGGCACCGATGGCATATGATAACACCGTTAACTTGGACACTTTTCCGATGTGATACTATGGTACCCTATGCTATTCGATGCATCTTGCGCAGGTGTTCAAAGGCGTCATTTTTCATCAAGTTTCATAAGATAGTATTAGAAAACATTATATTTTCATTGAGCACTGCTACTGCACCTAAGACACTATAGTAACCAAGTCCGAGGGAAAGTCCCAACGTCCTACACCTCCGAAGCCCCCTGCCTTCAGTGCCCTGACCGCACAGACCCTTTGCTCGACACGGAGCCCTCCGCCGATGCCCAACAAACTATCACCCTCACCCATTCGTCATTTCTGAGTCTTGAACTCTACATCTGATGTTTGACGGTCAGTAATGTGGGATAGGCCAATAGTGAGGGTCTAAAACTCACCGATTATGGGGCTTCCGAGATTGCGGTGTTCTACCTCTCAGCACGGTACGAGAGAAGCGTACCTGATGTCTGTGTATCTCCTTGTTAATCTTGATGGGAAGGCCTTCACCTTGAGTTTTTACAAGATTTGCTGTATTTTGTTAGTATATTTCAATTGCATGAAAGTCGTCACGGTCGCAGGCGCACCGAAAGCCAATCCTACTAGCGAAAACCCAGACTAATACATCCTTAAGCCACTTTGACACATAGGTCGTAATACCTTCGAGTCCTTGTAGCCGGGAGGTTGGCAACGTGGCAGGGAAGAGAGGAGAGATGGTGGTGGTTGAGAAGAAAGAGAGGAGCGCGAGAGTGTTTAGGGCAGGCCCGAAAAAGGCCCGATTGATTTCTTTCTTGCCAAGTCCCACCAGTCATGTCAGTATTTGAGATAGGTACGTGTCTACACGTCCTTTCAGATGATAGAAAATTTATTTCGGAGTCAGGACATCAAGTTGTCATCGGATAACATTGGATTTACTGCGTTTCATCGGGTACCATTGGATGGCACCGAATAACATTGACGCACATCTCGTATGGGCTGAGGCCTGAGGGGGAAAAGCAGAAGTAGTGTATGTTGGAGGTTGAGCGGTGATTCAGGCTCGTGCAGGATCTCAAATTACTAACTTATCTATACCCTGAATCGAACCGGAACTCGAACATGATGATGTACATATACAAAGACATAGGAGCTAGCCCATTTGCTTCAATATGTATGTACGGAAAACAGAGACTTTCGTTTGGCTGATACCCCAATATCGGGCGAGAACCAAGCGCTTCTTCTCTATGATGACCATGAACCCATCAACGCATCGCACTCTCAGAGGCACAAGTTCTCCTTTCCTTTCAGAGAGGTCCGAATCAACAGAACCCCAGAAAATCCAAAAGATTCGGGATTGGGAAATCGTCGATGTTGCGGTCCCAGGCGAAGCGACAGTGATCAGATTCATGAACATCATGATGGTCTTCCCACCAACACACGCACCTCTTTCTCTCAAGACCACCGCACAGAAAAAGTTTCTCAATATCTGCTACAGGCAACAATGAGTATGGTAATTTGGTCGTCAAGAGAAGTTCAAAACTTGCACGAATCGAGTGTGTAGTCGCGTAGTCATACGAGGTAATCAACAATAGAACCGTGCCGCTCACGCGACGAGTCACCCAGGTACACTCAAAGACCTCTTCTTTCGCGTTTTTCCAGCTGACTTAACGTTTGAGAGCAACCCTTAATCTAAAATGTGTCAGTAAGCCGAAGCTGAAAACGTAGAAAGGGCTTACTGAGGGTTATGAATGCTGGCGGGTAGGGCGGATCCGGCGACGTCATGGGAATCAATAGGGAAGCTGTAAATAAGAACAAAGTTAATGCTCGGCGACTACAATCACTATGGGGGGAAGAGTCGGACATTGTGTATTCATCCATTCTCAGATTTAACTCTTTCATTTCTCAAAGGTGGAGAGACGACGTTCTCATCATTCATTTGATCAGATTATCCGACTCGGAAAATAAACGGCCAATTACAAAAACGTTGGAACTCATCAGACAGCACCAGAGCATTTCTCACTGTATGTATATGCATAACTACCTGCTTCTAGTAGAGCTTGCAGAGACGGACATGGGACATGGACTTGAAAAAAAAGGTACATTCTTTCTCTCCACCTTACCCTTTTATTTTCGCGCTTACAGTGTCATGAGTACAGAATAATGGTACAATCCTGATCCTGATCCTGATGCGAAAGCTCACGTAGCATGCGCAGAATCGAGTTGTTTATATACGGTGCCTCTTGGAGTCAATCCGGGAGTCGACCGAAGTGTGCTCGCGAAGGGTAGGTGTCTAATTGGAGTACGTGGATGAATCATTCAGAGCGTAGACGTAGCGAGGTCGGTACGAAACGAGCGTTGGGTGTGATGGTTGACGGCACTTGGTGTTGAATCGTGCATGCGGGGAAGGGCCGCGAGTGCGCGAGTCGTGTCTGGTATTCCGGTAAACGTCTGTTTCCAGAGAATGGCGATTAGCGGCGAGGTTGCTAGTTGGAATGACAAAGGCAAAAGGTTGGATGTAGCGTTGATTGTCACTATAGCTGGCAGTGGACGGCACAAGGAAAAAAGGAAAGATGTTCAAGGAAACAGATAGGTTTGAACTGGTGAAAATCTGATTGGGATCCGGTATGAAGGCCAATAGTCGTCAGACAATCGAGAGAGGAAGAGGTGACAAAGAGAAGGTGAATAGCAAGGCGAAGCAGAGTGAGAGGGAGAAGAGAAGAACGTTTCCCGAGGAGAGCGGAGGCACGTCGAGAAGCGCCCTGTCACGCCACGTGTTGATCCAAAGACAGTATGGCCTATAGGTGGGTGGGAAAGTTGTGGCTGATGTCGCTTCGCTCTCATCGATCTTTATCGTCAATCGGCTCCCCAGAAAACTACAACCCCAGAAAATGGACTCGTATTTGCCATCGGTCCCTGATGACCCCGATGGCCCACTGGGACAAGTTCTGCCTCACCTCGTGCCTCGGTAGAGCAGAACTCTAAAGTTTGCTTCCATTTTATAGGTCGGTCTTGCTCCATGACCGACCAATGATAGGTCTAGGATCGACCCGGATGACCCAGACGCCTGGCTTCTGCGATGTGTTCTGTGGCATTCGGCACCCCCAAAATGGATTCGGAAGCTACGAATTGGTCGAGAAAGAGGAATGAACGCACTCGGGCCTGCTTGCACCCGTGCACGGTGTTTCTCTGATTACCGTTTCCTACATAATTGAGGACTCAGGACGCCTGTCAGAGACCGTGCGCGATGTCTGTCAGAGTCACGGTCTCTGGGGTCAGTTTGTCAATTTCGGTGTCATTATTAAATTCTTTAAGACGTCAATTCGGAGCAAGGACAACCTTGGGAACCAAACTCTCCTCCCTAATCTCCCTAATAGGCAAGCCCTTGACTTCTCGAATGCATCTCTGTCAACTTTACTTTGTACCTTCTTATATACTTCACAGATCCCTCCACTTCACAAGGTAGGTGGCGGCCTCGTGGGGCACTTCCAAATCTTGGGAATGAGATGAGAAGACCAATTACCTTGCCTAGGCGTGTCTGAAGTCATCCTGTCAATCCGAGCCGTTATATATATGTGGAGGACAACCGTGGAGGACAACCACATCGATAATGTCTCCTCAGATAGCACCTTACGGAACTTGGGACACCCCAATCACAGCCGATGCAATTACAGGAAACGTCAGAATCTCTCTCCTCAGTCTTATTATCCTCGCCACTAACCTGTCTTTCCACCCAACAGTCGACATCGCTAGTCGACATTCTCGTCGACCCGATCACCTCGATCATCTACCATCTCGAACTTCGTCCATCGGAAGATGGTCGAACTGTTCTGGTCGACACCCGTGCTAAACGCGATATCTTCGGGCGAGAATGGAATGCCGCGGATGGGGTTCATGAATATGGAGGTGGTGCTGCTACCGTATACAATGGATTTGCCTATTTTTCAAACATCAAGGGCGAAAGCAGGAACGGGGCGATTTATCGTGTCTCCGTCGAGAATGACGGAAAGGCGCCTGAAGCCGTTACTCCAGGTGAGCACGTCTTATACCAGCTTGAAATTGGTCGTTTATCGAAGCACCATAGAGGGCCTCCCCTACCGCTATGCCAATCTTGCCATCCATCCCAAGTACAACAATCTCATCGTTGCGATTCTTGAAGACCACACAAACGATAAACCTTCGACAGTCGTGAATACTCTATGTCTTATCGACACGAACACCAAGACCGTTTCACCCAAATTCATCAGTGGAAACGACTTTTACGCCCACCCAGTCTTTTCAACCGACGGTAACTATTTTGCATGGCAAGAATGGAGTTTCCCCGATATGCCGTGGGATGGCAGTGAACTTCACGTCGCCAAAGTTCAAGTGGATGGCGGCAGCTTGACGTTGAAGTCGAACGTCAAAGTCGCGGGCGAGAAGGAGACTTACAGTGCTGGATACCCCCTCTGGGCGTCGAGCGAAACCTTGATCTTTATCTCGGATATTTCTGGCTTCTCTAATCCCTGGAAATACACCGTATCCAACGGAGAAGCGTCGCCAATTTTACCGGAACCGATCGAAGAAGATTTCAGCGACACTATGTGGTCGTTGAGCATGTTCCCTTTCGCCGTGATTGCGGGAGGGAAACAGGGCATATTCAGCAGCTGGAAAGACGGTAAAAGTGTTTTCAGCTTGATCGATATCAATTCCGGGAGCGGGAGTGACGTGCCGGGTTCGTATGTCCACGTCGACAGTGTGCGTGCCGTCGGGAATGACGGTGTTGCTTTCATTGGTACATCACCCTATGAAGGAGACTCCGTAGTTCTTTACACCACCACGGACCAAAAATATGATGTCTTGAAGCCAAACCCCAATTCTGAAAAATTCGATCGGTCTATCGTGTCTGTTGCTCAAGGCATCACACTCCCCGGACCTTTTTATGTGGTGTATTACCCTCCGCATAACCCGGGCTTCCAGGGTCTGATAGGCGAGAAACCGCCATGCATAGTCAGCGTACATGGTGGACCAACGGGTATGGCGTATCAAGGTCTCAGCTGGTCGATTCAATATTACACCTCGAGGGGATTCGCCTGGTTTGTTCCTCTTTTTTTGACTTGGCATTCTCTTCGCTGAACACTGATGATATTTAGGTTGGACGTCAACTATGGGGGGTCTTCCGGTTATGGAAGCAGGTACCGCGACAGGTTGAATGGCCAATGGGGTATCGTGGACGTGGAAGACTGCATTTCTGCTGTCAAAGCCATGTCTCAGGGCGGTGAACGAGGCGGTATCATCGATCCTGGACGCGTCGTCATCCGAGGTGGCTCAGCCGGAGGCTTTACTACCCTCCTTTCTCTCTGTTACTCTAGTGACCCCAAAACCTATGCCGGTGGTACTTCTCTGTATGGCATCAGTAATTTGCTGAAACTGACGGAGGACACACATAAATTTGAGTCGCAATATGCGTTCAAACTCGTCGGAGGCACGCCTGAACAAGTTCCAGAGAACTATAAAGATAGGAGCGCCATTAACCATATCGACGATTTCAATCGACCCCTTCTAGTTCGTTTTGTCTTGTATCATGTTATTATACACCCTTTAATCATTTTTGTGCCAGCTTCTCCAAGGCGCTGATGACCAGGTAGTTCCGTCGGAACAATCGGAAGCTATTTACGAGGGTATCAAGAAACGCGGAGGAGACGTAGAGTTAAAGTTGTATCCAGGCGAAGGACACGGATTCAAACAGAAGGATCATCAGAAGGATGCGTTGGAGCGGGAGTTGGCATTTTATACGCGTATCCTCAAGCTGGAGAAGAGACCTTAGTAAAAGATCTGTGCCTGCGCAGCCGCAGCCGCAGCCAACCCCTCGAGTCTGATGGATTTGAAGCAAATGTACAGCAGGGATAAATCTCATGAATGGCAAGCAATGTATATCAGTGTCTGTATCAAACTTTGAAATGTTATCATGTACTACGTTCAGAATGAATTCGATAAATTAGCGTTTCAGCTGGCATCGGTCTCATCCGCTCTTGTCCTCCCTCTTACGACTTCTTATCTGCAACCCTTCCACTGGCAGAGTCCAACAGCGTGAAGCCATCTTCAGCAACCTTAGACAAGCTTTCAGGCATCAAGCGTACTGGATTGGGTGAAATCGGCCAATGCGACAAAGCCTTGGACATCCATTCGTAAAATGGAACCGAGAACCTCCTCCAAGATGGCGAGGCTGGAATAGTACCACCTGGGCGAGCAAATTAGTTCATTCAACTGTGCGCTCCGTAGAAAATCGCCGCGTACCATTAAAAAGAATCTTCCTCCCAAAGCCTTGCCAAACCACTCCGTACAGTAGTGTCACATCCGGTCTCACGCCTTCCTTGTTCCACGCCCGCAAACGAATGACAGCAATCATGCCACCACCTTCTCACAAATTGGGTAGCCTCTTTCGGGGTAACAGTAGCATTTGTAGATGCAAATATTGATGTGGCTGGCGATCTGGTGAAGAAGTGAGTCTCCGAGGACCTAATGGTTTCAGCTTTGCATCGCTTGATAGCGGTCCAAGCGGCAATGGTCTGAACCTTTGATAACACTAAGATGTATACTTGCCATTTTAAGCCCTAAACCGCGAAGGGCAAGGGGTTTTCCTGTGATATCTTGGACATAGGCCACGGAACGGGAGCGGGAATGATGCTTGGAGAAGAACATGCCTCGTTTCTGGTGTTGCTCAGCCCGAGCAAAGGAGGCAGGGGAATTGGCTAACAAGTTTTCGCTAGACTCGTCTAGCTGGAATAGCGCCAACTCCCGGAGAACAGCCTGGCCAACGTTCACCCATCGACGTCGTAGCCGTTGATGACTCAACACTCATGTTTCATTTTCCGCCATCACCTCTCTTGCACCCGAACCGTCACCACAAAGTCTGCCTCTGGTTCAACATTGCTTTTTCGGGCACTCGTTCATATCCTGGTCTCAGAAAGATGTCATCTACATTCAGAATGACCCCGAAGCGCGTAAGAGTGTAGGTGTCCCGATCCTGCATTCCGTTCCCCAGAACCGATGACGTCTTTCTTTCCTTAGCTATTCAGCTCATGGAAAGATACACTTGGAAGCTGAAGAGTTTTTGAGCTATGGTCATGACGATGAAGCAGAGCGAGAGGATAATGAGAAGAAAATGGGCATTGACAGGTGTGTTACATGCTATTCTTCCCCAGCTTTCGTTTCCCTTCGACGTAGATCAGGCTCGAATCTCGTCACTGTGATGCCCGCAGATCTTTCTATCACGCTCAACGACCCTACGTGCACCACTTATCCCGGATCCCAATTACCTCTCCGAGTCACCTCTTCGCTGAAATCGCAACCACGTCTTTAGTCCTCTTCCACATTCACCACATTCTCCTTGTTTCGTTTCCGGAAGCACAAGGTCAAACTAGTACCGCCTCTCCTCTGTGACCTGTCTCTCCATCCGTCTTCTCCTTTCGCGGAATCGTGGTTTCGCACCCCCAAGCGATCACTGAGGATACCCGAAAGTAGGATTGGTCAACCCTGCAGGGAGACGCCGAAAGAGTTGCCCCCTCAATGCCCTCCCATTAAGCCACTAAGGTGCGGTGCCTTACTTCCTCTTTTCTCTAACTTAACTACGTGCAGGTAATTTTTTCAAGGGCTCAAGAGCTTCTCGCACTTTCTCGGAATCCAGAGAACTTTCTTCCAATTCTTTGATCACAGAAATCTATCCAATCAGAATCGTCAAGTCAACTGAATCGACCTTTCCCTCAATCAATCTATCATTACAACTCATGAACACGCTATGCGGCCGCGACGATGTCTAAATCGGGCCTTATAACCATCTAGAAACATGATTCAATTCATAGTGCTGGCCGGACGAATATCATTCAACCCCCAATGCATCCCTACGTTCCACTTCTTTACCATTCGATACCCTCATAGAACCCGCGTATTTTCTTAGTAGAAGGAAATATGTGTCTTATAGTGCACAGACACTAAAGTCTGTGAAATTCGTGTTTTTCTCGAACAAGAGCCCCAGATCCTCCTGGAGTCTCTGATCAAAGGCTGCAATACTCGAGAGACTGCGTTTTGAAGCCAGAAGAGAGGTATAAATTAGCTTTTGAGTAGGGGACACGGCGCAAAATTTGAAAGTCGTGTGAGAAAATTTTATTTTTGAACTTCTCGGCAACGGTAGTAAACACCTGATCTCCTTGACGGGAAAACACGTCATAAACTTTCCGGTGCCTGTAAAACTTCACTCATATCCAGGTGAGCCCGTCTTTAAATTGAGACACCGTAGGCTGCATATAGGGCCCAGGTGGGACCCTAAACTGGCTTCCGAATAGGGCACGATTCGGTAGGATCAGGTGAGTTTCAGTGCCATTATTACATTTTCTCTAAAGGGAAAGGTCGACCTTGAGAACCGAACTCTCCTCATTAACCTCCCTAATACGCAAGTCCTTGACTTCTCGAATCCACTTGTGTCAAAATTACGTTGTACCAATTCTCATATTCTTACTTCACAGATCCTTCTACTTCATAAGGTAGGTGGCGGCCGCGGTGGCACTCCAAGTCTTGGGAACGAGATGAGAAGACCAATTACCTTGCTGTTAATCCGAGCCATTATATATATGTGGAGGACAACCACCTCGACCTAAATCCACATTGACCTAAATTCAAATCGATAATGTCTCCTCAGACAGCACCTTACGGGACCTGGGACACCCCAATCACAGCCGATGCAATTACGGGAAACGTCAGAATACCTTTCCTCAGTTTTGTTATCCTCGTCGCTAACCCGTCTTTCCACCTAACAGTCGACATCACTAGTCGACATTCTCGTCGACCCGATCACCTCGAACATCTATCATCTCGAAAGTCGTCCATCGGAAGGCGGTCGAACTGCTCTCGTCGATACCCGTGCTCAACGTGATATCATCGGGCCAGAATGGAATGCCTCAGATTCGGTTCATGAGTATGGAGGTGGCGCTGCTACCGTATACGACGGAATTGCCTATTTTTCAAACATCAAGGACGGAAGAGTCTATCGTGTCTCCGTTAAGGATGACGGAGCGGCGCCTGAAGCTGTTACTCCAGGTGAGCACGTCTCATGCGGGCTAAGAGTTGGCTGTTTATCGAAGCATCACAGACAACCTCCCCTACCGCTATGCCAATTTGGCCATCCATCCCAAGTACACCAATCTCATTGTCGCGATTCTTGAAGATCACACAGACGATACACCTTCGACAGTCGTGAATACTCTATGTCTTATCGACACGAACGCCAAGACCGTTTCACCCAAACTTGTCAGCGGAAAAGATTTCTACGCACACCCAGTCTTTTCAACCGACGGTAACTATCTTGCATGGCAAGAATGGAGTCACCCCGATATGCCGTGGGACGGCAGTGAACTTCATGTCGCCCAAGTTCAAGTGGATAGCGGCAGCTTGACGTTGAAGTCGAACGTCAAAGTCGCAGGCGATAAGGGGACTTACAGTGCTGGATACCCCCTCTGGGCGTCAAGCGAAACCTTGATCTTTGTCACGGATATTTCTGGCTTCTCTAATCCCTGGCAGTACACCGTATCCGACGGGAAAGTGTTGCCAATTTCACCTTATCCGATCCCAGAAGATTTCAGCAACTGTATGTGGTCGTTGAGCATGTTCCCTTTCGCCATGATCGAGGGAGGGGAACGTGGCATATTCACCAGCTGGAGAGACGGTAGAATCGTTCTTGGCTTGATTGATATGGTTTCCGGGAACAGGAGTGAGCTGTCGGGTCCGTATGTCCTCATCGACAGCGTGCGTGCCGTCGGGGACAACAGTATTGCTTTCATTGGTTCGACACCTGATAAAGGAGACTCCGTAGTCCTTTACACCCTGGACGACGGAAAATATGATGTCTTGAAGCCAAACCCCAACTCTGATATATTCGATTCGTCTCTCGTGTCCGTTCCTCAAGGCATCACACTCAAGGTTCCCCCAAACGACCAACCTTTGTATGTGGTGTATTACCCTCCGCATAACCCGGATTTCCAGGGTCCGGAGGACGAGAAACCGCCATGCATAGTCAGCGTACATGGTGGACCAACGGGTATGGCGTATCAAGGTCTCAGCTGGACGATTCAATATTACACTTCGAGGGGATTCGCTTGGTTTGTTCCTTCATTTTGACTTGGCATTCTCGTCGTTGAACACTGGTTGATGTTTAGGTTGGACATCAACTATGGAGGGTCTTCCGGTTATGGAAGCGAGTACCGCGACAGGTTAAATGGCCAATGGGGTATTGTGGACGTGGAAGACTGCGTTTCTGCTGTCAACCAAATGTCTGCGGATGGTAGAATCGATCCTAAACGCGTCGTCATCCGAGGTGGCTCAGCCGGAGGCTTTACTACCCTCCTTTCTCTCTGTCACTCTAGTGACCCCACAACGTTTGCCGGTGGTACTTCTCTGTATGGCATCAGTGATTTGCTGAAGCTGACGGAGGACACACATAAATTCGAGTCGCAATATGCGTTCAAACTCGTCGGAGGCACGCCTGAAGAAGTTCCAGATAATTATAAAGATAGGAGCGCCATTAACCATATCGACGATTTCAATCGACCCTTGCTGGTTCGTTTTCTGTCTTGTATTGTGTTATTATGCACCCTTTAATCACCTTTGTGCCAGCTTCTTCAAGGCGATCAAGATCGGGTAGTTCCGCCAGAACAATCGCAAGCTATTCACGACGGTATCGAGGCACGCGGAGGAGACGTAGAGCTAAAGTTGTATGAAGGCGAAGGACAGAAGGAACATCAGAAAGATGCGCTGAAACAGGAATTGGTATTTTACACGCGTATCCTCGAGCTGAAGAAGTAAGAGTTTGATGCATTCGAAATGAATGCACAACAGGAATAAATCTCGTGAATAAAAGGCAATGTATAATAGTATCGGTATCGAAATTTGAAATGCTATCATGTACTAGGTTCAGAATGAATTCGATAAACCAGCGTTTCAACTGATATCGGTCTCATCCACTCTTGTCCTCCCTCTTCCGACGTCCTATCTGCAACCCTCCCACTGGCAGAGTCCGATAGCTCGAAGCCGTCTTCAGCAACCTTAGACAGGCCCCCAGGCATCAAGCATACCGGATTAGGTGAAATCGGCCAATGTGACGAACTCTTGGACACCCATTCGTAAAATGGATCCGGACAGCTCCTCCAAAGACGGCGAGACTGGAATAGTACCACTTGGGCGAGCAAATTAGTTCGATCAACTGTACGCTCCATAGAAATCGCCGCGTACCATTTTAAAGAATCTCCCTCCCAAGACCTTGCTAAACCGCTCTGCACAGTGGTGTCGCATCCGGCCTCAAGCCTTCCTTGTTCCGCGCCCGTAAACGGACGAGTGATCTTGCCACCACCTTCTCGGAATGTCTACAAGATTTGAGCTGTTGCTTCATCTTCTGAGATACAGTCGACGGCGCATGAGATGCTCCCTGAAGCCGCGAGCACTCGTTTAGGCCAACCAGGCGAGCGATAGTCATATACAGCTTCTACACCGAGGGATAAGAGTCTTGCTGTGTGTTTCAGACTCGCAGTTGCGAATACACGATAAGGTTCGCCAGCGGGCGTTTAAGTACTCGAGCGAGCACAATCGTATGAAAACCAATAGAGGTGGCGGCTGAGTAAATTAGTATACTTGGGCGTTCAGCGGCGGGTTCAGGAAATTTGAACGGGTTGGAGAACGGGGTGTTGATCCCAAAACGGATGAACAGCGCCTAAAGGTAAATTTAAGCGGGGAGCAGCAAGAAATGGAGATAGAATCGATGTTTACCTGCGCAACCGTCAAGCACACAATGGTACAGTGGCAGCTTCATCAAAAGATACTTGGCTCGGGATCGATGTTGCAAGGTGTTCTTTAACTAGTATCACATATTCTGAAAAGTCACCCGGTCTGTTGGTTCCTGTCATGGCTAGAGACAAGATCTGAATCAATATTACAAGATAGTGATATTAAACTCTGCTCACCTCCTTGAACGAAACTAGCAACGCGATCCCCAACTGATCGTCGCGAAACTCCATCGCCCAACTTGTCTACGGCTCCAGCAATGTCATTCCCAATGACACGACTTGGTTTATCGGCAGGATGTGTAACATATAGAGCATCGACAGGGTTCAAGAGGGCGATGGAACGAACTTTGGTGCAAAAAAATGTCAATAGTGGTTCATGCGCAAGGGGCGGGACAGACCGAATTTCCCCCCTGACCAGGCTCTGGAATGGAATCTGAGTTACGACAGCCGTGTTTTCAGGAGCGGTTATGAGAGCCTGCAGGATGTCTTTCGGAGAGTGTAGAAATGAACATGAATGTGCGAGGCATTGTTGAGCAGAGTCTAAAAACACTTCAAGTGTAAGAATGCTAAGTGATGAACTGACCCACTATGAAAAATAATCTGTCATCATCAAGCGTTGGAATCGGACAGCGCGCAGGGTATTGAGGTGTTTTTTCTTTGAGAATTGAGGGCATCTGGTCGGCCAATGAAGTAGGTAGATGAAATCTTCTGAACCAAACCACGTTACTCGCTCCGCCTCAGATTGAACCAGCGCCGGATGCGTTTGCTCAGTGATGCCAAATACTCGGGGTACTAGGATAGCGAGCGTCATCGTCGTGTCAGTGTGAATGGTGGTGAGCAAGCACGCCGGGTTCGAGGTCCGTTTGAATACAGTGGTCGCTAACCGGAAAACGTGGATGTACTTTCACTCGGTTACCCCCATAGTCCATAGATTACCTAGAGCCTACCACCAATGATGGTCCTTCCACAGAGCTCAACTGTATGTTGATCTCAGGGCCAAAGCCGTCCGTTACATGTCAGTTGAGAAAAAAATCAGTCGTCGAAATCTAAAGGTGGCTGCAGCTAATATTCTACATTGTAATAGCCACGATAGCATAAAAGGAGGCATGCTGCATCCCATTCTCAATGTTATGATAGCTGTGGGCCTCTAATCGATTGAGCAGGAGTATATAACGTTACGTCGAAGTCAGTTGATAGTAGATACACGTCGACACGGGATCAGTACAGGTACAACTTCTTATCGCAAATCTCAGAGAACGATTCACCTTACAACGTCCCAATTGTTTTTGATGGCCTCCGGCATCTGTCTTTCACCCGAACCGTCACCACAAAATCTACCTCTGACTCAACATCGCTTTTCATGCGCTCATCTTGCCCTGGTCTTGTCTCCAATCTCAGAAAAGGCAACTATCACACTCAACCAGATGTCGGAGCGCGTTGGTTGATCATTGGAACCACGCAAGTATTCCGTTTCTACATTTCAGTCCCAAGCTGACGATGCTTCTCTTTCTCTCTAGAAGGCTCACCCGGAATTCAAGGCACCGAAAAGCAATCGGATTATGACGATGAAGCAGGGAGAAAATAAAGAGAATGGAGCCTCGGTAGAGGTATGTTATATGTCTCTCAATCCCCTTCAATGCACATCCGCCTCGAAGCTCATCGCTACGTTGACCCCAGATCCTTCCCTGACGCTCAACGATCGAAAAGATATTATTGTGCACCGTACTTCCCGCCTCTCCAAGTCACCTCTGTGCGGAAACCATAACCACGTTTTGATTCACTACATGCCCGCTTATTCCCGGGATCGAAGGGTCGAACTGGTACCACCTATCCCGGCTGTGACGCACTCACCCTTTATCATCGATTTTACATACTCAAAGCAGGACCCCCGCAGTTAGAACCACAGCGCCTCCAGTCCTCGCGAAGATGGGGACTGGATAACGCTCAAACCACCTTACCGGAAGATGGTGAGGGAAGCAGCTTTGGTCGCGTTTTTTGCACCTTTCTTTACGCCTAGGGCCCCACCTCGCTTTTGAAGGTCCAGAAGGTCGTGTCTGTGGGCAAGCGGTTTTCCTGTAATATCTTGGACACAGACCACGGAATGGGAGCGGGAATGGTGCTTGGAGAAGAGCGTGCCTCGTTTTTAATGTCGTTCAGCTCGAGCAGAGGAGGCAGGGGAACTGACTAACAAGCTTTCGCAAGACTCGTCTAGCTGGACCCGTCGGAATAGCGCCGAACCCCGGAGAACAACCCTAACGTTCACCCATCGACGTCGCAGCCGTTGATGACTCAACACTCATGTTTCATTTTCCACCATCATCTTTCTTGCACCCGAATCGTCGCCACAAGTCGCCACAAAATCTGCCCCTGGTTCAACTTTGCTTTTTCAGGCACTCATCCATATCCTGGTCTCAGAAAGATGATATCCACATTCAAGATGACCCCGAAGCGCGTTGATTGATCAGTGTAAGAGTGTGAGTATCCCGATTACTACATTCCATTCCCAAGACCGACGTCTTTCTTTCCTTGGTTATCCAGCTCATGCAAAGATACACCTGGAATTCAAGATGCTGAAGAGTCCTTGAGCCACGTTCGTCACGACGAAGCAGAACGAAAGGAGAACGAGAAGAGAATAGGGCATTGATAGGTATGTTACATGCTATCCTTCCCCCAGCTTTCGTTTCCCTTCGACGTAAATCTGGTTTGAAGCTCATCATCGTGATGTCCGCAGATCTTTGTATTACATTCAATGGGTCGAAACAAAAACGTCTATGTGCGCCACTTATCCCGGATCCCAGCTACCTCCCCGAGTCACCTCTTCGCTGAAATCGCAACCGCGTCCTTAGCCCTTCTCCACATTCACCACCAGGACCCTTGTTTCGTTTCCGGAACCACAAGGTCAAACTGGTACCGCTTCGCATGAACCTGACTCTATAGCCCGTGTAGTATAAGCGAGATTCCTTCCAGAGACACTGAGGGCAATCGTCGGCCTCTCCTGACCGCCCCGTACTCCGTCTCCCCATCCTTTCGCGCTTTGTGGAATCGTGACATCGCATCCCCGTGCGATCACTGAGAAGATCCGAAAGGATTGGACAACCCTGTAGGGACAGCATTCTTTTCACCTTCCTCGGGGCTCTGACGTGCACCAGGGATAGTACGCACATTCTAAAGTCCAGAGAGCCATATTCCCGAGGAGGAGCAAGGGTGAAATCACATCTTGCGATACATCTTCGACCCAGACCGCGATACAGGAACTGTGTTCAGGTGATGAACAAGTTTTGTTCCGGTACTATTCAGCTCGTGCGGGGTAATCTGGTTCGAGCATTCATCAGGCGGCCCAATACTCACCGAACTTAATGGAACCGGAACAGGAGCATTCATAATCGAAGCGTGTGCAGTGCATCGGTTCTGCGGTCAGATTTGCGCGTTTAATCTTCCTTGACTGGTTTGATTGTGATATGGGAAGTACGGGAGAAGGTATCTTAGGTCCTCGTATCATTCCCATCTTACTGACAACTATCTAGTATCCTTAGATTCAGCTCACTGTGCGAAGCGAACCCAGCACATTTTTCCTCGTTGCGCACCCCTCTTCCATGGTTCACGTTCGAAATTCACCATCGTAGTATGAACTTGACACTTTGTTCCAGCTTCTAGTTGATGAAACATGTGCAACATACAATTTAAGGGGTGTACTCTATTTCAGTGGCATTCATTTTGTATCCCAATCTGGTTCCATGACGGTATGTCCTCACTTCAGGGCCAGAGGGAAAGTAGCTTTCGACGCTGACCTGAATACTTTGCTGTTAGACATGACTAGGTGCCGATAACACTATAAGGCTTCCTTTGTACTATACGTGGCAGACAATCGATCACAATATCGTCGTCGAACTTGGTCTATGGTGAAAAAACCAAACTCGTTCTTGTCGGCGGTTTACGCCGACCGACTCTCTGACAAGTCAGATGCGATTGATAGATCACAAAGGTGAGTCTTCGACAGCTTTGATGACCAACCAATGGTCTAAGTCGACCCGGATGACCCAGACTTCCTGACTTCCGCGCGCGTTCTGTGGCGTTCGGCACCCCCAAAATGGAATCGCAACTCAGGGAAAGGACAACCGTGAGAACCAAACTATCCTTCCTAATCTCCCTAATAGGCGAGCCCTTGACTTCTCGAATCCGCCTCTGTCAAACTCACTTTGCACCACTTCCCATATCTATATTTCGCAGGACCCTCTGCTTCACAAGGTAGGTGGCGGCCTCGTGGGGCACTTCCAAGTCTCGGGAACGAGATGAAAAGGCAAATTACCTTGCCTAGGCGTGTCTACATTCATACTGCCAATCCGAGCAGGTATATATATGTGGAGCAATATGTGGAGGACAACTACATCGATCTAAATCCACATCGATAATGTCTCCTCAGATAGCACCTTACGGGACTTGGGACACCCCAATCACAGCCGATGCAATTACAGGAGACGTCAGAATCTCTCTCTTCAGTCGTGTTATCCTCGTTGCTGACCCGTCTTTCCACCTAACAGTCAACATCGCTATCCGACATTGTCGTCGACCCGATCACCTCGACCATCTACCATCTCGAAATTCGTCCACCGGAAGAGGGCCGAACCGTTCTCGTTGACACCCGTGCTAAACGCGATATCTTCGGGCCAGAATGGGATGCCTCCGATGGGGTTCATGAATATGGAGGTGGCGCTGCTACCATATACGATGGAATTGCCTATTTTTCAAACGTCAAGGACGGAAGAGTCTATCGTGTCTCCGTTAAGGATGACGGAGCGGCGCCTGAAGCTGTTACTCCAGGTGAGCACGTCTCATACCAGCTCAGAGTTGGTTGTTTATCGAAGCATCACAGAGGGCCCTTACCGCTATGCCAATTTGGCCGTCCATCCCAAGTACACCAATCTCATCGTCGCGATTCTTGAAGATCACACAGACGATACACCTTCGACAGTCGTGAATACTCTATGTCTTATCGACACGAACGCCAAGACCGTTTCACCCAAACTTGTCAGCGGAAAAGATTTCTACGCACACCCAGTCTTTTCAACCGACGGTAACTATCTTGCATGGCAAGAATGGAGTCACCCCGATATGCCGTGGGACGGCAGTGAACTTCATGTCGCCCAAGTTCAAGTGGATAGCGGCAGCTTGACGTTGAAGTCGAACGTCAAAGTCGCAGGCGATAAGGGGACTTACAGTGCTGGATACCCCCTCTGGGCGTCAAGCGAAACCTTGATCTTTGTCACGGATATTTCTGGCTTCTCTAATCCCTGGCAGTACACCGTATCCGACGGGAAAGTGTTGCCAATTTCACCTTATCCGATCCCAGAAGATTTCAGCAACTGTATGTGGTCGTTGAGCATGTTCCCTTTCGCCATGATCGAGGGAGGGGAACGTGGCATATTCACCAGCTGGAGAGACGGTAGAATCGTTCTTGGCTTGATTGATATGGTTTCCGGGAACAGGAGTGAGCTGTCGGGTCCGTATGTCCTCATCGACAGCGTGCGTGCCGTCGGGGACAACAGTATTGCTTTCATTGGTTCGACACCTGATAAAGGAGACTCCGTAGTCCTTTACACCCTGGACGACGGAAAATATGATGTCTTGAAGCCAAACCCCAACTCTGATATATTCGATTCGTCTCTCGTGTCCGTTCCTCAAGGCATCACACTCAAGGTTCCCCCAAACGACCAACCTTTGTATGTGGTGTATTACCCTCCGCATAACCCGGATTTCCAGGGTCCGGAGGACGAGAAACCGCCATGCATGGTCAGCGTACATGGTGGACCAACGGGTATGGCGTATCAAGGTCTCGACTGGAACATTCAATATTACACTTCGAGGGGATTCGCTTGGTTTGTTCCTTCATTTTGACTTGGTATTCTCGTCGTTGAACACTGGTTGATGCCTAGGTTGGACGTCAACTATGGAGGGTCTTCCGGTTATGGAAGCAGGTACCGCGACAGGTTGAATGGCGAATGGGGTATTGCGGACGTGGAAGACTGCATTCTTGCTGTCAAAGCCATGTCTCAGGGCGGTGAAATCGATTCTCAACGCGTCGTCATTCGAGGTCGCTCATCCGGAGGCTTTGCTACCCTCCTTTCTCTCTGTCACTCTAGTGACCCCAAAACCTATGCCGGTGGTACTTCTCTGGCTGGCATCAGTGATGTGCTAAAACTGGCAGAGGACACACATAAATTCGAGTCGCAATATACATTCAAACTCATCGGAGGCACGCCTGAAGAAGTTCCAGAGAACTACAAAGATAGGAGCGCCATTAATCATATCGACGATTTCAATCGGCCCTTAGTGGTTCGTTCTCTGCCTTGTATTGTTGTTATGCAGCTTTTAAATATCCTTGTACCAGCTTCTTCAAGGCGATCAAGATCGGGTAGTTCCGCCAGAACAATCGCAAGCTATTTACGACGGTATCAAGGCACGCGGAGGAGACGTAGAGTTGAAGTTGTATCCAGGCGAAGGGCACCACATCGAACAGCAGGAACATCAGAAGGATGCGCTGGAGCGGGAATTGGCATTTTACACGCGTATCCTCGGGCTGAAGTAAAAACAGGGTTTGATGAATTCGAAATGAATGCACAACAGGGATAAATCTCATGAATAAAAGGCAATGTATAATAATATCGGTATCGAGGTTTGAAATGCTATCATGTACTACTTTCAGAATGAATTCGACTCATCCACTCTTGTCCTCCCTCTTCCGACATCCTATCTGCAACCCTCCCACTGGCAGAGTTCAACAGCTCGAAGCCGTCTTCGGCAACTTTAGACAGGCCCCCAGGCATCAAGCGTACTGGATTGGGTGAAATCGGCCAATGTGACGAACTCTTGGACATTCATTCATAAAATGCAACCGAAGACCTCCAAGATGGCGAGGCTGTAATTGTACCACCTGAGCGAGCAAATTGGTTGGTTCAACTGTGCACTCCATAGAAAATCGCCGCGTACCGTTTATCAAAAATCTCCCTCCCAAAACCTTGCCAAACCGCTCCGTACAATGGTGTCACATCCTGTAAACGAATGACAGCAATCTTGCCACCACTTTCTCACAAATTGGTATCTTTCACCCGAACCGTCACCACAAAATCTGTCTCTGGCCCAACATCACTTTTCATGCTCTCATCTTGTCCTGGCCTTGGCTCTAATCCCAGAAAGACAGCTATCACATTCATCCAGATATCGGAGCGCATTGGTTGATCATTAGAACAAAGCAAGTATTCCGTTTCTACATTTTAGTCTCGAAGCTGACGATGTTTCTCTTTCTCTAATTATCCAACTTATCAGAAGGTTCACCCGGAATTCAGGGCGCTGGACAGTAATCGAGTCATGACAACGAAGCAGAGAGGAAATAAAGAGAATGGAGCATCGCTAGAGGTATGTTACATGTCTCTCATTCCCCTTCAATGTACATCCGCCCCGAACCTCATCGCTACGATGACCCCAGATCCTCCCATGGCATTTAACGATCAAAAAGAAAACATATATGTGCACCACTTCAGCCCAAAGCCGTACTTCTTGCCTCTCCAAGTCAATTCTTCGCGGAAAACATAACCACGTTTTTGCACCCTGACGCATTCACCACATGCCTGTTCTTTCCCGGTATCGAAGAGTCGAACTGGTAATACCTATCCCGGCTGTGACGCATTCCCTCTCACCCTTTATCATCGATTATACATCCCGGTTCATGCTCAAAGAAGAACTCCGCAGTTAGAACCACGACGCCTCCAGTTCTCGTGAAGATGGGGATACAGTGGGGGCACTGGATAACACTCACATCGCCCGGAAGACGGCGAGGGAAGCAGCTTTGGCCGCGTCCCTTGCACCTTTTTCGAGGCCTAGAGCCCCCACCTCGTGCACCCATCACAGTATTCGCTTTTGAAGATCCGGAGAGTCGTGTCTGTGGTGACAGGCAACGGTTTTTCCTGTGTTTTTTTGGACACAGACCATAGAACGGGAGTGGGAATAGTGCTTGGAGAAGGATATGCTTCGTTTCTGGTGTCGCTCAGCCCGAGCAGAGGAGGCAGGGGAATTGATTAGCAAGTCTTCGCTAGACTCGTCTAGCTGGACCCGTCGGAATAGCGCTGATCCCCGGAGAACAGCCCTGATGTTCACGCATCGACGTCGTAGTCGTTGATGACTCAACACTCATGTTTCATTTCTGCCATCATCTCTCTTGCACCCGAATCGTCACCACAAAATCTGTCCCTGGCTCAACATTGCTTTTTCGGGCACTCATTCATATCCTGATCCCAGAAAAATGACATTCGCATTTAAAACGACCTCGGAGCGCGTTAGTTGATCAGTGGAAGAGCGTAGGCGTCTCGATCCTACATTCCATTCCCCAAAACCAACGATATCTTTCTTTCCTTAGCTATCCAGCTTATGGAAAGATACACTTGGAAGCTGAAGAGTTCTTGAGCTATGGTCATGACGATGAAGCAGAGCGTGAGGATAATGAGAAGAAAATGGGGCATTGACAGGTATGTTACATGCTATTCTTTCCCCAGCTTTCGTCTTCCTTTGACGTAGATCTGGCGCGGATCTCATCACCGTGATGTCCGCAGATCTTTCTATCACGTTCAATGACTGAAACAAGAACGTCTACGTGTACCACTTATCCCGGATCCCAACTACCTCTCCGAGTCACCTCTTCGCTGAAATCGCAACCGCGTCTTTAGCCCTCTTCCACATTTTCCACATTTTCCTTGTTTCGTTTCCGGAAACACAAGGTCAAACTGGTGCCGCCTCTCCATCCGTCTTCTCCTTTCGCGCTCCGCGGAATCGTGGTTTCGCATCCCCAAACGATCACTGAGGATACCCGAAATTAGGATTGGTCAACCCTGCATGGAGACCCCGGAAGAAATTGCTGCATCGAAAACACCTCCAATGCAACATTCGCGAGATTCTTTCGGTCTGATTGCGATCCGGTTCTGGCAAAGTCGTTCGCAGAATCCCGAGTCACGTTTCGGATAATCAAGGTAACTTAAACCCGAGGCCAGGTGCCCGAGGCGAGTCAAAACTAGTATGTCACTCTTTCTGCACCTCTAAATACATGTGATTGATTCCAGACATGATACAAGGGCGTAAGTTTACTACATGAGTGATTTGAATGTCCCATGAGTCTTGATATTTTCAGTAGGACAGGCTTCTTCACGAAGAGCCAAGTATAAGTATCTTCAGCCCACAGACACAATTAGAAAGTATAAGTTTCAGTATCTGGATTTTGGACCCTTAGATTGACTGAATGTAGTTTAGAGCAACTTCAGCAAGAGGGGAAGCGAAAAGGAATACCTACTTATGGCACCGTCGCGGGGTGGTTTCGGAGCGCCAAACTTCTTTAAAATGTCGCGCCGGCTTTGTTTGTTGTTATCTGCAATAATTCACTCTGGTTACCTTTGACCTTCTTTACTCAGGTTGATATCTGTTCAGCTTCCGGAAATCCAGCTCGGGGTAAAATCATATCATATTGTACAAGTATTGTAGACATAATATAGATATACTTTGCATGCAAGTCTATTGTAAATGGCCTGATACGATACTCAAGCTTTATCACTGTCTGTATGCCTTGGTCTCATATTTGCCTATTCATCGAGATCCATCAGTTACTTTTTATCTTTTGTTGCACGAAAAGTACTTACCCAGCCCAACAATCACATTCTGAGGCTCCTGTGGCTTACCATCAAGGTAGTTTTCAAGGATGATCTTCATTCCAGCCACATACTGCACTTGTGCATCAAGAGTAGTACCAGAATAATGAGGTACCATTCCATTACCACCACCAAGAGCATTCTTCATTGTATGCCAAATGTGGTCCTTGGGAGCCAGTTGAACGTTCCATACATCACCTATCATCCCAGCAAATGTAAGTGACAATCCTTCACAGAAAATCAGCATGAGCACATACCAGCATATCCCGAAATTTGTCCACTAGCAAGTGCATGAGCAATAGCATCTTTATCACAGATTGCACTGCGAGCAGTATTCACAATCCATGTTACGTTACTTGCGCAGCAACGTCAACTCTAACCAACCTTCAACGAAGAGTCTCCCTCGCTGAAAGTAGTTTGCAAGTTCAAGTTTGAGTTCGTTCAGCGGCTGCTGAAGTTCAGAGATCCTTCGATGTTGGCGTTGACACAAGTATGAATAAACCAGGTCAAGCTGGAGACTTAGAGTCTCCGCTCGAGCGCTTAAATACTGTACAACCGAACTGATGCTAACTATATACGTATAGCCGATGAGATCGGTAATTGTCTAAAGTCCCGAAGCTGTCGGGATATGAGTAATATAGTACAAAGGGATAGGTAAAAGGGGGCTAGGAAGATGTATGAGTCCGATGACAAGGAAAGGCATGGGTCTGATAAGGAAAAGGGGGCTGGGAAGGTGAATGTGTCCGATAGAAGAGGAAGCATAGGTAGTAGTTCAGTTAGAGAAAGGAAAAGTTCGTAACATTACCCCCTCAACAAGGGGCAAACTCCGTTTGACTCCATCTACGATTCTCCGTCTCCATATAGCTCCGTATCGTAGTCATACGACGTATCGGGCCTGTCGTCGATGTCCGTCATCTCATCCATCGCCGCCAGTCGTGGAGTAGCTGGTACTTCAGACGGCGGTTGCCATCCCATAGCCAGCCGTTCTTCGACCGTCAACAGTCTCACCTTTTTTGGATCCGCTCCTACAAACAGTAGCTGAGCGTCGCGATCATATTCCTCCATTAACATCTCAGCATTCTCCTCCGAGGTTGTCGTAGGGCTCGTCATTGTACCACCGTTCATCGTCATAACGGCGACTGTCTGACAGAGAGTCTGAGCCCGAATCAGGCCGTCGACGCGCAATGCGGCGAGACCTTCGTTGGTCAGGGCAGTTACTAGACGTATGTCCAGGCTGAGTCGTGAAGCATCGACAACACATGTACTGCGGGCAATCTCGGGCGAAATGGTGCTCCAGTCCGCACACAGGGCAGAGACACGGTCGACGAGCTGCATCATCGGGGTCGGGGCCGGAGTCGGACTTCTCAAGTTGCCCGTCGGTAGGTCGTCGTCGTTTTCGGGGATTTGATTCTCCGTTTCGTCGTCCTCGTCCTCGTCCTCTGACCCTCCGGGAACGACCTCCCCTCCCACCGCGGGGATGTGTTCCACGTTCAGGTGGAACTGAGGCTTCAGGCGTCTGAAGACTTCGGGGGTCAACGGCCGTTGAAGGTCTGGGCTGGGGTTCGGTGAGGGAGTCGAGCGACTCGACCTTAGGTTTGACGTCGGGATCGGGAGTGGGGTCAGGATAAATGAGGGTGTTGGGAAATTTGGGGGAGGCACTGGCAGCAGGAGAGACTCTAGGTTCTTCGGTTCGAGGTTCAGAGGTGAGTCTGGAGATGAGACTCCGAGTGTCGTTGATGTCGGGACGGGGGTATCCGTTACCGTCGGTTCGTCTTCCGAGTCGGTCGAGGAGGCTGAAGGAGAGGGGATCAGGGTACTCTGACAACGCTCTGGGATCTGCAGGAGGGGGCATGGACAAATGGGGGTGATAAGGAAAGGTGGACGGTACCGTGACAGGACCTTCAAGTCCTAGTTGGTAATTGCAGGCGTACATCACCTGGTTTGCAATCTCGAGACTGCAGCTTTCAACGATTCTTTCGAATAGCTTTCGTTGACCCCTGAGGAAAAACAGGCTTTTGATGCAGGGTTCCAGTCGGTTGTGTTGATCAGCGGTGTTCCGGATCTGATCGTCGTACTGCCCGGTATTGAAGAGATGAAGGAGCTGGTAGGGGTTGGGTTTGAGGCCGTTGGGGTAGGTGATGTTTTCGCCATATCGCCCTTCTCCTGACACAGTAGGAATAGGGCTCGGGACTCGGGCTGGCTGGCTGCCAGTAAGAGAAGAGGAAGAGGCGGCGGAGGATGCATTGGACATGTTTTACGAAGGACGAGTGGGTATGGGGTCCTTGGGTTTCAGTTTATGCCTTTTTATATAGTCTTTAAGAAGGTCTAGACAGTTCTCCATTCCCTCCATGCGGATCCATCGGTTATGAGATGAATCATAACCCGTGTATGACACGAGAAATTCTCGGGGTACCTTTTTCGGTCTGTGCCCCACTATCGCTTCGACTTCATATTCTTCGAACCCTTCTATAAGATCCGGAGGTGGTTCTGTAAAGCTAGGTCCGTGGGCCTCGGTCTGTTTGTATGGCGGCAATAGGGCGGCGTGGAACACGGGATGGATCTTCCATTGATGGGGCAGGTCCAGTTTGTACGTTACAGGTCCCAGCACCTCGAGGATTGCGAATGGTCCTTCCCTTTTCGGGGCTAACTTCTTTGACGGGTATCCTGTTGCCAAATTCTTGGCTTCTAGCCAAACCTTCTGTCCTTTCTCGAATACATCCAGCTTCTGTTTTTCCCTTCTTATCATATGTTGCCTTGCCAGCTCCAATAAGCTTGTGGTTTCCTCTCGTACTCTTTTCAGCTCTTGTAGTCGTTCTTCTATTGACGGAATTGTCGTCTTTTCAAATACTGTTGGAAGTGGTCGGGGGTGGTATCCCATCATCATGAAAAATGGCGATTTCTTGAGAACTGAATGTGTTCGGTTATTATGAGCGAACTCTGCTAGCGAAAGATATTCCTTCCATCTGGTTTGTTCTTTTGCGCAGAACATCCTAAGGTAAACTTCGAGTTCCCTATTCACTCATTCCGTTTCTCCATCGGTTTGCGGGTGGAACGCTGTGCTCATAGAGTGTTTGATGGAAAGTTGTTTCCCCATTTCCTGAAACACTTCTGCGGCAAATCTGGGGTCTCGATCGGATATGATCCGGTCAGGTAGTCCGAATCTTTTGTAAAGATGTTGAATTAACATTTCTGCGACTTTCGTGGCGTCCGTTGTCTTAGTGCATGGGGTAAAAATTACCCCCTTCGTAGACGAGTGGTCCACCACGACTAAAATAGAATCCATGCCGTCACATTCGGGGAGATCCGTGATGAGGTCCATTGTGCAAACCTGAAAGGGAAATGAATTCTGCGGTGCTTGTATGGGCTGTATAGGGGTTCGTGTTGGATGGGTATTAATTTTGGATTGCTGGCATGTGGCGCAGCCGTCAACGAAGTTCTTGATAAATTTGACCATTCCTGGCCACCAAAAATCACGTTGTACTTGTTCGGTGGTATTCCATTGCCCTGGGTGACCTACTCCTGGCGTTTCATGAATGGATTGGACTATGCACCGTCGTAGATCCGTGTCGTTGGGGACATACACGCGGTTCTGAAAGAAGAGCAAATCGTTCTCGATCTTCCAATCCGACAACGCGGACTTGATCGGCGGCACACCTTGGTGTAATAACTGTTCCAAGGCCGATTTATGAAAATTGTCCGGACCCAATCGTTCCACGATGTCGTCTTTTAAGTCTAGATTGATGCCCCTGATAAAGAATCGGTCTGGTAAGACAACAACGTCTTCATTGTCGCTATCTATTTCGTCCTGCTCATTGCTCCGTCTTGATAAAGCGTCTGCTTGTGAGATGGACTTCCCCGGCACATGTACCAACCCTAGATCGAATTCGGATAAGAAAAGACTCCATCTCGCCTGTCGTCTATTCAATTTTTGTGCCGTTCGGAAATAGGTCAGATTTTTGTGGTCTGACAGGATTACGACTTTAAACTTTCCTCCCATGAGGTAGTGGCGCCACTCCATAAGTGCTCTATAGATTGCGAGAAGTTCTCGATCGTAGATTTCGTAGTTTTGTTCGGCGGGGGAGAAGGATTTCGATAGGTAACCACACGGATGCCATTCGCCATCGGCCCCTTTCTGCCGGAGGACGGCGCCTGTAGCCCATTTCGAGGCGTCAGCTTCTATGACGAAAGGTTTGTCGACGTCTGGCATAACCAATATTGGTTCCGATAGAAACTTCGCCTTCAAAAGGTCGAAGGCTATTTGACACTGTGTTGTCCATTCGAATTTTCGGTTCTTTTGTAAAAGATCGTTCAGAGGTCTGGTGACATGTGCGTATTTCCCTATGAATTTCCTATAGAAGTTTCCGAAACCTAAAAACGCGCGGACTCCCTTTACAGTTTGAGGAGGCTCCCAGTCAGCTATCCCTGCAAGCTTAACGGGGTCCATGGCGATGTATCCGGGCCTGATCACCATTCCTAAGAACACCACCTCCGTCACATCGAACTCGCATTTCTCCGGTTTGAGGAATAGATCGTGGTCCTTGAGCCGCTGCATTAGCCGCTTCGTCCGTTCCTTGTGTTCTTCTGAGTTTTTCGAGAAGATAAGGATGTCGTCCATGTATACCACGCACCATCCTTCATCGATGAAGTCGGAGAGTACGTCGTTCATAAAGGCTTGGAACATAGCGGGAGAATTGCTCAGCCCAAAGAACATCACAGTTGGTTCGAAGAGTCCTCTGTTAGTTTTGAAGGCCGCTTTCCATTGATCTCCATCCTTTATCCTGACGTTGTTATATCCGTTCCTTAAATCGAGCTTCGTGAAGACAGTTGCTCCTTTTAGTTTATCGAGAAGTTCTGAGATTAAAGGAAGGGGGTAGGCATTCTTCACTGTTCCTTTGTTGAGTTCTCTATAATCCTGCGTTGGTCTAAGTGCTCCTTTCTCCTTTTTTGCCACGAAGAAGAAGGGGGAAGCCATTGGAGATTTAGATTTTCGGATATATCCCTTCCTTAAGTTTTCTTCGAGAAACTTGTCCTGCTCCTGTTGTTCCATTGGACTTAACGGATACAATTTGCAGTTTCTGGGAGCGAAATCAGGTTTAAGATCGATGGCGTGATCGTATGACTGGGAAGGCGGAAATCGTTCCGCCTTTCCTTTCTCGAATCGATCTTTGTATCCAAGCAGATAGTCCGGGACCAGTTCCTCTATTTCTCTTTTTACTGTGTGGTGTTGATGGGCCATTTCTTGTGAGGCTGTGGTCTTTGCTCCTATGAGAATCTCAGGTTCGAAGGTGTCTAAATCTCCTGTGAACCTTTTGATCTGAATTCGTCGGCAAGGCTGAAACTGAATTTCTCCAGTTTGCCAATCGATTGCGGGATTATGATGCCTCAGCCATGGAAGTCCCAGGATGATCCCTTCGTCACCGATTCCTGAAATCATAAAGTGTTCCTTAAACTCCTTTCCCGCGATCTGGAATTCCAACTCCACGACGTGTGTGATCCATGCGGTTTTATTGGCTGTTCCGTCCACATTGAATACTCGGATCTTCTCCGGTAGTCGTATCCATTTTTTTCCTAACACCCTGGCTAAACCTGGGCTTATAAATCTCCCTCCTGCTCCAGAATCCAATAAGGCTTTCGTTTCGATGTCTTTCGTTCCCACTTTGTACTTGAGCGGAATATGCATAGAATTTCGATCCAGTTTAGCTAGTACAAAGTGTGAAATAATGACCGGCGGCGGAGCCATCGTCCTCGTTCGCTGTTTCAAAAACCCTCTTGCTCCATTAAATCGATTAGAAAGTCCTTGTCTTCCTTTGGTTGGTCGTTCACTAAAGCCCGAATTTTAGCGAACCTCTCTTCCTTCGTCATCTTCTTCGGTTCTTCCCTTTTCTGTTCGTCCTTTTTCGGCATATCCGGGCAGTCCCTAATTTGGTGTCCTGCTCTTCCGCATCTGAAACAGAGTCCTTTTGACATATATTCCTTCCGATCAATCTCATTGATTTGCTTGATGGCTACATCTTCCTTCTTCCTAAAGCTTCTCTGCTTCTTTCCTCCGTGTTCTTCATCCCAAGTCCTTCCGTATTCCAGCGCTTGCTTGTAGCTTTCGTCAAAGATGATAGCTGCGCTTATCCATTCCTTGATCGTGGTAGGAGCGCCTTCTGGTCTTGTCATGATTTTGAATACGAGGCTTTTCGGCAATCCCCGTTTAAATGCTACTATCTGAGCCGCATCGTTGTACCCGGTTTGCTTTGCAAGGTAGGTGAACTGATAGGTGTATTCATCGGCTCTATCCTTCATCTTTAAATCCTTGAGTTCCAGCTGCGCTTTTAAGGCAGGATCAAGAGGTTCGAACGATGTCCTGAAATCGTCCAAAAACTCCGACCACGTCACCTTTTCAGCTTCAGGGTCGAATGCTAGCAGAAGGTCGGCCTTATCATTCTTCCAGAATTCTCCTGCTCCATCCGTCATGTACGAAAGAAGGAAGAGCTTCTTCGACCTGTCATCTGGAAATGCTTTTGGGTTGAGCACCACATAAATCAACACTTCTCTTAGAAACCTCTTTGCTTCTCCTCGCGATCCCGTAAAGGCTCTTGGGAGTGCAGCTTTTACTTCTTTTACTGCCGAAACTACTTGTACCGGCATTGCGGAGCCTATAACTGCTTCTTCGGCTGCAGGTTCCTCTCTTCTGGGTCTACTTCCTGATGGTTTCTTATCTTCCGCCATTATTTCCGTCTGTACCTTTGGCGATCGGGGGCTGTTCTTTAGGCCTTGCAATAATCGTTGAAATGGATCTAGTTCCTCCTGAGAGTCGGTGGAGATGTTCAATGTATCCGAGTCTGAGGGTTTCGGTGTATTCGGCGAGGGTTCTTCTTCTTGTTCGGTCGTTCTCGATCCAATCGGAGTGAATGATGGGGTCGAGGTTCTCTTTGTTTCTGGGACTTCGCCTTGTGTCTCTGTCAGTGGCTGACTCGTTAGCGATGGCGACTGCAAGGGGGTCAATAAGTCCCTGCGGGATGCCCGGGTTAATGGTGGGATCGCTCGTCCACCAGGATTCGATATGGATTGGGTTAGTTGCCCATGCCGGCGCGCCTCTGCTTCCGCGATATCTTTCTCGAGCTGCTGTTCGCTCTGTCGTGACGTTTTGTCCTTTGTTAACGCCTAGACCTGGATAGGTCGGCAATCGATCAGAAGAGATAAGAGTAACATCTTGAGTGCGTTATAGCACTTTTCTAAGAGAAACTTTACACCAAGAAGGAGCCTTGGGCACTTGGAGTGTGGCCTGTGTGTGTATCAGGTTGTGACACACTTAGAGTCTTAGCAAAGGGTGTGCCTGCGCTGAACTCTTTGTAGAAATTGGTCTAGGACCTTTTCCAGTACACTGTGTGCTGTAGTTATCTTGAAGAAGTCTTGAACTCTGTAGAGTCAGACTATATCGGCTATTGAGTCTTTGTATGGGACTGTAGCTCTTGTGTTTGTGCTTTGTGCACCATGTTCTTTGTGTTTTGTGTGTGTGTTTGTGATATAAACCATTTTAAAACCATATATACTCCTCTGGAGGTGAACACTTTGAAGTAGAACACTTCAATAAGAGAGAATCAACCTAACTAAGAGTCTTGTTGGCATTCTAAGTGTGGTAACTCTGATCATGTTGATCCACACTTGCACAACAAACTGAGTTAGACTTTTGGAGGTTATCTTTTTGGGTAGTTTTCCACTAGTCTTATCTTAGACAAATTAGCACCTACATGGTTTGCTGAGTGCTTTTCAGTCGGCTTGTTCCCATCTTTGGCATGCAGGGAGCTGGGGTCTGCACCTTCGCCTGCTGATATCTGTCTGGAATAGGTATCAGGCATGCTGGATTTGTCCCAAATTTGTCCAGACCCTGGCCTCAGACATTGCCCTAAAAAACGGCCCAAATTTGTCTGGATGGGGGTTAGGCATTTGAAAAATTTTCCAGAAATTTTGTCTGGATCAGACTCAGGCATTTGGCTGTATAAATGGGGGTCCTCTTTACACGCTGTTGTCAGAGCGGCAGTGGATTCTGATGAACCTGACATCACAGCCTCTCCATTTGGCAATCACGCAAGCTGTGACAAGTGTATAAAGGACTGAATTTTCACTGATAAGGGCTTTTTCTACTGATTCTCTTCATCATGTACCTATATCCCCTCTGATAACTGTTTTTACTTTACCAGATTCAAGTAATGGCATTAGGAAGTTGGGTAGCACAAACTGATTGCAGGTAAATAGTAATTTAATTCATTCCGAAGTGTAGATAGAATGTGCTATATAAAGGAGCCAGTAATGACTGTAAGTATGGTATTACACTGGGTGCAGGGAAGCATAAGTTGAGATAACTTATGTAATGTCTATGCTTTAGTTACAACTAGGGATTTTAAAATAACTCAAATTAATTATTCAATAGATATGTTATACATTGAAAAGCATAAGTTGAAGAGTATCTATTGAATATCTGCTATAAATTATGGTTTGCTTATGCTATAGAATATAGTATAGATATGATACATATATATTATAGTCATGCTACAAAGCAGAGAGGGTATATAGCATAAGCATCAGATATAAAAACTCAAGTTATGCAGCATATATGCAATATAATTTGAAAGCACAAATAGATAATACATGCCNAAGTCTATCAAGACTTAATTCAAGTTGAGTGGGTCTGAACTGAGAGTTATAAGCATTGAATAAAGATTGCAAGAGGTCAAGCTGAAGAACTAGACTTGCAAAAGTACACTACTTATACACAGAGTCCTCAGGTAAACTATGCTACTGCTGTGCAGTAAAGCATATTGTTACCATGAGGCTAAAATGAGGAAAAGGTATGTTAAAAGCAAGGCACAGCCAACATGTGTAGGACATGTGGAATGTGATTGAAATAAAAGGAATAGTGAAAGTGAGGAAAAGTAAAGCATGTAAAGTGCATGTACAACATACAATGAGAAGAAAAGATAATAGATATGATATGGAAGAGGGAAATTTGTAACACTTTATATTACATATACATGAGAACTGGTATAACTGCTGTAATTAAAAATCTAGTTCATTTTTGTGCTTCTTCTCCTAACCTCTGTCGTGCATTGTCATCTATCAACTTTAGAAGCTCCTGCCAATCTACCTCAAGGGGAAATGGAAACTCCTTAGAAGAAGGAGTGCCATAGTGAGAAGCAATCTTGAGCTAATCCTGAGGCCCTATACGAGCACTTTCAGCTATATGCCTTAAAGTGTTAACAGTTGACTGAGAAAAAGCCTTCTCCCATCAAGTGACTTTGCAGAGGAGATGCTCAACAAAAATAGCATTGAAGTTGAGGATCTTTTTGTCTTGGAGATGAAGATGAGTATCAAGAAAATCATATACACATCGAAATGCTCATTGAACCTGTAGTTTGGTTGAGCTTGGTGAGACTGACAAGCCTAATCTCTGAAGACCTTCAAATGCTCCTTTGTCCTTGAACTGAATATATTATAGTCATGCTACAAAGCAGAGAGGGTATATAGCATAAGCATCAGATATAAAAACTCAAGTTATGCAGCATATATGCAATATGATTTTAAAGCACAAATAGATAATACATGCCATGTGGTAATTGTTATTACACACTATATCTAGCAATAAGATGTGCATACTCAATAGCATAGCTATTGCAAAAGTTGAATTTAACTTATGCTATAGTTGTGCAATATATAAAGCTGGAGAAAGTTGCAATACTGTTATAAAGTGTATGAAGTTGATGGCACCTCAACTGTGACACTATCATCAGCTGGCAATGAGCCTGTAGTGGCCTGTGACTATCATCTTCACAAGCAACAGCACTTATAGGCAGCAAAAAAAATGGTCAGTGACTCATTTTGGAGACAATATGTTACAGTTGTAAGCTGATGACAGACCCTCTGTGACTCATTATATCACAGTCTTTTGGCAACAGGACAGTGCCTCTGTTACCTGTTACAGCCTCCATACACTCCATGACAGTATATTAAAATCAGAAAGAATGCAGAAGCAAGGAACTCTTAATTAAGGAAGCATAAGGTGAAGAGTCCTCAATCAAAGGATGCTAATAGGACTTATTATTGTACCTTGTCTATATGGGATTATATATATAGTCATGGGCCCATACTATAACTAATGAAGGGAGAAAAGGTATAGTATGGCTTATAGAGGTAAAGGTGGAGATTCCTTAATATAAGAATATGAAGGCAAGAAATGCTTAATAGAAGAATACAAAGCTAAAGGTAAAAGATCTCTAGTTAAAGGAGCAAAGGTGAAGAATCCTTAATGTAATGATATGAAGGCAAAACATTCTTTATAGAAGGATACAAAGGTGAAGAATCCTCAATTGAAGGACACTAAGATAAGGGTGAAGTATGCTAAGGTAAATGTAAAGTATGCTAATGTAAATATAAAGATGTTTACTCTTGTATCCTTCTATAAAGAATTTTCCCCCTTTACATCCTTACATCAAGGATTCTTCACCTTCAGCTTTACCTTAGCATCCTTCAGTTGAGAACTCTTGGCTTTCATCTTTGCATTAGCATACTTTACCTTTACCTTTGTATTCTTTAATAAAGAAATTTTCACCTTCACATCCTTATATTAAGGATTCTCTGCCTTCACCCTTGCCTTAGAATGTTTTACCCTTATCTTAGTGTCCTTCAATTGAGGATTCTTCACCTTTGTATCCTTCTATAAAGGATGTTTTGCCTTTATATCCTTACATTAAGGTTTCTTCACCTTTGCTCCTTTAACTAAAGATCTTTTACCTTTAGCTTTGTATTCTTCTATTAAGCATCTCTTGCCTTCATATTCTTATATTAAGGAATCTCCAGCTTCACCCTTGCCTTGGCATACTTTACCTTTACCTTAGCATCCTTTAATTATTCTTCATCTTATGCTCCTTTAACCAGAGATCCTTTACCTTTGTATCCTTCTATAAAGAATTTTTCTCCTTCATATCCTTATATTAAGGATTCTCCACCTTTACCTTTGCCTTGGCATATTTCATCTTTAGCTTAGCATCCCTCAATTGAGGATCTTTTATCTTCATGCTTGCCTTAGAATGCTTCACCCTCATCTTAGTATCCTTTAATTGAGGATTCTTCACCTTATGCTCCTTTAACTAGAGGTCCTTTACCTTTGTATCTGTTACATTACTTGCGCAGCAATGTCAACTAACCACTTATAAGAGGTAAGACCCTTTACAAGTAGTTCTCAAGTTCAAGTTAGAGTGTGTTCAGCAGATGCTGAAGTTCAGAGGTCCTCGATCATGGGCAATGACACAAGTAACAGTTAACTAGGTCAAGCTAAGGACTCAGAGTCCTAGCTTGAGCACTTAAATACGTTACAACCTGTCATGTAGTCTACGTTATGCAATCATCCAATAACTACGATGATGTGGTAATAAATACTGACAGAGTCAGAATATAGCTAAGCATTCTGATGAGGAAATAGGGTACTAGGAAGGTGTAATAAGTCCAATGGAAGAAGAAGCATAGATGTGAGAAGGAAAATGGAGACTGGGAAGGTGTACATGTCTGATCAGAAAGGGAAGCATAGAACAAGGTAAAGAAAACGTAACACTACCCCCCTGTCAAGGGCAAAACTCTGTGTTGCCAATCTACAATTCTCCATCACCGTAAAGTTCCATGTCATAATTGTATGATGTATTAGGCATTTCATCGACACTCCTAAGCATAGGCATAGTCGGCATGTCCACTGTTGGTTGCCAACCTGTGGCTACTTGTTGCTCCACCAAGGCTGGCTCCTCAAACCGCTACACCTTCCATGGATCTGCTCCAATGAACAGGAAATCCACATCCCCTCTGGAGTTGTGGATGGACTCCTCAACACTCTCCTCTGAGATTGTCGTAAGGTTCATCATCATAATTGCAATCATCTGACATAGAGTCTGGACTTGAACCAGACCCTCAGTGTGCAATACGGCGAGACCTTCATTGGTTAGGGCAGTGCCCAGATGTATGTCCAGGTTGAGTCATGAAGCATCACTGACACATGTACTGTGGGCAATTTCAGGCGAGATGGTGTTCCAGTCCGCACACAGGGCAGAGACGCAGTCAATGAGCAGAGTCATTGGGGTCGGGAGCAGAGTTGGAGACCTCAAGCTCAGCATCGGTAGGTCATTGTCATTTGAGGGGGTTCGATTTTCCCTGTCCTCATCCTTGACCCCGGCCTCGGACTCCTCAGATGGGTCCTCCCTGCCAACTGCAGGGATTACCTCTATGTCAGGGTGGAACTGATGCTTCAGGCATCTGAAGACTTCTGGGGTCAGCGGTGGTTGGAGGTGTGAGTTCTTGGCCAGGGGCATTGTCAGTTGGCTCGATCTTAGGTTTGACATTGGGATCAGGAGTGGGGTCAGGATAAACAAGGGTGTCGTTAGCAGGGGGTTCGGTGGCCACACGGGGAGCGGGGGTGAGTTGTTCCTCAAGGGTTCTGGGTTCAGAGGTGAGTCGGGTGATAAGGCTTCTCATGTTGTTGATGTCAGGATGGGGATATCTGTTCCCATTGGTTCTTCTCCCGAGGTGGTCGATAAGACTGAAGGAGAGGGGATCAGAGTACTCCGACATAGCTTGAGGATCTGCAGGGGGTGGCATGGACAAGTGTGGGTGATAGGAAAACAACGACAGTACCGTGATGGGCCCTGCTAGCCCGATGTGGTAGTTACAGGCATACATCACCTGGTTTGCAATTTCGAGACTGCAGCTTTCAATGATTTTTTTTGAATAGGTGGCATTGGGACTGTAAGAAAAAGAGGCTTTTGATGACGGGTTCCAGTCAGTTGTGCTGATCTCTGGCTGCTCGGATTTGGTCGTCATACTGTCCAGAATTGAAGAGGTGAGGGAGCTGATAGGGATTGGGGTGGAGTCTGTGCTGGTATGTGATGTTTTCGCCATAATGTCCTTCTCCAGACACAGTAGGAATTGGGCTTGGGACTCAGGACAACTGGCTGCCAGAAGCAGAAGAGGAAGAGGAGGAGGCAGTTGCATTCGACATTTGTGGTTAGACAATAGTGGGGATGGGGTCTTTCAGCTTTAGTTTATGCCTCTTTATAGTCTTTATAGAGGTCTAGACAGTTGACCATCTCTTCAGTCTTGATCCACCAATTATAAGGTGAGTCGTAACCTATGTATGACACAAGGAATTCATGGGGTCGTTTCTTGGGTCTATGTCCTATGATTGCTTCTACTTCATATTCTTCAAATCCTTCTATTAGATCCAGGGGTGGTTCCGTGAAGCTGGGCCCATGGGCTTCCGTTTCCTTAAAGGGGGTGAGAAGGGCAGCATGGAAAACAGGGTGGATTTTCCATTGATGCGGTAACTTCAAATGATAAGTAACAGGCCCTAGGGCTTCAAGAATCTTAAATGGTCCTTCCCATTTCAGGGTGAGTTTCCTAGTTGGGTATCCTATGGCTAAGTTCTTCCCTTCTAACCACACCTTCTGTCCTATGTTAAAGGTTTCCAAGTCCTGTTTCTCTCGTCGCAGCATCTTCTGTTGTGCTAGCTCCAATAAGCTAGTTGTTTCTTCTCTAATCCTTTTTAGTCCTTGAAGCTGTTCTTCAACCAATGGAATATCAGTTCACTTGAACACTGTTGGGAAGGCTCTTGGGTGGTATCCCATCATCGTGAAGAAAGAGGAGTTCTTGAGTACCGAATGGGTTCAGTTATTGTGCACAAATTCAGCTAGGGGGAGGTATTCCTTCCATTTCGTCTGTTCCTTCGAACAGAAGATACGAAGATAAACTTCAATCTCCTGATTGACCCGTTCGGTTTCTCTGTCTGTTTGTGAATGAAAGGCTGTGCTCATTGAATGTTTAATTGACAGTTGTTTTCCCATTTCCTAGAAGACTTCTGCTGCTAATCTGGGGTCTCGATCGGATATGATGTGGTCCGGGAGCCTGAAACATCTGTATAGATGTTGAATTAGCAGTTCTGCTATTTCCATGGCGTCTGATTTCTTCGTGCATGGTGTAAAAATTACCCCCTTTGTAGAGGAGTGGTCCACCATGACAAGAATAGAGTCCATTCTATCACATTCAGGTAGATCAGTGATGAGGTTCATCATGCAAACCTGAAAGGGGAAGGAGTTTGGCGTCAGCTGCAAGGGTTGAATGGGAGTCTTCGTTGGATGTGTGTTCACCTTTGATTGTTGGCATAGTAGGCAACCGTCTACGAAACTCTTGATGAATTTAGCCATTCCTGGCCACCAGAAGTCCTGTTGAACCTGCTCTAAGGTGTTCCATTGCCCTGGATGTCCAACTCCCAGCGTTTCATGTACTGATTTCACAACCTTTTATTGTAATTCTGCATCATTTGGCACATAAATTTGACCTTTGAAAAGAAATAGTCCGTCATTAATTTTCCAGTCCAATAATGCAGATTTGATTGGCGGCACACCTTGGTGCAATAGTTGCTCCAAGGCCAACTTGTGAAAGTCGTCCGGACCCAATTGTTCCATAATCTCGGTTCCCATTTCCAAGTTGATTCTCTTCACAAGGAGTCGTTCTGGCAGAAGGATCACATCTTTGTTATTGTTATCTTCATCTCCACTTCCGTTGTTCCGCTGTGAAAGTGCATCTGCTTGCATCANTTTTTTGCTACCTATATGTTACAGTCTTAAGCTGGTGACAGACCCTCTGTGACTCATTATATCACAGTCTTTTGGCAACAGGACAGTGCCTCTGTTACCTGTTACAGCCTCCATACACTCCATGACAGTATATTAAAATCAGAAAGAATGCAGAAGCAAGGAACTTTTAATTAAGAGAGCATAAGGTGAAGAGTCCTCAATCAAAGGATGCTAATAGGACTTATTATTGTACCTTGTCTATATAGGATTATATATATAGTTATGGGCCCATACTATAACTAATGAAGGGAGAAAAGGTATAGTATGGCTTATAGAGGTAAAGGTAAAGTATGCTAAGGCAAGAGTGAAGGTGGAGATTCCTTAATATAAGAATATGAAGGCAAGAAATGCTTAATAGAAGAATACAAAGGTAAAGGTAAAAGATCTTTAGTTAAACAAGCAAAGGTGAAGAATCCTTAATGTAAGGGATATGAAGGCAAAACATTCTTTATAAAAGGATACAAAGGTAAAGAATCCTCAATTGAAGGACACTAAGATAAGGGTAAAGCATTCTAAGGCAAGGGTGAAGGTAGAGAATCCTTAATGTAAGGATATGAAGATGAAAATTTCTTTATAGAAGGATACAAAGGTAAAGGATCTCTAGTTAAAGAAGCATAAGGTGAGGAATCCTCAATTGAAGGACACTAAGATAAGGGTGAAGTATGCTAAGGTAAATGTAAAGTATGCTAATGTAAATATAAAGATGTTTACTCTTGTATCCTTCTATAAAGAATTTTCCTCCTTCACATCCTTACATCAAGGATTCTTCACCTTCAGCTTTACCTTAGCATCCTTCAATTATTCTTCACCTTATGCTCCTTTAACTAGAGATCCTTTNGAGAATCCTTAATATAAGGATATGAAGGAGAAAAATTCTTTATAGAAGGATACAAAGGTAAAGGATCTCTAGTTAAAGAAGCATAAGGTGAGGAATCCTCAATTGAAGGACACTAAGATAAGGGTGAAGTATGCTAATGTAAATATAAAGATGTTTACCTTTGTATCCCTCTATAAAGAATTTTTCTCCTTCACATCCTTACATCAAGGATTCTTCACCTTTGCTCCTTTAACCAAAGATCTTTTACCTTTAGCTTTGTATTCTTCTATTAAGCATTTCTTGCCTTCATATTCTTATATTAAGGAATCTCCACCTTCACCCTTGCCTTGGCATACTTTACCTTTACCTTAGCATCCTTCAATTATTCTTCACCTTATGCTCCTTTAACCAGAGATCCTTTACCTTTGTATCCTTCTATAAAGAATTTTTCTCCTTCATATCCTTACATTAAGGACTCTCCACCTTCACCCTTGCCTTAGCATACTTCACCTTTACCTCAGCATTCTTCAATTGATGATCTTTTACCTTCACCCTTGCCTTAGAATACTTTACTTTTATTTTAGTATCCTTCAATTAAGGATTCTTCACCTTATGCTCCTTTAACTAGAAATCCTTTACCTTTGTGTCCTTCTTTAAAGATCTTTAAAGAATTATCCCTCTTCACATTGTTACATTAAGAATCCTTTACTTTTGTATCCTTCTATAAAGAATTTTTCACCTTCACATCCTTATATTAAGGATTCTCCATCTTTACCCTTGCCTTAGCATCTGTCAATTGAGAATCTTTTACCTTCACCCTTGCCTTAGAATGCTTTACTCTTATTTTAGTATCTTTCAATTGAGGATTCTTCATCTTATACTCCTTTTACTAGAGATCCTTTACCTTTGTATCCTTCTATAAGAAATGGCTTGCCTCCATATCCTTACATTAAGGATTCTCCACCTTCACCCTTGCCTTGGCATACTTCACCTTTAGCTTAGCATCCTTCAATTGAGGATCTTTTACCTTTACCCTTGCCTTAGAATGCTTCACTCTTATCTTAGTATCCTTCAATTGAGGATTCTTCACCTTATGCTTCTTTAACCTTCACCCTTGCCTTGGCATACTCTACCTTTAGCTTAGCATTCTTCAACTGAGGATCTTTTATCTTCACCCTTGCCTTAGAATGGTTTACCCTTAACTTAGTATCCTTCAATTGAGGATTCTTCACCTTATGCTTCTTTCACTAGAGATTCTTTACCTTTGTATCCTTATATTAAGGATTCTTCACCTTTCCTCCTTTAACTAAAGATCTTTTACCTTTACTTTTGTATTCTTCTATGAAGCATTTCTTGCCTTCACCATTCTTATATCAAGAAATCTCCACTTCCATCCTTGCCTTAGCATACTTCACCTTTACNAGTAAAAGGAGTATAAGATGAAGAATCCTCAATTGAAAGATACTAAAATAAGAGTGAAGCATTCTAAGGCAAGGGTGAAGGTAAAAGATTCTCAATTGATGGATGCTAAGCTAAAGGTGAAGTATGCCAAGGCAAGGGTAAAGATGGAGAATCCTTAATATAAGAATGTGAAGGTGAAAAATTCTTTTTAGAAGGATACAAAAGTAAAGAATTCTTGATGTAACAATGTGAGGAAGGATAATTCTTTAAAGATCTTTATAGAAGGATACAAAGGTAAGGGATCTCTAGTTAAAGAAGCATTTTAAGGCAAGGGTAAAGGTAAAAGATCCTCAATTGAAGGATGCTAAGCTAGAGGTGAAGGTGAAGGTGGAGAATCCTTAATATAAGGATATAAAGGAGAAAAATTCTTTATAAAAGGATACAAAGGTAAAGAATCTCTGGTTAAAGGAGCATGAGGTGAAGAATAATTGAAGGATGCTAAGGTAAAGGTATTCATACGGTTCCGTTCTCACTTCCACCTCTAAGGAATTATATTCTTATACTTCCCAAGAAATGCTTAATAGAAGAATACAAAGGTAAAGGTAAAAGATCTTTAGTTAAAGGAGCAGAGGTGAAGAATTCTTAATGTAAGGATATAAAGGCAAAACATTCTTTATAGAAGGATATAAAGGTGGAGAATCCTCAATTGAAGGACACTAAGATAAGGGTAAAGCATTCTAAGGCAAGGGTAAAGGCAGAGAATCCTTAATGTAAGGATATAAAGGTGAAAATTTCTTTATAGAAGGATACAAAGGTAAAGGATCTCTAGTTAAAGAAGCATAAGGTGAGGAATCCTCAATTGAAGGACACTAAGATAAGAGTGAAGTATGCTAAAGTAAATGTAAAGATGTTTACCTTTGTATTCTTCTATAAAGAATTTTTCTCCTTCACATCCTTACATCAAGGATTCTTCACCTTCAGCTTTACCTTAGCATCCTTCAGTTGAGAACCCTTGGCCTTTATCTTTGCATTAGCATACTTCACCTTTACCTTTGTATTCTTCAATAAAGTAATTTTTACCTTCACATCCTTACATTAAGGATTCTCTGCCTTCAACCTTGCCTTAGAATGCTTTACCCTTATCTTAGTGTCCTTCAATTGGGGATTCTTTACCTTTGTATCCTTCTATAAAGAACGTTTTGCCTTTATATCCTTACATTAAGAATTCTTCACCTCTGCTCCTTTAACTAAAGATCTTTTACCTTTACCTTTGTATTCTTCTATTAAGCATTTCTTGTCTTCATATTCTTATATTAAGGAATCTCCACCTTCACCCTTGCCTTGGCATACTTTACCTTTGTATCCTTCTATAAAGAATTTTTCTCCTTCATATCCTTATATTAAGGATTCCCCACCTTCACCTTTGCCTTGGCATATTTTATCTTTAGCTTAGCATCCTTCAATTAAGGATCTTTTATCTTCACCCTTGCCTTAGAATGCTTCACCCTTATCTTAGTATCCTTTGATTGAGGATTCTTCACCTTATGCTTCTTTAACTAGAGGTCCTTTATCTTTGTATCCTTCTATAAAGAAAATTTTCATCTTCACATCATTACATTAAGGACTCTCCACCTTCAATTGATGATCTTTTACCTTCACTCTTGCCTTAGAATACTTTACTCTTATCTTAGTATCCTTCAATTAAGCATTTCTTGCCTTCATATTCTTATATTAAGGAATCTCCACCTTCACTCTTGCCTTGGCATACTTAACCTTTACCTCTATAAGCCATACTATACCTTTTCTCCCTTCATTAGTTATAGTATGGGCCCATGACTATATATACAATCCCATATAGACAAGGTACAATAATAAGTCCTATTAGCATCCTTTGATTGAGGACTCTTCACCTTATGCTCTCTTAATTAAGAGTTCCTTGCTTCTGCATTCTTTCTGATTTNGGTAACAGAGGCACTGTCCTGTTGCCAAAAGACTGTGATATAATGAGTCACAGAGGGTCTGTCACCAGCTTAAGACTGTAACATATAGGTAGCAAAAAAAATGGTCAGTAACTCATTTTGGAGACAATAAGTGCTGTTGCTTGTGAAGATGATAGTCACAGGTCATTAGTGTTGCATGGGCTCAGGCCTGGCCCAAATACTGTGGCTCAGGCCTAGCTTCAGAGGGCTCAGGCCCATCCAAATTGTGAGCTGGGCCTTGGGCCATAAAGGAGGGCTGGCTCAGGCTTGGGCCATGGCTCATGAGTACTGCAAGCAAAATATGTTGAATAGGTTGACTACACATTAATACCACCTATATCTATATCCCGCAGGTTATTTGGGCACTAAGCATTAGCCTAGCATACTCTGCTTGGAAGAGGTTCAAGAGAGTGAAAGATGGTGGTAAGAATTATGAAGTTCCTTGACAAAGTCATTGTTAAGGCAGTGCCACAGATCTGTCAATGGTTTATTCACGAGAATTTTGGCTTCACCTATGATCTCTCAAAGCCATAGCCCAAGCCTCAGGCCCATGGCCTATGAAAGTTAGAGCTGGGCCTTGAGCCCTACTCAAGCCCTACAGAGGGCCCAGCTCAGCTCAGGCTCAACTAGGGCTGGCTCAGGCCAGCCCATGGCTCTGGGCCTGAGCCTGTGCAACACTACAGGTCATTATAGGCTTATTGCCAGCTGATGATAGTGTCACAGTTGAGGGGCCATCACCTTTATACACTTTATGACAGTATTGCAACTTTCTCCAGCTTTATATATTCCACAACTATAGCACAAGTTAAATTCAACTTTTTCAATAGCTATGCTATTGAGTATGCACATCTTGTTACTAGATATAGTGTGTAATAACAATTACCACATGGCATGTATTATCTATTTGTGCTTTAAAATCATATTGCATATATGCTGCATAACTTGAGTTTTTATATCTGATGCTTATGCTATATACCCTCTCTGCTTTGTAGCATGACTATAATATATATGTATCATATCTATACTATATTCTATAGCATAAGCAAACCATAATTTATAGCAGATATTTAATAGATACTCTTCTTATGCTTTTCAATGTATAACATATCTATTGAATAATTAATTTGAGTTATTTTAAAATCCCTAGTTGTAACTAAAGCATAGACATTACATAAGTTATCTCAACTTATGCTTCCCTGCATCCAGTGTATAGATTGAAGCTCTCTCACCAATGGAAGATACACCTGGTATTTCATGCCACATTACTGTCCCCATACAAGCAGACAGAAGTGCATAGACCAAGTTTTATAGAACCCCCACCAGACCTTATCGAAGGGTTTGAAGAATACAAAGTAGATGCCATTGTTGGACATAGGCTGAAGAAACGACCCTGAGAATTCCTTGTGTCTTACACAGAGTACAATTCTTCTCACAATCGATGGATTGACACTGAAGGAATGGTCAATTGTATGGATCTTTACAAGGACTATATAAAGAAACACTGACTACATCCTCAAGACCCCATCCCTTCTTCTTAACATGTCTACCAATGTGTCTGCTTCCACTTCTGCTTCTGGCTCTTCTACTGGTAACCAAGCACAAGGACTCCCAAGCCCTACTCCAACTGAAGCTGGAGAAGGAAGGTGTGGTGAGAATATCACCTACCACCATGGCTTCCATCCAAACCCCTATCAACTCCTCCACCTCTTCAACTCCCTACAGTACAATCAGCAGATCTGAAATGCAGCTAATCCCGACAACCAACTGGAACCCACAGTCAAAAGCTTGTTTTTCTTACAGGCCCAATGCCAACTACTTGAAAAAATTGCTGAGAGTTGTGACCTTGAAATCGCTAATTAGGACCTGTTTGCATGCAACTACAGAATAGGCCTGGAAGGGCCTGTTATGGTACTGTCTACATTCCCCTATCATCCACACCTATCCATGCATCTCCCTGCAGATCCCCGAGCAGCTTCTGAATATTCTGACCTGAATACTTTCAGTGTTCTCAACAGACTCAGATGATAAACCGATGGAAATGGATACTCCCAACCTTCTCTCCAGGAACAACTCACCTCCCCCCTTGCACTGACATCTGAACCCACTCCCAACTACACCCTCCTTTATCCTGAACCCACTCCTGATCCTGACATTAAACTGAAAATTGAGCCCACCCTCTGAAGAGTCCCAGCTCTTGACACCCTCGTCACCAGCCCCAACAATCCAGTTCCATCCTCAAGTCAAGGAAGGTGTGGTGGCCAGAGAAGGAGAGGAGGACAAGGAGAACAAGCTCTCCAAATCTCCACACCGATCTGTGCTCGAAATATCTGTTGACTTCTGACTGAATGACAGATCACCACTGCTGACTCCATTGGAGACATGGATGGACCATGCCTCTGCCTTGTGTGCAAATTGGACCACCATCTCTTCTGAAACTGCCCAAGCTACTTTTGTAGGCAATGCCTCCACTATGTGCCTGGACATATCACTGCAGGGTGTACTGTCCACAGATGGTCTTTGCGACTTTCACATGGAAGGTCTGGTCTGAATAGTGGCGCTCTGTCGGACCATTATGATTATGATGATGATGGATATGACAATCATCACAGAGAGCAATGATCAGGTATTTGTCATTGACACAGACACTGAAAGGAGAGAGTTTCTGTTTATGGGAGTAAATCTGAAAAAGGTGAGATTGGCAGACATCAAGAAGGGGGTTGAAGAAAGGATGGTGGAAGGTTGGCAGCCAGGGTCGTCGCAGGTTGAGGTAACAATGGGGAGGGAGCTGGATCAAGGCCTGGACAAGTCGCAGGAAGAGCCGTATGATGAAGGAGAGTCAGAATGGACTTCTGATAAGTTGCAAGAGTACAATAGCAAGCTGTACGGTGACAGAGAGTCTTAGAGCATCTAGAGCTGGAATCTAGACCTTAACAAGAGGGTAATATTACATTATCCCATCATTTTCATATGCTTCTCTTTCCCCTTGGACTTATTACACATTCCCAGCCCTCTTTTTCCTCTAATACCACATGCTTCCCCTTACACTACATATGAGGTGTTCTTTTAACATGGTTTTCTGATTGAGAAAACACTTAATCTTCTTGCAATGAAGATTTTTAAAAAAGCATTTATAAACTCTAAATTTTAATTGTGTCCCCTCAACAAGAATATGTCTGGAGGATGCTAAATTTTCAACAACAAAAGATATAGAATCTTCAAATGCTGAGAATTAATAGACAATACAATATATTAGAATGATTTCCATGCTGACAAAACATTAAATTTTCTCTGGTTGAAAATGCTCAGAAAATGCTGATAAGATAAGATAAAAATATCAAATCTTCTATTGTAGGAAAGTCAGAGAAAACACCTGGAAAACACTAGGAAAATGGTAGGAAAATCATATGGAAACACTATATCTTACAGCAGTTTTTAGATAGTTTTCATATAATTTTCCTCTTGTATTTAACCTGTTTTTCTTAATATAAAATTCAAAATTTCATATCTATTTTCTGAATGTTTTCTCACTATTTTATAAGGCAGAAAATTTAGTATATTTGTAATTAGAAAACTAAAGGATAATTTTATAATTCCATTGTTATAAAATTATTAAAAAACACAGACTTTTCTGGAAATTAAAATACAGAATATGCTTGCTGTTTTCAGTGTGTGATGATAGCTTGAAACTAATAGAATTTTCTGAATGTTGTCTGGAAGTGAATATATAGCAGTATTCTGAGTGTATTTCCTTTGTATTAATAGCATGAAAAGAACACCTCATACATAGTGTTATATTGGACTTATTACACTTCCCCAGCCCCCTTTTTCCTCTTTACTGTACTTCTTATATGCTGATGCTATTGTTATTTATTAACAATCACTGACCTCATCGCTATATACGAATATAGTAGAAACCAGTTCAGATGTACTTATTTAAGCGCTCAAGCAGAGACAGGATCTCTAGCTTGACCTAGTTAAATCAATAACTTGTGTTCAAGAGCAATGATAAAGGACCTCTGAACTTCAACAACCGTTGAATGAACTCAAATTTGAACTTGAATCTACTTCAACTTGTCTCTTGTCGAAGTTAGTAGAGACATTGCTGTGCAAGTAATGTAACAGGTGCCTGCTTCTTTTTTTGCAACAAAGAAAAATAGTGATGCCATAGGGGATTTAGACAGTTGAATGTACTCTTTCTGGAGATTTTCTTTGAGAAACTTGTCCTGTTCAATTCTCTCCTTTGGTGATAGCGAATAGACTTTACAATCTTTTGGTTTGAAGTCTGGTTTTAAATTGATGGCATGATCATAAGATCAAGAGGGAGGGAACTGCTCAGATTTCTTCTTCTCAAATCTATCCATGTAATTGGAAAGATATAGAGGTATGAGGGCCTTCTGATAGTTTCACCTTGACTTCATAAGCTTGTGCCAAAACTTGAGAAGTGGATAACTTAGCATTGATCCTAATTTCATTGCTATCCTCTTCTCCTCTAATAAAAGACTGAATTAATACTTCATCGTCCTCGACTTTGTCCAGAATTCCTGTAAATGGTTTCATCTGCTTTTGCACCATAACCTTTCAGTTTGGCCTTAACCTCACAACTCCTGTGACCCAGTTGATATCTGGGTTATGATCTTGTAACTATGGTAATCCGAAAATAATTTGTTCTGGTCCTAACTCTGAATGAAATTAACAAGGTTTCAGTTAGCATTTGATTGGCCATATGAAGGTTTATTGTAATCGAATGTGTAATCCATCCTGTTTTGTTTTGTGTGCCATCTACGTTGTATACTTTGATGGGCTTTTCTAGTTTCATCCACGGTCTCTTAGTTTGTCATGCTTCCTCTTCACTAACACTATATACGAGGTGTTCTTTTTATGCTATTAATACAAAGGAAATACACTCAGAATACTGCTATATATTTGCTTCCAGACAACACTCAGAAAATTCTATTAGTTTCAAGTTGTCATCACATATTGAAAACAGCAAGCATACTCTGGATTTTAATTTCCAGAAGAGTCTGTGTTTTTTTATTATTTTATGATAATGAAATTATAGAATTATCCTTTAGTTTTCTAATTACAAATATAGTGTTTTCACATGATTNTCTGAACTTCAACAACCGTTGAATGAACTCAAATTTGAACTTGAATCTACTTCAACTTGTCTCTTGTCGAAGTTAGTAGAGACATTGCTGTGCAAGTAATGTAACAGGTGCCTGCTTCTTTTTTTGCAACAAAGAAAAATAGTGATGCCATAGGGGATTTAGACAGTTGAATGTACTCTTTCTGGAGATTTTCTTTGAGAAACTTGTCCTGTTCAATTCTCTCCTTTGGTGATAGCGAATAGACTTTACAATCTTTTGGTTTGAAGTCTGGTTTTAAATTGATGGCATGATCATAAGATCAAGAGGGAGGGAACTGCTCAGATTTCTTCTTCTCAAATCTATCCATGTAATTGGAAAGATATAGAGGTATGAGGGCCTTCTGATAGTTTCACCTTGACTTCATAAGCTTGTGCCAAAACTTGAGAAGTGGATAACTTAGCATTGATCCTAATTTCATTGCTATCCTCTTCTCCTCTAATAAAAGACTGAATTAATACTTCATCGTCCTCGACTTTGTCCAGAATTCCTGTAAATGGTTTCATCTGCTTTTGCACCATAACCTTTCAGTTTGGCCTTAACCTCACAACTCCTGTGACCCAGTTGATATCTGGGTTATGATCTTGTAACTATGGTAATCCGAAAATAATTTGTTCTGGTCCTAACTCTGAATGAAATTAACAAGGTTTCAGTTAGCATTTGATTGGCCATATGAAGGTTTATTGTAATCGAATGTGTAATCCATCCTGTTTTGTTTTGTGTGCCATCTACGTTGTATACTTTGATGGGCTTTTCTAGTTTCATCCACGGTCTCTTAGTTTGTCATGCTTCCTCTTCACTAACACTATATACGAGGTGTTCTTTTTATGCTATTAATACAAAGGAAATACACTCAGAATACTGCTATATATTTGCTTCCAGACAACACTCAGAAAATTCTATTAGTTTCAAGTTGTCATCACATATTGAAAACAGCAAGCATACTCTGGATTTTAATTTCCAGAAGAGTCTGTGTTTTTTTATTATTTTATGATAATGAAATTATAGAATTATCCTTTAGTTTTCTAATTACAAATATAGTGTTTTCACATGATTTTCCTACCATTTTCCTAGTGTTTTCCTAGTGTTTTCTCTGATTTTCCCACAATAGAAAATGTGGAATTTTTATCTTATCTTATTAGCATTTTCTGAGCATTTTCAACCAGAGAAAATTTAATGTTTTCTCAGTATGGAAATTATTCTAATATATTGTATTATCTATTAATTCTCAGAATTTGAAAATTCCATATCTTTTGCTGCTGAAAATTTAGTATTCTCCAGGCATATTCTTGTTGAGAGGACACAATTGAAATTTAGAATTTATATAGTTTTATAAAAATTCTCTTTGCAAGAAGATTAAGTGTTTTCTCAATTAGAAAGCCATGTTAAAAGAACACCTCATACATAGTGTAATGAAGTGTCCTCCTGCTCCTGAGTCAATCAGGGCTTTTCCTTCAACGATTTCTGTCCTGATGTTGTATAAGAGAGAGATATGCATAGTATTTTGTTTTAACTTAGCTAGTACAAGGTTCAAGATCGAAATTGCTAGTGGCAAGAGTGTCAGTCTCTTCCCCCCCTTTAAAAACCCTCCTTTTCCATAAGATCAATGATCTCATTCTGTTCTTCTGCCCCTTGTTCCTTCATAATCATTTGAATCTTTGTAAATGTCTCTTGCGCTGAGAGCTTCTTCAGTGGATTCATTTGGGAAGTGCTGGTTTGGTTGGTCTGTCGCTTCAATGGGCAGTCTTGTGAGATGTGACTGGTTTGAGAGCATCTAAAACACCTCTCTTGAAGGAGATAATCTTTCTTGTCAGACTGGGACAAGACTCGATTGACGACCACATTTTTTTCCTTTTCTACTACTTTTGGTTTAACTGCTTCTCTTGGTGTGGCTCTCCTTTTTTTGTTCACAACAGCCATCTTGTATTGATTATCATATCAGATGGTGAGGCTATACCATTCTTCCAGTGTTGTAGGTGTGCCTTCAGATCAAAGCATAATCTTGTCCTAAAGAGAGCCAGGAAGCCCCTCTCTAAAGAACTTTATTAGCATGTTATTATCGTATCCTGTTTCCAAGGCGAGGAGGTGGAATTTGTTAACGTAGTCATCCACTCTTTCCTTCATTTGGAGGTCTTCAATCTTCATCTGGGCTTCTCCTGCCACATCAATAGGTTGCCAATCTGTTTTAAATCTTTTCTTGAAAGATCCCCAGGTTTCTTTAGCTGTCTTCTTTGTTCCTTTATTATCTTTGTCTTCTGGGAATAACTTCAACTGTTCAGCAATCTTCCATTGCTTGGTTTGTCCTCGTAAAAGAGAAAGAAGAAGCATCTTCTTTTTGTCAGTATTAGCTTTCATGGGGTGCATTTGAAAATATAGTTTGAGGTTGAGAAGGAACCATCTGGTATCCTTATGATCTCCTTTGTAAGCATCAGGGATAGGTGTCTTCCCTCCTTCTTCTTTGTTATCACTGATTGCTCCAACCACTGTAGTAGCAATTGTAGAGGCAATCCTTTCTTCATTGGCTGACACTTTTGGCTTGACATCGGTCGAAGTGCTGGCACTAGAGGTCGTCATATCTAGTACAGTTCAGAATTGATTTTTAAATTCTTTGAAAGGATCTGATTTTGTTAATGACTCAGCTTTGGATTTGTCTTCAGACAATTCCTGAGTGTCTTGAGTCACTTCTCTCTGCTGTCTATGAGTAATTCATCATGGAGTTCTTGCTGGATCTGTGTTTAATAACTGCTTGGCTACTTTGAGTTGGTCGTTGAGTTCAGTTTCCTCTCATGCCATAAGGCAAGCTCTGGGCGGTGTGGTGGATCAGTTTAGAGGTGGTGCCTGGACCTCGACAGGTCAGCAACAATCAGCTTGACCTTTTGTTACATTACTTGCACAGCAATGACAACTAACTCAACACCACTAAGCAAAGTGACATCAAGTGTCAAGGTTCAAGTTCAAGTTTTGTCGATTCATACAGACAAAGTCTGTAGTTCAGAGAATTTGTTCGTTGGCTGAGACACAAGTTAATTAACTAGGTCAAGCTGAAGAACTTTGACCCAGTCCTATCTACCTTTATACATCCTTTGTATCTACTAGAATGTCTTAGAATACAAGAGAATAAAGGTGACTAAGGAGAAAGAACTCGAGAGAAACAGAAAGAACAAAATGAAGTCATCATGATATCATAGGTAGAAAGAGATAGAAGATGATGGAAGAAAGATAAGATATATCAAAAAGGGGACTAGAAAGGTGAAAATGTCTAGATGTCAGAAAGAAGCATATACAGGCATCAATGGATACAACTACAGTGTCTATCTGATAATTAACAGAGAAAAGAAGAAAAAACAAATGGATGATTGTAACACTATCAATGATTCTGGCCTTCTCAGGCTAGATGACAGGATATTTGTGCCTTCGGCTGAGGACCTACACCTCTGAGTCTGCAAACACCACTATGATCACATCCTTGCCAGACATTTCTGCCAGAATCATACACTTGCAGTTATCAGGCATGCATATACCTGGCCTCAGATCTGAGACTTTGTCAAGGATCATGTTCACTCCTGCATAAACTATGGTAGAAACAAAGCATGATGACATTTGCCATATGGTTTACTCAAGCCATCACCTGTTCCAACCTGACCTTGGGATTCCATCTCCATGGACTTCATCAAACAACTCTCTGATTCCAATGGTCACACATCTATCCTAGTCATCATTGATTGTGCCTCCAAATAAGCCATCTTTATTCCTCTACTCAAAAAGATCACCTTCAAAACACTCACATGACTTTTTGTCATTCACATCTTCTCCAATCATGGGTCCAAATTCATCTCCTCCTTCAGCCAAAGTCTAGGGCAAGCCCTCAACATGAAGTTGCACTTTACCTCCAGATATCACCCTGAAGCTGACAGACAGACTGAATGGGTGAACCCAGACTCTTGAACAGTATCTTCAGATGTACTGCAGTTACCAGCAGGACAACTGGAATGTCCTATTACTGTTATGAACATGTACAATGTATTACTAGACACTTTGAACATATAGGACATGTATTAGCTATGTATATTTTGTTCTTCCTCTTTCTATGATGTTTGATAGTTATTTGTCAGGACATTCTTTCTCATTCTTTCTCTTTCTTATCTATTAGTCATTGTAGCTACTATATTTGTATATAAGGAAGCTGAAACTGGGTACAAGCTCTTCAGCTTGACCTGGTTAACAATAAACCTTGTATCAAGCAACGATCTGAACCTCTGAACTGCAGAACCTTCTGCATGTTCTCAAACTTGAACCTTGATTGGCTGACTTGACTACATCATAGTTGAGTTAGTCTTCGATGTTGCTGCACAAGTAACATAACAATTACCACTTGCTGAGTTTGCTTACAATAATGCCCTCAACACTTCCACAGGTGTATCTCCTTTCTTCACACCAACAAGAGATACCATCTGAATATTACAGTCCACCTGGAGTATCACCTCACATCTCAGAAAGCACACAACTATGTCACCAATCTCAATGAGGTACACCAGTTCCTCCATGATGAGATAAAGGCAGCCCAAGATGCATACAAAACATTGGCTAACCATTGACACAACCCTGCATCTGACTTTCAAGTAGGCTAACAAGTCTATATACTTGCAAAAAAAACATTAAAACAACTTGGCCAACAAAGAAGCTTTTGGAGAAGTACCTTAGTCTGTTCACCATTATCACCCAACCCAGTTCCAATACACTCACCATTCAACTCTCTGACTATCTCTCTGGCATTCATCCAGTCTTCCATGTCTCTCAGCTTGAACCTTTCCACCCATCTGGGATACCTAACCATACTGAACTGCCTCTACCTCCAGTCAAGGTCAATAACAAAGGTGAACTGCATTATGCAATATCTGAGATCTTAGACTCAAAGCTTGATCAGCAGTGTAAGTGTCAGTTATGGTATCTGGTGAAGTGGGCAGGCTATAAGGGTATGAATGAAGAAATTGAATGGATTTCAGCCAAGGACTTAGTGTTACAGTTTTTCCTCAGACATTATGCCTTTTCCTCAGACCCTTACTCATACATGCTTCTTTTCTTACTCAGACTGCTGCAGCACAGTCAGTTATCTTTAGAATATCCAATGGCCTTTAGACCTCACTATTTCACTTATTCATTGCAGTTATATTTGGCTCTGAATAGTTAGTCATAGTTAAAAGGCTATTTGTATTTAAACCCCTGATTGATGGTCAAGGCTTCCTCAGCTTGACCTGGTTAATTATAACCTTGTGCTAGCCAACAGAAATTATAACCTTATGCTAGCCAACAGATCTACAGGACCTCTGAACCTCAGCATCGGCTGAGCATGCTTGAACTTGAACCTAGAACTGATCTTGCAAAGGGTCTTGCCCTTTGCAGGGTTGGAGTTGGCATTGCTGTACAAGTAATGTAACATTTAGACCCAGGCAAAGCACTTGACGACTTCCACTCCAATCCCACCAATAAAAAACAAACCAGAGCCCCTTCCCAAACATCAAACTGCTCTCATACAATACATGGCCCTCCAGCCAATGACACTTTGAGTCTCCTTTTTTCTCTCTCTTTCTCTTTCCACTCTGAATGACTGCATTTAATTTGTATTTATGTTTTTATCAAGATAATTTCTATATATTACAAACTGTCCATGTGTGCTACAAGTCCCAAGAAAGATAAAGTCTGGCTGACCCAATAACCTCCCTCAGTCCTCTGGCTTAGTTGCTGATGACTCACCTCTGCTTTCATTTCCCAAACCATCCTCTGACTTTTTCACAGCCTTTCCTTTTCTCTTGTCTAGCTTTGGCTGTGGCTTCTCTTCCTCTTCTGCATCTGAGTGTGCAATGTCCAAGGCATCCAGCACTAACACTAACCTATGATGCAGGGTCTCAGCCTCCTTCTCCAGACACTCTACTCAGCCAGAGAGCTCATCCATCTGCTTGTTCATCTCCTGCCTCATCTGCTTTACTTCCAGCAAGATGAGTTGACTGAGCTCAGCAGCACTCTCATCAGGGCTGAAGTCACCATCCAAGTCCTCTACATGGTGCCACAATGACTATTACTACAGTGGGTAGAACCCTCTGCACTTCAAGTCAGGAAAAAGGAAGAAATAGAGTGATCCAGCATGGACTCTAGGTCAACATGATGTTGAACTCAACAGATGCAAAGTCAATGCCTAGCCCAAATGACCAAGAGGTCAAGATAGGGAACTAGGCTACAAAGGTTGGGTATAAGTACAATGAATCTGTCTCAGTGAGAATTACTAATGGAAATGGAAGAATGATCCAGAAGGAAATCTGGGTGGAATGGAATGATAGAAGGGTGGCTGTGGTAGTATAAATATGGTAAGTAATCAGATTAAATAGATAAAAGATAAAAGATAAGATAACTGGACTTAGAAGGAAAATGAAGGGAAAAAGCTATGCTCCATCACATTACCTTCTCCTTAGAGTCTATTTTCCACAATAGACCATGACCTACTCTCTTCCTCTCCTCCCATGCAAGATCTGTGGTTGCTTCAGTGAAGTTCTTGAGTTTCTGCTATGGTAATGTTGCAAAGAGTGCTGCTGCCACTCTGGTTAGTGCATTGGGATTCTTTTTATGGAACTTCACCTTCACTTTTGCATGCTCTAGATTCTCTGCAGGTTTCCAACTATCCTTCTTCTTGCTGTATCCTTCCTACTTCACCAGGTACTGCAACTTCTTCCTGTACACTTGACTGTCCAACACTTCTTCCACTAAATGCTGTCTCTCTCCCTCCACTTCTACTGCTTCTGGGGGAGGCACCCGTTGCCTGTTGACTTTGTTGCCTTTCCATAGTGATAAGCGGTTGACATGGAAGACATTGTGGACCTTTATAGCTGGAGGTAACTTGAGGTGGTAGTCCAAGTCTCCTATGCGCTTCAACACTTCAAAGGGGCCTAACTGTCTGGAGCCTAACTTCCTGCTTGCTTGGTGAATGTTGATGTCCTTTGCTGCAAGCCACACATTATCTCCCACTTTGAACTCATGTACTTTCCTCTTTCCCTTCTCATATGTCTCCTTCATCTTCTCTTTTCCCATTCTCAATGCTGCCTCTGCCTCTTCTCAAATCTTTTTCAGTCCTTCAAGGCATGCCTCTAAGGCAGAGAACTTGTTTGTGTGTTGTCCTGCTGGGATGGTGAAGTCAGGTTGATACCTATACACAACTTCAAAGGGGCTTTTTTTGTGTGCTGTGTGAACTCATGAGTTGAGTACAAACTCTGTGGTAGGAAGCTAGTCCACCCAGTCATCTTGATGTTTGCTCACAAAGAGACAAAGGAACTGCTCGATCTCTTGGTTTGCTCATTCTGTCTGTCCATTTGCTGTTGTGAGTCCCACTTGGATCCCTAGACACTTGTAGAGTGCATGCATGACTTGAGCTGCAAACTGGGGTCCTCTGTCTGACACAAACTTATGTAGTATGCCATGGAGGCAGAAGATCTCCCAATAGTGTATATCTGCAACTTCTTTGGCATCAAGAGTGGTTACAGTTGGTAGAACATAGACCTGTTTGCTGTAAAGGTCAACATAGGTAATAATGGCATTGTACCCTTGGCTCTCAGGCAATCCTGTAATGAGGTCCACACCCACCACATTCCATGGGCCTTCAGTTACATCATGTAGGTGCAGTGTTGCATCTGGGTGTATCACTGGCTTGCTTTGCTGACACTTTTCACATCCCTGCATGTACTTCTTGACAAAGCTACTTATCTCTGGCTACCAATAGTAGTAGCTCACTTGCTCTAGTGTTCCATGCTCTCCCAGGTACCTAGCTGTTGGTGTGTTATGGCACTGCTTGAGCACATCCATGTGCAACCCCTTGTCTCCCAGGATGTGAAGCTTCTCTTTGTAGTACACCAGCCTGTCATCTTCCTCCCACTCTAGCAATCCATTGATCAACTTTTGTGGGCCCTTCTTCAACTCTTCCACTGCCTGTAACACTTCTGCTTCTTTCTCCACTCCTTTATGAATCCTTTCTTCTAGCTCTCCTCCCTTCATCCTTATCATGGCAATCCTCATGAACCTTTCTGAGCAGAGTACAATTTGTCCTTGGTTGTCCTCTGCATCTGTGACCTGGAAGGTTGGAATATGAGAGAGGGGGTCAGCCTGAGTGTTGGTCTTGCCTGGTGGTATGCATAACTTTTACCTTTTATTTTGCATGCAAATAAAGAATATTTTGCACTTTTATAGTTGAAGATGACATATACAAGAGAATTGAGGACTAGTGTGAGCCCTGAGCAGCTAGTCAAAGTAAGTAGTAGAGAAGGATACAGAATATTAGCAGAGTAATGGTTGACAGTAGGCTATACAAGGGTACCTGACCACTGCTAGTATGAAAATACACTGTGAATCTGAACACAGAAAAGCATTCTGAAACCTGTAGAGAACTACACTACATCACACCTCTCTATTAAAAGCATACCAAAAGGAATATTTTCACTTTTAACATTATTTTCAATCTATACCCAGCTTGAAGGAAGAATAAAAGCCTTTGATGATACATCAACAAGAATATTACTGAGAAACAGATATTAAACAGAGAATGACAAATTATCGGGATACTCAAGATACTAATATCAAATTAGATGAATGAAATAGATGATCGGTTACTGGAAAGATGCCTGTATCACAGAAAAATGGAAGACAAAGCTGTATGATGAGAAACCAGCACAGCTGAGCTTACACATACACTTTAAACATAGAGATGGAAGCATATTACATGTCCATAGAGCAGATGATAGTAGACAGAGAAGAAAGGAACCATGCAGAGCAGNTTCCACTGCCTGTAACACTTCTGCTTCTTTCTCCACTCCTTTATGAATCCTTTCTTCTAGCTCTCCTCCCTTCATCCTTATCATGGCAATCCTCATGAACCTTTCTGAGCAGAGTACAATTTGTCCTTGGTTGTCCTCTGCATCTGTGACCTGGAAGGTTGGAATATGAGAGAGGGGGTCAGCCTGAGTGTTGGTCTTGCCTGGTGGTATGCATAACTTTTACCTTTTATTTTGCATGCAAATAAAGAATATTTTGCACTTTTATAGTTGAAGATGACATATACAAGAGAATTGAGGACTAGTGTGAGCCCTGAGCAGCTAGTCAAAGTAAGTAGTAGAGAAGGATACAGAATATTAGCAGAGTAATGGTTGACAGTAGGCTATACAAGGGTACCTGACCACTGCTAGTATGAAAATACACTGTGAATCTGAACACAGAAAAGCATTCTGAAACCTGTAGAGAACTACACTACATCACACCTCTCTATTAAAAGCATACCAAAAGGAATATTTTCACTTTTAACATTATTTTCAATCTATACCCAGCTTGAAGGAAGAATAAAAGCCTTTGATGATACATCAACAAGAATATTACTGAGAAACAGATATTAAACAGAGAATGACAAATTATCGGGATACTCAAGATACTAATATCAAATTAGATGAATGAAATAGATGATCGGTTACTGGAAAGATGCCTGTATCACAGAAAAATGGAAGACAAAGCTGTATGATGAGAAACCAGCACAGCTGAGCTTACACATACACTTTAAACATAGAGATGGAAGCATATTACATGTCCATAGAGCAGATGATAGTAGACAGAGAAGAAAGGAACCATGCAGAGCAGCATTGAAGTATAATATTTTCAAACGGAGTTGGAAGAAGAGCCNGAAGAGCTACTGGCAATCAGTATTTTTCAACCACTTTGGGCCCTAGCTTATTTAGTTGTGCAAGAGGCACAGGCTAGTTGAGACCTGAGATTGTATCCCAAACCAAAGATCTAAATAAAAGCTAGGAAGAGCTTAGTTTTTAACACAAGAGGTGTGTTTTCCAATAAGAAGAACATTGTATCAGTCTACTAAGAGGGTAGCTGATGTACATTAGTATAGTCTGGTGTTTCAACATGAATCAGAGAGGGTTTCAGGCTAGCAGTATCTAGAAGATTTGTCCTCTTGAGCATTGTTGCAGAACATAGCTAAGAGGGCTATATTCAGGTACAAGAGGTACCTTTGTTCTCACTTAAAAGAAGTTTAATCTTTGGGCAGTTTCTGGTTGAAACCTATCCCAGTTTTGCTTTTGAAGTGATTAATAAAACCACAAAACTCAATAAATATTACACAAAACAAACACCAATTCTCAATCTGAGAAGTTGTTTTGAAGGCAATCATCTCTGAACTACCAAGTGAGACATTGAGAATTATTCTTGACATTGCAGTAACAGTGAACCACACTGAACCAACTTGCAAACAAAACTGAGAATCAAGAACTTATATATACCTTTTTCAGAAGTATTTTGGCACCACAGGCCTCATGTTTTCATAGTAGAGGCATAGGCTTTTGAGCATCTTCATCTGGAGCCCACCATGAGGGTGGTTCTAGAGAATATTATCAGTGAATTGCTTATTGTGAAGAGATAAGCTTCGGAAAAGACAGTCAGATAGAGCATATTAGTTAAATCTTGAAGAGATTTGATACAAAACTACTAGAGGTCTTAAAGACAAATAAAGGTCTAGAGTGAGGGCTAGTCAAGATTAGTCCAAAGAAAAGAACTATTGAAGAATTTGTTCAAGGTTCCAGTTTACAGACAGAAGGAGCTTCATCTAGTCAATTAGAAGCTTCATTGTCATCACAGTCCAGTGTAGGAAGGAGAGTGACAAGGAGTCATACATAAACTACAGGCTCACAGTTACTACCACCTGCAGAGAGTTTTACTAGAAGCAGAGTACCTATATATCCAGCTTCAACATTTGGTACTGCAGAAAGATTTTCACAGCCACAAGAGGAATTTGTTCTCAGTCCAGCACCTAGAAGATATAGATTAAAAGCACCATCTAATACACTATTAATACTTACACTGAGAGTCTCCTGAACAGATGGAACAAGACAACAGTTCAAGTTCTAGCTCAGAAGAAGAAGAATATTTTGAACCAGATGAAGAAGTTACAGAAGATAATACTGTATCAGAACCAACAATAATGGCAGACTTAGCACAGAGAGAAAAGTGGAATACACTTACAGATGCAGCAGCCAGAGAAGTATAAAATGAGAGAGTATTGAAAATATTATCAAAGGTAGAGAGATTTAACAACTTGCAACCTACAACTCTTCAACCATGGCTTGAAGATTTTGAGAATGCACTAGACATGGCCCAGGTTAAGGAGGACATGTCAAAGATCTATCTAGCTATATTGAAGTTTTTGTATCATTTAAGACAGCAGCTGCAAGATAGAAAAGAAGCATTGGGCCACTCATAGAGTGAGTTCAAGAAATTGTTATTCAGAGAGTTCCCAGATTCAGTTGATAATGGCCAAGGATCAATGGTCAGGCTACAGAAGATTGTAGCAGTATATCAGAAAGCTACAGACTGGAATCTAGAGAAGCTTAGAGCATATCATAGGGCATTTAAGCTAGAAGCAGCTAAATTAATGAGAGATCCACCTATGATTTTGAATTTTGAAGCAATAGGTTTTTATTTAGCAGGTTTAGAACCATTAGTTTGAGAAAGAGTCCAAATTAGAATGGCTGATTGGTCTCTGAACAAGTCAAATTTGGAAACTGAAGATGGAAGAAGAAGAATGGATCCATGGAAACTCCAGAAAGTCATGGAACAAGCAGAGATGATTATGAGTGCAAGCTCAGGAGATGTATATATGGGATTAGGAAGTTTTGCATTGGGAGCTGGAGTTCCACCAGTCAACCCAGGAGTAGGGACAGCAATGCTAAGTGCAGCAATGCCTTTGTCATATCCATTCCAGCCACCACCAGTGTTTCCTACCATGAATATTACTCAACCATTGAAGCCAGTTTCAGTGAAACAAGAAGAATTGTTTCCAGATGTCCTAGATAAGACTAAAGAAGAAGCAGAATTTAGAACTATGGGTATGGCTACATCAGTAGATGCACATATAGTTTCTATTAAGGTGCATGAGACAGAGTTGGCAGCCTTAAGAAAAGAAATGGAAGATGTAAAGACACTTTCCACTGAAGTTAAAGATATAAAGACGACATTAGTAGGCATGCCAGAGCAGATCATTGCTGCAATGGCAGGGCAGACTAATAGATCATGTGATGGAAATAATAATAATATGGTTAGAGGAAAACCAGGACAGCCAATGATTGGCAGAGGAAAATATTTATGTTTTTACTGCAATGAAGACAGTCATAGGCTTAGAGATTGTTCTTACCAGAGAGAAATGATACAGAAGAGATGGATTATTTGGAATAATAGTGCAGGCAAATATACATTGAGAGACAGCACTGGATTTCCAAAATTCAAACCTGGAGAGAAACTCAAAGACAGAGTAGCTGAATATGTAAAGCAATAAGGATGGGATAGAATTGTGCATCCAGATGCTCATTTGTTCATGGAAGTGGAAGAAGAACCAGCAGTGATTTATCAGGGAGCAGTAGTTCAACCTCAAGGGTGGATGGACTTGGATATGTTAGCAATGTTGTTGGCAGAGAAGATGAAGCCTGCAACTGATATGCAGTCAAAAAACTAGCAGACCCAGGGATGGGGCTGGTTAATTGAAGAATAGCCAATAATAGTGCTTCTGAGGGTAACCCCAAGAGATTGATGCCACAAATTGAAATACCTAGAATGAAACAATCAGAAAAGAAGAAGTATATTGACCCAATAGCTGATACATTGGAAACTGATGGGTTAGCTATAAATGCTAGAGAAAATAATGATAGAGTACAAAAGACAGTGAGGTTTAATGAACCAGATAAGGAAGAAAGACCATTTGATAAGGTAGAGCCAATAGAGAGGGCTCCCCTACCTAAAAATCAGGCAATAGAATAAGGAACTTCACATTTGAAGCACTCAGGACAGAAGAATAAAGAGATCCTAGGAAAAAGGGATAATTCAATTGACTTGACAACAATGACAGTTGAAGAAGAAATATTTAAAGTTAGAAGCAAACATACCGTTGGGAGAAATGTTGAAAATTTTGCCAGCAGTAAGGAAGCTCTTGGCTAGAAAGTGCAGATTTAGGAATATTAAGCAGAGATCAGCAAAAGAGTTTTACAAGAAGTTACCCTGTTACATTTTTCCTATCCCGCCCCTATGCTTCCCTTTCTGATCAGACATGTACACCTTCCCAGCCCCCTTTTCCTTCTTACGTTTATGCTTCTTATTCTCTTGGACTTATTACACTTCTCCAGTACCCTGTTTCTTCATCAGAATGCTTCCTATATCCCGACTTCGTTAGTATTTATTACTAAATCATTGTAGTCATTGGACATTTGTATAACGTAGATTACATGACAGGTTGTAACTATTTAAGTGCTCGAGCTAGGACTCCGAGTCCTCAGCTTGACCTAGTTTAATATTACTTGTGTCACTGCCACAATGAAGGACCTCTGAACTTCAGCACCTGCTGAACAAACTCTAACTTGAACTTGAGAACTGCTTGCGAAGGGACTCTGCCTTTCATAAGTAGTTGAGTTGACATTGCTGTGCAAGTAACATAACATACCCAGAGCACAGGCATTAGCACTGAGCAATAAAATACTGGAGGATCTGGATAAAGCTGATTTTGTGATTGATGTTGAAAGTATTGTTGAAGCAGATGAAGAATTAGCACAGTCCTTTTTGGAAGTTCTAGGAGAAGAACAGAATGGAATGCCAGCAGGGACTGTAGTGCAGAGAGATGTGATAGACACATATTTGAATAATATATTAGAAGACCAGAGAAATAAAGTAATTATAGTAGCATCACAATCTGAGAACCTGAGGTGTGTTTATGTGAAATTAAATAGACACCCAGATGAGATTGAAGGGATTTTGGACCCAGGCTCTATGATTCTTTGTATAGATAAGAAGGAAGCAGTAGGAAGAGGGATTACATGGAATCCTTCTACTTGCATATATATGCAGAGTGCAAATGGTAGCTTACAGAAAACGCTGGGGCTAGCCAGGAATAAGTTAATACATATTGGAGATTTAGAATTGAGAGCACAACTTTATGTGTTGAAGAAAGCACTATACCAGTTACTGATAGGGAGACCATTTGAATCTCTAACCAGTATGGAGACAAAAGCATATCCAGATGGAAGGTTAGACTTGACATTGACATGCCCAAACACAGGGAAGAAGTTGACCTGTGAAACTTATCCCAGAGGACAAGGGATAAAAGTAGAACAATTAAATGAAGAGCCAGAACTGAGGTCCACAGAAAGAGATACACATATTGGCCCACCTAAAGAAGAAATAAATGAGGACATAGAGATTACAAGTTTTCAAGAAACCTTAAGAAACTGTTAAACAAACAGGGAGAGTTGTAGATTGAGGTTCTCCTTGTTTCTGGTTCTTCAGGCTGTGTCTCTTCCTGAAACTGCTTTGGCTGCAATAGCCTCAGCAAAGGTGTCAGTATCTGTCTGCAGGATTTCTGGATTAGTAGTGGGATTACCTGTCCACCAGGATTCAATATTGATGGAGTCTGTGAACTCTGCTGTCTTGCTTCTGCTTCAGCAATATCTTTTTTGAGTTGCTGCTCTCACATAAGTGGAGTTTCCAGTTCTTTGGGTTCTGTCTGTTTTGGCAGCATCTTGTCTTGTATAGATGATGCCTAAATCTAAAGAGGCTGGCAATTGATTAGCTTGACCTTATGTTATGTTACTTGTGCCTTTTACACAGTGATAAGCTAACTCTCTTCACTCCACAGTTAGAGTAAATAACACAAGTTCAAGTTAGAGAGTGATTCAGAGTCAAGGTTCAAACATCTGCATTAACATAAGGTAATAGATTAACCAGGTCAAGCTGAGGAGCTTGGACCCAGTTCTGAGTGCTTAAATAGATACAACTGATGCTTATGTATCTACAATGTGTAAATAATAAAGATATCAGTGAAGGATAAATAGTCCAATGCTGTTGGGATATTCTGACTATGTAGTATTACATCTGTGAGAGTGAAAAAGGGGATTGGGGAAGGATGTATGTGTCTAATTGAAAAAGAAGCATAGAAGAGAGAAAGGGAGGGTAGGAAGGTGGAAGAGTCTGATAGAAAGGAAAGCATAGAAGTAGAGGAAAGAGAAATGTAACAAGAAGGGTAATTCAGCATAGACTCTAGGTCAATACAATGTTGAACTCAACAGACAGAAAGTCAATGCCTAGCTCAGATGACCAAGTTAGCATAACTACTAAAGGGTATATACAATGAACACTTGCCTAGCCCAAATAACCAAGAGGTTTAAGATAGAGAACTAGAGTACAGAGGTCTGGTATAAATAAAATGAGTCCATCTTGGCAAGAATAACTAATGGAACTAGAAGACACTACAGACAAAAGGTCCTTTTGGAGATTACTAAAATATTTGAAAAATATTGCTAAAAACTAATATATTCTTCTGGGCAATATTTACTCTAAACTTATTGTAAATTATTCTATATTAATAAAATGTTTCCTTAATGCAATATTATAGGAATATATACTATATTATTTACACTGAAAATAGTATTAAAATGTGCCCAAGTTATTGTGTTTTTCTGTACATCAAAAGTGTGTGAAATCTGGACCAAATTGGGCCAAAAATCTGGATTTTTTGGTTCTGGGAAAACAGAAGTAAAACTTAATTAAATTACTATATGCCAATTTAGTACACCTAAAACAGTTGCAAAACAGTAGGAAAAAACAAAACTTTAATATATAAAATATTTGTGCTAAATGTGCCTAAAAACTAATGGAATATTTAATAATTTCCTCTTAGCTAAAATTAATAGAAAAGTATCAAGATTTTAATCTAATTTCTATAAAATTTGGACAAAAAAAGTATAAAAGCAAAGAATATAATTTTAAGACTGTCTTTTTCATATCAAATCTATCTGTACTATATAAACATTTTCAGTTGACTAAATTCTTTGGGAAACTATCTCAAAAGAACCCTTTGTCCATAGTGAGAATGATCTGGAAGGAAACCTGGGTAGAATGAAATGTTCTCTGGCTGTAGTAGTATAAATATAGTAAAAGAGATCAGATAAATAGATGAAAGATAAAAAATAAGATAAAGGGACTTCTGTTGTCTTCCAGTTGATGAACCATTACCATGAGTGTGTACTACTTGTAAAGGTGAAGTATGACAGGAAGCCAAACTCCATTGTGCTGAGGCTTGCCATGCATGCAAGTGGAATGCTTAGCCATGGCCTACCTTTATTGGGAACCTTGACAGTGAAGATTGTGCTCTACTATCAGACAATGAAGATGGTTCTGACACTGATAGAGATCCCAGTGTTGGAGTTGATGCATTAGAAGAAGACCACATTTTTGCCTGTAATCTTTGTTCTACTTCTCTTGCTCACCACATCAATGCCACTAGCACTGTTTTACAGTGGTTAGCTGAAGCAGCTGCAAAGGGCCATCAAGCCAAATCCTCAGTGTGTGATAACCTGCCCAAGCAGTTCTGGGAATATGGGGATGTCTTCTTTAAAGAATCCTTTAACCATCTTCCAGAACACTGCCTATGGAATCATGCAATTGAGTTGATACCTGGTCCTCTGCCCAGTGCAACCAAAGTGTATCCTCTATCACCTAATGAGCAAGAAGAACTGGACTTCTTTCTCCAGGAAGAACTTGCATCTGGTTGTATCTGTCCCTCAAAGTCTCCCATTGGTGCTTCAGTCTTCTTTGTCNCTGGGAAAACAGAAGTAAAACTTAATCAAATTACCATATGCCAATTTAGTACACCTAAAACAGTTGCAAAACAGTAGGAAAAAACAAAACTTTAATATATAAAATATTTGTGCTAAATGTGCCTAAAAACTAATGGAATATTTAATAATTTCCTCTTAGCTAAAATTAATAGAAAAGTATCAAGATTTTAATCTAATTTCTATAAAATTTGGACAAAAAAAGTATAAAAGCAAAGAATATAATTTTAAGACTGTCTTTTTCATATCAAATCTATCTGTACTATATAAACATTTTCAGTTGACTAAATTCTTTGGGAAACTATCTCAAAAGAACCCTTTGTCCATAGTGAGAATGATCTGGAAGGAAACCTGGGTAGAATGAAATGTTCTCTGGCTGTAGTAGTATAAATATAGTAAAAGAGATCAGATAAATAGATGAAAGATAAAAAATAAGATAAAGGGACTTCTGTTGTCTTCCAGTTGATGAACCATTACCATGAGTGTGTACTACTTGTAAAGGTGAAGTATGACAGGAAGCCAAACTCCATTGTGCTGAGGCTTGCCATGCATGCAAGTGGAATGCTTAGCCATGGCCTACCTTTATTGGGAACCTTGACAGTGAAGATTGTGCTCTACTATCAGACAATGAAGATGGTTCTGACACTGATAGAGATCCCAGTGTTGGAGTTGATGCATTAGAAGAAGACCACATTTTTGCCTGTAATCTTTGTTCTACTTCTCTTGCTCACCACATCAATGCCACTAGCACTGTTTTACAGTGGTTAGCTGAAGCAGCTGCAAAGGGCCATCAAGCCAAATCCTCAGTGTGTGATAACCTGCCCAAGCAGTTCTGGGAATATGGGGATGTCTTCTTTAAAGAATCCTTTAACCATCTTCCAGAACACTGCCTATGGAATCATGCAATTGAGTTGATACCTGGTCCTCTGCCCAGTGCAACCAAAGTGTATCCTCTATCACCTAATGAGCAAGAAGAACTGGACTTCTTTCTCCAGGAAGAACTTGCATCTGGTTGTATCTGTCCCTCAAAGTCTCCCATTGGTGCTTCAGTCTTCTTTGTCAAGAAGAAGAATGGCAAGCTGTGGTTTGTTCAGGATTATCGGCAGCTCAACACCATCACTGTGAAGAACAGGTACCCATTGCATCTGATTGATAAGCTGATCAACCAGCTCACAGGTGCCAAGTACTTTACTAAACTGGATGTATGATGGGGCTTCAACAACATCTACATTAAAGAAGCTAATGAATAGAAAGTGGCATTTCACACTAACTGCAGTCTATTTGAACCTCTTGTGATGTACTTTGGGCTTACCAACTCTCCAGCCACATTCCAGACTATAATAAATGACATCTTTCAATACCTTGTACTAGAATGTGTTGTTTGTGTCTATCTTGACAACATCCTGATCTTTACTAAGATTAAGCCAGAGCATGACTGTGTTTTGGCTCTTGTCTTGAAACACTTCTATAAACACAAGCTATACCTTTGTGCTGAAAAATGTGAGTTCATCAAGCCTTCATCTGCTTGTGTCACATGCAGCTCCACTTCATTGTCACAATCCAGGCTCCATTTCACCATAGTCACACATCTGAAGTACGCAAGTCTCATATTTCTTACTTCCTTTATCCGCATTATCCACACTCACCATACTCTGTACTCATTTCACTTATTTGATATCTTAACCACAGTACTAGTATTTAAGAGTCTTGTAATTACCTAGTTCCTTAGTCAAATCAACTCTAACACTTTCCCCTTTAAATCTCTCCTCTCTTAATAATCCTCTCTCTCGAAACTCTCACCTCTTCAGTGCCTCAAACCCTTGTTCCTTGTCCTTAGCAGAGGTCCAGACCCCTTCTGTCTCGTGGACCAGTCTGATCCTTACAGTTTGATTTGACTGCCAAATATATCCCACCATACCCACACCGTCCTCACCCACTATTCCCCGTTGTTCCTGCCGCTCTGTTCCTTTTCTTCAACCCGTACCTCGAAAAATCAAATTCCCCATACCCCTTAATTCCTTCATGCAATCATGTCCATTCCTGGCAATTTTGATGGCACCAATCAACAACAATCCCAATTTGTTCCTCCTGGATGGGTGCCTAGCACAGAACATCCAAATCCACCTGCAGTCTCTTGGACAGACCTATACAGCATCTACCAGACTGTCAGTCAGCTTGGAGCCACACTTGGTACCATGCAGCAGACTCAGGGGGCTACTCTCCAGTCCCTGAATGCCATCACTGCCCATCTGACTCAACTCTGGGTCCCAGATGAAGGGCCAAAAGGCATTCCCAAGTTCAAGAAGCCAAATGTCTTCAATGGCAAGGCTTTGTTGGTTACCCAGTTCCTCCAAGACATCAGGAATGCGATCCAACTCTCACGCTGTTCCTTGGTTTCTGATCACAACAAGTGCCTCTATTTTTCCACTTACTTTGGCTCTGGAGCACCAAAAGAATGGTACAACTCCATTGAGCTGAACAACAAGGAACTCCTCAATGACTTTGGGAAATTTACAGAGAACTTCAAAAAGCATTTCAGAGACTCAAACATCATTGCCACTGCCCAGAACAAGCTTGACGAGCTGTATCAGACTGGATCTGCTGCCCAGTACATTGCCAGATTCAACAAATGGGTTGTTCACCTTGACCTCACTGATGCTTCCAAGATTCACATGCTCTATCGCCATCTTAAAGCATCTATCAAAGATGCTATCTCCTTTGTCCCCAAATCCACTCGCCCAACAAAATTCAAAGATTACTGTGAATTTATTACAGGAATCGATGATTGTCTTCATGAACGTGAATTGGAGAAGAAGAAGGATAGGAAGCCCAAGGACACTAGGGTTGACTCACCTGAACCTGATCCTATACCTCCATCCACATCCACAACTACCCCTTCCCTTCCTACTGATTCCACACTTCCTCTTGGTACTCCCATGGAAATTGATGCCATGAAGTCAAAGCACCACTCTTAAACTCCCTCACACCACCAAATCCTTTCAATGCCTTCAGCCATTTTACAACTTTATGACTTAATGACTTATGCCACCATCACAACCACATTACTCCTTCCTCTGCACCCATATTTGGCTCACATGGCTCCTCCTTCATCTTGACACACAAAGTTGGCATTGCATGTTTTGCCTCTGACCAACTTGTTGAGATTTCTGTTGGGCAGATGACAGAGACTTAGGTTCTATCATCAAGCTCCATTCTTCTCATCTTATGGTACACGTCTAGGGCTTTGGTCCTATTCACATTCCAAGCTATGTTACTTCAGAACCATGCATGTTGAAGGCCTTGGTCTCTCCAGTGCATCATCCTCTAGTTCTTGAATGACCTTCTGGGCCTCCACACATGATTCCTAAGGTCTCAATACACCTCTGTTATTTGTCCCACTTCAATTCTTTTTGCTTTTCTGTTCTCACCCTCTCATTTAGATCTATAGAAATATTGCCCCTACCACTGTATTCAGCCCTCACTCATCATTCACTCAGTCCTGGGGGGGGATGGTGTCACGATCCAGGCTCCATTTCACCATAGTCACACATCCGAAGTATGCAAGTCTCATATTTCTTACTTCCTTTATCTGCATTATCCACACTCACCATACTCTGTACTCGTTTCACTTATTTGATATCTTAACCACAGTACTAGTATTTAAGAGTCTTGTAATTACCTAGTTCCTTAGTCAAATCAACTCTAACACTTTCCCCTTTAAATCTCTCCTCTCTTAATAATCCTCTCTCTCGAAACTCTCACCTCTTCAGTGCCTCAAACTCTCGTTCCTTGTCCTTAGCAGAGGTCCAGACCCCTTCCATCTTGCAGACTGGTCTGATCCTCACATTCATCCTGAGGAAATGCCTGCTATTGCCAGTATTCCTGAACTTCATCTTGTGATATGAAACAGATATCAAAGCACTGAGGACAATTATGAACCAAGTGACTAGTACTACCATAACAATAACATTTTGCCACTGGCTGTGACATTTTAGCATATTTGGCAGCATCAACATTCATAGGAATGCCCATAGGAAGTGGTTTAAATGTTGGAGGAGAAGGAAGAGTGGTAGTACTGAATGAGGAACTTGTACAAGGGAGTGCGGTTGATCTAGATGGGATAGTGGATTTCAATGCTGCAACCCAAAAGTGAAATGCAGCAGTCTCCACATCATTCTTGTACAGAATGCATGCACATTCTACCCAACCATTGAAGTCATCATCAGCAGGGTGAGGGTGTCATGTTCCAATGTGAGTAGCAATAGAGGGCTTGAGACCAGCACAAAACCATTCTACCTTGACAAGATCATCAGCATAACCTGATTCATAGATGAGGCACATGAATTCATTTGTATACTCATCAAGGGTATGCCATAGTTCTTCATGAAATATGCATTGGTGTTGAGGCATGATCATGCTAGAGCTGGTGCATCCAAAACTGTGAAACAGGTGCGAAATTCTGTCAAGAAACCATCCCAAGTACCCCAATCACTGTTAGAACCAATGATCTGTTCAGTATGCATAGTGACCCAGGTTGCAGCATCTCTCTTGGTCATGTAACTGAACACCCACATGATCTTCTGAGTGTCAGACTGGAAACCTCCATGTGCCTGGATGTAGAGTTGACAAGCAGTGATGAAAGCTCTCCCTTTGGTGCAGTCTCTATCAAATTCAGGAGGAGGGGCAAGCTTGGAGGCTTTCTGACAGCAGGGTCTGATATAGCAGCAGTAGCAGGACCAAGAGGTGGGACAGGTGGTGGTGGAGCTGGTGGTAAGGAAGATGATGGTTGTGACGAAGTTTTGAGCTGTTCTATGGGTGATAATAGCGCTTCCAGCGCGTTCTGTGTGGCTGTGTGACACTCTTGTGACAGCTTCAACTCTGGTTCAATCTGGGACAACCTATCTCCAGAATCCATCTCTGATTGGCTCCAAAGGCAATAGTGGTGACAAGAATAGTGGTGTGAGAGTTAGGAAGTAGTTGGGAAGTGAAAACTTCGAAATGAGGTTGAGTGGCTCAGTGGCTCAGTGGCAACCACCTGGTAACTTGGAGTTTTAGCCTTTTCTACTGTGAGGGCGACCTCTGGAGGATATCACACAAGCCTAGCAATGGGAGATCCAAAGAGAAAAGGCTAAAAGGATTCCACTGCCATGGTTACAGTATATATGACAGAGTATGGAGGGGTTTTAACTCACATGATCTAAACTACATCATATATGATGACATCTCAAGAAGGTGTGGGAACCATGACATATCTAAGCGCCAGAGCGCTAAAATATGTGTCTAAATAATGAAAGAACATATAACAATGAAGTTAAAGCATATAAAACATCGCAGCATGTATAGTAGAACAATAAAAGAGTATACAAAATACAAAGTGAAACTCACAAAGTGCTGCAAAGGAGCTGATAAGACTTGCACCGAAAAATTAAGATTACGCAATAACGGATGGATATACAGACCTGCGGCATNAAGTCCATCCGTTATCGCGTAATATCTATTTTTCGGTGCAAGTCTTATCAGCTCATTTGCAGCACTTTGTGAGTTTCACTTTGTATATCCTTTTACTGTTGTACTATACATGCTGCGATGTTTTCATGTGTTATAGCTTCATTGTTATATGTTCTTCTATTGTTCAGACACGGATTTTAGCGCTCTGGTGCTTAGATATGTCATAGTCCTCACGCCTTCTTGAGATGTTGTCATATATGTAGTTTAGATCATGTGAGTCCAGACCCTCCCAATACTCTGTCATATATGGCAGTGGAATCCTTTTAGCCTTTTCTCTTTGGATCCCCTACTGCTAGGTGCGATGTTTTTATGTTAAATACATAAGATCACAATTATATGAAACCTAGGGGGTGACGATCCGAACAGTGACAGCCTCCAGAGGTTGCCTATACAGCATACCAGTAAAGCTTGTCAAAAGTATCTTAGTTGGGTAGTCAGTCAAAGAACTGTACAAAGAGTCAGAAGGAAAAGTGTATTAAAGGAATAAGAGCTTACATTGCATGCTGCAGGAAGCTGAGGTAGAGATGATAGGAGGGCCCAGCAGTATTTATGTTTTTATGTTGACTTGAGCAAAGGTGTTGTGTGCATAGCTCCAGAAATGGGTCCCAGAGTATGGAGGGCAGTAAATGTATTGGGAAATGAAATTCAGTGAAAAGCTGAAGGCTGCCTACATGTAGCAATTAGCAAATGGTATTTGCACCTCTGATTGAGTGTTGTACAAATAAGTAGAATATCATAGTTGTAAATGCCAAAAGTGCCTCTTGGTCTGCAATAAGTAATCACATGTGAGATAAGATGCTTTAGCTCAATGGTGACTACAACTTGAGAAGGAGCTGCATCTACAATATGGGTTATAAAATCAGGCTGCTGTGAATATAGTCTCTTATTTTCCTTCTCCTCTGGTAAATTTTTATAAATTGTAACAAACAAGAATGTGTGCAGTTCCCCTTGCTCACCGTATCACGTGATTGCTTGAATAGAACCTGCATATGTTCCTTTAAACCCCAATCATAGAATATAACTGTACTATTTGCCTTATGAGAAGTTTGACAACTGAATGCATAGCCATCATGCTTGATCTCACTTCTTAACCAAGCCTTGGCAGGCAATACCTTAGCATCTATTGGAAAAGAGCCTGCTGAATATGGTCACTGGCCTCTTTTAATACCAGAAAAGACACTGGTATAATAGCAGTGCCAACTCTACTGCAGCAGTTCCTCCTCCTCCTTTGAGAAATTAGGCTTCTTCTGCAGCAGTAACACAGCCTGAAGTGCGATGTATAAGAAGTGTTAAATCTGCAGGTGGAAAAGAATTCTAGCTAGCTGCTGGATGATTAGATCTTCACTTGATAAACCTTTCTGAAGAAGAGCATTCAACTTTCCTCTGTAGCATATCTGCTTGAGAATAGTATAATCTAGATCACTTGGAATAGAATTCTTTAGAAGTACAAAGATTTATATATAGATAGAACCATACCAATCTGTTTGCTAGTATTAACCTTTTGTAGCAACCCATTTATCTGCTCTCCACCAAGTTCACTTAGCCCTGCTAGTGGTCCCCATAGTTTAATAGAGTAGCATTATGTGTTACATAATAGTAGTTTGGTTTGAGATTAAAGGTCTTCTAAAGACCTTCCATATTCTCATATCACCTCCAACTTAACTAGACGTAGTGATCGTCTGAGTGAAAATGAGGCCACAATATTTGTTGCAGTAACAAAATGGTGGAGATTGTTGAGAAAAGCTTTCTTATAGTCCAGAATGAGCCAATTTTCATCTGACCATAATTAAGGAAGAATAAGAGAGAAAATCAATGTGAAGATATTCAGATAATCAGCTGCTTTAAGTCTTCTATGAGACTTATCTCCAAGATTGCTTGGTACCTGGTCTGGGTGAGTTGGGAAGACTATCTCCTCTATGCTCTTGTGAATTGTCTGGATCTGTAAGGGCAACCTCTGGAGGCTATCACACAAGCCCAGCAGTGGGGGATCCAAAGTATATTAACACTAGAATACATAAAAACACAAAAACATCGCACCTAGCAGTGGGGGATCCAAAGAGAAAAGGCTAAAAGGATTCCACTGCCATGGTTACAGTATATATGACAGAGTATGGGGGGGTTTTAACTCACATGATCTAAACTACATCATATATGATGACGTCTCAAGAAGGCGTGGGAACTATGACATATCTAAGCGCCAGAGCGCTAAAATCCGTGTCTAAATAGTGAAAGAACATATAACAATGAAGTTAAAGCATATAAAACATCGCAGCATGTATAGTAGAACAATAAAAGAGTATACAAAGTGAAACTCACAAAGTGCTGCAAGTGAGCTGATAAGACTTGCAGCGAAAAATAAAGATTACGCAATAACGGATGGATATACAGACCTGCGGCATTGGGGATAAGGATTTCGATGGTGCAGAATACACTGGAATGCACCATTAATCCCACGGTCCAACAGGTAACGCGCTACGAACGTTTGAAATCCAAAATGCATAACTCAGTGAGTTGAGCACTTTGATGTTCAACTGAGTATACTGGATGATCTAGAGATGCTATAAGATAACTGTAGGTGCAGAATTGAATGGGAATATAAAGAGAATATATGTACAACACTCTGGACACTGTACCTCATCACAACAACTTGTAATAGAGCAATTAAGTGCACTACTCTAGTATGGTAACATAATAAGGAAAACAGATGTTCCCCTTACACTTGGAAAAAGTTGGCTGCATTATAAGTTTGAAAGGGGTCAGAGGGTTCCACAGCAGGAGGGTCATCGGCTTTGGCTCTGCCCTTGTCCTTTTTTGCAGTGGTTCTCACTCTGGGGCCATAAGCTTTCTAGAGAGAAAAATGCAAGCAAGCATAAGTCAAAGAAATAAGAGAAAAGAACATATAGGACATTCAAAATAGTCTATTACTGTAGCAGCAAGGCCCACAGAAGGAGGGGTCATGCCCTCTGATGATCTCATCAAAAGCAAATGAGCTTCTCCTGAGACTAACACAGCATCATGAGAGAAAGGTACTCAAGTCTTCAGCTTCTTTCACAGAGGAGTTGGGAGTGAGGTTGGCATTCATAAGGAAGAAGGCTGCATGGGAGCAGCACTAGGTGATGGTGTACATGCCAGAGGTGTCCATGGAAGAATGGAATCAGCCACTACAAACTCTTGTTTGATCCAAGCCAGATTTGCCAAGTTGTCGTCACCATAACCCTTGAAAGGATGTTGGACTGTGGGCTTAATGGTGAATTCCAGTGCATTCTGCACTATCGAAAACCTTATCCCCAACGCAGCAGGTCCCTACATCCATCCGTTATTGCGTAATATTCATTTTTCAGTGCAAGTCTTATCAGCTCATTTGCAGCACTTTGTGAGTTTCACTTTGTATACTCTTTTATTGTTCTACTATACATGCTGCGATGTTTTATATGCTTTAACTTCATTGTTATATGTTCTTTCACTATTTAGACACGGATTTTAGCGCTCTGGCGCTTAGATATGTCATAGTTCCCACGCCTTCTTGAGACGTCATCATATATGATGTAGTTTAGATCATGTGAGTTAAAACCCCCCCATACTCTGTCATATATACTGTAACCATGGCAGTGGAATCCTTTTAGCCTTTTCTCTTTGGATCCCCCACTGCTAGGCTTGTGTGATAGCCTCCAGAGGTTGCCCTTACAGTTCCTAGTTGTCAAACTCACTCCATATACACCACATTGTATCCCTGGATGGGCACCAAAGCCACCTCCTGCACCTGTGGTGATTGAGGGAGAAAAGTGCTACAAGATTAATAAAACCATCATTGATGCAAAGTACAGATGGCAGTTGTTTGTACTTGTGCAAGTTTGAAGGGTATAGAGCACCAGGTGGGTTAGGTATGATGACTTGAATAATGCTCAAGAGAAACTAGATAAGTTCTATTGTTGTGTACCTGGAGTACTTCAACAAATTCATGTATAGTAGAACAGTAGAAGCACATACAAAGTGAAACTCACAAAGTGCTGCAAATGAGCTAATAAGACTTGCAGCGAAAAATAGATATTATATGATAATGGATGGATGTAGGGACATGCGGCATTGGGGATAAGGTTTTTGATAGTGCGAAATGCACTGAAATGCACAATCAAGCCCACGGTCCAACAGGTAGCGTACTACAAACGTTTGAAATTGAAAATGTGTAACTCAGTGAGTTGAGCACTTTAATGTTCAACTGAATGCAAATGAGCTGATAAGACTTGCACCGAAAAATAGATATTATGTGATAACAGATGGACATTGGGAGTAAGGTTTCGATAGTGCAGAATGCACTGGAATGTACAATTAAGCCCACGGTCCAACAGGTAGCATGCTACAAACATTTGAAATCCAAAATGTGTAACTCAGTGAGTTGAGCACTTTGATGTTCAACTGAACATACTGGATGATCTAGAGATGCTATAAGATAACTGTAGGTGCAGAATTGAAGGGGAATACAAAGAGAATATATGTACAACACTCCAGACACTATACCTCATGACAACAACTGTAATGGGGCAACTAAGTGCACTACTCTATCTAGTATAGTAGGGTAATGAGGAAAACAGATGTTCCCCTTACAAGCAGGATGCTTTTGATACAATAAAGGGCTTTATCACTTCCACTCATCCTCATCTTACCAGATTCCAGCAAGCCCTATCATATTGAAGCTGATAGCTCTTACTTTGCCACAGGTCCAGTGCTATCTCAACAGTCTGCTGAAGATGGGAAGTGGCATCCAGTTGCATTCTATTTCACATCCTTGAATGCAGTGGAGCACAACTACAAGATACATGACAAGGAGATGCTAGCAATCATCAGGACTCTTGAAACTTGGTGCCATTTCCTTGAAGGCAGTCCTCACTCCTTTGAGCTGATCATAGCAAGAGTGAACATGACAACAAGGACATTGTCTTGTTCAGCCTCAAGTTCTTTCACATTCATGCTCTGGAGGCTATTAAGGTAGAGGGTGAAGAAAGAGACATTCTGTGTGATATCCACAACAGCATGAACAGAGGAATCTATTGCTAAGGCTGCTGCAGAGTTATGCAAGGACCCCACCCATATGACTGTATGTAATGCAGAGTGGAATCAAGAGAATGGTTTGCTTGTCTTCAGAGGCAAAATCTATGGACCCAAACACAAGGATCTTTGTCATTGTATTGTGGAGTAACATCCTGATTCCTGTGTAGCAGGACATCCAGGAAGGTTCAAGACACTGGAGCTTGTCTCTCATAATTACTGCTGGCCACAGATGAGCAGATACTATTGGCCAGTACACCAGGACATGCCAACCATGCATTAGAGCCAAGATCCAGTGTCACAAACCTGTTGGTGAACTGCATCCCACTCCTACTGCTCCAGAGCACTGGCACACTGTGTCTGTTGACTTTATAGTTGAGTTACCAGAAGCTCCTGGGTTTGACACTATTATGAATCTTGTGGATACTACTGGAAAGTGTGCACATTTTCTGCAAATGAGGTACACAGTTTGTAGCTGAATTCACTAGGGAGCTCTACTGCCTTCCTGGGATCAAATTAGCTGCATCTACAGCATATCACCCTCAGACTGATGGCCAAACAGAACAGGTTAACCAGGAGTTAGAGGAATACCTACACCTGTTTGTCTCACATTGTCTAGATGACTGGGATTGTAAGGGGAACATTTGTTTTCCCTATTACCTTACTGTACTAGGGTGGTGCACTTAGTTGCTCTATTACGAGTTTTTGTGATGAGGTACAGTGTCCGGAGTCCTGTACATATATCCTCCTTATATTCCCCTTCAATTCTGCACCTACACTTATCTTATAGCATCTCTGAATCATCCAGTATACTCAGTACTCAACTCACTAATTTATGCATTTTGTAGTTCAGATCATGTGAGTCAAGACCCCCCAATACTCCATCATATGTACTGTAACCATAGCAGTGGAATCCTCTTAGCCTTTTTTCTCTTTGGATCCCCCACTGCTAAGCTTGTATGATAGCCTCCAGAGGTTGCCCTTACAGGGATGAACTTCTACCATTGGCAGAGTTTTCCTACAACAATCATGTCCAATCCTCTACTCAACAAACTACATTCATGCTGGGCACAATCTATGAATGGAATTTGAACCCAATCAACCACCATCTGAGGCAGAAAGTGTCAACCAGTACAAACAACAACAAAAGCAGGCTGGATTGGAAGAAGCTAAGGCAGCTCTGGACAAAGCCAAGCAGGAATACACTCAATACTACAACAGCCCTGCTCCAGAGTTCAAGCTAGGAGACAAGGTATGGCTGGATGCCTACAACATTCAGACAGATCAACTCTTCAAGAAGCTTGCAGACTGTAACCTTGGTCCGTTTGTTGTTGAATGTCATGTTTGATTTGGAGCATACAAGTTGAAGTTGCCAACCACTATGAAGTGACTGCACCCAGTGTTCCCAGTCATCAAACTCACTACATACACACCAGACTCTATCTCTGGACATGCACCAAAGCCACCTCCTACACCTGTGGTGATTGAAATGATCATTGATGCAAAGTACAGATGGTGGAGTCTTTGGTACTGGGTATAGAGCATCAGAGTGGGCTAGGTATGATGACTTGAATGATGCTCAAGAGAAACTAGATGAGTTCTATCATCATGTACCTGGAGCACCCCAATGAGTCGTGCAGGCAATCTTCACATTACTCCCATTCCAACCTAGAAAAGCTGAACAGACCAGCAATTGGTATGAGCAATGAAGTGTACTGCTAGAGGGGTAATGTAAGGGGAACACCTGTTTTTCTTATTACCTTACTATACTAGAGTAGTGCACTTAGTTGCTCTATTACGAGTTGTTGTAGTGAGGTACAGTGTTCAGTGTGTTGTACATATATTCCCCTTCGATTCTGCACCTACAGTTATCTTATAGCATTTCTAGATCGTTACCTGTTGGACCGTGGGCTTAATGGTGCATTCCAGTGCATTCTGCACTATCCAAAACCTTATCCCCAACGCCACAGGTCCCTACGTCCATTTGTTATTGCGTAATATCTATTTTTCGGTGCAAGTCTTATCAGCTCATTTGCAGCACTTTGTGAGTTTCACTTTGTATATCCTTTTACTGTTGTACTATACATGCTGCGATGTTTTCATGTGTTATAGCTTCATTGTTATATGTTCTTCTATTGTTCAGACACGGATTTTAGCGCTCTGGTGCTTAGATATGTCATAGTCCTCACGCCTTCTTGAGATGTTGTCATATATGTAGTTTAGATCATGTGAGTCCAGACCCTCCCAATACTCTGTCATATATGGCAGTGGAATCCTTTTAGCCTTTTCTCTTTGGATCCCCCACTGCTAGGTGCGATGTNCAGAGTGCTTCACTGATGCAAGGTTGATGTACACTATCAATAGTGCAACTTGAGATCTTGACCTAATGTGGTGCCACAACAACTCTAACTACAGTGGGTAAAATACCCTCTGCACTCAAGTTGGAAAGGAGATAAGAAAGAGGGTGATCTGGCATAGACTCTGGATCAGTATGATGATATGCATAACTTTTATCTTTTATTTTGCATGCAAACAGAGAATATTTTGCACTTTTATAGTTGAAAATAGAGTATACAAGGGAATTGAGGACTAGTGTGAGCCCTGAGCAGCTGGTCAAAGCAAGTAGTGGAGATGGATACAAAATATTAGCAGAGTAATGGTTGATGGTAGGCCATACAGGAGTATCTGACTACTGCTAGAATGAAAATAAACAGCAACTCTGAACACAGAAGAGCATTCCAAAACCTGTAGAGAACCACACTGCATCATACCTCTCTATTGAAAGCAGACCAAAGGAGATATTTTCACTTTTAATAATATTTTCAATCCACACCCAACTTGAAAGAAGAATAAAAGCCTTTGATAATACATCAATGAGAATATTACCAAGAAATGGATATGAAACAGAGAATGACAAATTATCAGTAGGGGATACTTGAGATACTGATATCAAATTAGATGAATGAAAGAGATGATCAGCTACCAGAAAAGGTGCCTGTATTATGGAAAAGCAGAAGACAAAGCTGAGTGACAAAAAGATAGCACAGCTGAGCTTGAAAATGGAAGCATATTACATGTCCACAGAGCAGATGACAATAGACAGAGAAGGAAGGAACCATGCAGAGTGGCATGAAAGTATAATATTTTCAAATGGAGTCAAAAGGAGAGCTGTTTGACAGAGAAAATTGCAAACAATTGGTGTCAGGAGACTGCACAATCATCATAGAAAAGAATAAAAGAGTTTATAGCTATAGAGCCTGACTACAATTGGACACTGACAGAGAAATTACCAAACACAGCTCAGTTTATATAATATTTATCACCCGACTCAGTTTTATTTGTATTTGTGACAGATATATTAGATATATAAGGGGATGTGTTTTATAGGTGGAAAGCAGGAGAGATACTGCCCACTGATTACCAGAGTGTATGATGTTGTTGTTCAGGTAGAAGAGCTACCGGCAATCAGTATTTTTTTTCAACCACTTCAGGCTCTAGCTTATTTAGTTGAGACCTGAAATTGTAACCCAAACCAGAGATATAAATAAAAGCTAGGAAGAGCTTAGTTTTTAATGCAAGAGGCGTGTTTTCCAATAAGAGAAACATTGTATCAGTCTACTAAGAGGGTAGCTGACATGCATCAGTATAGTCTGGTGTTTCGA